>JANRMT010062817.1:7420756-7439312 GCA_026402145.1 Polypterus bichir lapradei | reverse complement strand
GTTGTTGGCTGCCTGCCTATATAAGGCCGTCTGTCGCTCCAGTCTCTACATTCCCTTCCTTGCTTCGCCACGGTATTCACGTCTCCCTGCTGATAACTACAGCCTTTTTATTTAATCCACGGCTTCTCCGTCGTTTTATTGTTCATTTATTATGATTATAGTTATTGTATAGGTATTTTAGACTTACTTTACATTGTTCAGGTACCAATTTCCTTTATCATTCCAACCGTACCCCCATTAACATGTCTATCGAGGTGATCACCATCGATCAAAGAACTGTCACTTACCAAGTGGTTTCCATGCCCGGAGATGGCACCTGCCTTTTCCATTCTCTTTGTTACATATTGCACGGCCATATCAGGCTCACTCTTGATATCCGGAGGAACATTGTGTCTTATGTATTGAATGACTGGGACAGGTTCAAGGTGTGGACTGATGACGGTACAGGAGATAATTATACTACACAGGAGCACTAGAAGAGTGAAATGCTTAAGTGTACCGAAATGGCCAAATATTTTACACCTTTGGACAACCGCCAATGCCTCTTAAACATCTTAGCTTCACAGGTGACGATTTCAGTAGTGGACACTTTGATGTTTAGAAATGTTTAAACTCTCAAAAGCTGGATGTGAAGTTATCAATGAAACTGGTTGTATACTTACAACGCTTGACAAATGCCGAATGTCTCTTCAACACAAGTCCTACAAATACTGTCGTAACTGAAACAAACCATGAAACTCAAACCGATTATGACAGCAGCAATCCAAGCTGTGAGATTTGAAACAAGATTACTGTTCACATGGCCAACTGTACGTTGCATGATCAAGAGTAAGCTCAGCGCACAGCTACAGCTTGGTCATATTGCAACTGGAGGGCCGAACTGACAACGTGGCATACAAAGAGATCCTTAACAAATAATTATTGGTATATTTTCCCTCAGTTTAAAAAGGTTTAATTTTCTTCTTAATAAAAATTTTAAGGCAGTACTTCGCCGCTGCGAAGCGCGGGTATTTTGCTAGTATATATATATATATATGCTAATAAAAGGTAAAGCCCTCACTGACTGACTCACTCACTCATCACTAATTCTCCAACTTCCCGTGTAGGTAGAAGGCTGTAATTTGGCAGGCTCATTCCTTACAGCTTACTTACAAAAGTTAAGCAGGTTTTATTTCGAAATTCTACGTGTAACGGTCATAACTGGAACCTATATACGGTCATAGCCTGCAGCTTGGTCGCTGTGTGAGGCGGAGTTGCGTCCCGCATCATCACGCCTCCCACGTAATTGAGTGCCTGCCCATATAAGGTCAATATTCGCGGGTGAAGGACTGTGCTTATGCAAATGAAGATGAGATGGTCAGGGAGACATGCTGCTGCTAAATATTTGCGGGTGAAGGACTGTGCTTAGCATATTCATAAGTGCAGCTACTGCGGAAACCCTCTGACTCTGAGCAAGCCTTTGTAGACATATCAATAGGAAAGCAAGGTGTAAAGCTTAAGTTTAAATTACGTTCATAGACACGATGCCGCTAAATATTCGCAGGCAAATCCACAACTTAATACCGGGAATGCCTGTTAAACATCTTAGATTCACGAGTACTGATTTGGGTAGTGAACACTTCGATGAATGAAACCTGTTATCTTTACAACAGTTGACAAACACGGAATGTAACTTGAACACAACACGTCCTCCAAATACGAACCTGATTGAAAGAAATAATGATAATCAAATCCTTGATGACAGCAACACTCAGAACAGTCACAAAACAATTACATTGACAATCATGTTACGTTATTATTAAAATGTTTCCTTTTATTTTTCATAACTTCTTTAACACACTACTTCTCTGCTGCGAAGCGCGGGTATTTTTCTAGTATATATATATATATATATATAATATTTTCACACATGTGCACTTGGGAGACAGTTTGAGGGCTCAAATAAGTGTACGTTGCCACCTGACCAGGGGTTGGCGCTGTCCTCTGTCTCTTGCTTCTCTCTCCCTCCAGGCCGACAGATGAACCATAAGAAAGAAAGAAAGAAAGAAAGAAAGAAAGAAAGAAAGAAAGAAAAGGTAATAGTGATGGTTCTAAATTATATTATAAACTAGCAGAATACCCGCGCTTCGCAGCGGAGAAGTAGTGTGTTAAAGAAGGTATGAAAAAGAAAAGGAAAAATTTTAAAAATAACGTAACATGATTGTTAATGTAATTGTTGTGTGTATATATATATATATATATATATAGCAAAATACATATCTATATACATATCTACATATATATATATGCATACCTATCTACATCATATATACACACACATATACATACATACATACACAGACACACACATATATATAATTTGTGTGTGTGTATGTATGTATGTGTGTGTGTGTGTGTGTGTGTGTGTGTGTGTGTATACACATACATACAAACATACACACAGGTATGTATAAATAGCAGAATACCCGCGCTTCGCAGCGGAGAAGTAGTGTGTTAAAGAAGTTATGAAAAAGAAAAGGAAATATTTTAAAAATAACGTAACATGATTGTTAATGTAATTGTTTTGTCATTGATATGAGTGTTGTTGTCATCTCTCTCTCTCTCTCTCTCTCTCTCTCTCTCTCTATATATATATATATATATATATATATACATAGCAAAATACCCGCGTTTGGCAGCAGAGAACTAAAAAGAAACGGAAACATTTTAATAATAACGTAACATGATTGACAATATAATTGTTTTGTCATTGTCATGAGTGTTGCTGGCATATATATATATACACTCACACACACACACATATATAAACATATATATACACATCATATATATATATACATATAAATATATATACATATATACACATATATATATACACACACACACACATATATATACACACAAACACATATATACATATATACACATATACATATCTACATATATACTGTATATACACACATATATATATACAAATCTACATATATATATTAGGGGTGGGACTCGATTAAAAAAATTAATCCAATTAATTAGAGGCTGTGTAATAATTAATCTTGATTAATCGTATGTAATCGCACATGTAAATTTGCCCCAAATCGCAAATGTGTTTTTTTAATTTAAAAGGGTTTTAGTGGGCGACAGAATCAAATAATAGACATGGACATGAATATTGTAAACTCAAGCTCTTTTAATTTCTGAAAAAAAAAATGCTTTTAAACTGCATTTGAATTCAAAACAGAAACAAAAATATCATCCCTGGTTAAAATTGGGCAGACTTAAAAATAAAGTGGTAGTTTAAGTACTTTAAGTACATTTTCAGAATGGTATTGTCTTTAAATAATAATAACCAAAATTTCAACAGAAAGTGCAGTTTTTCTTCTTAAAAAAATAAGTCAGAAACATAAAAGGTAATTTGACCAACTTAATCTTTAAACTCTGAGTAACCTTAGCCAAAATTATTTTGTACATTAGGCTAAAACAGTGTGATCATTGAACATTTTGTAATTAGATGTAATTAGAATTACTAATGGTCACGGAAGTCCAATGATCCCCAGTAAGAGCCACAAAGTCCGCTTTTTGTAATGCATCTAATTTTGCTTGGTTTTCACTGTGCACAAAACCATGCTTTTATCAAGGCTTCGCTCGGGTAGTTTTTTGAAATAAAATTTTCCTCCGATCAGGAACGCGCTTCATTCTGAGTGTAACACTTTTGTAGCTGTGATGTGTGCATCAGTGTAATCGATGTACCAGGAAATCATGCATTGACAAAAGCTCCCCTTTGCTTGGAATTGAAAATGTGATTAAATGCGTTATTTTTTGTTATGGAGTACATGCATCGAAGCTTCTCAGCTGTGCTTGTGCTAAGAATAGGAAAGATTTTAAAAATAACGTAACATGATTCTGCGTTAACCGCATATTTTTTCATACGTCTCAAACCAAGGAAATGCGAGGTTAAAATGAACCGAGAAGCACGCGTACATACTCAGTACATCCCCTCTCGGGAATCAAACCTCGGATGTAGGCGATAGAGGCAAAGCCTCTACAATTACGCCACGGTGTGTGGCTTATTTATTTGAGAGTATGTAGATCGGGGTATATATATATATTCGCAGCGGAGACGTAGTGTGTTATAAAGAAGCTATGAAAAAGAAAAGAGAACATTTTAAAAATAACATAACATGATTGTCAATATACAGTAATTGCTTTGTGAGTGTTGCTGTGATCAAGGATTCGATTATCATTATTTGTTTCAATCAGGGTCGTATTTGTACGATGTGTTGTGTTCAAGTTACATTCTGTGTTTGTCAGTCGTTGTAAAGATTAAATTCTGTAATTACAGCCACATTAGCTCCACAAATGAGACACACGGGTTTACCGGCAATGTCAGTAAACATATACTCAGCCTCCCATCGGTTTTTAAAGGCTCTATTTTCAGAATCAACTTTTCTCTTCGGCATCGTGTGGGCTAGCTTCACAATAACTTGCAGCAACGCGGTAAGTGTTCGGCAAGGCAGCTGAAGCGCTGCATTATGGGATCTGTAGTTTATTGTGTTACCAGCGCTTCATATACCCGGGCCATTAATAACAATAATACAGTATATAAAATGATCTCGCGGGCCGGATATAATTACACGCCAGGCCGGATGTGGCCCGTGGGCTTTGAGTTTGACTCATATGGACTAAATAGAACTTGAAAAGAAATATTTTTTGGAATGTGATCGCGCAAGTCAGTACATCGAGCCCGCGTGCTATTGTGGTTTTGCTTGTGTGCTTCAGTAAGTTACCGTCCCCTCGCTCTTACTGTTTTACCGTTCATCTAATGAATACACTGAGTATGGCTTTACCAAAACAATCATTGATCGCGAATAAAGTATCCATTATTCATGAAGCTTCAATAGGTGAATAGGTGATCTGTCTTTCTGCGTTAACCGCATGCGTTTTCATACGTCTCAAACTAAGGGGATGCGAGGTTAAAATAAATCGAGAAGCGCGCGTACATACTTAGTGCATCCCCTCTCGGGAATCGAACCTCGGACGTGGGCGCTACAGGCGAATGCTTTGCTATCGCGCCACTGCGTGTGGTTTATCTATTTGAGCATAGCAGTGTAATTCGGTTTTTCTTCAGCACTCTTTGGAACTGTTACTTTTTGTCTGCGCACTGCGTCAGTTCACGTGAGCCGCTGAATATGGTTTTATATGTCAGTCGCTCGCTTCTAATTGTTTCGCTGCCTTCTTAATTATATAATGCATGTTTTCTAAAGCACGTTTTGTAGCTCTTCCTGGCTTTCTACGTAATGCGTGATTACGTGAGAGGCGTGATGATGTCATACGAAACTCCGCCCCTCCAGCTGAACTCCATTACAGTAAATGGAGAAAAACAACTTCCAGTTATGACCATTACGCGTAGAATTTCGAAATGAAACCTGCCCAACTTTTGTAAGGAAGCTGTAAGGAATGAGCCTGCCAAATTTCAGCCTTCTACCTACACGGGAAGTTGGAGAATTAGTGATGAGTCAGTCAGTCAGTCAGTCAGTCAGTCAGTCAGTCAGTCAGTGAGTGAGTGAGTGAGGGCTTTGCCGTTTATTAGTATAGATGATGTGTTTATTTGCTGTGAATTTTACTAAAATGCTCAAAATAAGGACACTTGGACTGGACTGTGGATTTTTTGGGGTCTAAAAGTAGTTGCCTTCCCCCATTCTTTCATTGTCGGGGCGTCCCGGCCGGGTTAAGCTGGCGGCGGATCATCATATTAGAAAGCAGTCCATGAGGTTGGCAGAAGAGTTGCCTGCAGAGCTTAAACATATTTCTGCACTATCGATGGCTCCCAAGAGGACAGTCACCTTCATAAGCCAATCGTCAATCAAAGAAGTCTGGAATGACCATGACTCTTGCTAATGTCACACATGTGCGCATGGGAGGCAGCTAACGGGCTCAGAAGAGGGTAATTCCATGCGAGACCAAAAGATGGCAGAATGCACTGATCTTTTCTCTTTTTTCCCTGCAGACCACCTGGCCCAATGACGTCACTTCCGCTTCTGGGGACCGATGATGTCACTTCCTGTTCCGGGCCTGACAACATCACTTCTAGTTCCTGTCCCGATGATGTCACTTGCCCTGCCCGGCTTTAAAACTGCCATGTTTTGTCTACCGAGTCAGCTCTGTCATGAACTAAACCTTTAAAGACCTGTTTTGCCATTTATGCCTTTTTCCAGCCAAATATATGGTGTGGCTGTCCCAAATCTTTTTGTGGTATCATTGCGTATCTTTTCACACTAACTAAGCAATCAGGTGAGAGAAGGGTCATGGTAAGAGATGTGACAGAGAACCCGATGGTCACTCTGGCTGAAATGCAAAAAACCTGCATGGAAATGGGAGAAACTTCCAGAAGGGCAACCATGCAATACAATACAATACAATTTATTTTTGTGTAGCCCAAAATCACACAAGAAGTGCCGCAATGGGCTTTAACAGGCCCTGCCTCTTGACAGCCCCCCAGCCTCGACTCTCTAAGAAGACAAGAAAAAACTCCCCAAAAAAAAATCAGTAGGGAAAAAATGGAAGAAACCTCGGGAAAGGCAGTTCAAAGAGAGAGACGCCTTACCAGGTAGGTTGGGCGTGCAGTGGGTGTCAAAAAGAAAAAGGGGGTCAATACAATACAATACAATACACAGAACAGAACAAATCCTCAATACAGTATAAAAATAAATACTTTACAAGTACAGAGCAGAATTTAACAGTGGATGACATCACATAATATGATTTGGATTTGTTTAGAGTCCTGGAGACCTCAGCCATCAAGCTGCCTCCCCCATTTGGCCATTCCACAGCTGAAACAGCGCTGGGCCAGCCAATCCAATGAAAGGACCCCTCTTTCAGACGATTCCTGCAGTCCTCCATCAGGGGTGACTTTACCTTAGGCAGGCAAAACAACTTGGCAGGTGGGCGTGGCACCAAGTGCCACATTTGAGTACTGAGAAGAGAAACAGAACAGAACCATCACTGCGACCCTGCACTAATTGGGGCTTTATGGCAGAAAGGTCAGACAAGACATAAATGTCCTCTTTGGAGTTTGCAAAAAGGCACCTAAAGTTCTCTCAGACTAAGAGAATCAAGATGCTCTGGTGTGATGAAACCCAAATTAAACTGTTAGGCCTCAATTCTTAGCGTCACATTTGGAGAATACCAGGCATGGCTCATCACTGGCACAACACCATTCCAACAGTGAAACATTATGGTGGCAGCATCATGCTGTGGGTTTGTTTTCTCAATCAATCATTGCTGAGATGTTTCTCCACCCTCTTTTGGGGACAGCCCTGTAGTCAGATCAGTAGATTGGACAGACTAAGAAAGGAACACACCTGTTTGCAGAAGGTCCCGCAGTTGAGCAGAAAGAAGTCCATGAGGTTGGCAGAATTGCCTGCAGAGCTTAAAAATATTTCTGCAGTACTGTTGGTTCCCAAGAGGCCAGTCACCTTCATAAGTCAGTCGTCAATAGAAGAAGTTTGGAATGACAATGACTCTTCCTAGAGCTGGCCACCCGGACTAAGTAATGTCGCACACGGGTGCATGGGAGGCAGCTAAAGGGCTCAAAAGAGGGTAATTAAATGCCGGACCCCAGAAGCATACAATAACTCAGGTTAAATCCAGATTTTCTTAATCTGTGAGGGTCCTACTAGGTTGCCTATCGTACATTAAAGATTCACACTTTTCTCTAAATATCAGGAAGTTGCTCAAGTCATGAAGAAACCCAGTTTTATATGCAAGGAACCCAACCCAGGATGAAATGGTGCTCGGTCAAGCAAAAGGTCCATGAGGAACCACACAACACTTTTTCTACACGGTTCCCCCATTTCAGGGCACCATAATGTTTGGGACAATTGGCGCCACAGGTGTTTGCGATTCTTCAGGTGGGTTTCTTTCCTTCATAAGAGACCTCGGCTTGCTTCTACCCTTTGGAGTCTAACGATGCCAGAATGCTGCGCACTTCATAAGTCAGAAACTGAACTAATGGTGTTGGGTGAGTGAGTTTGTTTGTACGGTGCCTTTAGTCAGGTGTGCGCCTGTTACCCCGGTGCCGTGTCGACTCACCTGTAGACAAGGCAGGTAAAGACGCAGCAGCGAGGCGAGGCGACAGGGGAGGAGGACAGGACAGGAGAGAAGTCGGTCTGCTCCGCCTTGAAATGACACAAAACGGAGGCATGACGAGTGTGGGGTTCCGCACCTGGGCAGGGTCGGGCAGGTAAAGGTCAACCTGTGTGCCAGGGATACGCCTCGACATTAAACCCCCCGAGGTCCACCTGCAAAACAGAGAGTGGCGTCTGGCACCTGGCAACCAAAAACCACAATAATCTTTGGGACAAAGACACATTTCTCCTTGATTTCCATCCATCCATACATCCATTATCCAACCCGCTATATCCTAAGTGGAAGTCTGCAATGTGCCACTTTAATCACAATGTCGGAATTGTTGTGGAGCCAAGGGGTCAATCAAGGACAAATGTCTCTTTGTCCCAAACATAATGGAGGGCACTACATTAAGGGCAAGGGACGCCTTACAACGAGCACAAAATGCGTTTGATTAAACTCAAATGGAGTGGCTTTCAGGAGGAGTCGAGACTCAGCTCATCACTGCTGCCAGATGCATTGAATGAGATAGCCGCTCCGCTTTCCAATTAAAAGGATTTTGGGGCTTATCAGGCGGAATGAGAGTTTAGTTATTTGACATGTGTTGCGTCGAATGCTAGGTGAGAAGTCATTTAATTAAGCAGTGCGCCGTGAGAATGGATTCAAATTGTGAAAAACAGCTGCCAGGCTGACAGCATCTGGCTCGGCCTGTCATGTTGCCTGCGAAAGAAGTGATGATCAATCACCTCCAGCTCAATAAGGTTGATAAAAGATTGCACATGATGTGCTCTCCTGATTTACGGATTTGCCCACTGCCTGTTTATTAGGATCTCTGCCGCTCGTCTTCCACGGAAAGGTTGCAGAATTTGCGGTTGAGCTTGTCACTCTTCTTAAAGAGGGAAATGCTGATTGAAATTAACAACCTCTGCTGTTACTCACCAGCCTGTGGAATTTTTTTTAAGCGAGGCATTGAAGAGCGCAGCTCCATATGGTCGGCAGAATTCAGGAATATTCTCAGTGGAGCTCACATCCTTGTCCCAGATAAAAGCTATTTTTAGGGTTAAGTTGCACTCGTTATCAGAGACAAAATTCTAGAATGTTCTCTTTGTAGGTTACATTAATATGGGGGTGTGGCAGATGATTGGAGACCTTGCCCCACTGGGACGCCTGGAGAATGGAAGGACCAGGAGAGAGGCAATACCTCACCTGGGGCAGCAAGAGGGCAGCCCTACCTGGACTGCATCAGCACCAGGGGGCGCCCAGATCATTCCAGAGCCCTAAACTGCAGCACTTCCACTGATGCCGGAAGAGGAACCGAACGCACCTAGAATGCTTCAGGGTGTCCAGGCAGCACTTCTGCCACACTAGGAAGTGCTGCTGGGAAATCAAGGAACACCTGGAGCTCATCCGCGTGAAATATGAAAGGGGCCACCGGAGTTGGGAGGCAGAGGACAGAGCTTGTGGGATCGGAGTGAAGGCGGCGAAACAAAAGAAAGAAAGAAAGAAAGAAAGAAAGAAAGAAAGAAAGAAAGAAAGGTGATAGTGATGCTTCTAAAATATACAACACAAAAAAATTATATTAAAATATATGATAGTCCTACTAATAATCTTTCTTATATAGTGCTTTATATATTATTACTATTATGAGGACTAACTGCCTTTTTGCTTTTATGTATTTTAGAACCATCGCTATTACCTTTTCTTTCTTTCTTTCTTTCTTTCGTTCTTTCTTTCTTTAGGCTATTTGTGGTGCTTTGTGCATTATGTGTGCTGTAGTGAAGAAGAAGAAAAATAAACGTGTTTTGGGACTTCTGTGTGTCCTGTGTCTGTCTGGGTCTGGGCTGTTTCTCCACAGGGGGTTGGTGTGAATTTATTATGGGGTGCAATTTTCATGAAAGTCTTCATCGCTAGCCTTACTTAATTCCATCTATCCATCCATTTTGTGACGCTTATCCGGGTCACGGAGGCAGCGATCTAAGCAAAGAGGCCCAGAAGTCCCTTTTCAGGAGTGGTGACAAATCAAAAATCCAATCAGATTTGGGAGTCTCTGTGTGTTCAGTCCCTCTGAGCGGTCTGATCAGTCAGTCTGGCTTTGTTGAGGCGACGTAAGAGGAAGTGCGAGTGGGAGATGCAAGACGAGGAGTAAACGCGTGTGGGATTCGTGCTGAGATGGTTGCCTTCTAAGACGTGTGGCCACCAGGGGGCACTGCAGCTACTCAAACTCCTGACACAAACAGGATTTGACACAAGTTCATCAAACATAAAGGGTTTTATTGTGGGAAACTCTTTACAACAAGCGTTTCTCACCTCACAATGAATACTCCACTTCCCGTGCACAATTACTGGCTCTTCTGTCTCTCTCAGGCTCTGTTCCTCCCAGCAAGCTTCGTTTATCTTCTCCCGACTCTGGCTCTCAGATTGAAGTGAGACTTCTCCTTTTATCCTAACCCGGGAATGGTATGAAGCTGTAGCTCTGAAGAACTTCCAGGTGAGGTTGAAGCCCCATGTAGTAGGGAATCCCAAACCCCGTAGCTCCCAAGGCGGATCCCTTGAAACTCAACAAGTCTGTCCCCTGTGACTACAATACCCAGCATGCTCTGTGGGTATCCATTTGGGAATCACAGCCCAGGAAGGAACCAGCACGAGTAAGCTGCATCCCCCTGTCCTTCCATCAGAGTGTCCACCTGGCTGGCTAAGGGTTCCTTTGCAATCCCGGCAACTCGGGCCATCCATCACAGACGACGAGTATAAAGCTGGGCAGGATGTGAGAAAGGTGCCTCAAAAATAATGTCAAAGTCTGTGAAGTGGGTTTTACAGGAACATGCATGAGATAAGGAGCACCAGTCAAGAAACATAAAGGAGTAAGACTCAAGCTGACAGAGTCGACTTCAAAAACTGGAAATATAAAACCGAACAGGAGGTGAGAAAGGTGCCATGAAAATAATGATGAAGTCTGAGAAGCGGGAACGTCCTTGAGAGAGAGAGTGAGTGCCGGTGAAGAGGCGAATATGGAGGAAAGGTGCTGAAGGTACACGTATGGCAAGAGGTAACAAATAATTTTGAATTATTCTATTACATGTCTTCAACATGTGTATATATATATATATATATATATATATATATATATATATATATCTATACTAATAAAAGGCAAAGCCCTCACTCACTCACTCACTCACTCACTCACTCACTCACTCACTCACTCACTGACTGACTGACTGACTGACTGACTCATCACTAATTCTCCAACTTCCCGTGTAGGTAGAAGGCTGAAATTTGGCAGGCTCATTCCTTACACCTTACTTACAAAAGTTAAGCAGGTTTCATTTCGAAATTCTACACGTAACGGTCATAACGGTCGACAACGTCCGCCATGTTGAACTTTCTTATTTATGGCACCATCTTCACGAAATTTGGTAGGCGGCTTCCCTGCACTAACCAAAACCGATGTATGTACTTATTTCGATGGTATGACACCATTGTCGGCCGCCATATTGAACTTTCCAACGTCACTAATTTTCCAACTTCCCGTGTAGGTAGAAGGCTGACCCCATCTTCACGAAATTTGGTAGGTGGCTTCCCTGCGCTAACCAAAATCGATGTACGTACTTATTTCGGTGGTATGACGCCACTGTCGGCCGCCATATTGAATTTTCCAAACATCACTAATTCTCCAACTTCCCGTGTAGGTAGAAGGCTGAAATTTGGCAGGCTCATTCCTTACACCTTACTTAAAAAAGTTAAGCAGGTTTCATTTCGAAATTCTACGCGTAACGGTCATAACGGTCAACAATGTCCGCCATGTTGAACTTTCTTATTCATGGCCCCATCTTCACGAAATTTGGTTGGCGGCTTCCCTGCGCTAACCGAAACCAATGTACATACTTATTTCGGTGGTATGACACCACTGTCAGCCGCCATATTGAACTTTCCAACGTCACTAATTCTCCAACTTCCCGTGTAGGTAGAAGGCTGAAATTTGGCAGGCTCATTCCTTACAGCTTACTTACAAAAATTAAGCAGGTTTCATTTCGAAATTCTACACGTAACAGTCATAACGGTCGACAACGTCTGCCATGTTGAATTTTCTTATTTATGGCCCCATCTTCACGAAATTTGGTAGGCGGCTTCCCTGCGCTAACCAAAACCGATGTATGTACTTATTTCGATGGTATGACGCCACTGTCGGCCGCCATATTGAACTTTCCAATGTCACTAATTTTCACAATGTCCACCATGTTGAACTTTCTTATTTATGGCCCCATCTTCACGAAATTTGGTAGGCGGATTCCCTGCGCTAACCGAAACTGATGTATGTACTTATTTCGATGGTATGACGCCACTGTCAGCCGCCATATTGAACTTTCCAACGTCACTAATTTTCCAACTTCCCGTGTAGGTAGATGGCTGACCCCATCTTCACGAGCTTACTTACAAAAGTTAAGCAGGTTTCATTTCGAGATTCTACGCGTAACGGTCATAACGGTTGACAATGTTCGCTATGTTTAACTTTCTTATTTATGGCCCCATCTTCACGAAATTTGGTAGGTGGCTTCCCTGCGCTAACCAAAACCGATGTACGTACTTATTTCAGTGGTATGATGCCACTGTCGGCCGCCATATTGAAGTTTCCAACGTCACTAATTCTCCAACTTCCCGTGTAGGTAGAAGGCTGAAATTTGGCAGGCTCATTCCTTACAGCTTACTTACGGTCAACAACGTCCGCCATGTTGAACTTTTTTATTCATAGGTAGAAGGCTGAAATTTGGTACTTATTTCGGTGATATGATGCCACTGTCGGCTGCCATATTGAACTTTTCAACGGTCTTTGTTACTTATGGGCCCATCTTCAAGAAATGTGGTAAGCGGGTTCCCAACGCTAACTGAATCCTACTTACGTACATATATACGTCCATAGCCTGCAGCTCGGTCACCGTGTGAGGCGGCGTTGGGTCCCCCATCCCAACGCCTCCCATGTTGTTGGCTGCCTGCCTATATAAGGCCGTCTGTCGCTCCAGTCTCTACATTCCCTTCCTTGCTTCGCCACGGTATTCACGTCTCCCTGCTGATAACTACAGCCTTTTTATTTAATCCACGGCTTCTCCGTCGTTTTATTGTTCATTTATTATGATTATAGTTATTGTATAGGTATTTTAGACTTACTTTACATTGTTCAGGTACCAATTTCCTTTATCATTCCAACCGTACCCCCATTAACATGTCTATCGAGGTGATCACCATCGATCAAAGAACTGTCACTTACCAAGTGGTTTCCATGCCCGGAGATGGCACCTGCCTTTTCCATTCTCTTTGTTACATATTGCACGGCCATATCAGGCTCACTCTTGATATCCGGAGGAACATTGTGTCTTATGTATTGAATGACTGGGACAGGTTCAAGGTGTGGACTGATGACGGTACAGGAGATAATTATACTACACAGGAGCACTAGAAGAGTGAAATGCTTAAGTGTACCGAAATGGCCAAATATTTTACACCTTTGGACAACCGCCAATGCCTCTTAAACATCTTAGCTTCACAGGTGACGATTTCAGTAGTGGACACTTTGATGTTTAGAAATGTTTAAACTCTCAAAAGCTGGATGTGAAGTTATCAATGAAACTGGTTGTATACTTACAACGCTTGACAAATGCCGAATGTCTCTTCAACACAAGTCCTACAAATACTGTCGTAACTGAAACAAACCATGAAACTCAAACCGATTATGACAGCAGCAATCCAAGCTGTGAGATTTGAAACAAGATTACTGTTCACATGGCCAACTGTACGTTGCATGATCAAGAGTAAGCTCAGCGCACAGCTACAGCTTGGTCATATTGCAACTGGAGGGCCGAACTGACAACGTGGCATACAAAGAGATCCTTAACAAATAATTATTGGTATATTTTCCCTCAGTTTAAAAAGGTTTAATTTTCTTCTTAATAAAAATTTTAAGGCAGTACTTCGCCGCTGCGAAGCGCGGGTATTTTGCTAGTATATATATATATATATGCTAATAAAAGGTAAAGCCCTCACTGACTGACTCACTCACTCATCACTAATTCTCCAACTTCCCGTGTAGGTAGAAGGCTGTAATTTGGCAGGCTCATTCCTTACAGCTTACTTACAAAAGTTAAGCAGGTTTTATTTCGAAATTCTACGTGTAACGGTCATAACTGGAACCTATATACGGTCATAGCCTGCAGCTTGGTCGCTGTGTGAGGCGGAGTTGCGTCCCGCATCATCACGCCTCCCACGTAATTGAGTGCCTGCCCATATAAGGTCAATATTCGCGGGTGAAGGACTGTGCTTATGCAAATGAAGATGAGATGGTCAGGGAGACATGCTGCTGCTAAATATTTGCGGGTGAAGGACTGTGCTTAGCATATTCATAAGTGCAGCTACTGCGGAAACCCTCTGACTCTGAGCAAGCCTTTGTAGACATATCAATAGGAAAGCAAGGTGTAAAGCTTAAGTTTAAATTACGTTCATAGACACGATGCCGCTAAATATTCGCAGGCAAATCCACAACTTAATACCGGGAATGCCTGTTAAACATCTTAGATTCACGAGTACTGATTTGGGTAGTGAACACTTCGATGAATGAAACCTGTTATCTTTACAACAGTTGACAAACACGGAATGTAACTTGAACACAACACGTCCTCCAAATACGAACCTGATTGAAAGAAATAATGATAATCAAATCCTTGATGACAGCAACACTCAGAACAGTCACAAAACAATTACATTGACAATCATGTTACGTTATTATTAAAATGTTTCCTTTTATTTTTCATAACTTCTTTAACACACTACTTCTCTGCTGCGAAGCGCGGGTATTTTTCTAGTATATATATATATATATATATAATATTTTCACACATGTGCACTTGGGAGACAGTTTGAGGGCTCAAATAAGTGTACGTTGCCACCTGACCAGGGGTTGGCGCTGTCCTCTGTCTCTTGCTTCTCTCTCCCTCCAGGCCGACAGATGAACCATAAGAAAGAAAGAAAGAAAGAAAGAAAGAAAGAAAGAAAGAAAGAAAAGGTAATAGTGATGGTTCTAAATTATATTATAAACTAGCAGAATACCCGCGCTTCGCAGCGGAGAAGTAGTGTGTTAAAGAAGGTATGAAAAAGAAAAGGAAAAATTTTAAAAATAACGTAACATGATTGTTAATGTAATTGTTGTGTGTATATATATATATATATATATATAGCAAAATACATATCTATATACATATCTACATATATATATATGCATACCTATCTACATCATATATACACACACATATACATACATACATACACAGACACACACATATATATAATTTGTGTGTGTGTATGTATGTATGTGTGTGTGTGTGTGTGTGTGTGTGTGTGTGTGTATACACATACATACAAACATACACACAGGTATGTATAAATAGCAGAATACCCGCGCTTCGCAGCGGAGAAGTAGTGTGTTAAAGAAGTTATGAAAAAGAAAAGGAAATATTTTAAAAATAACGTAACATGATTGTTAATGTAATTGTTTTGTCATTGATATGAGTGTTGTTGTCATCTCTCTCTCTCTCTCTCTCTCTCTCTCTCTCTCTATATATATATATATATATATATATATACATAGCAAAATACCCGCGTTTGGCAGCAGAGAACTAAAAAGAAACGGAAACATTTTAATAATAACGTAACATGATTGACAATATAATTGTTTTGTCATTGTCATGAGTGTTGCTGGCATATATATATATACACTCACACACACACACATATATAAACATATATATACACATCATATATATATATACATATAAATATATATACATATATACACATATATATATACACACACACACACATATATATACACACAAACACATATATACATATATACACATATACATATCTACATATATACTGTATATACACACATATATATATACAAATCTACATATATATATTAGGGGTGGGACTCGATTAAAAAAATTAATCCAATTAATTAGAGGCTGTGTAATAATTAATCTTGATTAATCGTATGTAATCGCACATGTAAATTTGCCCCAAATCGCAAATGTGTTTTTTTAATTTAAAAGGGTTTTAGTGGGCGACAGAATCAAATAATAGACATGGACATGAATATTGTAAACTCAAGCTCTTTTAATTTCTGAAAAAAAAAATGCTTTTAAACTGCATTTGAATTCAAAACAGAAACAAAAATATCATCCCTGGTTAAAATTGGGCAGACTTAAAAATAAAGTGGTAGTTTAAGTACTTTAAGTACATTTTCAGAATGGTATTGTCTTTAAATAATAATAACCAAAATTTCAACAGAAAGTGCAGTTTTTCTTCTTAAAAAAATAAGTCAGAAACATAAAAGGTAATTTGACCAACTTAATCTTTAAACTCTGAGTAACCTTAGCCAAAATTATTTTGTACATTAGGCTAAAACAGTGTGATCATTGAACATTTTGTAATTAGATGTAATTAGAATTACTAATGGTCACGGAAGTCCAATGATCCCCAGTAAGAGCCACAAAGTCCGCTTTTTGTAATGCATCTAATTTTGCTTGGTTTTCACTGTGCACAAAACCATGCTTTTATCAAGGCTTCGCTCGGGTAGTTTTTTGAAATAAAATTTTCCTCCGATCAGGAACGCGCTTCATTCTGAGTGTAACACTTTTGTAGCTGTGATGTGTGCATCAGTGTAATCGATGTACCAGGAAATCATGCATTGACAAAAGCTCCCCTTTGCTTGGAATTGAAAATGTGATTAAATGCGTTATTTTTTGTTATGGAGTACATGCATCGAAGCTTCTCAGCTGTGCTTGTGCTAAGAATAGGAAAGATTTTAAAAATAACGTAACATGATTCTGCGTTAACCGCATATTTTTTCATACGTCTCAAACCAAGGAAATGCGAGGTTAAAATGAACCGAGAAGCACGCGTACATACTCAGTACATCCCCTCTCGGGAATCAAACCTCGGATGTAGGCGATAGAGGCAAAGCCTCTACAATTACGCCACGGTGTGTGGCTTATTTATTTGAGAGTATGTAGATCGGGGTATATATATATATTCGCAGCGGAGACGTAGTGTGTTATAAAGAAGCTATGAAAAAGAAAAGAGAACATTTTAAAAATAACATAACATGATTGTCAATATACAGTAATTGCTTTGTGAGTGTTGCTGTGATCAAGGATTCGATTATCATTATTTGTTTCAATCAGGGTCGTATTTGTACGATGTGTTGTGTTCAAGTTACATTCTGTGTTTGTCAGTCGTTGTAAAGATTAAATTCTGTAATTACAGCCACATTAGCTCCACAAATGAGACACACGGGTTTACCGGCAATGTCAGTAAACATATACTCAGCCTCCCATCGGTTTTTAAAGGCTCTATTTTCAGAATCAACTTTTCTCTTCGGCATCGTGTGGGCTAGCTTCACAATAACTTGCAGCAACGCGGTAAGTGTTCGGCAAGGCAGCTGAAGCGCTGCATTATGGGATCTGTAGTTTATTGTGTTACCAGCGCTTCATATACCCGGGCCATTAATAACAATAATACAGTATATAAAATGATCTCGCGGGCCGGATATAATTACACGCCAGGCCGGATGTGGCCCGTGGGCTTTGAGTTTGACTCATATGGACTAAATAGAACTTGAAAAGAAATATTTTTTGGAATGTGATCGCGCAAGTCAGTACATCGAGCCCGCGTGCTATTGTGGTTTTGCTTGTGTGCTTCAGTAAGTTACCGTCCCCTCGCTCTTACTGTTTTACCGTTCATCTAATGAATACACTGAGTATGGCTTTACCAAAACAATCATTGATCGCGAATAAAGTATCCATTATTCATGAAGCTTCAATAGGTGAATAGGTGATCTGTCTTTCTGCGTTAACCGCATGCGTTTTCATACGTCTCAAACTAAGGGGATGCGAGGTTAAAATAAATCGAGAAGCGCGCGTACATACTTAGTGCATCCCCTCTCGGGAATCGAACCTCGGACGTGGGCGCTACAGGCGAATGCTTTGCTATCGCGCCACTGCGTGTGGTTTATCTATTTGAGCATAGCAGTGTAATTCGGTTTTTCTTCAGCACTCTTTGGAACTGTTACTTTTTGTCTGCGCACTGCGTCAGTTCACGTGAGCCGCTGAATATGGTTTTATATGTCAGTCGCTCGCTTCTAATTGTTTCGCTGCCTTCTTAATTATATAATGCATGTTTTCTAAAGCACGTTTTGTAGCTCTTCCTGGCTTTCTACGTAATGCGTGATTACGTGAGAGGCGTGATGATGTCATACGAAACTCCGCCCCTCCAGCTGAACTCCATTACAGTAAATGGAGAAAAACAACTTCCAGTTATGACCATTACGCGTAGAATTTCGAAATGAAACCTGCCCAACTTTTGTAAGGAAGCTGTAAGGAAT
>JANRMT010062817.1:7408395-7420656 GCA_026402145.1 Polypterus bichir lapradei | reverse complement strand
CCCTAGTGTGTCCTTGGTGTGTACTGTGTGTGTGTGTGTGTGTGTGTGTTCCCTGCGGTGGGTTGGCGCCCTGCCTGGGGATTTGTTCCTGCCTTGCATCCTGTGCTGGCTGGGATTGGCTCCAGCAGACCCCCGTGACCCTGTGCTAGGATGTAGTGGGTTGGACAATGACTGACTGACTGAATAGATGGCAATAATTTGAAATAAATTAATAATTACACTTTTTATTGGCTAACTGAAAAGATTAAAATATGTAAGCTTTCGTGGCAACTCAGGCCCCTTCTTCTGAAACATTCCAGAACTTGCTGCATGGCCCCCAGAGAAGGTTTCTTCTTAGTACACCTTATGAGAAGGAGTTAGGAGTCATAGTGGACTATTAAGTGCCAGACAGTGTGCAGAAACCATTAAGAAGGCAAACAGAATGTCAGGTTATATAGCGCCTTGACGTGTGGAGTACAAGTCACAGGAGGTTCTTCTCACCCTTTATAACACACTGGTGAGACCTCATCTGGAGTCCTGTGTGTGGTTTTGGTCTTCAGGCTACAAAAAGGACATAACAGCACTGGAGAAAGTCCAGAGAAGAGCAACTATGCTGATTCAGGACTACAGGGGATGAGTTATGAGGAAAGATTAAAGGAGCTGAACCTGTTGACCATTTCATGTCAGTAAATATAATGTGTTACACATAGAAGGTTAAAATATGAAGTTCAATACACAATGGGAGGTCTGAAAATTGAGAGTACACCTTATGAACAGCATTTAGGAGTCGATGTGGACTTGACACTATCAACTGCCAGACAGTGTACAGAAGTCATTAAGAAGGCTCACACAATGTCAGGTTATATAGCGCCTTGACATGTGCAATACAAGTCACAGGAGGTCCTGCTGAAGTTTTATAACACACTGGTGAGGCCTCATCTGGAGTCATGTGTGTGGTTTTGGTCTTCAGGCTACAAGAAGGACATAACAGCACTAGAGAAAGTCCAGAGAAGAGCAACTCAACTGATTCAGGGCTACAGGAGATGGGTTATGAGAAAAGATTGAAGGAGCTGAACCTGTTAACCATTCCATGTCAGTAAATGTAAAGTATTAAATGTAGGAAGTTAAAATATGAAGTTTGAATACACAATGGGATGTCTGAAAATCGAGGGTACACCTTATGAGAAGGATTTAGGAGTCGTAGTGGACTTGACACTATCAACTGCCAGACAGTGTTCAGAAGCCATTATGAAGGCTCACAGGTTATATAGCGCCTTGATGTGTGAAGTTCAAGTCACAGGAGGTTCTCCTCAAGTCTTTATAACACACTGGTGAGGCCTCATCTGGAGTCCTGGGTGCAGTTTTGGTCTTCTGGCTACAAAAAGGACATAACAGCACAAGAGAAGGTCCAGCAAAGAGCAACTAGGCTGATTCAGGGCTACAGGGTATGAAATAAATAAATAAATGGTGACTAGTTTTAAATAAACAAACAAACAAACAAACAAATAAATAAAAAAGGTAAGTGAATAGATGACAATAATTTGAAATAATTGAATAATAACAGCAACTAATAATGAGAAACAACAGTAGTAACCAGAGTATCAAATGTACTGCATTATAAACAGGCCACCAGGAGCTGATCTGAGTGCAGGGGGGCCGCACAGAGTCCCGAGTCTGTGGGAGGGGAGACGGCTGATCCAGTTTATACTTTTTGGGTACCGATGTGGAGGTGGCAGAGAAGGCTCCCGTAGCTGGAGGCACGGCTAAGTTTGGGGCGATGGGCTTCCGTGCTGTTGAGTCAGAGCAGAGGAAATGGGTTAAGTCGCCAGGTGATGAACTGTAGTCGCCATTGGCAGTGAAGATCACTATTTCCTCTAGGGGTCGCTAGTTCCCTAATTGGAATAAGTTCTTTTTAATTGTGGCGTTTTAAGTAACCCAAAACTATATAGATATAATGTAAAAAGGCGATATCCCTCCCATAGTGATACGGCAGTAAAAAAATCACATAAGAGAAAATAACTTTGTTTTCTTTAATGATGATTTATGTGGCATAACAGACGAAGAAGCCATGACAACACTTTATGTAGAGTTTGCCATTTTCATTGCTGCGATGGAAGGAAGGTTATCACCCATCTGTCCGTCGGCTTTGAGGTGTTTGGCTGCTGTCCGAGTCTTTTATACTGTTTTCTCCACATGTAGGCCCTTACTTTAGGTTCCAAACTAAGGAAGGAGAGGATTCAATTTCATCTCTAGCATACAGAAATAGTTCAATGCCCATTTTCGTAGTTGTCCCCTTCTCTCTTCAAATGCTTGCCTAGCAGTTCTAAATGCTGAGAGCCCCTGTGTGCTAACTTTGGCCTGGCCTGTACATGTGAGTGGATTCCTAAAATATTTTTTCTACAGAGCACGGTGACATTAAACTTATATTCTGATTACAACCACAGCACTAGGATGGCGTAAGCGAGATGAAGAAGGCATCACCATCACTTGCATTTTCGTTGTGAAGGTGGTGAACCTTTGGACTGAGCGCTGGCTATGCTTCTTTGGAGACTGGAGACTCAAAGGCACCATTTTTAGAAATACCTCTGAGGGGACTTAAACATATCTGAACTATTTATGACACTTTTTTGAACTTTTTTTACACCTTGGACATTTTTTGGATTTAAATCAATACGCACTTTGAGCAACTTGAACCCGGTTGATGTTTCTCTCATTCCTTCACTGATAGTCAATCCTCAATTATGAACTACTAGGAGAGGGTCAAAAGGACAGTTTACTGTTGAGTACGTGTCCCGGACCGTGAACCCGTAACGGTCACAATCTGGATGGCATCAGGTTATTTAAAATTTTCCAAATAAAAAAAGAGTCTTCATGTCAACTGTCAGTGCCAGTCTGTTTTAATCCTGTGCTTAAGATCTGTCATTAGAATTAGTCGTTGAGGGCGGATGATGACAAATGGAGTTTGCTGACACATCTGTTGATGCACGTTGGCTCTTGTCTTGGCACTGAGCTCGCTCTTATTTTTAACTTTACATTTCATTTTTGCCGGCTGAGTCTTTGTTTTGTTGATGCCCCCAGCCAGTGCCAGCAGTAAGAGCAGCAGACAGCCGGCTCTGGAGTTATCCCGAAGCAGACATCTCATGATCCAGTGGCACATGTGAAGTTGCTTCCAGGTCACTTACTGTTCCCAATGGGCCTGTCACTCCCTGGCACAGTGGCTTCTGCTTCAGACTGACTTCACGCTCATGAGAGATTAAGTCCTAAAGTGCATTATTCATAACATGGAGTGGCACGGTGGCTCAGTGAGTAGCTGTGTTGCCACAACAGGGATGATATGATTTATCTGGACTTTCAGAAAGCATTTCATAAGGTGCCACATGAAAGGCTGGGCATCAAACTACAAGAAGTAGGAGATCAGGGTGGGGCGTGTAGGTGGGCGCAGAATGGACTCAGACACAGGAAGCAGAGGGTGGAGGTGTGAGGAGCCTTATCACAATGGACTGGAGCCACTGCTGTTTTTTAATATAAATAAATGATTTGGATAGGAATATAAATAACAAGCTGGTTACCTTTCCAGGTGGTACCAAGATAGGTGGTGTTGATGCTACATGGGCAGGACCGGCATTGCAGGCAGAAGAGGGGATGGTTCCTTATCCAGATGGGAGGTTCCTTGAAGGCAGAAAAACATCCTGGCCAGGAAAGAGAGAGTTAAACCAGACCTGGGGATGCCCAGAATAAATGGGCGGACAGCCCACCATAAAATGAAGAGGTCACGGTGGGGCTTGCTATTGCCCAGGCGATAGATGGCAGCAACCCTGCATGAAGACACCCAATCGTGAACCAGCAGGGAATTCTGGGAGTTGTACTCCGGCAATACAGCCCTGCTAGGGACCATGGGTGCCACAAGGGGGCGCTGTAGGGAGATGTGCTCCCCAATTTATGGGACTTCCGTGTGACCCGGAAGTACTTCCTACAGGCAATTAACCTGGCAACGGAAATACTCCCAGGTCCGTAATAAAAGGGATTGCACTTCCTTATCCAGGCGAGTCAGAGGTGGGAGGATGGAGAACAACACTCGAGTGGAGGAGGGCAGTACGGTGATAAGAAGAAGGGAGAGAACTGTGGAGAGAGATAACCTGTATATTTGTGAGTATATGTGTTACTTAGCTAGATAGATAGATAGATAGATAGATATGAAAGGCACTATATAGTAGATAGGGAGATAGATATGAAAGGCACTATATCATAGATAGATAGATAGATAGATATGAAAGGCACTATATAATAGATAGATTGACGCTCCTATCCCGTCCTCCTCACCACACAGATGGCACACTCTTTCAGCTTTCAATCGCACTTCACTTTCACACTCCCTAACCTTCCCTAATCAAATATGATATATTTGAATATGAATATCACATTATGATTGATAGAAACGTCTCTAAATTGCTTTGCAGCTCTCATTGAAGCGAATTAAAAAGTCACTACAGCTGCCCTTTTATGAATCCTGGACACATTCATCTTGCTGTTAGACTGCCGCTTGATCTTGACGTAATCATTTTTATGCGATCTTCTTCCTCTGAGAGGTGCTCCATGGCTTCTCCTTTTAAAGGTGTTGTGCTTGTGTTCATTTTTGCACTCAGCATTTAGCTCACAATGCAGTAGTATATAAAGTTTGTGACTCGGAATGTGAATAAGGAGGTTCAAGAAGCTGACAGTTGCACGGAGGGATGGATGGATGAACTGATCTAATTGTTTCTATAGCAACTCTAAAATCTCAATGGTATGTTTCAGTTCTCATTTTTGATTGATCGTACTTGTCTTTTCCTGATGCCTGTTTTAAATGATCAGAAGGTTTACTTTAGCTTTCCAATTAACTTAATATTTAGTCCATAATTTGTTGTGTGCTGAGGTGTCACCTGCTGCACTCGGGTCCCAATCCAGGTGCTCTCAACCTATTTCAGTAGTCTCAAGGATCAAAAAGCTGAAGCCTTAGAATATAAAAAATATTGATTTACAGCAAAGGTACAAAGAGGGCTACTCAAGAAGAGAGCTCAGTGTATCCTGCTGTTGCTTTGGGCCCACTTAAGCCGATGTCACCTTTTTGAGTCCCTCCTCCCTTTTTCCTCGCTGTGACTGAGGGTCCTCCTTATCAGTCAAGCCTTTCCCCCTTAGTGACTCCTCTACTCCGATGTCACTGAGCCACTAGCTGGGCCATCACACCTCTCCACATCAGTCAGACCCCCTTGGAAGTCCTCTGTCTGTCTGCCTGGAGCTCCTTGTGGTACTCACCGGTAACCCTGAGTTCCCAGAGCTCTAATACAATACAATACAATTTATTTTTACATAGCCCAAAATCACACAAGAAGTGCTGCAATGGGCTTTAACAGGCCCTGCCTCTTGACAGCCCCTCAGCCTTGACTCTCTAAGAAGACAAGGAACAACTCCCAAAAAAAAACCCAGTATGGAAGAAACCTCGGGAAAGGCCGTTCAAAGAGAGACCCCTTTCCAGGTGGGTTGGGCGTGCAGTAGGTGTCAAAAAGAAGGGGGTCAATACAATACAATACACAGAATAGAACAAGTCCTCAATACAGTATAAAAATAAAAATTTTACAAGTATGGAGCAGAATTTAACAGTAGATGACATCACATAATATGATTTGGATTTCTTTAGAGTCCTGGAGATCACAGCTATTAAGCTGCCTCCCCTTACTGGCTGTTCCACAGCTGGGCCAGCCAATCCGATGAAAGGACCCCTCTACCCGACGATGCCTGCGATCCTCCATCAGGGATGACTTTATCTAAGGCAGGCAAAACAACTTGGCAGGTGGGCAGTGGCACCAAGTGCAACATTTGAGTACTAAGAAGAGAAACAGAATAAGTGAGGGTGAGTAATAAATTATAACGATCATGTTAATTATGTTTTAGTGCTAATGACTGATAACAGAGATACAGTCTGCTCAGTTAATCAGCAGCTCTAGTCAGGGTGTGCTAAACTGAAGTTGTGAGTCTTCAGCCAGGATTTAAAAGCTGAGACCGAAGGGGCATCTCTTATAGTAGCAGGCAGACCAGTCCACAGTTTAGGGCCCTGTAACTAAAAGCTCGACCTCCCACTTTTATTTTATTAATCCAATTTATTAACAAGCGATGAAGTCTGACAGCATCAGTGACGCAGAACTGCCTGACTTCCATAACACATATGTGAGGTTAGAGGCAGCCAAGTGCATTCGGGTGGATGGGGGGGGGGGTCCTTTGATCAGCGATCCCTTGTAGTTTTCAGTCGGCCGTATGCCTTGGTCCGGTGCTTTCGCTGTCGAAGTGTTCTTCAAAAACAACGAATCCATCATCGCTACACAACGCGCCCTCCAAATGCACTTCAGCATTCCTGCTAACGGTGATGTCCCAAATCAGAAAACAATTCCTCAGTGGGTGGCTAAATTTAGACAGACGGGTCTAACATTGAACTGAAAATCTCCCGGCCGTCCTCGGACTGTATGAACGCCTGAAAACACTCAAACTGTAAGGGAGTCCATTTTGCAGTCTCCTAGACGTTCAGCGTTCTTCTGCCTCAGGCATTTCCAACGCGTCTTTGATTTTGCACGAGGACCTCAATTTCCATCCATACCAAATAATGGCAGTGCAGGAACTCACTGACAGAGACTGGGAGAGCCGGAGAGAGTTGTGCGCCAACATTCTGCAAACCGTTCATCGAAATGCCATCGTCATGTGACATCAGCGACTAGGCACATTTCTATTTGAATGGTTGCGTAAATAAGCAAAACGTTCGCTATTGGGCTGAAACCAACCCTCGTGAACTTCATGAGAGACCCCTGCACAGCGAGCACACAGGTTACAGTTTGGTGCGCCGTTGCAGAATTTGGTGTTGTAGGCCCTTACTTTTTTGAGGAGGGGTGGGAGTACAGTCACCGTCACTTCAGAATGTTACGTTGAAGTGCTAGAGAACTTTTTGCGGCCCCAACTTTAAGAAATGGATGTGGTGGATGCCTGGAGTGACAGCTCATATGGCCTGCGCGGAGATCCATGCAAGTTTTGCAAGGAAGCTGATCTCCCTGTGTGGCGATGTCGGGTGGCCTTCACGTTTGCCTGATCTCGCTCCGTGCGATTTCTTCTCAAGTTGAAGGTGTACAACACACCGACCTCAAAACCTCGAAGCCCTCAAGGGCGCCATCCGCCATGAAATAGCTGCCATTCCCCTTGAAATGGCCGAACGAGTCATGCGAGCGTTCAGAAATCTTCTCAGAGAGCATATCGCTAATGATGGCCAGCACCTTGAAGACATCATTTTTAAAACACAGTGGAAAATAAATCTATTTTGTATACCTTGTATTCTTGTGTCGTAATGAAGTTTTATTTTGTCTTATAGCATTTTTGTAGAATAAACGTTTGAAATGCGGTACTTCTTTTTGGCTCACCCTGTATGTGTAAATTTAGTTTTTTTTTTTGTTATAAGGGTTTGTTTTTGAGGTTAATTTCTCAGTTTGCTTTATTGTCACAAAGTTTTATTCCATTCACATCTTGTATTTCTTAGCTTACGTGATGCATTTCGGACGCATCATGTGACCGCCGCCCTCATGATGATGTCACGGAAGTGACGCCATAAACACGGCTGCTAGTTGTGTTATTCTTTATCCCCTGGGTGGATAAACAGCACCTCGAAAATCAGTCACGTGGTTTGCTTTCCTTCAAAGTAGGCCTTAGCGTCAACTTTCGCTGGTAGGTTTCAACTTTGTTTTTTTCTTTTATCCTTTGATTCTTTCTGCTCTGTAATAAGAATGACCCAGAGACATTGGGAAGGTTTGGGGCAGCCACCCATATAATATTTCCCGGCTGCAAAACTGATTGAATAGAACAGATATGTTCACACGACTGAGTCCAAAACAGAACTGATCATTGTCTTAAGATGGCGGCTTTTAAATGCTCGCAAAGGATGTGATGTCATCAGGACCGGAAACCCGGAAGTGACGTCGTTGGTTGCCCCAGAACCAGGCAGAATTCCCCGAGAATGGTCTGCAAGGAATTGAGAGAGAGAATCAGTGCACTTTGCCACCCCCTGGTCCATCGTGGAATTACATCTATTCAGGCCCTTTAGTTGTCCCCTAAACACGCGCGTGTGACCGCTCGTTTTGCGCCCTGCGATTCCTGGTTTCCTGAAATAAAGCAGATTCAGACCCCCGCACTTTCCTCTACATGGAGATTGTGCTACTTAAAGTAGTAAATGACTTGTGGATGAACACGGACAGAGGCCAGTTATCTGTTCTCATCCTCCTAGATCTGAGTGCCGCATTTGATACCATTGATCACAATATTCTTTGTCAGTGGGTGGGCCTCTCCGGCAGGGTCTTAAATTGGTTTGAGCCTTACTTATCAGGTTTAGCACTGAGGAACACTGCCACCTGCCATACGGGAGAATGAACTGCCTCCTGTGAGCCCGTTTGTCCAATCTTTCCATTACGGCCTTCTGGCCAGGTACAAAATCCTTCCTTTATATCAGCCAGAATGCTTGCCCTTCCTTCCGGGCACCTACAGGTGTTTCCAGGGTGGCACCTAAAGGTGTTACCAGGGTGGCACCCAAACTCTTTATCATGGTCTTGTCTTTCTCTTACACAAGTCAATTAGTGCTACATTTGGCCTCACTGATGCCATCTATTGGCTCAGTTAAGTAAAGCCAGTGCCCTATTACATCACTGTATTTTGGTAGTCTGGCAACTCCAAGAATTTCCCTTTCAGGGCACCCACCTCACACATGTTGTTCAGGTTTCAACTTTCTCATCCTTGTTCTATCTATTCTCATCCTCTTAGATCTGAGTGCTGCATTTGCCACCATTGATTGCAATAAATGGCCTTAGTCAGTGGGTGGGCCTGTCTGGCAAAGTCTTCATTTGGTTTGAGTCTTACTTAACAGGTTTAGCTCTGAGAAACACTGCCACCTGCCATACAGAAGAATGAACTGCCCCCGGTGAGCCTGTTTGCCCAATCCTTCCAATACGGCCTTCTGGTCAGAAATGAAATCCTTCCTTCATCCCAGCCAGGATGCTTGCCTTTCCTTCTGGGCACCTACAGGGGTTACCAGGGTGGCACCCCAACTCTTTATCATGGTCTTGTCTTTCTCTTACACGAGTCAATTAGTGCTACATTTGGCCTCACCGATGCCATCTATTGGCTCAGTTAAGTAAAGCCAGTGCCCTATTACCTCCCTGTATTCTGATAATCTGGCAACTCCAAGAATTTCTCTTTCAGGGCAACCACCTCACACACGTTGTTCCGGTTTCAACTTTTTTATCCTTGTTTTTTCTGTTCTCATCCTTCTAGATCTGAGTACCACATTTGATACCATTGATTGCATTATTTTTAGTCAGTGGGTGGGCCTCTCTGGCAGTATCTTCAATTGGTCTGAGTCTTACATATCAGGTTTAGCTGTGAGGAACATTGCCATCTGCCATACAGGAGAATGAACTGCCCCCCATGAGCCCTTTTGCCCAATCCTTCCATTATAGCCTTCTTGCCGGGTATGAAATTCTTCCTTTATCCCAGCCAGGATGCTTGCAATTCCTTCCGGGCATGTACAGGTGTTACCAGGGTGGCACCCCAACTCTTTATCATGGGCTTGTCTTTTTATTACGCAAGTCAATTAGTGCTACATTTGTCCTCACTGATGCCATCTAGTGGCTCAATTAAGCAAAGCCAGTACCCTATTACCTCACTGTATTTTGGTAGTCCAGTAACTCCAAGAATTTCCCTTTCAGGGTACCCACCTCACACACGTTGTTCAGATCTCAATTTTCTCATCCGCTTAGATCTGAGTGTCACATTTGACACCATTGATCACAATAAATCACCTTAGTTAGTGGGTGGGCCTCTCTGGCAATGTCTTGAAATGATTTGAATCTTACTTAATAGGGTGAAACTTCTTTGTTAGTTGTGGTAATTATACTGTGGAGACCCATGAGATTCTACTGTATATGGTGGTCCACAAGGTCTCTCCTGGGTCTGCTGCTCTTTTTGACCTCCATGCTTTAATGAAGTCAGATTATCTCAAGGCATAACGTGAGCTACCAAACCTATGCTGGTGACACACAGCTGTATTTATCGATAGCGCCTGATGACCCCGACTCTCTTGGCTCACTGACCCTCAATGTCTTACTTGTGTTTCTGAGTAGATGAGCAGTAACTTTCTCAAACTAAATAAGGAGAAAACACTTAGTGGTTGGTAAAAATGGATATAATGAGGGTATTAGAAATAAACTTGATCCATTAGGCTTAAAGGTCAAGATCGACTTGTAAAGAATTTAGGGGTAACTATTGAATCTGACCTGAATTTTAAATCACATATTAATTACATCACTAGGACAGCATTTTTTCACTTAAGGAATTTAGCAAATGTTATACCCCTTAGAACTTTGCAAGATGCTGAAAAACGAGTTCACGCTTTTGTTTTCAGTCGACTAGATGATTAAAACTCACTCCTCTCAGGACCACCCAAAAAAGACATCAATCGATTAGAGTTAGTGCAGAATGACGCTACCAGAATCTCAACTAGGAAAAATAAATCAGAGCACATCACCCCAGTCTTAGCGTCACTACACTGGTTACCTGTGTCATTTAGAATTGACTTTAAAATCCTGCTGATGGTTTACAAAGCCTTCAATAATCTGCTCCATCTTATATCACAGAATGCCTGTCACCTTACTCTCCAAATTGTAACCTTAGATCTTGAAATGAGGGTCTGCTTATAATCCCAAGAGCTAAACTTAAAAGAAGTGGCGAGGTCGGCCTTCTGCTGTTATGCACCTCAAATCTGGAATAGCCTGCTGATAGAAATTCACCAGGCTAATACGGTGGAGCATTTAAAAAACTGATATAAACCCATGTCACAAACTCAACAAAGAGCCATAGCAAGGTTTGGGGCAGCCACCCGTATATTATTTCCTGGCTGCAAAATTACATAAATTACAGTAATGTACTGAAGTGTAAAGATCAGAGTCCCAAACAGAACTGAGGGGACAGAGGAAAGGTGGTGGCTTTTAAAAGCCAGTATAGGAAGTGACCTCAAAGGGACCGGAACCAGAAGGGTCTTCATCTATAGGCTCGGGCCCGAAAGTGACATCAGAGGGACTGGAAACCGGAAGGGTCTTCGTCCATAGGCTCGGATCGGAAAATGATCTCAAAGGGGTCAGAACCAGAATTGAAGTCATCAGGGCCGGGTGGAATTCCCCGTGAACGGTCTGCAGAAAAGCGAGGAAAAGAGTCAGTGCACTCTGCCATCTCCCGGCCTGATTCGGAATTACTGTCATTCAAACCCTTTAGCTGCCTCCCATGCACACGTCTGTGACCCCATTATTATTATTATTATTTTTAAATTAATTTTATTGTAATCATTCCATAGAAATCGATCAATTTTTACGAAAAATAGGACTGAGAACAAGTCGACCCCCCACCCCTGAGAGAGAGAGCATGGCCAACAGGGTAAAACTTAAGGCTTGTAAACAAACCTAAATTGATGAGTTTGATAAGCCAATAGAGATGAATGGAGAAGAAAAAGAAATGAGGAAATAATTGCTTCCTTGGTGCTTTAAGAGCTTATTCTAAAATATTATTGATTAGATCCTGCCATGTTTTGAAAAAAATCTGTACAGATCCTCTAACTGAGTATTTGATTTTTTCCAATTTCAAATAGTATAAAACATCAGTTACCCACTGACTTAAAAGAGGAGAGTTTGGGTTCTTCCAGTTTGGCAAAATAAGTCTGCCTATATTCCATTTGGTATGGGATTTGTAAAAGCAGTACTAATGGTTGAGATGAGCCATTTGTTGAAATGAAAAATGAAATGCATGTATCTCTGTTATATTCCATTTGGTATGGGATTTGTAAAAGCAGTGCTAATGGTTGGGATGCGCCATTTGTTGAAATAAAAAATGAAATGCATGTATCTCTGTTATATGCCATTTGGTATGGGATTTGTAAAAGCAGTACTAATGGATGAGATGAGCCATTTGTTGAAATGAAAAATGAAATGCATGTATCTCTGTTATATGCCATTTGGTATGGTATTTGTAAAAGCAGTGCTAATGTTTGTGCCCCATCTGTTGGATTGACAAATGTAATGTATAGGTCTCTGTTATATGTCATTTTTAACTTTAGCGTGACCCCGATCTCCCCCCCCCGATGTCTGTAGTACTAGGGTGTTGAACCATGTTAGTCATTATACTCATTACTAGCAAAATACCCGCGCTTCGCAGCGGAGAAGTAGTGTGTTAAAGAAG
>JANRMT010062817.1:7353559-7366396 GCA_026402145.1 Polypterus bichir lapradei | reverse complement strand
GAGTGAGTGAGTGAGTGAGTGAGTGAGTGAGTGAGTGAGTGAGTGAGGGCTTTGCCTTTTATTAGTATAGATTATTCTGTAGGGTTGCAAGTCAGGAAGAAACCCCTGGACAGAGTTGCCAGTCCATACAGGACCAACACACACATACACACATGCCAATTTAGTGTCACCAGTTCGCCCAAACCGGTGTGTCTTTGGACTTTCTGAATGTTTAAAAAGTTCAATAATGGAAAGGAAACGCTCAGAACAGCATGTGTTCAGGTCCTCAACATCTGGCGCCTCAAGGATGCCGAACACCAGAGAAGAAAACCGCTGGAAAAATAAAGAAAAAATAGAGTAAAAGCCGATAGCTCTCTTGTTGCAATGAGAAAAGAGCACCTGAATAATCGGTAAAGGTCAACTTAGCGGAGCAGAAGGTGGTCTGCTGAACCCCCTGCTTATCTTAGCTTTTTTTTCTCTTATCAGAGTAAAAAGTTTTCAGAGAAAATATTGGATTGACAATGCTGTCGATTTATTTTCATCATTTTCACAGGGAATTAAAAATGAAGCCCATCACTAAGTATATAAAGGAATTACTTTCGAATATTTTTTTTCCACTTCTGCATTATACCTTTCATCTCCGCTCATCCTGTGCCCTAAAGATCAATAATTCATCTAATAAAAGGAAAGGCGCAAAATGCACTGAGGTGATACCGAAACTCGAGCGGCGCCCTGTAATTGCGCACCAATGGTGGGATGAGGCGTTTAAAACGTGAAGCCCTCCTGCATCACTGCAGCGAGCTGCTGAATAGAATGCACCGAAAGATTAATCAAAGGGTATGTGTTAGCGCTCGTCGTCGTTATAAATATCAAAGTAATTGCTTCCATTGTGTTTGAAAGCTTTTCTGAATAGCTTCAGATTTTCCCAAGACAACTCTTCAGTGCGCTGTGACTTTAAAGCCTTCATAATTAGGAATCTACGGGCTGGGAAGAACATTGAAATGTTGGAAATCATCTCGTTCGATACCGGAATAATAATAATAATAATAACTTTTACATTGTGAACAATAAAAAGATCACGGATGGCATGGGGGGTTGATAACCTTTTATGACAATAATTAGCTATCATTTGGAGCCCTGGGCAGGGTGGCCTCTTAAAGTTTGACGAGCTTTGGGGGTTTGGAGTGCCCATCAGTGTCCAGTGAAAATGCCCCGTAGATGATGGTGCCTCATTGTCCATAGCGGGTCTTCTTCTTCTTCTTTCAGCTGCTCTCGTTAGTGGTTGCCACAGCAGATCATCTTCTTCCATATCTTTCTGTCCTCTGCATCTTGTTCTGTTACACCCATCATCTGCATGCCTTCTCTCACCACATCCATAAACCCTCTCTTAGGCCTTCCTCTTCTCCTCTTGCCAGGCAGCTCTATCCTTAGCACCCTTCTCCCAATATACCCAGCATCTCTCCTCTGCACATGTCCAAACCAACGCAATCTCGCCTCTCTGACTTTGTCCAACCTCAGCTGACCCTCTAATGTCCTCATTTCTAATCCTGTCCATCCTCGTCACACCCAATGCCTACCTTAGCATCTTTAACTCTGCCACCTCCAGCTGTCTCCTGTGCCACCGTCTCCAGCCCATATAACATAGCTGGTCTCACTACCGTCCTGTAATCCTTCCCTTTCACTCTCGCTGATACCCGTCTGTCACAAATCACTCCTGACACTCTTCTCCACCTATTCCACCCTGCCAACACTCTCTTCTTCACCTCACCCATGTCCATCCTTTTGGCAAAATCCACTATCCTCTGACTTTCTTTATTCCTCTCCTTGACACCATACCTACCCATCACCTCCTCGTCTCCTCTGTTCCCTTCACCAACATGTCCAATCACCACTTTCTGTCCCTTTGGGTTCACTGTTCATCACTTCATCCAACTCACTCCAAGAATCTTCTTTCTCATCCATTGCACACCCAACTTGCGGTGCATATGCACTAACAACATTTATCATCACACCTCCAGTTTCCAGCTTCATAATCATTACTCTGCCTGACACTCTTTTCACCTCCAGAACACTCTTGACATGCTGTTCCTTCAGAATAACCCCTACCCTATTTCTCCTCCCATCCACACCATGACAGAACAATTTGAATCCCCCTCCGATCCACCTGGCCTTACTTCCCCTCCATTTAGTCTCTTGCACGCACAATATATCAACCTTCCTTCTCTCCATCATATCTGCTAACTCTCTCCCCTTGCCAGTCATACTGCCAACATACTGCCAAGTTCCTACCCTCAGTTCCACTCTCTTTAATTTCCTCCTCTCCTCCTGCCTCCAGACACGTCTCCCCCCTCTTCTTCCCCTTCTTCTCCTTCTTCTTCTTCGGCCAACAGTAGCTCAGTTTCCTCCAGCACCCTGTTGACTAACAGTACTGGTGGCGGTCGTTGTTTACCCGGGGCTCAACTAATCTGGTATGGAAATTTGTATTGCTGTCCACATATTGATTTGGCAAAATTCTACACCGGATGCCCTTCCTGATGTAACCCTCCCCATTTAACCAGGCTTGGGACTGGCACAAAGAAGCACACTAGTTTGTGCATCCCCTGTGGCTGGGTTGTTGTCCATAGTGGGTAATCAGTATTATTAGACTTTGATGACCTGTTGGTGGAGGGGTGGATGTACCCCCGTGACCCTGTGTTCGGATATAGTGGGTTGGATACTGACTGACTGTTATTTAGGTCTTGATGAATTTGAGTCCGGATATTCTCTTAATGGGTGGCATGGTGGTGCGGTGGTAGAGCTGCTGCCTTGCAGTTAGGAGACCCAGGTTCGCTTCCCAGGTCCTCCCTGCGTGGAGTTTGCATGTTCTCCCCGTGTCTGCGTGGGTTTCCTCCGGGCGCTCCAGTTTCCTCCCACAGTCCAAAGACATGCAGGTTAGGTGGATTGGCGATTCTAAGTTGGCCCTAGTGGGTGTTTGTGTGTGTCCCGCGGTGGGTTGGCACTCTGCCTGGGATTGGTTCCTGCCTTGTGCCCTGTGTTGGCTGGGATTGGCTCCAGCAGACCCCCGTGACCTTGTGTTCAGATTCAGTGGGTTGGAAAATGGATGGATGGATATTCTCTTAACTGTATGCCGCATTGAAAAGATAGATTACAATTCAGATTGTGGATCGTGATTTTGTGATAAAAGGATTGTGATATGAATTTTTGGAAAGATCACCCACCCCTAATTTGACTAATCAAGTTTTCAAATTTATGTAGGATTCATTAACACTTTGGCAAGCTACTTGGAAAAGTGTGGCGAGCTACCGGTAGCTCGCGAGCGACGTGTTGGAGACCCCTGATCTAGAGGGACTGAAGTAATAAGGTAAATATTTAGAGCACCTGGAGAAGTAAGGAAGTGCCAGCTGATACGATCTGCAAGGACTTTATTGGCTGAGGATGAAGAGCTCTGTCCAGTCATGAACAGACATCAGTGCTTGACAAATGGCCTCTGGCGAAGGATGTTGAGCCTTAGTATGTTTAAACCAGGGGTCTCCAACTCCAGTCCTGGAGAGCTACTGTGGCTGCAAGTTTTCCTTCTAACTCTTTTCTTAATTAGTGACCAGTTTTTGCTGCTAATTAACTACTTCCCTTTATTTAAATTGACTTTTCTTGAGGCTCTGACCACTGAATGGATTCTTTTTTCCTTAAACGGCACCTAAACATAAATTTGATGTGAAGTGAGCCAACAGACGATCGACTAAGTTGGGGTTTCAAACTCCAACCAGTTTCACTTCATTCAGTTTCTTAATTTGAAGGCAATTCTCGTTGCTAATTAAACCCGTTATTTAATTCCATGGCGCTCATTCTGCCATGGCAGACATTTGCAAATCTGTTGATTTTCTTTTTTCAGAGCGCTGGCTGTCAGAATGTTTCATGGACCTGAGCAGATCAACATTAGTGAGGCCTTCACATTTCTTGATTTTCAGTTATTGTGTGATGGACGCAGGTTGTTGTTTATGTGTTGGTTCATTTTGTGTCTTATTATTGTTTGGTTGCTAATTAAGGAAAAAAAAGAAATAATTAAGTCTTAAGAATTAAGGCATACTGTAGAGTTTAATTAGCAGCAAAATCTGGTCACTAATTAAGAAAAGGGTTAGAATGAAAACCTGCAGCCACAGTAGCTCTCCAAGACTGGAGTTGGAGACCCCTGGTTTAAATATACTCCTGGAGACCAAAGTAATATGTAGGTTTGACTCTTGGAAACCAAAGTAATACGTAGGTCTGACGCATATCTAAGACATCGTATGCTTTTCATGCCAATGACAAATTAAGTCTGTTGAAGTATTAGGGAATGATGGACTGTGTTATTTATATGGCACTTGAGTGGGTTAAAGTGCTAGCGAGTAACGGGCTGTTGTGGCAGACGACCAGGAATCTTGCCCCACCAGGACGCCTGGAGAAGGGAGGGACAGGGAGAGGGGCAATATCTTTCCCTGGACGCAAGAGGGCAGCCCGCCCTGGATTTTATCAGGGCCACGGACTTGGAGCTTGGAGGCTCAACCCGTTTGGGGATCGTGCCCACCGCCAGGGGACGCCTGGACGATCCCGGTACCTTGGACTTCAGCACCTCCGCCACACTAGGAAGTGTGGTCGGAAGAGAATCCAGGTGCACCTGGAGTGCTTCCGGGTGCCCATGCTGCACTTCTGCCACACTAAGAAAATCACCAGGGTGCACCTGGAGCACATCCGGGTGTAACATAAAAGGGGCCACCTCACTTCATTCAAGGAGCCAGAGTCGGGAGGCGAGGAGAGGAGTCGAGGCAGCAAAGGAAAAGAGAAGAAACAGAGAGAAAAGGATATGGACTGAGTTTTGGTGGTGATTTGTGCACTGTGTGTGCTGTAAGATGTGTTATGGACTCCTGTGTCTGCGTGTCTGTCTGTAGCCGGGCTGATCGTTCACACTATGTGTATACGTCATTCACATGGAGCTCTTGTTGTTTTTTAGGGTTGTCTCACACTTGCGCATGGGAGTCAGCTAAAGGGCTCAGAAGAAGGTAATTCCCGATCAGACCAAGGGGTGGCAGAGTGCACTAATCTGTTCTCTTATCTCCCTGCAGACCAAATGCGGGAGATTCCGCCTGGTTCTCAGGACAGCGTCACTTCCGATCCCACCCCAGATGATGTCACTTTTGGTTCCGCCCCCAGACAACGTCACTTTTGGTTCCACCCCAGACAACATCACTTCAGGTCCCGCCCCCAGGCGACATCACTTCCGGTCCAACAGAACAGCCCACCTCCTAATGATGTCATTTCCACATCCCAAGAAGTTGCAGCCCAATGACCTCATTTACAGTTCCGGGTCCCAAGATCCCTAACCTTCCTGCTTTTCAACTCTGTATATCTACCATGTTTCCTAAACCCGTTCAGTTCTGTTGCAGACTCTTGTCTGTTAAGACCTTTGCATCAACATTTTTCTTACAACCAGCAGCCAATTCTCAGTTATACGGGAGGGTACCCCAAACCTCCCTATTGTGTTAAGACTTGATTATTACCTTTGGGTCTATGCGTCTATGTGGATATCAATGTCTGTGTGTGTTAATCTTAAGCAACAAGAATTGACCAATCGGGTAACGAGCTTGAATAAGTTGGGGAAAATACCCGCTAATTCCACGAGTCTTCATCCACCTCTCCAGTTTACAGAAAATGTAATTATAGCATGTTAAACCATCAAAGCCTTTTCTTATTTGTCTGACCCCTTTATCCCAGACGATTGGTTCCATTTCTTTTTGGTTTTCCAATTGGAGTACCGGCTGGTCAAGTGACTCGCTGACAGTCACACAGTGGCAGGATTTGAACCCACAACCTCAGGGCTTTGAAGTCCAAAGCTTTACCCACTGAACCACACTGCCTGCAGGCTAAGCCTTCTCTTCTCTAATCTCAAATATCAGGAAAGCACAGTGATGGATGTGTGGGAGATTAAAAGAGGCCGAAAAAAATCAGTGGATACATAAGAACAGTTCTGACAAGGACAGGCCGCTCGGCCCCTCATCTCGATTCACCAAACTTTTCCAAAAATCATGGAGTTGTGTTTTTGAAGTCCCAAAGTGGTCCTCATCCTCCTTTTAACTACAAAATCATAACCCTCCATCTATAAGGCAGATCATAACCCCCCCCCCCACCACCAACAAAGGATAACATGTCTAGTCAGAGTACACCACGTCCACACATTTAAAAATGAAGGCTTTCTTTTCTGCTTTCCAATTCAAATACACCAAAAGAGCCTTAAATTCTCGGAAAATGTCAGCAGTCTGTGTCTAGTAATTAGTTTCGGTTACACTGGCAGTCTTCAGCATTCATAGTGAGGAATTCATTGCAATGATCTATAAATTAACAGGGTACGACATTTATGACATATTGTAAAAGTGCCACATTACAGCCTCCATGCCGTCTCCTGACCTTATAACGTCTAATTATTAAACAGATATAAATCACACACAATCCCCCCAAAGCTGTCAGCCACAGTGTTAATTATGCCGTCTACGGCACAGAAGACTAGCATTTTAGGAGAGGCAGAGCTGCCTGTCGAGTGAGAGGTTTGTCAGAGCGCTGCAAGTAAATACACACACACACACACACACTCATGCATGCACACACACACACACACATAAACACAAATATGTACATGTACACACTCATACGCACACACACACACACACTCATACTCACACATGCAAATAGCTGCACTAGTGAGGATTTACGGGTATCTATCTATCTATTATATTATATTAAATTATATAGTGCCTTTCATTTTTATCTATCTATCTATTGTGGCGAGCAGCTCGGGGTGGTACCCAGCCGGGACGCCCAGAAGGACCAGAGGAGAAATTACATCTCCTCCGGACTACGAGGGGGCGACCGCCCTGGTGGCTTTGGGGACCACGGGAAAGGAGCTTGGAAGCTCAACCCTATATGGGCCCGTGGTCACCACAAGGGGGCGCCCCGATGCCTGAGTAGCCCTGGCCTTCAGCACTTCCGCCACACCCAGAAGTGCTGGGGGGAAGAAGACCAGGGACATCTGAAGTGCTTCCGGGTGCACAGCCAGTACTTCCGCCACACCTGGGAGTGCTGGTGAAAGGTTATCGGGAGGCACCCTGAGCACATCTGGGTGAGCATAAAAGGGGCCGCCTCCCTCCATTTGATGGCTGGAGTCAGGAGGAAGAAACACGGAGCTCGGGAGGAGAGGAGTGGAGGCGGATCCAGAGAGGAAGGCATTGGGACAGGCCTGGACTTTGGGGGTGAAAGTGGGTAATCTATCATATTATATTAAAATTATATAGTGCCTTTTATTTTTATGTATCTATCTATCATCTATCTATCTATTACATTGAATTATATCTATCCATTATCCAACCCACTATATCCTAACTACAGGGTCACGGGGGTCTGCTGGAGCCAATCCCAGCCAACACAGGGCGCAAGGCAGGAAACAAACCCTGAGCAGGGTGCCAGCCCACCGCATATTAAATTATATAGTGCCTTTCATTTTTATCTATCTATCATATTATATTAAATTATATAGTGCCTTTTATTTTTATCTATCTATCTATCTATCTATATATCTATCATCTATCTATCTATTATATTAAATTATATCCATCCATTATCCAACCCACTATATCCTAACTACAGGGTCACGGGGGTCTGCTGGAGCCAATCCCAGCCAACACAGGGCGCAAGGCAGGAAACAAACCCTGGGCAGGGTGCCAGCCCACCGCATATTAAATTATATAGTGCCTTTCATTTTTATCTATCTATCTATCTATCTATCATATTATATTAAATTATATAGTGCCTTTTATTTTTATCTATCTATCTATCTATTATATTAAATTATATCCATCCATTATCCAACCCACTATATCCTAACTACAGGGTCACGGGGGTCTGCTGGAGCCAGTCCCAGCCAACACAGGGCGCAAGGCAGGAAACAAACCCTGGGCAGGGTGCCAGCCCACCGCATATTAAATTATATAGTGCCTTTCATTTTTATCTATCTATTATATTATATTAAATTATATAGTGCCTTTCATTTTTATCTATCTATTATATTATATTAAATTATATAGTGCCTTTCATTTTTATCTATCTATCTGTCTATTATATTAAATTATATCCATCCATTATCCAACCAGCTATATCCTTAGAGGGTCACGGGGGTCTGCTGGAGCCAAGCCCAGCCAACACAGGGCGCAAGGCAGGAAACAAACCCTGGGAAGGGTGCCAGCCCACCGCATATTAAATTATATAGTGCCTTTCATTTCTATCTATCTAGGGCTCAGAGCCGACCCTTAATCTCACTCTCACCTTGAACCAGCCTGTCATTCCTACTACACACATCACCACAGTCACATTGTCTTCATGCATATCCTGCTCCACCATTACTCCTGACTTCCTCCTACATATCATAACTCCTCTCTTGGCATCCGTCATACGCTTTCTCTAAGTCCAGAAACACACAATACAATTCCTTCTGTCCTTCTCTATACTTCCATCCCCCATACACAAGGTGGCAGTGGTCCTCATATGCAAACCCAGTTGGGACATCCGCAGGGGTGCTTGGGGTATGGAGTCCAGAAGTGCAGCCCTGTCGGGGTCCTTCCATTCCAACAGAGATTGCTGTCCTCCCTACTTTCATTATGTAATGTGACAGACATGGTATGACACCGGAAGCACTCCCGGTAAGTCTGCTGCCACACATGGATGCGTCAGAGTTGGGAGGTACCGGGCAAAACTCAGCTGAGGAGAAAAGAAGGAAGTTTAGTATTGATTCATTGTGATTTGGTGTCTTATATCTTGAGAGTATTGTGTTTAAAGGTGCTTATATGAATAAACTGTCCATTTTATTCATACATTGTGTGTTTTGTTACTGTACCTGTGGTTTTGGGCTCTCTGGCACACCCTGGTGGTCACAGTTGTTTCATCATTTGAAGTCACAAGAGAAATTACAAAAAGACATTGTGGCATCTCGTTGTTGTCTCAAAAAATCTGCAAGAATTCACAGGGAGAAGTTAACGGGTGAAGCTGCGTGTGCCGACGTCCAAGCGGCAACGGAATTTCCTGTGAAATGACTCAAAATTAATCCATGTAGGCAGTTATTAGATGAAAAAAACAAAAATGGAAATAATCGGAACTAGATTTGTTTCTCAAAAGTGAACTTTGTTTGCTTCATTCGGGATGAATTTCTGATTTTGATCATTGCATGCGTGGACTGTTTTCATAATGGAAGAACACATCCCTATTGTCAAAATAAACTGTTGTGTTTCAGCCAGGGTCCCATCGAGGGGTCTCATGGGGTGCAAATTCAAGTTTTAGGTTTGCTTTGTTCTTTTTTATTTGTGTTAATGCTACGTTTGTTGATTACATGCATTAAACTTTGTTTTTCATTGTCTCTATGTACTGTGACAGATTAGGGCTTTTCCGCTCCCTTGTACCCTCATACCACACGTCAGACACCAAGTAAAAGTCCCAATAATTATTTATTATAATAATAATGTGCACAAAGCACGCTCCTCTCCACAATTCTCAATAAACAAATACACAATCCTCCAAACTCCCAGACGCTTAGCCACCCTGCCTCCCAACTCAGCTCGTCCGTCTGGGATTTCCCAGAGTCCTTTATAGTCCTTGACCTGGAAGTGTTTGTCCCTCAGTCCATGTGATTTTCTATCACTTCCGGGTCAGGTAAAACTCCTTTTTTTCTTCAGCCCGAGAGTATATCATTTCTTCCGTTCCCGTGACTTGGAAATACTTCCGGGCTATACGGGAAATATAAATCCCTGGGCCTCCCTGCAGCGACTCCTGGCGGCCCCCTTGGTATCCAGCAGGGCTGTACATTATAATCCCACTGTCCATAATTCCCTGCTGGCATTCGGGGCACCTCTATGCTGCAAGGAGGGCTCCATCTGGCGGCCTGGGGGTATTGGCCGGGATGAATGGCCGGCCATATCTCACAGTACGTATAAGCTGCCTGTGTTACTCTCCAAGTGTTTCTTGTGGGTGGTCCCCTAAGAGGCGGGGCCACCTGCCAGTCACAACTATGAACTGCCCTTCACCCTTTTAATCTCCCACAATTCCTGGCGGTTTTATTTTGGTTGTGCTAAGAATTTTTCTGGACGGTAGTGAGACCAGCTATGTTTTATGGGCTGGAGACGGTGGCACTGACCAGAAAGCAGGAGACAGATCTGGAGGTGGCAGCGTTAAAGATGCCAAGATTTGCATTGAGTGTGACGAGGATGGACAGGATTGGGAATGAGGACATTAGAGGGTCAGCTTAGGTTGGACAGTTTGGAGACAAAGTCAGAGAACCGAGATTGTGTTGGTTTGGACATGTGAAGAGGAGAGATGCTGGGTATACTGGGAGAAGGGTACTAAGGATAGAGCTGCCAGGCAAGAGGAGAAGAGAAACTTGCGTTGTACTTTTTGTGAATAATTGGATTTTGAACATTCTTCTTTGACTTTTGGCAATTCTTTGATTTGTCGTATTGGATTGCCTTGCGACTCGGGCAATTCCATTTTGCCTTTGTGCTCCGTGGAGCTTCACTGCTATGGAGAATACTGTTTTGTGAAGAATAAATCTGTTGCTGTCTCCAGATCCTGTACTGGCCCGATTACTAGCCAGGTTTGGACTGTTTTAGCCCTCTAGTGGACATCTTTGGAAATGCTTTTTGGGACTTGCAGACTTCAAATTCTTAACACAAAAAAGTCTGTTGGAATTTATCTGCTTTGTTAAGCGAGTTATTACTGTATTGTGGAAAAAGGGATCAAAAGACCACACAAGGAATGTCATAAAATAGCATCAGTAAATCTTCATTCTGCAATGGTGATGGACAGGTTGACAGAGGAGATTAGACAGGAGTCCCCGAGGACTGTGATGTTTGCTGATGACATTGTGAACTGTAGCGAGAGTAGGGAGCAGGACGAGGAGACCCTGCAGAGGTGAAGATATGAGGAGAGGAGAGAAATGAAGGTCTGTAGGACCAACAAGATAGAATACATGTCTGTGAATGAGAGGGAGGTCAGTCGAGTTGGTGAAGGTGGATGAGTTTAAATACTTGGGATCAACAGTACAGAATAAAGGGGAAAGTGGAAGAAAGGTGAAGAAGAGAGTGCAGGCAGGGTGGAATGGGTGGAGAAGAGTGTCAGGAGTGATTTGTGACAGACGGGTATAAGCAAGATTGACAGGGAAGGTCTACAGGACAGTAGTGAGGCCAGCTGTGTTATATGAGTTGGAGACGGTGGCACAGGAGACAGAGCTGGAGGTGGCAGAGTTAAAGATGGTAAGATTTGCATTGGGCGTGAAGAGGATGGACAGGATTGGAAATGAGGACATTAGAGAGTCTGCTCAGGTCGGATGGTTGGGACACAAAGTCAGAGAGGCGAGATTGTGTTGGTGTGGACATGTGCAGAGGAGAGATGCTGAGTATAATGAGAGAAGGGTACTAAGGATAGTGCTGCCAGGGAAGAGGAGAAGAGGAAGGCCTAAGAGGAGGTTTATGGATGTGCTGAGGGAGGACATGAAGGTGATGGGTGTGACAGAACAAAATGACGAGGACAGGAAGATATGGAAACAGATTATCAGCTGAAAGAAGAACAAGACTAAATCCTCATTCTACACTCTACTAACAGACAAGCCTCTACACAGACAGTCCTCTACATTTCCACGTATACACAAAGGACAGTAGCAGAACGGGACAACGATACAAGACATCGCAAAACACCAAACTTTAACCGCTTTACCGGCTTGTTGGCGGTTTTGCCCTTTTCTCTAAATCAGTCCCTTTGTTGACTCCCGCGCATGGCTACTGATGACAATAAGTGATGCGCTCCTCTGTGGGGACCACTGGTTACCTGTAATTGAGCCTGCTCATTATTCACTGACTGCTTTCCAAACAATTACAGAATAAAAGACAAATCTTAACAAGCAAGTCAATTATAATGAAAATGAATAATTAGAGAAGAGAATTAATTGCTCTGTTGCTCATAAAGAAGTAAAACAAACACTGCTGGGTATTATGAATGTCACAGTGTGAAAGAAGAAAGACAATGTCTTGTTCTGTATACCTTAATGCGAATTACAATTTACAGTATGCAGGCCGGGTTATTGAACATTCAACTCATTATGTGAAAACTTTGAATTGAATAAATGGTTGCAGGGACCCCAAGCCTATCCTAGAAATGTAAGATAGGAGTGGTGTAAATATGTGCAAACGAAATAACATAAAGTATGATGGGCTTCTTAAAAGACCCAGGACAGGACGTTCACTGGACTCACCCCTGACAGGCTCACCCCAAACTCCACAGACAGGCTTCGATTTTCACAGGCTCAGGATGGGGACATTCAAAATACCGTAGGAACATTCTGTTTGGTGCGAGAAGTGGAACTGATGGATTGAGGTTACACAATGGCTTCATATGTCATCCGTTTTGCTTTTGGCAATGCCAGTAATTGATTAAAGCAGTTAACAAGACTCCCACCCAGGGATGTGAGATTAATGTAGAAGATGTGAGGATTTTAACTGCCCACCCAAGGATAGCTGTTTCACCTTCTAGCCAGGATGCCGAAAATATTAAGAAATCTATACAGTTTATGACAGAGGTTCATAAATCAGAGAACGTCTACAATAAATAACTTTCACTTTCTCTGTTGTGATCTGGACGTGATAACAGAATATTTTACAACAAATAACTTAAACATGCTTGCTGCAATAAAGCAAATAATACAATTTACTTATAATAAAAGGATAATCAAAGTTGAATATGTGCAGATAGATAGATAGATAGATAGATAGATATGAAAGGCACTATATAATAGATAGATAG
>JANRMT010062817.1:7333982-7353549 GCA_026402145.1 Polypterus bichir lapradei | reverse complement strand
GATAGATAGATATGAAAGGCACTATATAATAGATAGATAGATAGATAGATAGATAGATAGATAGATAGATAGATAGATAGATAGATAGATAGATAGATAGATGAAAGGCAGCTCCTAGCGAGTTAGCTCTCCTCACAAGCTCTCCCAAATCCTGGTGACACTCAGAAGAATTTCCTAAATTTGGAGAATTGATCAAATGTTTTCCGCTCTACTCCTAAGTTCCATCACTCTGAGATTCTTGAGCCAGTTAGGACCGTTTTCCCAAGATTTCTTCCAATGGAGGGCTGTGAACAAACAAGGCCTGTTAAAGCCCATTGAGACATTCCTTGAATGATTTTGGGTTATACAAGAAATAAATTGTTATTGTTATCGTTTCCCTACTCAGTTGATTGATCAATACGGGTACAGATATAATCTTAGAAATATAAATTTGAACTACATATTAACACGCACATGCGAATGGGAGGCAGCTAAAGGGCTCGAATGGATGTAATTACATGCCAGACCAGGGGATGGCAGTGTTCCCTGATCCTTTCTCTCTTTCCTCTACAGATCATCTCAAGGAAATCCCACCTGAGTCTAAGGACATCACTTCTGGTTGTGGCCGTTTCGACATCATTTCCTCCAGATCACCTATATAACCTCCATTGTCATTATTATTCAGATCTGTTTTGGACTTTGATCTGTAAAGACGTATTTTATTTTGCTCCACCTACTTATTCCAAGTATATGAGTTGTCTACCTCAAGCCTTTTTCTGTTTCTTGTTCTTTTTATTCCAACAATATATATTATACAGCATTAAAAGATACGTCCACATATTATTACGCATGGGTGACTGAACCTTTCCGGGCTCAAATAAGGTGTGCAATACCACTCAGGAACAGAAGGGGGTACTGCCACTAATAGTACCGTCTCTTGCTCTCTTTTCCTATGCAGTACCAAGAAGACACCCACTGAGGGCATCAGAATCCCCGCCGGCTACCTCTGAAGCCCCGCCTCTTCCGGTCAGGACCATATAAAGCAGAGGGCTCCTAGAAGACAGTATCTCGATTTCAGGAATGCATCCCCGCATGATGGAGCTCTGTGACAAAAACCCTAGCCATTTGACAAACTAGATGGGCCCAGAAGTCAATCCTCATGCCCCTTTTCTGTTCAGTTTTTTGGATCCTTGCAGGAAATGGGTTGGCCCGGGTAGCAACTCAAATTTTCTTTGGGATCCCTTTGCCTCCTCTGCCTCTTACCTTATTTTTTCTGTATGCTACAATATATTTCATTTTCCTAAGGGCCAAGGGCATATCACGCTTGACCCAAAGTTCCACCTACTATCCCAGCTGTCCCCTCCATTGACTCCATCATCCGTTTTTCTGTCAGTGTCCTGTTGAACCCTGCATTATCTTCCATCACCCAGCTCTACCTGACATGTACGCCCCCGTAACAATGCACAGCATCTGTCCGTCCTCATATCCACATACAGTTGGGTTTGGCAGAAGAAAAACAAATACATAAAGCCCTTGTATGCCTAAAATAGACTGCAGACAAACGTTATAATGTCATTTTTGTCAACAAAGGAAAATGCATTTCTACATCCATGCAAAAATGATGTTATTACTTGAAATGAAGGGTTTGCTTCCTGAAAATTGCATTTTCCTGGCGGTTGTGATATTATAAAATATAATGGGCCGTAGCTCTTCTGAATGTCACTATGCTTTATGTCAGGCTTGATAGCTTGCTCTGTTTTCCGTTTCGTACAGCCTTCCCCTGGATAATGTCACCTTATGTTAAGCGGCGCTTAAAACAATTTCATCTGAATGCTTCTTGAAAGATAGTTCCTACATTTGTTTTCACACGCATCCTACACATGGATCACCGTGGCACTGCTATTTGCATTTTGGTGACTAAACCGCGCGCAGACACCCTTACAAAGTCATTAGAATGATTCATAAATATTGTAGTGACGATGCATTGAGACCTTGTGCTGAGAAAAAAACAAAAAACTTGGATTGTTAAAGTTAAGACAAGTCCTAATTTTAATTTTGGGGCAAATACTTTTCATAATCATGTGGGACAGAATGGCCTTGTGACCCCCCAAAAGATATAAAAATTAGGGTTAGGGTTAACCTTAACCCTTAAGCCTAACCTTAACATGTCACTTTTTCTGGGCCCTTCATTTCTTTATCCCAACCCTAATGTTAATAACACTGAAAGGGAGCCCTAAGCTTAAAAAGTGTTTTGGGGACCTCTTTACTTATCTTTTAAACCCTTTCCTATTTTTTTTCTTAAAGTATTTTTTTTTGTTCCATGCGCCTACCTGGATGGGCAGCCTCAAATTGGGACCCGAGTGCTGGCCGTTCAGTGGGTGACGCCTCAGCACCACACCAGTTCTGATCCCCAACACACCTGACCCCGTTGGCTCTCCAGCGGTTTCGACTCTTCCGGGGATTGGGCTCCTGAGGGTTGTTGAAGAAAGATTCACTGATCTTGACTTTTCAGAGTCAATGTAGGCCCTGATCGGGGGTCTCGAGAGACTGAATGAGGAGTCGGAGTGTCTGGGCTTGCAGGGGTCCTGACAAAAACCAAGAGCCAGGCCTTTAACCCTTAAACTGCCACATACTGGGACCGTTTTCCCAAGATTTCTTCCAATGGAGGGCTGTGAACAAACAAGGCCTGTTAAAGCCCATTGAGACATTCCTTGAATGATTTTGGGTTATACAAGAAATAAATTGTTATTGTTTTCCTACTCAGTTGATTGATCAATATGGGTACAGATATAATCTTAGAAATATAAATTTGAACTACATATTAACACGCACATGCGAATGGGAGGCAGCTAAAGGGCTCGAATGGATGTAATTACATGCCAGACCAGGGGATGGCAGTGTTCCCTGATCCTTTCTCTCTTTCCTCTACAGATCATCTTAAGGAAATCCCACCTGAGTCTAAGGACATCACTTCTGGTTGTGGCCGTTTCGACATCATTTCCTCCAGATCACCTATATAACCTCCATTGTCGTTGTTATTCAGTTCTGTTTTGGACTTCGATCTGTAAAGACGTTTTTTATTTTGCTCCACCTACTTATTCCAAGTATATGAGTTGTCTACCTCAAACCTTTTTCTGTTTCTTGTTCTCTTTATTTCAACAATATATATTATACAGCATTAAAAGATACGTCCACATATTATTACGCATGGGTGTCTGAACCTTTCCGGGCTCAAATAAGGTGTGCAATACCACTCAGGAACAGGAGGGGGTACTGCCACTAATAGTACCGTCTCTTGCTCTCTTTTCCTATGCAGTACCAAGAAGACACCCACTGAGAGCATCAGAATCCCCGCCCCCTACCTCTGAAGCCCCGCCTCTTCCTGTCAGGACCATATAAAGCAGAGGGCTCCTAGAAGACAGTATCTCGATTTCAGGAATGCATCCCCGCATGATGGAGCTCTGTGACAGAAACCCTAGCCATTTGACAAAAATACGAGGGTTAATGCACACCTGGACCACAAATACTTTTTTGCTGCAAGTTTTAAATAAACATCACAATTCACAAAGAAAATGTGAAATTTAAATGGAACACAAACTTTTTTTCATACAAAGAGCACCAATATTACTGCAACACTGATCATTTTACACACTGCCAATGAACTGTAAAGACTATTAAAAAAGCTACTGCATCAATCTATTATGATATGTACAAGGTGCAACTGACTCCATTGATGAAATTCAGTAAATCACCGAGCCAACTGGGCTTCAACTGGCTGCATGCAAGCACACAGAGGTAAGCGCTGACACTAACAGGCCAGTCTAGTGCAGCTACTGCATCCCAGTGACAGTGACGCTGCAGTGCTGCAGGGGGCGCCAGTGGTCATGAGCTGGCTGCTCAACAAATGTACGGCACTGACTGATTAGCCTCTGCGTTCTGGCAAATTGCACTGAGACACGACTATAGCCATTTGCAGCATTCAATGAATTTACGTCGCCAAATATACTCTGCTCCGGCATGCAGGCAAATTGCCTTGGGAACCAATTATAGCCAGTTCCTGCGGTTTAAGGGTTAATGACATCTTAGGCACGGCCATCAGCAGTGTGTCTGTCTGCGGAGAGAGTGTCGACCTCATCGAGAGGTTTACTTACCTTGGCAGTGATATTCATGTCTCTGGTGACTCTTCCTATGAAGTCAGTAGACAGACTGGGAGGGTATGGGGGGATCATGAGGTCACTGGAAAGGGGTGTGGCGCTCCCGATATCTATAAAAGGACGAAGGTCCAAGTCTTCAGAGTCCTGGTGCTTCCTGTCTTGCTATAAGGTTGTAAGACATGGACGCTATCCAGTGACCTGAGACGAAGACTGGACTCCTTCATTTGCGTCTCTTCGAAGAATCCTTGGGTACTGCTTGTTTGACTTTGTGTTGCTCATGGAGTCCTGAATGAGGCACATGACCTGCATTGTGAGGAAGTGTCAGTTACGGCACTACGGCCATGTGGCGCGTTTCCCCACGGATGATCCAGCTTGTAGGATCCTCATTGTTGGGGACTCAAGTGGCTGGACCAGGCCAAGGGGTCGCCCACGTAACACCTGGCTGCCACACATAGATGGTCATTTCCGGAGGGTGGGACTGGACCACGTGTCTGCCTGGGGGATTGCCAACCGGGATCCTGAGCTGCTTCATTGTGTGGTGGCTGTGCCAACGTGCTGTACCAGTGCATGCTCCCCGACTTGACTTGACTTGTACCTTATTTTGAATGTACTTGTATGTTTTAGAGTTCCTTTTTTTAGTGTGTTTTGGACCATTTTTTAAGGTTTATTAAAATAAATTTTAGGTACGGTTGAGTTCTGATTGAAAGTTAATTTTAAATTAAAAGTTACAAACAATTTTAATAGATCCTAGAGTACTTTTACAGATTATGTTCGCGACCTTTCATAAACAGTTTTTTTTTGCACATTTTTGGGCAAGTTTTAAGTATATTTATGTTCAGCGGAGGACTTCGTAAGCTTCATTAGACTGCCCATTGGTTTCATGGTCACCTACCTGAACAAGGAATTTGTTGCCCAGTTCCTCAATTTGTCTAGATGGCCAACTCTAAGAAGAGTCCAGAATTATTGAGGCCACTGCGGTCCTGAGAACACCCAAAGCTTTAGAAATGGTTTTATTCCCTGGTACTGATCTGTACCTCACCACAGTTTGATCGCGGAGATCTACTGAGAGTTCTTTGGACTTCTTTGCTTGTTTTTTTTGTTGTCATGCTATATACACAGTGTCATGCATGTGCGTCAGAGGGTCACCCCTTTCAGGTGTGCAATCCCACCATGGAGTCGAGAGCGGGCAATGCCGCTAACTGTATTCTCTTCAGTTTCCTCCACAGTACCAGTCAGGGCAACTGACTCCACCCCGTGTAGTGGGAATTGGCACCAAGCTACACTTTGGGCTCTTGCGCTTCATGTACCGAGCGTATCGATGGTGAAAACAGAGAGACACGGGGTTTTGTCTCGGTGGAGTTCTCTATTCCTCTACTTTCCCCTTTTGTTTTCTTCATTGTGTAGCCTTTGTCAGGATGCTTCAAATCTAATAGACTTACCACTGTTGGTACAGTCGAACCTTGCCTTGCAAGCGTAATTCATTCCGGAAGCATGCTTGTAATCCAAAGCACTCGTATATCAAATTGAATTTCCCCATAAGAAATAATGGAAACTCAGATGATTCGTTCCACAACCCAAAAATATTTGTATAAAAATGATTAATACAAAATATAAAGTAAAAATACGTAAAACAAATGAACCTGCACTTTACCTTTGAAAAGAATCGTGGCTGGTGTGAGGAAGACGAGAGAGAGAGGAGAGGAGGAGGAGGAGGGCTATGGTGCAGAACGACTTTCACTCTAACTAACGGAATCCCTGCTGTCTGTTGGCTCACAGGAATCTTCTTCGTTTTTTGCGACTTTAACAAGGAAACCATTCCAATGACAGTTGCTTTTGCTTGAAGAAGTCAATACACTTTGTAAAAGAACGAGTCTCAACACTCTCAGAAAGGTTTGGGGCAGCCACCCGTATATTGTTCCTAGCTGCAAAGGATTATCTTGGGTACAGTGATGTTGCTTAGTCGAGTTCAACACTGAACTGTTTGAGTTAGCCAAGATGGAGGCTTTTATGTCTTGTAACCCGGAAGTGATGTCAGTCTAGGTACCAGGACAGGAAGTGATGTCAGTCTAGGTACCAGGACAGGAAGTGATGTCAGTCTAGGTGCCGGGACGGGAAGTGACGTCCGTCTAGGTGCCGGGACGGGAAGTGACGTCAGGTCAGGTAGGTTTTCCCGTATTTGATCTGCAGAAATAACAGACAAAGGTTTAGAGCACCCCGCCACCCCCTGGCCTGGCGGGTAATCACCTTCACTTGGTCCCTTCAGCTCGCTCCTAGTTGCACGTGTGTGACAACTTGGACACAAAATAAAAAAAATGCTTTACACGCTGTAAGGTTTCTAAACTGTTTTGGGATTCCACCCAACGGGACGACACGCGGAAGAGCAACTGCAGGCTCCATAAAGCGAATCTGAAAAGATCACGGATAGGCTTTAAGCGCCTACTGTTGATGGGCGATACAAGGAACATTATAAATACACAGGGCACAGTATTACTTGGGCACTAATCTGGCACAGACCCTGCCTGACTGCTGTGTCTGTGTATAGGAGAGCGGCAGATCCCGCTACAATAAATAATCGTGCTGTTCCTGTTTCACGCTGAGTAAACATGGTGTCGCTAAAGTACTGAGACTCAGCTTCCTGTTTTGGGGTGCAAGACAGGGAGTCACACGTTGCAACACACACACGTGGTCACAATGCTATAGTCAGCAGTATCGTATGGATGTTGACTATATGAGTGAGGCACGCCGACTGAGACCAAGAATAGGAGACGATTACCCATAATCCCGCAGCGAGAGAGAGAGAAGAACCATCAGCTCAGTTGTGATCACGTGACACTCAGCAAACAAAGCGTATACGGACTACTCGTATTGCAAGACCTCGCTCATTTATCAAGTTAAAATTTATTAAAAATTTTAGCTCATCTTGCAAAACACTCGCAAACCAAGTTACTCGCAATCCAAGGTTTTACTGCATTATGCTTTACAACTTCTCCCCACCTTCCCTTCTACATCAACAACCTCACGCAATTACACAGATTAAAAGACAAGCAAGAGTTAAGCTACAACTGTAAATAATATATTATCGACAGCATTCATAAAATAATAACAATAAGCAAAGTACAGGTGAATATCGGCAACCTGATAAATGCTGATGTGGTGTTTCAGGCGGCACACAGACTTGTTGGTGACTTAAATGTCTCTAGTTAAGTCAGCATTCTAGCTTTCTTCAGGGCAGGCTGCCCGCATGCCTGTCTCAATATGGCCGCTGAGCTGTGCTCTTCAGTGTGCTCTCTTCATGGCCATAGTGTGTGTGTGTGTGAGAGAGAGAGAGAGAGAGAGGGGTAAAGCAGCATTTCTCAACCTTTAAGTATTTGCGACCCGAGTTTTCATAACAGTTTTAATTGCCCCCCCCCCCCCTAACATTTTTTGGAAATGTAGATGCATATTTTATTATACCTACTTAACTTTTATCGACATTTATCTAACTCTATATTTATTGTTCTAGTATCAGAATGTAGTTTAAGTTAATTTGTTTTGGCTTCAACATATGTTTTTATTCATATTTTTGATTCTTGTTTTCTTTTTTTCACATCTTCGCGCCCCCCTTTTTGTTACTTCGTGCCCCCATAGGGGGGCCCGCCCCACAGGTTGAGAACCACTGGGGTAAAGCAAGCACATTTCTACATTCTCTGTTCAAACCCTTACACCAATAGAGAATGGCCTCTGACTCAAAACCAGTCCCAAACATTCATGCCTCAGACCAATGGGGGCACACAATACCCCTTAAACTGCCACATACTTGGGGGGGTTAATGCACCCCTGGACGCCAAATACTTTTTTTGGTCTTTAAGTAAACGTCACAATTCACAAAGAAAATGTGAAATTTTAATGAAACACATATTTTTTTTTCATGCAAAGAGCATCACAATTACTGTAACACTGATCATTTTACACACTGCCACACAATGCTAGCCCCTACTTTCTCTGCGGTTCTTTTTCTGATTTTCTTTGGTGGCGATCTGGATCATTACCACCTGATCAAAGCACCGTGATGTCCTTACATTGATGGATTGAAGGCCACATGACCGTCATCTTCAAGTTCTTCCATGTGAACCCTGAATACAATGAGGACTGATTGAGATCATTTATGTTAGGTAGAATGCCTAGAGGGGGCTGGGTGGTCTCGTGGCCTTGGTACCCCTGCAGATTTTATTTTTTTTCTCCAGCAGTCTGGAGTTTTTTTTGTTTTTTCTGTCCTCCCTGGTCATCGGAACTTACTGTTATTCTATGTTAGTTTTCCCTAATTCCATTTTCTTATTTATTTTGTCTTTTTACTCTTTCGTCAACATGTAAAGCACTTTGAGCTCATCATTTGTATGAAAATGTGATATAGAAATTAATGTTGTTTTTGTTGTTGAAATGTAATGACTATTAAAAAAAAAACTACTGCAACAATCAATTATTATATGTACAAGGTGCGAGTGACGCCATTGATGAAATTCAGTAAATCACCGAGCCAACTGCGTTTGAACTGGCTGCAAACAGAGGCCAACGCTGAGGCTGGCAGGCTAGTCTAGTACAGCGGCTTAATCCCAGAGACAGTGATGCAGCAAGGGGCGCCAGTGGTCATGAGCTGGCTGCTCAACGAATGTGCGGCACTGACTGATCAGCTCCGGCGTGCTGGCAAATTGCACTGGAAACCGATTTTAACCAGTTCTGGTGGTTTAAGGGATTCCTTTCACACTTGCCCCCCAAAACCACTTGTTGAGTTGATGAATGCCAGCCAGGTAGTTTGGCCTTCATTGTGGCGGTTTGGTAGTTGCTTTGTGTATGTCTTTTAGGCTATCAGTTCAAACAAAGTGACTCTTGCCAAAGCTGGTCTGATGTCCCATCCCACCCATGACACCCGAGGCCATGTTAATAAGGTGAAGCTCTCCAACTTGGTGTACAGTAATCCCTCCTCGATCGCGGGGGTTGCATTCCAGAACCCCCCGTGATAGGTGAAAATCCGCGAAGTAGAAACCATATGTTTGTATGGTTATTTTTATATATTTTAAGCCCTTAGAAACTCTCCCACACTGTTTATAAATATTCTCCGCACAGTTATACAGTAAACCCTCGTTTATAGTGGTTAATCTGCTCCAGACAGATAAATGAATTTCCACAAAGTAGTATTCTTTATTTATAGATCTAATATTTTCGCAGTTAGAGCATAGAAAACCTGTTTACGACCTTCTAAATACGTTTTTTAACATTATTAGAGCCCTCTAGACATGAATAACACCCTTTAGTCAAAAGTTTAAACTGTGCTCCATGACAAGACAGAGATGACAGTTCTTTCTCACAATTAAAAGAATGCAAACATGTCATCCTCTTCAAAGGAGTGCGCGTCAGGAGCAGAGAATGTCAAAGAGACAGAGAGTAAAGTAAACGAGCAAAAATCTTTTAAGTATGAGAATCACCGCGATAAAGCGGCCGCAATGAAGGGATCAATGTGAAAGTAGTCTTTCAGCATTTTTTACAGGAGCGTTCGTATCTTCTAAGCAAACAGCCACTCTGCTCACACCCCCTCCGTCAGGAGCAGAGAATGTCAGAGAGAGTGAGAGAGAGAGACAGAGAAAAGCAATCAATCAAAAATCAATACGGGCTGTTAGAGCTTTTAAGTGTACGAAGCACCACGCGGGAAGCATATCGTATATCATTAAAGAGTTTTATTTAATACGTAATACAGTAATCCCTCCTCGATCGCGGGGGGGTCTGGTGAAAATCCGCGAAGTAGAAACCATATGTTTGTATGGTTATTTTTATATATTTTAAGCCCTTATAAACTCTCCCGCACTGTTTATAAATATTCCCCGCAGAGTTAAACAGCATAATCCCTTTGTATTCTCTTAGATATTAGGTAAGATTAATTGAAATTATGTATATAAACACACTGTTTATATACAGTAAAACCTAAATATTATTTTAAAGATATTGAGTGTCTCCGATATCACATATGTTACAGCCATTACGATAGACAGGCCACCAGTAATAAATACGTACAATACAAGAAAAATAGTATACAGTAAATGTGTGTACAGTGACACTAAACGTACGTACATGTACTAAGCACTGTAAGAAGAAAATTAATTATGGTTACTCACCAACAATGACACGATGACTTGTCCGATAACAATGAGTTTAATTTTACTGCACAACAAAGGAGAGCGTTACAGCCCTTGTAAAGGAGCCACTTCAGGCGATTGTGTAGCACTGCCGTTGTTCTTCTTCTGGCAGTCTTCAATCCAAATCCCTAAAGCAGATTCCATCCAGACTACTGCCTTATTACATCCACTTACAACTCGTTTTGCACCCTGGTTAAAAGGACACTGCAGCCGTAGATCTTATATTCCTTTCCTACTTTTTAAATAAAAAGAATCGTAGCCTTCAACAAATCCAAAACATTTACCTTTTCGGCAATCGTTAACATCTTCTTCTTGCGCTTGGGCACGGCCCCTGAAGCAGTAGCAGATTGTTTTGGAGCCATAATGAAGGGCTTGACTATGTACAAAGATAAACACAAAAGAGCACAACTCTTTACACAGCGAAACACGTTGATGCTGAATGAGCGAGACGAGACTTCCTGGTTAACACTGCATTCAGCACGCAGGAACTCAACTGCGTGCTCTGATTGGTTAGCTTCTCAGTCAGGAGAACTTAACTGCGTGCTCTGATTGGTTAGCTTCTCAGCCATCCGCCAATAGCGTCCCTTGTATGAAATCAACTGGGCAAACCAACTGAGGAAGCATGTACAGGAAGTAAAAAGACACATTGTCCGCAGAACCCGCGAAGCAGCGAAAAATCTGCGTTATATATTTAATTATGCTTTCATATAAAATCCGTGCTAGAGTGAAGCCGCGAAAGTCGAAGCGCGATATAGCGAGGGATCACTGTACTTCATGTCCTGCAGAGAATCACTTGCCCAGCTGGTTTGAGGCGCACTCACCAACCCTGCCTTAAATTCCTAAGTCAGTCCTAAAGACTGGTGGGGTGTCGGGGGGCAGGCGGGGGTCTTTAAACCTCAAAGCATTGCTGTTCTCATGAATAAAACACTAAAATTACATTGGCTTTTTTCTGAGTAACAAATAAAGATGTACAAAATATTTATCAACTGATATACCAAATTTCACACCACAACACACAGACACAAAGTTACCAAAGTGAAGAAAAATAAGCGCTCTTTCTGAACAGGTGCTACAAACAAAAATGGCGAAAAAACAAAAGTCCAAATCAAAATCAAAACCCCATCCTAACGACACACACTCAGCAAAAATGATAAATAATTAACAAAAAACAAACATTTATGAGGGACATTCAAGAAGTTTCTGAACTTTTTTTTAACTCAGTTTATTAAGAATTTTAAAAAACAAATGAGATCACTTTTCTACATAGTCACCTTCATTTGCAATGTAATTTTCCCAGAGTCGTACCAACTTTTTAGCCTGGAGGTATTTAGGAGAGATGGCAGTGGAGTTTTTAACCAGATTAATTAATAGAATCTGGAAAGTGAGAGGATACCTGAGGAGTGGAGAAGAAGTGTACTGGTGCTGATATTTAAGAATAAGGGGGATGTGCAGGACTGCAATAACTACAGGGGGGTAAAACTGATGAACCACAGCATGAAGTTTTGGGAAAGAGTAGCAGAAGCTCAGTTAAGAAGGGAGGTGATGATTAGCGAGCAGCAGTGTGGTGTCATGCCAGGAAAGAGCACCACAGATGCCATGTTTGCTCTGAGGGTCTTGATGGAGAAGTAGAGAAAAGGCCAGAAGGAGTTGCATTGCGTCTTTGTGGACCTGCAGACAGCATATGACAGGGTGAGGACAGATGAGCTTTGGTGCCCCATCCCCGCCTACACCCTCTCATTGTCCAATCAGGGAGCACATAGCGACACTTGCTTACGCTGTGCTGCCCCCTCCTCCAGGAACTCTCAAGACCTTTAATGTTAAAGTTGAGGCAAATCCTAATTTTAATTTTGAGGCACTTTATATACAGTACAGGCCAAAAGTTTGGACACACCTCCTCGTTCAATGTGTTTTCTTTATTTTCATGACTGAAGGCATCAAAACTATGAATGAACACATGTGGAGTTATGTACTTAACAAAAAAAGGTGAAATACCTGAAAACATGTTTTCTATTCTAGTTTCTTCAAAATAGCCACCCTTTGCTCTGATTACTGCTTTGCACACTCTTGGCATTCTCTCGATGAGCTTCAACAGGTAGTCACCTGAAATGGTTTTCACTTCACAGGTGTGCCTTATCAGGGTTATTTAGTGGAATTTCTTGCTTTATCAATGGGGTTGGGACCAGCAGTTGTGTTGTGCAGAAGTCAGGTTAGTTGGACGATCATTTATTTTTCAACAGGACAATGACCCCAAACACACCTCCAGGCTGTGTAAGGGCTATTTGACCAAGAAGGAGAGTGATGGAGTGCTGTAAATAGTCATGAAAATAAAGAAAACACATTGAATGAGGAGGTGTCACCAAACTTTTGGCCTGTACTGTAATCACGTGGATCAGAATGGCCCAGTGACCCCAAAAGATATAAAAAAAACACATTACACACAGTAATTATGTGGCACAGTGCCCCCTGGTGGCCACGTGTCATGTTCTGCTCTGACTCTCCTGCTGTGCCAATTTCCATCAGAGACGTCTCCACACAATGATATTTAGGGAGGGCAAGTATTCTTTGGTCTTCTCTTATCTTGAAATTGCAGTGGATTCAGAAAGTCTTCAGACCCCTTCATCTTAAGCACACTTTATTGTGTTGTAGACGGTGAGAAAGAAAAACGACAAGTAAAAAAAATTGAGCATGAAAGCAACAAGAAAAATAGGCTTTCAAAAAAAGATCAGTCTTTCTAGGCACGAGTTCAAAGATGAACCACCTAAGGTGGCCGAATTTCCAGTGTTTTCCGCTTCCGACGGGATTAAAGGAGTACGTAATGATGCTTCTCACGCTGTGCTGGCCCACCACCTCCAGGAACTCTCCTATTTACTAAGTATTTACCAAACCCCAACACGATCACACAAATACAGTCCCGGATTCAAATAAAGGTGTGTTTTATTACACAATACCTCCAAAAAGTTGACAAAACACAAAGTACAGATATTCTCTGTCTTTCTCTTGCTCCACAATACTCTCTTCTTTCCTCTCACTACCGCACTGCCCTCCTCCAGCTGAGTGTTGCCTTCCTTCCTCTCAGCTCTGATTCATTTGGATAAGGGAGTGTGGTTGCTTTTATTGTGGACCCGGGAGTACTTCCGGTGCCAGGGCTACTGCCCGATGGAGGCACTTCTGGGTCATATGGAAGTCTCACATATTGGAGAATGCATCTCCTTGAAGAGCTGTGTTGCTGGACTACAACTCCCAGCATGCCTTACTGGTTCCATACAGCGTCCTGGGGGAATAAAGAGTCCCCAGCAACATTTTCTTTCAGTGGAATGTCAATCAATCCCTTCTGGCCATTACTTCGGGTCCTGAAACCTTTCTCTCCCCTAACTGGGATGCTTGTTTGCCTGCTAGGAGCCGCTCGTCTTGGTAAGGAACCATTCCCTATTCTGGTTGGGATGCCCATCCAGCCAATGTGGCATTGACATAAGACAATCACCGGTGCACACTCCTTAAGGAACTGGCCTTTCTCTTTCTTTCTCTGTCTCTCGCATGCCATTGCACTATCTCCGGTAAGCACTGCTGGCTATTAAACTTTTGCGTTACTCAACTTGAATGGCTTCTTTCGAACAAGTCAATGCTCCACTCGCATTGCCTCCTTTCTCTTCTCTAGCAGTGGCAGACCTCGCCCGATCAGAACGCCGCCCAATTCCCACAGTGCTACATAAATCAGGCATGCGTGCTGCAGGCACACAGGACCTGAACCACTGAGAAGCTGTGTCTCCTCCAGAGATATAACGCACGTCCCCTTCCTTCGAGGTATGTGTGCCCATTATCTCGATAGCCATTTAAAAAACACAGGTAAGGCTATAAACAGCTATAATGTTCTTGTGTGACACATGTTTTTCACGTTCAGTGGCGCGCTGTCCCACAGCACCGGTCCCTGAACCATAAAAGTGTGACCACCTCAATGAAGAGGGCGTCAGCTGCCCTCACTAGGCGGTTTCACACAGTTAGCAGCAGCGCCCCCTCTTGGCTATATACCTGGGAGTATCCTAGAGGGTGACCCTGTGTACAGAAGGTCAGGACAGGAACGTAGATGTAGAAGGGAAGATGGGGAGAAGTCATGAAGTACAATACCTCATAAGCAGTGGTAAGTCTATAAGATTTGAGGCATTCTGATAAAGACTACACAATAAAGAATACAAAAGGGGAAAGTAGAAGAATAGAAAACTCTACTGAGACAAAACCCCGTGTCTCTCTGACTTCACCATTAATGTGCTCGGTACATGAAATGTAAGAGCCCAAAGTGTAGCTTGGTGCCAATTCCCATTATATGGGGTGGAGTCAGTTGCCCTCACTGGTACTGTGGAGGAAAAGGAAGACAATATAGTTAGCGGCATTGCCCGCTCTCGGCTCCATGATGGGACTGCATATCTGTGAGAGGTGACCCTCTGACGCACATGCATGACACTATGTATAGCAGGACAAAAAAATAAAACAAGCAAAGAAGTCCAAAGAACTCTCAGTAGACCTCGGCCATCAAATTGTGGTGCAGTAGAGAAGGAGGCGCCACTCCTTGACCGAGCAGTCGACAAGCTCCTTCATAACCTCACCATATTGGACGTGAAGAGCCCATAAGAGTCAGTATTTCTGCTGGTTTCATGCACCTCGTGCGTTGGTCTTTGTTTTATTATTGAAGTTAAATGGGGACGGCCAGGTTGGCACCCCAATATTTGTCTCTTGTCACAAGCTTTCTAAGAAAATGTCCAATCAGTTCATCCTGACACAGGTGGACTCCAGTCGGGTTCTAGAAACATCACATGGAGAATTCAAACAAACTGGAGGCACCTGAGCACAACATGGCAGTGCCACAGCAAGGAGAGATTTCAGGTTTTTGATTTTGTAATGCATTTGCAAACCTTTCGGAAAACATGTCTTCAGTTTGTCATTATGGGGTATTGAGTGTGGGCTGAAGGGCAAAAATGACACATTTATCCACTTAAACTGAAATCCACAACACGATAAATTGTGCAGAAGGTAAAGGAGTCTGAATATTTTATGTAAGGGAATAATTATATCAACAAGACAAGAATCAGCCATTAGCGGTAACTGCGTTGTGCCCACTGCCGTGGGAATAAACTCTTCTTCTCCGTAGCCCTCTATTTTATAATCCGCTTAACAAGCAGACAAATGGGCGGCTTATAATTGTTCGCTTTTCTTATTTTGCTCTGGCTCGGTCCTATTGCCGGATTCTTCTTGATCCATTGGCGTTTTCATTATCCGCCTTATGTTTTCTTTGCATACTGGAAGGCAGCGAATGTCTTTTTGGAAAAAATAAAATATATATATACAAATGGAGAATCGGGTTTGAACACATTCTGTTTAAAGAAGATTGAAAAAAAAATTGAGTTATGAATACGGAGGGATTTGATATGGAAATTCAATTTTTACAAAAGGCTGCATGTGGAATAAACAGAATGTGTCAATCTCCGTGTGTTACTCAGATATTAAAATAAAAGAGATTCTTAAACAAATTCTCTCAAAGAGATAAGATACGGTATATTATTTATTTTTTATCTCTCTATTTAGCATTTTTATTGTGTTCTGCAAAATTGTTTTCTCCCAACATTTTATCAAGGGGATTTTTTTTTTTTGATATTTTTTTGGCTTAGTTGAAATAATTGAAGTATGGATCTTCAAAATACATTACTGAATATAAAAATGAAATAGACATCAGTTTTAAAAATTGTCAAAGTGGGATTCATCTTTCATTTATTTATTTATTTACTTGTTTATTTTGTCATAGGTATCCCCAGAAGGTTTTTATTATGAAACATATTTTTAAAAAAAAGGAGCAAAAGGGGTGGAGCCTCTAGTATCCAGCAGGGGGCGTATGCTCTCTGGAAATTTATGTGTAAGAGATTGCAATAAATAAAAATTTAAATAAACTGATTACTTATATTTCAATCTAGACATGTGGCACAGCTAGTTTTCATAATATTCACCTAAAATTTTCCCCTCAAATAAAAATTCTGGAAGATTTTTTTTTTTTTTTTGCATATCGGACTGAATACCCAGGTGGGCAGAGACATCACATATGCGTAGATTCACTAAAAATTATTAACACATGCATGAAGCAGACCAGACAGCACCATAAGTAAATTGTTAGGTGGGGTACACTTACAAAACGCATGATGGAAAGTTCTGCACAAATCGGGCAGGTAGCACAGACAGGGTAGTGACATCCCCAGCTATATATGGTTCCTGCTGCTCTAGCGTGTGTGTCATGTTGGCTAAACAAAGCATTATGAGGTGCTGTGAATACAAAAAAAATGTTACTGTGAGGCAGATGCATGGGGAGTTTTAAGGGAACAATTCTACAAATTTGCTGCAAAAAAATGCTTTGGCGAATTTCACCGATCAACACCCACTTTGACGTTTCATCTTCTGGTCACCTTCACCATTTGGAAGTTTGTCTCTTTTCACAGCAGACATAGCCACCGAGGTCTTGTTCATGTTACCTCTTTCTGACAGGAGAGTCTGAGCTGGTGTCGTTGATAAGGAAAGAGCAAACCATACACAAGGTGAAGTGGGACGACACTCTGGCATTGTCTTTGTGTCTAGCAGGGGGCACATTCTCCCTGGGATTGTGTTGTATTTAAAAATGCAGCACATACTACCAGTATATATCTCTATACAGGGAGTCCTCGGGTTACAACAATTCGACATACAACGTTTCGTGTTTACAACGCTCACTCCCATAAAACTTAAAAAAACTGAGACATGAGTGTTTTGGCTTACACTGTTAGCGTCATACTTACAGACTAAGTGGGCGAACTAGTTTGGTTGCGTGCAGCGGAAGAATACGTAGTAACGCAGCGTACGAGTGAGGGAGTTGGCGAACTAATTTTGTTGCGCATGGAGGAAGTGTTCTGTTTGTGTGGCTTTGTTTGGCAGCTTTGTGGCCCTTATCATGGCTCCTAAACGAAAGTCAGAGTCTTCAGATGCTAGTGCTTTGAAGAAGAGGAAAGCCATCACGATGGAAGTCAAATTAAACATTGTAAAGAGATCAGAAGGAATAAAGGTAAGGAATTTTTTTTACATTCATTTTTTGTCCTTTTTTCTGTTACTATAGTGCAGTGTACAGTACAGTATATTTATGTCCTTTTCCTTTTTCTGTGGCTTAGTTGTGTTTTTATGTTCGAGATTATGATTTTGCAAATGTGTTAGGATAGGTAAGTGACTTAGGCTAGGGTGTGTTTCGACTTACACCAAAATTCGGGTTACATTACTGTTGTAGGAACGGAACTGTGTCGTAACCCGAGGACCACCTGTATATATAAAATCCAGCGTCTGTCTGTCGGCTTTTCACAAGAGAACTACTTAAAGGATTTAGATCAGGTTTTTTTCTATAATTTGCTTCAACATACCAGTTGATTTTGCAGTTTCTAAGTATCATAGTTCGCTTGCAGTACCAATTTATTTGCACGAATCTGAGAGACGTGCAGAGGGACAAGGAGAGGGGGGCCCTCCTTACTCACACGTCAGCCCTGGGACGTACCTTACATCGGCTTAGCAGGCAAATGAGAGAACTACTTAACAATCAAGCCTGTTTTGTTTAAACGCAACCTTGAAACAGTGATACATGCTTTCATAACATCTCGTCTAGATTACTGCAATATGCTTCTTTTTGGAATTAGCCAGGCCTTCATTGCTCGCCTACAGCTGGTGCAAAATGCTGCTGCTCGATTTTTAACTGGCACAAGAAGGCATGAGCATGTTACCCCAATTTTGGCTTCACTTCACTGGCTTCCAGTTCATTTTCGAATCCATTCCTTGTATTTGTTTTTAAATCCCTTAATGGTTGTCCCCCATTTTATTTGTCGGAACTGCTGCACCCTTATGTACCGTCTCACCCCATGCAAAATGGCAGGAGCATTGGGATACGTGCACTCGAAGTGGAGGAAAGTATTTTGAGGCTGGCTAGTAGTTGCAAATCTTTTACTGCAATAAACGTTTCTTTTTTAAAACATTCACCGTATTTTTTGATCACACCTCGTAGTTAGCTTGCAGAAGCGATATATTCGCGCTAATCCAAGACAGAGGCTGCGGGCCGAGGTGAGGGGGAAGCATGAAGTCAGGAGTGGGGAGCCGGGCAGGGCCTCCTCTCTCACGCGCCAGCCTCTGTTTGAAGCGGTCCACCTCTCGCCATGTTTTGGAGTGGTTCTTGCCTCCACTTAGCTAGCGATACCTGTTTGTTTATTGATTTTTAAAGTTTGTCCTGTTTCACTTCTATGAGGGCAAAGCCGCGGGGGACGGCTAGTAATATATATTGTAAGAGACGGCCAGAAGCTCAACCCCGCCAGGACACCCAAGAAATGGAAGGATGGGAGAAGACAGCCTCTTCAGGGCACTGCTTACTCCCAGAACGTTACATGGCAGCTTCCCTGGATTGCAGCAGTGCCCTGGATTCCCACAGGGTACCATGGAACTTGGAGTTCTTTATCTCAGCCCTATTGGGTACTGTGGGTGCCACCAGGGTGTGTTGAATAAATTTAGAGGAGCTGTATGGCATGGGGTTTCCGCCTAACCCGGAAGTGAGTGCAGACCACGTGGGCATAAGAGCAGAAGCATTTCTGGGTTGACCAATAAAAAAGGACTTGCCAGCCTCGTAGGGACGATAGAGAGTCGGGAGGTGGAGGACAAAGTTAGTGAGAAGGAGTGAAGGTGGACAAGAGACAGAGGAAGTGACAAGAAGAAGTGTGTTATTTGGTGCTTATACTGTGCTGTGTTGTGGGGAGCAACAGAAAAACGCTTCCCCACTCAACTAAAGGTGTGCTGTGAGGTTAAGACTGGGCTCTGTGTATGTTGTGTCTCTGGGTTTTGGGGAGCTGGTCCATTTTATATATCTATATATCTATATATCTATACTAATTAAAGGCAAAGCCCTCACTGACTCACTCACTCACTGACTCATCACTAATTCTCCAACTTCCCGTGTAGGTAGAAGGCTGAAATTTGGCAGGCTCATTCCTTACAGGTTACTTACTAAAGTTAGGCAAGTTTCATTTCGAAATTCTACGCGTAACGATCATAACTGGAACCTACTTACGTACATATATACGGCCATAGCCTGCAGCTCGGTCGCCGTGTGAGGCGGAGCTGCGTCCCTCATCGTCACGCCTCCCACGTAATTGAGTGCCTGCCCATATAAGGCCGTCCGTCAGCATTACACAACTGAGAAGGCAGCAAAAGAATATGAAGCGAGTGACGCATACAAGCATA
>JANRMT010062817.1:7303064-7328982 GCA_026402145.1 Polypterus bichir lapradei | reverse complement strand
ATATATATATTAGAAATATATATGTATATATTGTAACTGTGTGGACACTTGGTGGCACTATTGCTCACTTTTTATATATTTCAATATATATATATTGTGGACGCTAGAGGCGCTGTTGCCCCGTTAAACCCTCCAGGACACACGTTTGAAAGCACCAAGAAGATTTCTTTGATATTTTTATTCAGATCTAGAGCACAAAGCACCACACACTCCAAAGTTCTCCAATAATAATCAATAATTACAATACAATAAACAATCTTCCACTCCCAGCAGCTTTAGTCACCCAAACTCCCAACTCTGGCTCTCTTTGCTGGTACTCCATCTCTTCTTTCGGGTCAATGCCACATCCTCATTTCTCAAATTCTGGGTCATAGTAACTGTACGAGTCCCTGGGTTCTTTGTGAGTTCCCCCTGGCGGCACCCACGGCACCCAACAGGGCTGAAGAAACAGACTCCATGTCCCAGGATGCCCTGAAGGAATCCGGGGAACTATTGTCTTCCAGGGGAGGCAGTGTCCCGAAAAGGCTGCTCTTCTCCCTTCTTCCTGTTCTGGGACGTCCTGGCCGAACTGAACCTCCGGCCCTCCATCACAATATATATATATATATATAGAGTAGTGAGTGGTGCAAGGAAATGATCTGAGGTTGAGAGGTGGCAAGTCTTGAATTATAATCGGAGTGAATGACAAAGGGTAGCAAAAACAGCTTAAAAATAAAGGCACCCGATGGGACCCTGCTTTGCATGACTGAAACAAAACCCCCTGAGCTCAGTTTGTTGGCGATTCTTTGGATGACACGACTATCTGTGGCATTTCTCCAACCCCCAAAACAAAACATCGATGGTGGAAATAATACGATTATCGGCCGATGTCTCGGCGACAGTCGTGAAGACAAGCAGTATGCAAAGTGGTGTCATGAGAAAAAATGAAAAATTTGAGAATGACTGCATTAAAGATTTAATTTGTATTTTAACACTGATGATTTTGACTTATTTGTAATGCATAATTCTTTTGCGCCTAACGCTGCTGGGATCGGCACTGGGCCCCTTTAATGCAGAACTGGACTGAGCTAATTCTGTAATGGTAATATACAGTAGAAATCTGTAAATGTATTCTGAAGTGTGCACCATAAAAATAAATTGTGTTTAATACAGCGGATGGATCGTTGTCTGGATGGACAAACAAAAAGACCAGCGGATCGCCAGAGAGATGAGACAGACAGACACGAAGACGGACTCGCTAATGGAGGCCACTTGCACTGTATGGTATGGACACGTCTGCTGTAAACAGACTAAGCACAAAGTGAAGGAGCATAACTTGGAGCCAAAGAAAGCACAGATGGCGAGGAAATTTGAAGAAGCAGTCGTTTACTAACCCTGCTTAGTCCTGAACAGGGTCACGGGGGTCCGCTAGAGCTACCACAGGGCACAAGGCAGCAAACAAACCCTGGACCAGGTGCCAGTCCATCGCAGGCCGATCACACCCAGGGCATTTTAGGATCACCAGTTCACCTGACCTGCATGTCTTTAGGAGGAAACCCACGCAGACACGGGGAGAACAACGCAAATTCCATTCAGGGTGGACCCGGGGATGCAAACGCTGGCCTCCTTCCTGCGAGACAGCAGCAGCTACCACTGCGCCACCGTGCCACCCTTTGAAAAAAGCAGCCATGTTTAATTCCCTTTGCCACTTGGCCTTGCTGCCTACCTCATCTAGGCTTTGCCGGCTAAAACAAATCAGCCTGTCATGGATCAATGCATACAGATTTTTTTTTTCTTTTGATTAAAAATTGATTTTTTTTTTTCTTTTCTTCATTTGTCAAGGACTTTAACATCCTCCGAAATATGCACATTATTATGTCGCGCGAGACCTTCGGTTTACTTACACACATCGAGCGGACAAATGCATCTTTTCGCTGAAGGACAGAAACAAGCTGGCAATATTTTTGAACGCTTCATTTAACACGAGCTGGGCAGTGTAGCAGGAATGGACTGCAAATTGAACCTCATTTGTAAAACGTTTTCATTCACAATGTGAAATGTGACAGTCCATCAGCCCAACAATGCGTTAGCTTTTATTTATTTATATTTTTTATTTTATTTTTTTTTTGTTGTTGTTGCTCTTGCTGCTCAAGGAGTGCTTTGAAGAAAGTGGATATAATTCATCTGGCTAAAGTAAATTCTGACCACAGGCTAGAGACGTTCTTTAATCCATACGTGGTAACGACATCTTCATAATTAGGAACACAAGCTTAAGATTTAGTTTAAGTTCTGCAAAAACGCATCTGAACCAACATCTCAAATCGCTTGCGGAGAAAAATAAAATATCCATCGAGTTCTCCTGACCAAAGAGGAAAATGATTATCAGTGTCACATCCAAAAGCCAGCGCCTGTCATGGTATGTCAAGTCAAGTCAAATTTAATGATAGAGCACATTGAAAAACAACAGAAGTTGACCAAAGTGCTGTACAGTTTCCATAAATACACCAAAACAAACAGTAAATACATTACATACTGGCACACCAGGCTTCCAATATGGAAACTGCAAACCATGGATGTGCATCACATAAGGGCGGGTATAGAAAATGGAGGTATGGATATTAAAATAAAGTGTGGTGCCACCCGTGTGTTCCCCTAAACCACGTGTTTCTCAACCTTTTAGGTCTCACTTTTTCCCATGTAAGTATCTTGGCAATCCACCGATTCCATGTTGGTGAATTAAGTGTGATTGTCAGAGCGGTGGGTGGGAATCGAATGCGATCATCAGAGCAGTGGGTAGGAATTGAGCACGACCATCAGAGCAGGGGAGTGGGAATCAAGTGCAATCGTCAGAGCAGAGGGTGGGAATTGAGCACGACCATCAGAGTAGGGGATACGAATCAAGAATGATCATCAGCATGAGGGGAGTTAATCGAATGCGATCATCAGAGCAGGGGGTGGGACTCCAGCACAATCGTCAGCATGACGACAGTTAAGCGAATCCGATCATCAGAGCTGGAGGTGGGAATTGAACGCAATTGTAAGAGCAGGGGTTGCAAATCGAGCGTGATCATCAAAGCAGGTTGAGTGTGATCATCAGAGCAGGGGGTAGCAATTGAGCACGATCATCAGCAGGAGGGGTGAGACTTGAAAGTGATGATCTGAGTGGTTGGTGGGAATTGAGTGCGATCAGCAGAGCAGGGGGTGTGAATCAAACATGATTTTTAGCATGAGTTGATTGATTGTGATTATCAGAGCAGGGGTTGGGAATCGACCGCAATTGTCAGAGCAAGATATGGGAATTCAGCACAGTCGTCAGCATGATGAGAGTTAACTGAATCCAATCGTCAGAGCAGGTGACGTGAATTGAACGCGATCATCAGAGCAAGGGCTGGGAATCGAGCGCCGTCATTAGCATGAGGGGTGGGAATCGAATACAATTGTCAGAGCAGTAGCTGGGAATCTAGTAGGATTGTCATCTCGAGAAGTGGGAATCGAGCAAGATCATCAGAACAGGTGGTGAGAATTGCACACAATCGTCAGAGCAGTGAATCGCCTTGGCCCACTATCATTATAAACAACGGCAACTTGCAACTCACTGGTGGCAGTTGTGTCAGAGCAAGGTGTGGGAATTCAGCACAGTCGTCAGCATGATGAGAGTTAACTGGATCCAATCATCAGAGCAAGTAGTGGCAATCGAGCACAATCGTTAGTGTGACGGGTAGGAATCGAATGCAATCATCGGAGCGGTGGGTGGGAATTGAGTGCGATCATCAGACAAGCGGGTGTGAATCAAACATGTTCATCAGAGCAGGTCATATGAATTGAGCGCAATCATCAAAGCCGGGGCTGGGAATCAAGTGTGATAGTCAGCATGAGGGGAGTTAATCGAATCCGATCATCAGAGCAGGTGACATGAATTGAGCGTGATCATCAGAGCAGGTGACGTGAATTGAGCATGATCATCAAAACAGGGGCTAGGAATCGAGTGCCCTCATTAGCATGAGGGGTGGGAATCGAATACAAGCCTCAGAGCGGTAGGTGGGAATCGAGCGTAATTATCATCTCGAGAGGTGGGAATTGAGCGTGATTGTCAGAGCAGGTGACGTGAATTGAGCATGATCATCAGAGCAGGGGCTGGGAATCGAGTGCCCTCATTAGCATGAGGGGTGGGAATCGAATACAAGCCTCAGAGCGGTAGGCGGGAATCGAACGTAATTATCATCTCGAGAGGTGAGAATTGAGCGTGATTGTCAGAGCAGGGGTTAGGAATCGAGCAAGATCATCAGAACAGGGGATGGGAATTGCACACAATTGTCAAAGCAACCACCACCGGTGGCAGTTGTGACCCAACAGTTGAGAAAAACTGCTATTAACTGATGTTGGCTGAGTTGTAACGGTTGGTATTTGGAAGAAGAGGAGTTGGAAGATGGACAGAAATGACGTCGGTGGTCTTTCTCTTCCATTCTAAGGAATGGAAGACTGTGTCTCCCATGCACCCACAAAATCAGTCCACGTAGAGGCTCATTAAGCCCCCAAAACGTGACAAGATGATTAATTTGTCATAAAAACATTAGTAAGGCACACCTAACGATTGACTATTCACTCTTCTCCTCATTAGTAATGGACTGTCACCTCTGTCCGACCACAGATGTCCCTCAACTGATTTGCATAGTGTTTGCAAGGTGAACTAAATATTTATAATAACAACGTTCAGGTCTGGTAATAATTTACCGAAAGCGGCCATGACATGAAATATCTCAGGAGCATCCAATTAATCTGAGGGACGATCTACACTTTTCGAGGAGGACACTAAATTGATAGGCAGCATGGATTCCAGTGGATGCCTTCTCTTTGGTGCTTTTCTTCTATGACATCTGAGCAGTGAGATTATCCTCATCGATGTCATCCTGACCATTAGTACTGTCCCTGAGATGGTTTTGAGTGATTGCACCAGGCTCTGTGGAGACTAATGATATAATAAAAAATAAACGAGACATATTTTAATGAATATTTCATGAGTGATCTGCCAATTATAACAGACCTCACTGATACTCTGCTTACTATTTAAAGAGCTGAACATCAGAGGATGATCACAAAGGGTGTGGGGTGGGGGGGCCGTGGGTTACATACAGTGCGTTCAATACTCCCAATCTTTTTATGTTTTATGATTCAAATTCCTCTTTGACACCTTCGTCTATCAAATTGTGCACTATCATCACTGTGGCACAGTAGTTAGAGCTGCTGCCTCATAGCTCTGAGCTCTGTGTTCAGGTCCTGGTCCTTGTCTGGGTGGGATTTTTGTGGTCTCCCTATGTTCATGTCTGCCTCCATTGACATCACAAAGATGATTCTTTTAGGCTAGCATTAATGTGGTGTATCACTTGCACCATGTTGTAATGTTCAGTGGCGTGCTGGTGAGGACTTCCACGTCACAAATTCAGCAAGCTGTGATTCAGTTTAAACCAATTAGGTGATTCTCCCAGTGCCCCTGTGGGGTTTTCACCCACTCCTTCTCCCAGTTTAGATGTGTATGTGAATTAGATTAGATTATTAATTCCAAGGGGGGAATTCAAATGCATACAGCAGCAGAAACATAAATACAAGGATACAGACCCCCAGGACAGAGAATACACCATATCAATCAATCAATCAAAATAAATTTAATGAGTATGTCAGGTGGAAGCATTGAAGATCCCCAGAATTTCTTCTTTGCACACCATAGTGGAATGAGCACACCTGTGCCTAAAAGTACTCCAAGAGAGACGGTCTCCTGGAGGGGATGGAGGGGATTTTTCATGATGGCATCCAATTTTGCCACCATCCTCTTTTTCCACATTATCTTCCAGTGTCTCCAGGGTTTGCCCCATGATGGAGCAGGCCTTTCTGATAAGTTTGTTCTGGCTTTTAGCTCAAGTCACATCCCCAGCAGACTGTGGCGCTGAACACCACACTGGCTACTATGGACTGTGTGACAGTAGGGGGCACTGTCGCTACTCCAAACCCGTAGACAACACGTCCAGACACCAGGTAAAAGTCCCAGAAATGATTTTAATTTCTTGTATAATGTGCACAAAGCACCTCCACCTCCACAATACACAATAATAATCAATAATCAGAACGATAAATCCTCCTCTCCACCCAGCAGCTCCGTTACTCTTCCGCCTAACTTACTCAGCTTGCTGGGTTTCCCACAGTCCTTTAAATAGTCTTTGACCTGGAAGCGCTCCTGTTCTTCAGTCCACGTGATCCAATCGCACTTCCGGGTCAGATGAAGATTTATATTTTCCTTCATCCTGGAAGTACTTCTGCCCGTCCATCCCCATGACTTGGGAATACTTCCGGGTTATAAAAGAAACAAAAATCTCCCTGCAGCGTCCTCTGGCGGCCCCCACGGTATCCAGAAGGGTTGTGAAGCCAAACTACATTTTCCATGGTGCCCTGCGGGAATCCGGGGCACCTCCATGTTGCAGGGAGGACTCCATCTAGCGTTCTGGATGTATTAAGCGGGATAAATTGCTGGCCATCTCTCACAACTGGTAGAACCTTTCCAGCAACTTGCTGCACACATTAAAAGACCTGAGTCTCCTTAGCAAGTCCAGTTCACTCTGGCCCTTCTTGTCCAGCGCCACCGTGTGGTCAGACCAGTCCAATTTGATGTTTAAGTGAACCTCTGCACTACTTCCATGTTCTTCCCCTGAATGTTGACTGCTCTCAGAGTCCTCTTGGCACATTGGAAGTCCACCATCACCAGCTCTTTTGTCTTGCTGATGTTAAGTTGTAGGCTGTTGTCCCTGCCCCACAGGACAGGGTCCTTCACATCCTTTCTGCATTCTGACTCATCTCCATTTTTAACACTAGAATCCCTGAATCCTTCGGAAAAACTTGTAATCCTGGCACACCTTAAATTCCTTTGCACCTCTCCATCAGCGTCTTTTGTTTTGTAAATGTGATGATCAGCACAAGCGGCAAGCACCCTGCTGTCCCATCTCCTGCCAATGTAGCTGAAATCAAGTCAGGTACAAAATTCTCAGAGCTCAGATCTCTTTATTTGGGAGTTTGGTGTCTGGAATTGTAAAGGGCAAATAATATATCGTTATTTGGAATACAGTACATGCATTTCATGAGTGTTCCGTGTTTACAACGATCCGTGTAATTGTAGGATGACAAGAAATGCGAGGCAAGAAATGTTGAACACATACCTAAAACAGAAACCTTTTTCATGTTCTACTAATAACGGACAAATTGTTCACAAGAAGTGTATAAAGTGTGAAGACTGAAGTCCAAATATCAAATAAACACTTTCACAAAAGGTATAACAACACAAGTGCATTTTTATTCAAGAATATAACCGACAAAAAAGAAATTATTCAATGAACATGATACTGGAAATGTGTAAAAAGTGAAGTCCAACTCTCAATCGATACGAGGGAGCCAAGTCATTTTAGTTGGTACGGACGTAAGGACTGCTGTCTTATAATTGAGGGGTTGCGGGTTCGGTCCTGGCTATCCTTGCATTTACCATTTTGTGCAATGAGCTGCTATTATTGTTACTATTTTATATATAAACGTCTATGCGTGGAAGTGTGTCTGTCTGTCTGTCCGGCCTAGAAGTGCGAGGCTACAGCATGAAGCTCAAAGAGCCAGCAAGGCTGCCCCAAGTTAATGAATTGGAAGAAGAAAGAAGTGCGAGGGTACAGCATAAAGCTGAAAGAAAACGGCAAAGTGAAACCTCCGAGGAAAGACAAACGAGAGAGAAATTCGCTTAGCCGCTGATGCACAATGGGGGCCGAGCGCATCGGCAAAACGAAACCTCCGAGGAAAGAGGAACTCGCTTAGCCGCTGATACACAAGGGGGGCAAGCGCATCGGCAAAACAAAACCTAAGAGGAGAGAGGAACTCGCTTAGCCACTGATACACAAAGGGGGGAGCGCATCGGCAAAACGAAACCTAAGAGGAAAGAGAAACTCACTTAGCCGCTGATACACAATGGGGGGCGAGCGCATCGGCAAAACAAAACCTCCGAGGGGAGAGAAACTCACTTAGCTGCTGATACACAAGGGGGGCGAGCGCATCGGCAAAACAAAACCTAAGAGGAAAGAGAAACTCGCTTAGCCGCTGATACGCATTGGGGGGGCGAGCGCATCGGCAAAACGAAACCTCCGAGGAGAGAGAAACTAGCTTAGCTGCTGATACACAAGGGGGGCGAGCAGCTCCGCAAAACGAAACCACTGACTCTGCATTTAAATTTTTTTTTCTGACGATTTCAATAGTTTCTAGGAGCCCAGGCTTTTTACAGCTCGGGCTTACACGGCTAGTTATATAATAAAAACATACATTCAATTTGAGTCTGTAATGGCCAGCGTAAATTTATGGTACTTGTAAATGTTAGCGCTGAAGGGATTAAACGCAGCTCAGTCATTTCTTCTTTGCGTCTTGTTGAGCAAACAGGCACCGCAGTGTCTATGGTGGATGTTACTTTTCCTTGCACAAGGACATTCACATCGACATTTGTCATTTGATTGATTTTTTTATTGAAGAGTCCAAGAATCAAAACTGAATATAAAAAATCATTCAAATGACTTGTTGATACAAATGTCTGTGTGCGAGAAGTAACATCCTTTAGAAGTACCGTAAATTTACATGGGATGTTCCAAACTCACATCAAATGTATGTTTTTGTTATTTGATACTAATAATAAGCAGCTCAGTACTCAAAGTGCTGTCACAAAAAGACTCCAGACAGTCAAAAAGGTTTGGGGCAGCCACCCATATATTATGATCCTGGCTGCAAAAGGTTGAAAATGATAAATGTAATGAATTATTATTATTATTATTATTAAGTAGTTTACAAGACTGAGTCCAAAACTGAACTGTATACGTGGAGGTAAGATGGTGGTTTTAAAGGCTGGTGGAGGAAATGATGTCATCTATGCTCGAACTTGAAGTGACATCTTTGTGATTGGACGTGACATCATCGGAGGCCCCGGGACCGAAAGTGACATCATCAGATGCGCTGGGACCGGAAGTGACGTCATCGGAGGAGCTGGAAACAGAAGTGACGTCATCAGAGGCGCTGGAACCTGGCGAGATTTCCGGGGAATGGTCTGCAAGAAACTGAGAGTGACAGTCAGCACACTCCGCCACCCCCTGGTCTGATGTAGTATTACAATTACTCAAGCCTTTTAGCTGCCTCCTAATCGCACATGTGTGACAGCACCAAATGCAGAACCAAGATACAAACCTGTTACTTTGTCGTTACTATGCGATTGCTTATCCACTATGCCATCTGCACAGATCCACGAAGAAGTAGCGTTACCACTGTGACAACAGGTTGAAAATGAAACACGCAAATACGCATATGCATGCGAACCTCTTTTACTTTGTCCCGACTGATAGTTCAGCAATATGTCAATCGAGCAGTTTCTTTTTTTCCTTCGGTTTTTATTTTTGAATAAAAGCATACTTGTTTTGTTACAACTTTTGCGAAAGTGTTTCTTCGATATTTGGGCTTCACCATCTTACACTTCACATCAAAATTATGCCCTTATTACTAAAACATATGAAAACATTTTCTGTTTTAGCTGTGTGTTCGGCATTTCTTGCCTTGCATTTCCTCTGTCATTTTGCATTTACACAGATCATTGTAGATCAGGGCCCGATGACATCACTTCTGGTTCGGGGCCTGATGACATCTCCTCCAGTTCTGGGCCAGATGACATCACTTCTGGTTCTGGGCCCGATGACATCACCTCCAGTTCTGGGCCCAATGACATTACTTCTGGTTCCAGGCCCGATGACATCATCTCTAGTTCCAGGGACACAACTTCCGGTCCTGGGCCTGATGACATCACTTCCTTCACCTGGCTTAAAAAACACCATTTTGTTTGTCACACATCAGTTGATTTCTGGACTCATGAATTGTATGCATTTCAAATCACGATATTTCATTACAGGGTACCTATACAATTACCTATACAAGCGCATCGCCTTATAAACATTTCACTGACATCAGCCATAAGGATTTCCACAGGCGATGCCTTCATCTGCCTGAATGGGTACAGCAAGCTGCTAATCCACACATTTGCAAAACCAAAGCGGGCGAACACTGCAGTGATAAGGAGCTGCAAGCTTCTTGGCATATATCAGGAAAATTTAAGGAGGTCAGGGACAACGAAAAAAAATCGTAAACTTCAGGGATTCTAGTGTTAATGCAGCCTATGATGAATGAGTCATCTGAAAATGTCTGTAGATGGCAAGCTTTGGTATTGTATTGGAAGTCTGGGAGGCAGCTAAAGGGCTCAGAAGGCGGTAATTCCATGCCTGACCAGAGGATGGCACAATACACTGATCCTTACTCTTTTTCCTTGCAGACCACCCATGGGAAATTCCGCCTGGGACCAATGACGTCTCTTTCAGTTCTGGGCCCGACGAATGTCTCTTCCCCTGCCCGGCCTTAAAACCGCCATGTTTTGTCCACCAAATCAGTTTGGTCTTGAACCAAACCTGTAAAGACCTGTTTTGCCATTTTTGTCTTTTTTCCAGCCAATTTTCAAGTATACGAGGTGGCTGCCCCAAACCTTTTTGTGGTGTCATTGCATATCCTTTCACAACAGGTAAACAGAAAGGGGGACAGGACAGTTTCCTGATGTGCTCCACTTAATACACGCCACCATTTTTGACACACAGCTCCTCAGCGTCACAAACTGCTGTCTGTTGGTCAGGGAGTCCATGATCCAGATGATTGTGGTGGCATCAAGATTCAAAGCTTTGAACTTTTTCCCCAGTTGATGATGGAGTTAAATGCACTGGCAACATCAAACTACTTGATCCTGACTGTGGTGCCCATTTTGTCCAAGTGGGGTTAGTCTCTGTGGAGCATTGAGATGAGAGCATCTTCTACATGGCAAACCACAGGGGATACAGGTGTTCTGAAACCTAGAGTCATAAATGTGTCAGGACCAGCCACTCATGGGTCTTCATGATGTCTGAAGTCCTTGAGGTCACTGGAATGCCCTTCCTTTGGTACTGGGACCACACAAGATGGAGAACCTTCTTCAAATTCAGGGAAAGGGAGAAGAGATACAGAAGGACCCCCACAGAGCTTGCTGGCACATGTTTCCAGCACCCTGGGGGTTGATTCCATCTGGCCCTGAAGTCTTGTTTCTGCAGAGTCTTCCCAGCTGTCACACACATGCACATGGGAGGCAGCTAAAAGGCTGGAAAGAGGGTAATTTTATGCCGGACAAGGGGGTGGCAGAGTGCACTGACACTTTCTCTCCTTTTTCTGCAGACCAACCACGGGAAATTCCACCTGGACTCGATGACATCACCTCTGGTTCAGGGCCCAATGACATCACCTCCAGTTCTGTGGACATAACTTCTGGTTCTGGGCCCAATGACATCACTTCCTTCACCTGGCTTTAAAAACACCATTTTGTTTGTCAGACATCAGTTCTTTTCTGGACTCAACTCCGTGAAGAGATATTGTTTCCTTTTTCTTTGATTTTCAACCAATGCCTATAAGTATACGGGGTGGCTACCCCAAACCTTTTTGCAGTGTTTCTCATTTCATTTCACGTGGCTCTCTCCTCACTTGATCAGCAGAGTCATGCAGTCCAGGGAGTGGAGGGGGTCTGGAGACCTTAGGTGTGATGTCATTGTAGGTTTAAGGTCATGCAGGGTGCAGATGGCAGTTGGAATTCCAGAACCTCTTCAGCTTGCACAATAGAGGTGAACAGTGTTGAGGAAGGGCTGGACTGACAAGAATGAGTCAAACCTGTGGGAGAACTCGTTCGGTTCATCAGCTCTCTTCTCGTTCCCTTCCTCTGCATGTTCTTACAACCTGCTTGTAGCCAGTGATAGTCCTCATGTCATTCCACACTTGCTTTGTTGTAACTTGTGCTCAAGCTCCATGACCCTGAGGATGTTATGCTGCATTGAAGTTATATGGACCCGAGTTCCCCCCAAGGTGGTTCCTACTTTGTGCCCATGATGCCAGGATGGGTTCTCACGCCCCCCCCATAACCCTGAGTTTGCACTAAGCAGGCCCTAAAAAAGGATGGATAAAGTGTTTTCTGCTGTTCACTTTGCACTAAAGGGCTTATAAAGGTCCTTAATCAGCTGATTGGTGGCTTTCAATAAAGTGGAGTGCTCCAAGGGAAGAATCTGGGGAAAACAAAATAAAAAGCAAACTTTGAAGCATGGCAGCCGGGTTGGGAATATAAGCCTTATCTGATAAGCAGCTTAAACACTGGAAGGTATGCTGGGTTATTTGGGATATTCTTCTGACAGATTAAGATCCTCGTCTGATTGCCATGGAAACTGCAAACCAACTGCCTCCTATTAAAAATCAAGACGACGGACCACCATCAAAACAAAGAAAATAAAAATCTTTGATAGGATTAAACGAGATTATCTTGTCCTCCAGCGGAACAAATGCCAACTTCCAATTTTAGGTTAAGCTTTGCTCCTGAACCCAATAATGCAGAAATCCTAACCCACTTCATCGTAATGTTTTTGGTTCTTCATCGACACCACGGTGTTATGTTTAAAACGTTGCTCGGCAATATGTTATGGTGTCAGCATTGCCGCTCAACGCGACGGGGCTAACTGCGATAATCATTTTCAGTCAAGTCCTTCGTGTAACGCGCCGCCCCTGCCAAAGTGCTTGACGGCCTACAAATGCTGAGTCGTTCTCGCTTTAGGATGCCGTTAACCAAATTAAAGTGTCAATGTCTGCACGCATTTCTGCTTCTGCTGTATGTTTATTTTACACATTTGTAAGGATTTATCACTCAGCTCCACGGCTTTAGTCACCACACAGTCATAATGACTTGAATCTGGAAATTAATGGTGCCGAGATGGTATAATGTTTATTCCATTGAGATTTCACTAAGCCTTAACTTTTTTCCTCAGATATTATATGTATGTCGTCAAGACCGAGAGACAGAAGGAGGAGCGTGGTGGACCTCCTTTGATTTTATCCCTAACTATACGTTTTCACAACAAGAGAATCGTCTGAAAAGGACAGCAGGGTACAGTGTCACTTCTCGGGACGTCCGGTCTCATGCAGGATCTGAGATTTGCCAGCCACATCTGCCCTCAGTCATTGATATTGGGCAACACAATTCCAATAGGTTTTTGTATAGCATTCTTCACTAAAGGAAGACTCTGACTGTTGTAACAAGTTTACAGTTAAAATACAAAATAAAAAATATAAGAAAATACATAATGTACAAGTATGAGAGGTTTAACACCCTCCACCAGACACCGGAGTGGCACCCGGTGGAAGGAAACTTGCAGAAGGCCTGAGGAGGAAGACACTAATGGTGGACTCTCTATGTGCATTGTGGCCAGAGGACAGCTAAAGTGGAAAAATATTTGGCACACCAGTTGGGCAACCTCATTTAATTCACAGGACAAATAAAAAAGGAATTGGCTTGAATAGCAACCACAGACCAATTCCTAATCAGGTAGGCTTCAAAATAATTAATAACAAAAGACTGTCTCATCTGCAGGAGCACCATCTCCGTTGGCGAGGGGTTCCAAATAAGCCACCATCTTCTGGGGACTGACTAAACTAAAAGGGTAAGAGCCATCTGGGGGGCATCTTCTTAGGGCCACCTCTTAGAACTGCAGGTGAAAAAGAAGACAGTGTTAGTGACAGTGGACCTCTCTCATTGCTGGGTGGTAATGGTACTGATTACCTATAGTGATGAGCGAGCACCAAAGTGTTCGGGTGTTCAGTCTGAACACATCGCGATGTTCGTAATGTAAGTCAATGGGAGACAACCAGGCACCCCCTGCTCTGAAGAGGGGAGGGTGCCTGGTCCATTGGAAAAGGTCAGAAAGTGACAGAAACACCACCCAAATGGACCGGGAACAGCATGGGGATGATGTCTGGATGCATTTTGGACTCCCAAGTCGCTGCTGGGAACCAATTTGTCCGAGTTGTACGCCACTTTTACAGACTGCCACCCAAAACAATCAATTTTACAGGAAAAATGACGCTCTAAAACATTATATGCCAGTGCCTGCAGGTGAGCTGACGCTCTAAAACATGACGTGTTCCGGCCAGCCAATCACTGTAAAGCCAGCACCTGACATGGCTACTGGCATTACAGTGAGGGCAGTACTTACCTGCCCCTTGATTGGCTGTCTCCAACCCGCGAAACGTGAGGGGCGGAGACTCGAGCATGGCGCACAAGCACATGTGGTGCTCGTTCAAGTAGCATAGCGATACTCGAGCCGAACACATGTTTGGCCGAGCATGCTCGCTCATCACTAATTACCTGGATAGGGCCAGTCGCACATGTAGCTACATTTTACATTGTGCCTTTCAGGTCTGTCTACTTACCTATCTTTCATATAGTGCTTTTCTGATCTATCTATCTATTATATAGTGCCTTTCATATATTTATAAATATAAGTTATTATCTATATATATAAAATTCTTTTCGCGTTTGCAACGGAAATTATGTATGACCACAGAACATATTATAATACAGGAACTAATCACTTCGTTTGTGGACGCCATGTTTATATCGTCTTTACAAATTGTTATTATTTGTGTGAGAGTTATTTTACTAACTAGGTGGCTTCGCCCCCTGCTCGCTTCACTCGCCAACCCCTGTGTTTGGTTAATCGGATATACAATTTTAATTTTTTTTTTTTATTGGAATTGTTTCAATTTCATTATTTGCACTTTTACTTTAAAGCTTCATTAAAAACAATATTTTTTGGAGACACATTGTGACAACTGCGGTGGGTTGGCACCCTGCCTGGGATTGGTTCCTGCCTTGTGCTCTGTGTTGGCTGGGATTGGCTCCAGCAGACCCCCGTGACCCTGTGTTCGGATTCAGCGGGTTGAAAAATGGATGGATGGATGGATGGACATTGTGACAATGCAACGTATAACTGCCCGTGAGTGAATATTATTTCTGTTTCTCTAATAAATAATCCGACTTTTTCTAATGGCGGGTTTACATCTAAGAAGATGTACTGACCTCTTCATGTTAAGTTTTGGACTTGGGTATTGTTTGGACCTTCTGCCCGTTAAGCATGGAAGGGCAGCGTCCACATTTCTCAGAATAATTTTTCTCTTAAATCACAGGCACGTAGTGCAAGGTTGTCAGGCAGAAATTTGCAGGATCGCATAGAAAATGTAATTTCTATACCACAGCCACCGTGTAGCGCATTTCACAAGGGATCTGCTACCGAGAGATGATCCAAATGCATTTAGGCTGCTGGTAGTGCTACCTACCTGTTGTGTTATAGCGCCTTTAAAATGTACTTTAACCGAAAGCACTCCAGTACTGCTCAATGTATCTTTACTTTTTACATGTTAACGTTTTACTGTTTAATAATTTATATACTACATTTTATTTTTTTCCCTTGCACTCAGTGAACTAAGCCACTGGGTAATCAGCTAGTATTATTATATAATAATCCTAGCTGATGATTCATATCCATCTATAAATGCAAGTTATTATTATTATTATTATTATTATTATTATTATTATTATTATTATTATATAGTGCATATCATATCTATCTATCTATTATATATATATATATATATTATCTATTATATAGTGCCTTTTATCCAATTATAAATATAAGTTATTATATTATTATATAGTGAATTTCATACTGTATGCTAATATCCGTCAAAAAAGAAATTAATTAGACGCAAGTATACATATGAATTACTATTCTTCTTCCACCCGTGTGACACAAATGGTGACTGCGGCACCCGCGTGTAGGTGAACTAACTTATTATGCTGCCGGTCAAAGTTCGTGTCACATATTGCATGTTCAACGGGGAAAAATATAAAGTGGCCTCGCGAAATCCAACGTTTTCCTAAAAGCGAAAGCGGAGCTTCAGCTCGTGCTCGTGTCAGTGGGGGTGCAGATTAAGCACAAACAGGCAGACTCAGACAGCACCTATTTGATTTGACGTTATTTTTTTCTGAATACAAATAAATAGCAACAAAATTTGTATGAAATAAATATTCGTAAAAATCCACTATTTGTGCTTATCTGAATACCGTATTTGGATTCGGCTCCACCAACAGGGTAAGGCAAAACGTTCAATCTGGACCTAAACCAGATCCAGAATGTCACATAAAACTGAACTAGCTCACGTTCAAGTTCGTCACTTGTGAATACGTTAAGTTCATTGTTCTTAGAAAAATTTGTTTGTTCAATGAAGGCACTCTTTTTAACTCGTTCATGCACAACACTGACTGTTAAGGATGAATTTCACACAAAGAACGATAGATAGATAGATAGATAGATAGATAGAAATGAAAGCCACTATATGATAGATAGATAGATAGATAGATAGATAGATAGATAGATAGATAGAGAGGGGGCACTGTCGTCCCCTTGAACCCTCGGATCAGACGCCAGACACCAGATAAAAGTCCAATAATTAATTATTTTATAATAATATTGTGCACAAATCAGCCTCCACTCCACAATACTCATAAACACAATCAATAATCAAACAATAATCAATCCTCCTACTCCCAGATGCGTTGCCACCCTTCCTCCCGACTCAGCTCGTCCGCCTGGGATTTCCCAGAGTCCTTTATAATCCTTGACCCGGAAGTGCTTCTGAACCCTCAGTCCATGTGACTTCCCAGCACTTCCAGGTCAGGACAAAAGCTCTTCTTTTTCATCCCGGAAGTACGTCATTTCCTCTGTCCCTGTGACCAGGACGTACTTCCGGGTTATAGGGCACATAAAAGTCTCTGAGCCTCTCTGCAGCGTCCCCTTGTGGCCCCAATGGTATCCAGCAGGGCTGTGAAGGAAAACTCCAATATCCATGATGCCCTGCTGGAATTTGGGGCACCTCCATGCTGCCGGAAGGGCTCTATCTAGCGGCGTTAGGGTATTGGCCGGGATGAACTTTTTTACTTTATTAATCCCAAGGGGAAATTCCCATACTCCAGCAGCAGCATACTGATAAAGAACAATATTAAATTAAAGAGTGATAACAATTAGCGTATAACAGACAGACAATAATTTTGTATAATATTAACGTTAACCCCCCCGGATAGACACTTGGAATAAGCGGCCAAGTAGTGTGGTGGACAGTAAAACTTTAGGGACTTTCAAAACTCGACTTGATGTTTTTTTGGAAGAAATGAGTGGACAGGACTGGCGAGCTTTGTTGGTCTGAAGGGCCTGTTCTCATCCAGATTGTTCTAATGTTCTAACAAATTCAATAAAAGTTATAAAAAGAAAAAGTAAATGGGATAGCTATTCCGTTTTTTGACCGTTTAGAAACGGTTCAACTTTGTGAGCAAACTGACAGAATCAAACAAGATGTATAAGCTTTAAGCAGAACTTGTCTTTAATTTACAATACCATCCTTGTCTCTATTTTTGTGTGAACTCTTTTACTTTGAAGTTTTTAAAAACAAAGATATTTTTGTCTGTGGAATCATTTTAACGTATCAAGCTATTGTCAGAATCCCATGAAGCAAAGTAAAGCTGTGCAGAACGTTGGTAATTTTGGGTGAATGCAGCTACAGCAGCAACAGAACAAAATCTGAAAGAGTGATGGCGTCTGAAGACTTTTTGAAGGCCCTGTGTGTTCTAATCTAAAAATATGTACATGCTTGGTGATAAAAACTAACCAAGGGCAACGCTTAAACAAGAAATAAATACATAAATAAAAATTGTTCAATGATGAAAAACTTAAGAAAGTATAAAAAAAACTTGGGAATGCAAGTTGAGCTGAGGATTATGAATTTAATGGTAACTAATTTTATGCAATTGGAGAACATTAAGATGATGTAAAAATTGCCACGATGTGTGAAGCAGCAAGTCTGCAATGAAGTAATGACCTTGAAAGGGCTGGCATAAAACATTAAACTGTTCTTTTGTAAATTAATATTGGCTGTAAATGGAAGAAATAAATGGATGCTGCTTTGAAGGAACTGCACTTCTCTTTGAAAAATGACCCTCTTGCCGATTAGTTTTAGGGGTCTGACCACCAAGCTAAATTGGCTCAGTAGGAGGACTGCATAAATGTAAAGAACTATAAACAACAAAATGCTTTTTATTTTCTCGTAAAAGAAGTATTGGAATCGTCCAAAGATTCAATTTCGAGATTTTGATGAATGTCGACGTTTTAGACCTCCCTGAGTCCTATTTACTTTCTCGTAGGGAAAGTATTGTAATTGTCCAAAAATTTGATTTTGAGATCTCGATGTTTTAGACCAGGAGGCACGGTGGCGCAGTGGGTAGCACTCCTGCCTTGCAGTAAGGAGACCTGGGTTCGCTTCCCGAGTCCTCGCTGTTTGGAGTTTGTATGTTCTCCCACAGTCCAAAGACATGCAGGTTAGGTGCACTGGCGATTCTAAATTGTCCCTAGTGTGTTCTTGGTATGTGTGTGTGCCCTGCGGTGGGCTAGTGCCCTGCCCGGGATTTGTTTCCTGCCTTGTGCCCTGTGTTGGCTGGGATTGACTCCAGCAGAACCCCATGACCCTGTAGTTAGGATATGGCGGGTTGGATAATGGGTGGATGGATGGATGGAAGACACAAATATTAAACGGTCGGTGGCGCAGTGGCAGTGCTGCTGCCTCGCAGTAAGGAGACCTGGGTTCGCTTCCCGGGTCCTCCCTGCGTGGAGTCTGCATGTTCTCCCCATGTCTGCGTGGGTTTCCTCCCACAGTCCAAAGACATGCAGGTTAGGTGAATTGGCGATCCTAATTTGACCTGAGTGTGTGCCCTGTGGTGGGCTGGCGCCCTGCCCACGGTTTGTTTCCTGCCTTGCGCCCTGTGTTGGTTAGGATTGGCTCCAGCAGACCCCCCGTGACCCTGTAGTTAGGATGTAGCGGGTTGGATAATGGATGGATGGATGTTTTAGACCTCCCAGAGTTCGAAAATACCATTTTCAGAATTATGTCTGTGTGTCTGTAAGTGTGTGTGTGTAAACACGATAACTTGAGTACGCTTTCATTATTAGGGGCAAAACGTAGATTTCTATCAACTTTTGGGCTATTTCCGCTAACTGTAAGTGGTACTTTTTTATTCAGTCTGATTTATTCAACTTTATAATAATTGTTCAATATTTTATTCATTTGATTTGATTTGTTGTTGATTTTTCTTTAATGTACATACCATAAAAATATAATTATGGTCTTGCAGTTTACTCCTCAAATATCCATCCCCATATCTGAGTATACAAGAAAGTTGAGGGGAAGACCACTCCCGATTTTTTTATATATACTCAGCAAAAAAAGAAACGTCCCTTTTTCAGGGCTGTGTATTTCAACAATAATGTTTTAAAAATCCAAATAACTTTACAGATCTTCATTGTAAATTGTTTAAACAATGTTTTCCATGCATGTTCAATTAACCATAATCAATTAATTAACATGCACCTGTGGAATGGTCGTTAAGACCTTAACAGCTTACAGAAAGTAGGCATTTAAGGTCACAGTTCTAAAAACGCAGGACACTAAAGAGACTTGTCTACCGACTGTGAAAAACACCCAAAGAAAGATGCCCAGGGTCCCTGCTCATCTGCGTGAACGTGCATTAGGCATGCTGCAGGGAGGCATGAGGACTGCTGATGTGGCTAGGGCAATAAATTGCCATGTCCACACTATGAGACGCCTAAGACAGCGCTACAGGGAGACAGGAAGGACAGCTGATCATCCTCGCAGTGGAAGACCACGTGTAACAACACCTGCACAGGATCGGTACATCCGAATATCACACCTGCGTGACAGGTACAGGATGGCCACAACAACTGGCCGAGTCACACCAGGAACACACAATCCCTCCATCAGTGCTCAGACTGTCCGCAATAGGCTGAGAGAGGCTGGACTGAGGGCTTGTAGGCCTGTTGTAAGGCAGGTCCTTACCAGACATCACCAGAAACAACGCCGCCTATGGGCACAAACCCACCTTCGCTGGACCAGACAGGAGTGGCAAAAAGTGCGTGAGTTTCTGCATGACAGCAATGTCAGTGTTCTGCCATGGCCAGCGAAGAGCCCAGATCTCAATCCCATTGAGCACGTCTGGGACCTGTTGGATCGCAGGGTGAGGGCTAGGGCCATTCCCCCCAGAAATGTCCAGGAACTTGCAGGTGCCTTGGTGGAAGAGTGGGGTAACATCTCACAGCAAGAACTGACAAATCTGGTCCAGTCCATGAGGAGGAGATGCACTGCAGTACTTCAAGCAGCTGGTGGCCACACCAGATACTGACTGGTACTTTTGATTTTGAGCCTCCCTTCATTCAGGGACACATTGTGAAACATTTTTAGTTTATGTCTTATGGTGTTGACTCTTTTAGTGTTCATACAAATATTTACACATTAAGTCTACTGAAAGTAAAAACAGGTGAAAGTCAGGGGACGTTTCTTTTTTTTGCTGAGTATATATTTATACAGGTCAGCCCACCTTATCTGCTGGTATATAGTTCCGGGACCCCCGGCAGATGTGCAAAAGCCGCAGGTGCTCAGGCCTTATATACAGACATGGACAGATGTGTTGGTCCCCCTCCACGAAAAAAGAAGACCTCACAATGGTCTCTGAAATAACTTGAAGCTGACAAAACTCATTGGGCTCCCATCATTGTTCACTGCGTATTTAACAAAAATCCGACTTTGCTTTAAAGTTTGGATTGAACAGAAGATTTCAAATAAGAACACAAATGAAAATGGCTTGGAAAAAAATACATAATGGGACCCTTCACCTAAGATTCAGTTGCATAGCCTGTTAGGGTTTGCAATCCCTACCAATAAATCATTCCTGGAGCCCTCCATGAGATGTCTACACCCGTCCACAGGTCGTGTGGCCCCCTCGTGTGTCAGGTTTGAAGGGGGTCTTCTCCAGACTGCATGTTTCAGTTTTTTCCATTGATGTTTGATAGGATTCAAATCAGAACTTATAGAAGGTCACTTCAGAACAGTCCAGTGTTTTGTTCTTAGCCCTTCTTGGGGACTTCTTGCTGTGTGTTTTGGCTCCTTTTCCTGTTGGAGGGTCTGTGGCCTGCGACTGGCAGAGAGCTTTCTGACACTGGGCAGGACTTTTCACTCCAGAATGTCTAGATAGTCTTGAGATTTCCTTGTTCCCTGCACAGACTCGAGGCACCAGTCCATGCCAGATGTAGCAAAGCAGCCCCAAAAGATAACTGCGCCTCCTCCATGTGTGACAGTGGGTCTGGTGGTCTTTTCTTTGAAAGATTCATATTTTTCATCTGTAGATATTGAGATGATGTGACTTGCCAACAAACTCCAGTTTCATCTCAACTGCCCAAAGGATCTTCATGCAGAAGCATTGTGGCTTCTTTACCAAATTCCAGTCTGGCTTTTTTCTGTGAAGTCCTCCTGGGTCTTCTTCCATTGTGCCCACTGTCACTCAAAAAGTGACAGATGCTGTGGTCAGACACTGGTGGACCTTGACCTTGGAGTTTGGCTTTTATATCTTTGGAAGTTCTCCTTGGCTTTTTTGTCCACCATTCTCACTATCCTTCTGCCCATTCTCTGGTCCATTTTCCTCTCGCCCTGGGAGGTTGTCTACAGTCCCATGGGCCTTCAACTTGTTCATAATATTTTCAGCTGTTGTCACAGGAACATCAAGCTCCTTGGAGATGGTGGTCTTCTAGCCTTTGCCTTTCACATGCTTGTCTATCATTTTCTTTTCTGGTCTCCTCAGACAACTCTCCCCCTTTGCTTTGTCTGCTCCATGTTCAGTGTGTGACACACGATGACACCAAATAGCAAGAGTGACAGAGTGTCTCCATTTGAATGACTGATTGCACGATTGGAGACACGAGTGGGATACAAATTCAAGAAAACAGCAAGTTTAAAAAATTCACTCAAATCCAGCTATTTAGGATCTTCTCTAGGGGGACAAACAAATTGAGCAGGCCATTTTAGAAGATCTTTGTAGAATAACCAACATTTGATCTCTTGTCACACTTGCATTGCTTTGCTCAATGACATGTCAAGGTGGGGGGAAATGGCCTTTCACTTCATCACCACTCAGGGGGCACAGCGCCTTTTCAATGAGCTGTTAAGGGCACCAATACATTTGTCCACGTCTGTAAAAGCATTAAGAAGGTGGAAGGAACACAAGGGCTGACACCTCGGGACTGAGGGTTGGCTGGGTTGGGGTTACGCCGTGTCTCACTACCATTGGCCTGTGCACAGCATATGTGGAAATTCCAAATTATCTTTTTCAAGAATATTCTTTAATTTTTACAATATTTTCGAATCACGTTTGGTCATATATGGATGGTAGTTATACAGCGGATTAATGAATAACATGTTTTAAAAAATAAAATTGATGTAAAACATTGCCAGTGTAATGATCACCAGGAATGGGCTGGCATTTGGGTTAGGATAGATTAAGGTGTCTTACCCACCCAGGAGGCCAGCTTATTGGAAAGACAGAGTAATCACACGGACTGTTTGCTCCCCTGACACAATAGGTAGCAGTCCAACTGCCTGCATAGATACCCTCAGGGCAGGCTGGGAATTGTAGCCCAGTAGCGTAGCCCTGCAGTGTTCCATCGGTGCCGCCAGGGGGACCCGTAAGTACAAATCATCCTCATGTCAAGGAATCTCCGCCTGGCCCAGACGTGCCCCCAGCTGGTAGTGTCGTAACACCGGTCTGGCAGAAAAGAAGCTTCTCGAACCTCATCGGGAGTCGGGAGACAAGCTGGGAAAATAGAGAGTGTGAGAGAGAAGGAAGGAAAGAAAGGTATGGAATAAGAGGAATTGTGCCTTTGTATATCACCTGTTCAGATGTTTGTTAAGATAAATTAATATTTGAACTCATATTTCTATTGGTGGAGGGTTTGAATGACTTGGTGGTGCCCCCTACTAGTCACACTACTCAAAACATGTGACGTTACTAGGAGCCCGGAAAGTGACACTCTAACACATGTGTGTGACTCCCTGAACTATAATAATAATAATAATAATAATAATAATAATAATAATAATAATAATCCATCCATTACCCAACCTGCTATATCCTAGCTACAGGGTCACTTGGGTCTGCTGGAGCCAATCCCAGCCAACACAAGGTGCAAGGCAGGAAACAAACCCCGGGCAGGGCGCCAGCCCACCGCAGGGTGCACACACACACACACACACACAGACACACTAGGGACAATTTAGAATCGCTAAAGCACCTAATCTGCATGTCTTTGGACTGTGGGAGGAAACCCACGCAGACACGGGGAGAACCTGCAAACTCCACGCAGGGAAGACCTGGGAAGTGAACCTGGGTCTCCTAACTGTGAGGTAGCAGTGTTAATAATAATAAGAAGAAGAAGAAGAAGAATTAGGTGAATAAGAAGAAAGTCCTCCAACCAATGAATCTACTACTTCAGTTTAGCATACCCTGACTAGAGCTGCTGATTTACTCTGCAGACTGCATCTCTATTGTTAGTCATTAGCACTGACACATAAGTAATAAGACAGTTAGTGGCTTACTTGTCTGAACTCATCATGACTTACAAACCAGAGCACACATTAAGATCTCAAGATACTGGTCTGCTTAGGATTCCAAGAATTAATAAAATAACCACAGGAGCTCGAGCTTTTAGTTACAGGGCCCCTAAACTGTGGATTGGTCTGCCTGCTACTATAAGAGATGCCCCTTCAGTCTCAGCTTTCAAATCCCGGCTGAAGACTCACAACTTCAGCTTAGCACACCCTGACTAGAGCTGCTGATTAACTGTACAGACTGCATCTCTGTTGTTAGTCATTAGCAATAACACATAAGGAATATGAGAGTTAGAATTTGTTACTCACCCTCATCTATTCTGTTTCTCTTCTCGGTACTCAACTTGGCACAATAATAACCTGCCAAGTTGTTTTGCCTGCCTAAGGTGAAGTCATCTCTGACGGAGGATTACAGGAATTGTCGGGTAGAGGGGTCCTTTCATCGGATTGTCTGGCCCAGCACTGACTCAGCTTTGGAATGGCCAATAGGGGAAGGCAGCTTGATGGACAAATCCAAATCGTATTATGGGATATCATCTCCAGTTGAATTCTGCTCTGTACTTGTAATATTTCTATTGTATTATTCTATCATATTGATGATTACTTGTGCTCTGTTCTGTGTATTGTACTTACCCCTTTGTTTTCACAGCCACTGCACGGCCAACCTACCTTGATGGGGGTCTCTCTTTGAACTGCCTTTCCCAAGGTTTCTTCCATTTTTTTCCATGTCTTCTTAGAGAGTCAAGGCTGTCATAAGGCAGGGCCTGTTAAAGCCCACTGTGGCACGCCTGGTGTGATTCTGAGCCATACAAAAGTAAATTGTAGTGTATTGTATTGTATCTCATAAGCCTCACATGTTATTAATCATATCATTTGAAAACATAAAAATAATAACTCTCAGCTATCATGCCATTTTGATGATGCTCCATGCCCTCCTATCATTCATCTAAACACCCCCCCCCCCAACACACACACACAACCCAGGCACAACCAAGATGTTCTCTGCATAAGCCGTGGCATTTAAAGAGTAGTCAGATGGGCCATTGGATCAGACAACACAGATTAAGGAGATTAGTCAGCACCTGATGGACAATTATACGTGCTCAGCTTAAAATGTTAGCATCAATCCTCCATTTAATGTGTCTGCTGTAGACATTGCTAATAGTACATCTGGCACAGAAACTCGTAAATCTCCCCACATTTGTCAGATTTTGGGGAGGACATGTAAGCTTCCACATGATATACTGCACAATCTGCAACCTTTGGTGAGACATCCAAATCCACATGTGCAAATGCCAAGCTGGAGCGCAGATTTGGACGTCCTGTCCCAAAAGCGTGTCATTCTGAGACCTTAAAGATTCTCACACACATAATAAAATGTGAGAAGGTGTAAATTGCACAATGTTTAATTTTCACATTAACAGAAACAAAAAGGTTTGAGTCTTTGTGCCTTATCAGATTTGCAGTTCATAAGGATGCTGAGAAATGATTAAGCGACGTGCCACAAGGCATTTAATGCCAGCCGAGCAGCTGAGTTTTAAGGGTCCAATGCCACCTTTACTCGTAAAATTTACTTACTGTTAGGGATTGGCGCCCCCTTCAGGGCTGGTGCCTGACTTGCACCTTTTGGTTGCTCAATACACACGTCAGATTCTGGATGACCTGACCATGTGGAAAATGAACACAATGGATTTTTGGAAGATGAATGAATTTTATTTGCTGACAAAGCAGGCTGTTTAAGGATACTCATTACAAACGAGGGGAGTTTTTATCTGGCTGTCTATTACTCAAAAGCTACTTTTATTTCATAAAGTGCTGCGTAGGAAATTATTTAACTTGATGAGGTGCCACATGAGAGATTGGGCATCAAACTAAAAGAAGTGGAAGTCTAGGGCGTGGTGTGTAGGTGGGTGCAGAATTGGCTCTGGCACAGAAAGTAGAGGGTGATGGGGTGAGGAACCACAGCAGAGTGGTGATCAGCAGGGGTCAGTGCAGGGGCTGCTGCTGTGTTTAATAGATATAAATGATTTGGACAGGAATAGAAATAACAAGCTGGTTAAGTTTACAGATGGCACCAAGATAGTCCGACAGGCAGATAATCGAGAATCCATTGAATTATCACAGAGGGACTTGGGCAGCAGACAGGCTTGGGCAGAATTGTGAAAGATGACATTTAATGTCAGTAAATATAACGTATTACACATAATTAGATTGGGATAAACAATGTAAGTGCTGCTTATGAGGAGGATTTAGGAGTCATAGTGGACTGTGCGCCATCAACTGACAGACCAGGTACAGAAGCCATTAAGAAGGCTAACAGAATATCAGGTTATATAGCAATAGATAGATAGATAGATAGATAGATATGAAAGGCACTATATAATAGATAGAAATGAAATGCACTATATGATAGATAGATAGATAGATAGATAGATAGATAGATAGATAGATAGATAGA
>JANRMT010062817.1:7282867-7302664 GCA_026402145.1 Polypterus bichir lapradei | reverse complement strand
AGATAGATAGATAGATAGATAGATAGATAGATAGATAGATAGATAGATAGATAGAAATTAAATGCACTATATAATAGATAGATAGATAGATAGATAGATAGATAGATAGATAGATAGATAGATAGATAGATAGATAGTGTAAAAGACTCAGCAATAGACAGCAAAAAGGTTTGGGGTTTTCCGGCCCCGTATATTGTCGACAATCCACGATTCAAAAAATAAATCTGGTCAAACAGTGAAAACAAAAACACGTTCATCTGCGCGACGCCATACTAGGCGTCGGCTGCCATTTTATAAAGGAGGAGCCGGAAGTGGAGGAATGCTGGGAAGGAGGCGTGAGGGATGATGGGACTGCTGAAGTCAGGGAAGATGGCGGAGGAAGGGCGGAAGTGGACGTACTGCGGGAAAGTTCCTTATGGCGGAGCGTCTTTAGTCCTGGAAAACAAAGGAGAAAGGTTAGTACCCTGCCACTCCCTGCCGGCTAACGTCTTTCGATGTGGTTTAAGGTCCATCCGCGGCCTCCTACTCGCGCATGCGTACATAGATAGATAGATAGAGTTTCAAAATGAGAAACACCCACATAGTGATGAACACGCAGACTCTGCACAGATTTTGTCCAGAATGGTAAGACTGCAGAGCTGAAAATCATGGACACTAAGCACTGTGCCACTGTGCCACTCAGTACCAGAACATTCCATCTTGAATGTGTCCACTCACTTAGGAATAAGTCAGGAAGTGCAAAAAGATTGTTTCACTCTGTCACATATTCAATTTAATGAAAGTCAGTTTGCCTCATTTACGTGCTTCAAAGTGTAAAAGTGAGTGTTTTGGCACAGTGAAAAGGATATGAAAAAGTAATTAGTAGTAAAAAATATAGAAAGGCAAGGAATGATGAAAAGAATTTCCGTCGCCTGAGGTTTTCTTGAAAGCCTGGCAAACAGAAACCTCGGTAATCTATACATGTAGACGGCTGACAAAGGTCGGAGCGACACACCTGAAAGTGCTCATTAGATGCAGCGTTAGCCGCCTGATGGATAGCATAAATTACACTGATGAAAAGGATGACGGGGAAGCAAAAGGTATTAGGATGATGAATAAATTGCTGGGGCGATTAAACAAAATGACCAAGGTTGCTTTTCCTTTTGTGTAGAGTTTGTTATGACTAAGCTAGCTCCTTTATTTCATTGAGAGCTAATAATCTATCGATCTGTTGTATAGTGTCTTTTCTGTCTGTATATCTAAATCACCTTTTCGATATACAGTGGATTTAGAAAGTTTGTAACATATGATATATATATATATATATATATATATATATATATATATATAGTGGTAAAAATATTGTCACAAACACGCTTAGGAGGTAGCCAACAAGCCCAGAGGTGAGTGAAAATTCACGAGACTAAGGGGTTGTATCGGGTATTAACGCCTTTTTTGATCAGAATCCACGAAGAAAAACAGTAAGCAAGCTCACTCACCGACTCTCCTGCATTCCCAAAATGGCTCCTCTTCCGGTTCATCACTTCCACCTCCGACTCCCAAAAATGACATTACTTGCCGGCCCTATCTGATGATGTCACTTCTGCATACGTCACATCCGGTGATGTCGCTTCCAGGCGCACCCTGATGACATCCCCCCTTGATGATGTCACTTCCGGTCTCACGGTCTCCGGTCCATCTATACTTCCTTCCAGTTGCCATTTTGTATAAATACCACCTTCCACTGTCATGCATTATCAATTGTTATGCTTTTGATGAAACTTTTTGCAACCTTTTAATTGAAGAGCGCAGGACATTATACGGGGACAACTCCCCAACTCTTATTTTTGTCTCGTGTGAGAGTTATTATCCCACAGTATATAAAATACATAAAGTGGTAAAACAATTAAGCAGCAGACAGATAAAGGTATACGGATGGCCACCCTGTATACTGAAAAATCATCAGAAGAAAAGAAACAGACGCGGAGTTCACAACCGAACTGACTAACAGGTTGAGTCTGTGCTATTAATATGGTGGAGAGGGGGAAGAGGTGGAGTCAGGTTAGCTGGAACAGGAACTGATGTGGCAGGAAGGTGGATTCTGGGTACCAGAAATGATGTCATCAGGGTTTACTGAAAGTGATGTCAACAGTGGGCGGGCTGGTGGTGATGTCATTAAGAGGTGGGGCCTTCAGCTGAACTGCAGAGGAACAAGCGGAGACGGGATTAGGTGAGAGTGCCAACCCCTGGTCTGGCTGATGAATAACACTATTGGAGCCTGTACATTGTTCCCCATGAGCACGTATGTGACAACTATAGATATTGTGGAAGACAAATAAGGAACTGGAGAACAGAAGAAAAGTTGGGGTGCCAACTGGCTCACCCCATTTACTGCCAAATGGCTCCTCTTCCGGTTCATCACTTCCGCCTCCAACTCCTAAAGATGACATCACTTGCCAGTCCTATCTGATGATGTCACTTCCACATATGTCACATCCGGCGACATCACTTCTGGAAGCACCCTGATGACATCACTTCCAGTCTCCTCTTGATGATGTCACTTCCGGTCTCACGGTTATGACATCATTTCCACCTTTATTTCCTTTCCGATTGCCATTTTGAATAAATCCCACATTCCACTGTCATGTTTACTGCCAATGTCCAGAAAATTGAGCAAAAACGACTATGTGGTGGTGCAAAAGAAAACATGTATGACAGTTGCCTCTAAAGTGTCAATGACTTCTCAAAATACTCAGCTCTGTCGAGCAGGTCTGCGTCTGAGAGCTCATTCATGTGGAATGTAAGACTCCATCTTCTGGGAGCTTGTATCCAGCAGGGGGCACTAGCTCCCTTGTTGGAATAAGTTCTTTTGTAATTGCGGTGTGTTACATAACCCGAAACTATATATATATAAAGTATAATATAAAAGGTGATAAACCTCCCTTAGTGATACGGTGGTAAGAAATCACATAGGAGAAATAACTTAGCTTTCATTAATGACAGATTATGTGGCATACTGTAACAGACAAAGGAAGCCATGACAAGAATCCAGTTCAGAAGTGGAGGCCCAATGTTTAGAGTCTGCCATTTTCGTTGCTGCATTGGAAGGATTTTCCGGATCGGATGACGTTATATCCCATCCTCGTCACCAATTGTATCCAGCAGGGGGCGCTAGCTCCCTTGTTGGAATAAGTTCTTTTCTAATTTCGGCATGTTACATAACCCAAAACTATATAGAAATAATATAAAAGACGATACCCTTCCCTTAGTGATACAGCAGTAAGAAATCACATAGGAGAAATAGCTTTGGTTTCTTTAATGACGATTTACGTGGCATAAAAGACGAAGGAAGTCATGACAAGACCTTCGGGAGTGGGAGCCCAATGTATAGAGTCTGTCATTTTCACCGTGCAGTGGAAGGATTTTCCAGGTCAGATGACATTATCTCCCATCCGTCCATCGGCTTCAAAGGTGTGCCGGGCAATGTTCCAAGGCTTTATACTCTTTCTTCACGTGCAGGCCCCTACTTCGGTGAATCATGCCATTCCAAACAAGGACAAGGGGAAACAGTTTTATGCTGACTCTGACACACTAAAATAGTATACAACGCCCATTTCACAGTTGTCCCTTTCTTGTCTTCTAATGCTTGCCTAGCAGTTCTAAATGATGAGCCCCTGTGCTAAATCTGGCCTTGTGTTAGCTGTACATGTGAGTAGAAAGAAAAGTAGACTTATAAAATATTTGTACAGAGCACAGTGACCTATTAAACATATACACTTATTACAGAGCTCTTGAATTTATACTGTTACAACTTGAGGGGTGTGGCTTAATTGAGTGGGAGGCGTGACTCGGGTATCCTCCTTGGGGAGAAAAGAAATGATGTGCTTAGTGTTGGCGCCCCCTGTTGTCCCAGTGGATTATTTCCTACCTTATCAGGGCCTGGAAGGTGATCCTTAGACGCCTATGTGTGACAATATATATAGTCAAGGATAGCACACATGGGCTGGCATCCCTGGCAGGACTGGCCCGACTCTTACCCAGACAGAAGGCCATTAGATGGCAGCATCTCTAGGCTTCAGAATCCATTTGGACACCCTCAGGGAATACTGGGAACTGTAATTCAACAGGGCAGCCCACGTCGGTGCCACAAGGGGGTGCTACAGGGATTTATGCTTCCTACTTTGTGAAATGTTGGTATGGACCGGATGTGCTTCTGATGGGCAATGCCCTGCACTGCAAAACAAAGCATACATGAAAACTAAACAAAACATCTTTAAATGGGAGCTGTTTTGCATTTACCAAGGCATGTTGCCGACTGAAAACTACAAGGGATCGCCTATCAAAGGACCCCCACTCTAACCCTCGGCTGCCTCTACCTCATACAATGAGCTTGAGAAATGTGGTACTTCATTTTGGATCACCCCGTATATATATGATGTAAAAGGCGCTATATAGCGCCCGACCCGGCACAGACCACGCAGAGGCACGTGTACAAAATCACACAGGCTTTATTTTTTCTTCAGCTGTGTGACACGTCTTCCCCGTGCCACACAGCCCAAACACAGTCCCAAAGCACAAACTCACAGTACCACAATTCTCCACCTTGCTCCACCACTCCTCCCAGACAAGCTTCGTCTCCTTCTTCCTCCCAACTCTGGCTCCCCGAGTGGTGGTGGCTGGGCCCTTTTATAGCCCACCCGGAAGCGTTCCAGGTGATTAACCACCTGGTCCTAATTGCACTTCCGGGTGGGGCTGCAGGCTCGTCCAGCTGGGCTGTGGGAAGCAGGCAGCTCCCCCTAGCGGCCATGCCGGGCCCCAACTAAGCTGTGGAGGACTCCATCTCCCATGGTGCCCTGCGGGTGGTTGGGAAAACACCGTCGGCCAGGGAGGCTGCCACCAAGCATCCCGGGGGAGGTACTGGACTGTCCATGGAGGCTCCCCCGGAACATAAACAGCAGGGGCGTCCCTGCCGGGCATGGGACCCGGCTGTCCTTCACAATATATATATATATACAAATCACCAGGACCAGATAACATTTACTCTCGAATCCTTAAGGAGGCTAGTGAGTACAGATATAAACCCTTGACACATATTTTTAGGAAGTCACTGAACACTGGAGAGATTCCAAAGGACAGGAAAATGGCAAATATCATCCCATTATATAAAAAGGGTGACAGGGCAGATCAGAGCAACTATAGGCCAGTAAGCTTAACATGCATCACAGGAAAATTAATGGAAGGAATTATTAAGGATACGATTGAGCAACACCTGGCAAGAACAGGAGTTATTAGGTACAGTCAGCATGGGGTCAGAAGAGGGAGGTCGTGTTTTACTAACAGGCTGGAATTCTATGAGGAGGCAACAAAAGGATACGATCAACGTGGAGCAGATGAGATTATTTATCTGGACTTTCAGAAAGCATTTGATAAGGTGCCACATGAGATGGTGGGCATCAAACTAAAAGAAGTGGCAGTTCAGGGTGATGTTTTAGATGGGTGCATAATTGGCTCAGACACAGGAAGCAGAAGGTGATGGTGCGAGGAACCTCATCAGAACTGGCCGATGTTAAGAGTGGTGACCAGCAGGGGGCAGTTCTAGGACTGCTGCTATTTTTAATATAAATAAATGATTTAGATAGGAATATAAGTAACAAGCTGGTTAAGTTTGCAGATAACCCCAAGACAGATGGATTAGCAGATAATTTGTAATCCGTTATCTCATTACAGAAGGACTTGGATGGCAGACAGGCTTGGGCAGATTTGTGGCAGATGAAATTTAATGTCAGTAAATGTAAAGAATTACACATAAGAAGTAAAAATATGAGGTTTGAAAACACAATGGGCGGTCAGAAAATCGAGAGTACACCTTATGAGAAGGATTTAGGACTCTAAGCTATCGACTTCCAGACAGTGTTCATAAGCCATTAAGAAGGCTAACAGAATGTCAGGTTATATAGCGCCTTGACGTGTGGAGTACAAGTCACAGGAGGTTCTGCTCAGGCTTTATAACACACTGGTGAGGCCTCATCTGGAGTCTTGTGTGCAGTTTTGGTCTTCAGGCTACAAAAAGGACATAACAGCACAAGAAAAGGTCCAGAGAAGAGCGACTAGGCTGATTCAGGGCTACAGGGGATGAGTTATGAGGAAAGATTAAAAGAGCTGAGCCTTTACAGTTTAAGCAAAAGGAGATTAAGAGGTGACATGATTGAAGTGTTTAAAATTTTGAAGGGAATTACAGTTGAGACGGTGACTTTAAAATGAGTTAATCAAGAACACGGGGACACAGTTGGAAATTTGTTAAGGGTAAATTTTGCATAAACATTAGGAAGTTTTTCGTTACACAAAGAACGATAGACACTTGGAATAAGAGACTAAGCAGGGTTGTAGAAAGTAAGACGTTAGGGACTTTCAAAACTCGACTTGATGTTTTTTTGGAAGAAATAAGTGGACAGGACTGGTGAGCTTTGTTGAGCTGAATGGCCTGTTCTCGTCCAGAGTGTTCTAATGTTCTAATATATATATATATATATATATATATACTCGTACATAAAACTGCTCAAAAAAATTAAAGGAACACTTTTTAATCTGAGAATAGCATCAAGTCAATGACACTTCTGGGCTGTTGACCTGGTAGCAGAGGGTCTTGTTAATCAGTTTCAGCAGCTTTGGTGCACTAGAGAGGCAACAAGGAGACAACCCCCAAAACAGGAATGAATGGTTTCACAGGTGGAGGAAGGCCACTGACATTTTCCCCTCCTAATCTGTTTTGTCACTCGTTTTCCATTTGGCTCTGTTCAGTGTCACTACTGGTAGCATGAGGCGATACCTGGACCCTACAGAGCTGGCACAGGTAGTCCAACTTCTCCAGGATGGCACATCAATACGTACCATTGCCAGAAGAGACTCAAGGGCATGGAGGAGATTCTAGGAGACAGACAGTTACTCTAGGAGAGTTGGACAGGGCCCCTCGTAGAAGGTCCTTAACCCATCAGCAGGACCCACCGCTATCTGCTCCTTTAGGCAAGGAGGAACAGGATGAGCACTGGCAGAGCCTACAAAATGACCTCCAGCAGGCGGGCAGACCACTGGTGTGAATGCCTCTGACCAAACAATCAGAAACAGACTTCATGAGGGTGGCCTGAGGGCCCGACGTCCTCTAGTGGGCACCGAGGAGCTTGATTGGCATTTGCCATAGAATACCAGAATTGGCAGGTACACCATTGGCGCCCTGTGCTGTTCACAGATGAGAGCAGGATCACCCTGAGCACATGTGACAGACGTGAAAGGGTCTGGAGAAGCCATGGATAATGTTATGCTGCCTGTATCATCGTTCTGGTGGTGGGTCAGTGATGGTCTAGGGAGGCATATCCATGGAGGGACGCACAGACCTCTACAGGCCAGACAATGGCACCTTGACTGCCATTAGGTATCGGGATGAAATCCTTGGACACAATGTCAGACCCTATGCTGGTGCAGTGTCTCCTGGGTTCCTCCTGGTGTACGACAATGCCCGGCCTCATGTGACAAGAGTATGAAGGAATTGATCCCATTGACTGGCCCCCCACACTCACCCACCTGACCTCATTACAACAGAACACCTCTGGGTGGGACATTATGTTTCGGTCTATCCGACGCCTTAGCTTGACCAGGAGCTCGATGATGCCCTGGTCCAGATCTGGGAGGAGATCCCCCAGGACGCTGTATGTCATCTCATTAGGACGTTGTCAGGCTTGGGGTTTGGTTATACAAACTACTGAGTACAATTTGGAGTTGTTGCAATGAAATTTCAGCCAAATGGACTCACCTGCTTGCCTACCGCATCATTTATTAACTTTGATTTTCAGGGTGTCTTCAGCACTCTGTAGGTTGATCATTTTCTTTTCTATCAAACGATGTGCCATCCCTTGGTTCCTAACACCTCACCATATCAGTAGAGACAGCCAGCAGGATTTTTTTTTCCCATTGAGATCTGATGGTGTTTTCAAAGTGTTCCTTTAATTTTTTTGAGCTGTTTATCTACTCTGTGGAGCCCCCCTAGTAGATATATAAAATCCTAAGCCTAAAAGTGCAACGATTTTGTGCAACGATTTTGTGTGGTGTTTTTATGTCACGTTTTGTGTCACACTTTAAATCGGGCTTATTTTAAAAACTACATATATATGTTTGGTATCATTCTTTTCAGAAAACTTTAATGTGATATTGTTAGATTTTAAGATTCATACTCCATTTTTAAATTATAAACTAAAAAACATCAAGAACTCACGTCCTGTGAGATGAGACTTTGTGCCATGAGAAATAAAAGACAAAGAGTAGATGACAAAGACAGCTGCTGTACAATCTTTTCAATGTTCGAAGCGCCGTGCGAGATGCAGATCACACGGCACCGCAGCAGCAGCAAGCCAGAAGCTGACTGAGCAAAGAGGAGGCAAAAAAGAAAACGGTATTTGTTTCCCATTACATCGCCGTTTAAGAGGGGGATTGGGAGGAGCGACTGCGTCTCCTTGGGGTGCGTTCAGCCCCCCCTCCTCACAATGTGAGAGGCAGAGGCACGTAAAGCAAGCAGGGGGTAACCCCATAGTGTGTATAGTGTATGAGATGCTGCAGATGTTCTATCAGACGCTTGTGGCGAGCGCCCTCTTCTACGTGGTGGTGTGCTGGGGAGGCAGCATAAAGAAGAGGGACGCCTCACGCCTGAACAAACTGGTGAGGAAGGCAGGCTGTATTGTAGGCACAGAGCTGGACAGTTTGACATCCGTGACGGAGCGACGGGCGCTGAGCAGACTCCTGTCAATCATGGAGAATCCACTGAACAGGATCATCTCCAGACAGAGGAGCAGCTTCAGCGACAGACTGCTGTCACCGTCCTGCTGCACTGACAGACTGAGGAGACTCCACACTATGTGACTCTTCAATTCCACCAGGGGGGGTTAAACATTAACACTACACAAGATTATAGACTGTTATACCTGCCTCGCACTCTCCACCTTGCATTTTTATCACTCTTTAATTAATATTGGTTTTATCAGTATGCTGCTGCTGCTGGAGTATGCGAATTTCCACTTGGGGATTAATAAAGTATCTATCTATCTATCTATCTATCTATCTATCTATCTATCTATCTATCTATCTATCTATCTATTATATAGTGCCTTTCTATCTATCTATCTATCTATCTATCTATCTATCTATCTATCTATTGTCACACACTTGCGCATGGGAGGCAGCTAAAGGGCTTGAGTGAGGGCAATTCCGAATCAGACCGGGATGTGGCACTGACACTTTTTCTCGCTTTCCTGCAGACCATCCACGGGAGATTCCTCCTGACCCTGTTAACGCCACTTCCGGGTCCAAGCCTATGGAGGAAGACCTTGTCGGCTCCGGTACCTTTGATGTCACATCCGGGCTTGAGCCTATGGCTGAAGATCCTTATGAGCCTGACCCCTCTGACTTCACTTCCTGTCATCCCCTTTAAAAGCCTCCACCTTTTCATTATTCCCTCAGTTCTGTTTTGGACTCGGTTTTGTGCACATCAGTGCTGTATAACATTTTGCGACTTTGCAGCCAGGATACCAAATACATGTATACTGGTGGCTGCCTCAAACCTTGCTATGACTCTGTGTGGAGTTTCTGACCCAAACTCTTTCATATTTTTTATTTTATTTATTTATAAAGCACTTTAAAAACAACATCAAGGCTGACCAAAGTGCTGTACAATTAAAAAAGGAAAACCCAACATATCAGAACCAAAGGGTAAATGAAACAGAAACACATAAGAGCTGAAGAGATTCTTAATAAAATGTACACAGATAGCCAACATATCATACTGGGTTAAAAGCCAGGGAGTAAAAGTAAATACGATTTAAAGACAGCAAGGGATTACTAAGCCCCATGCACTCACCTCGCAGATGGCGCCTCAACCCGCTTCTATTAGCTGATGAGAATTGTACTGAATTTATATCCAAACAAATCAAATTCTTTCTAGAGACAAATACATCCCCCGAGATCTCTGCAGGGATACTCTGGGAAACTCTTAAGGCCTTCTTAAGAGGACAGATTATCTCATATCTTTCCCACAGAAATAAATCCGAGGCCAAGAAAGTAGCAGATATAAAAAGCGAAATTACAAAAATAGATGAAGAACATGCCAGACTACCAAGCGAGACTCTACATAGGAGAAGGCAGGCTCTACATTCGGAATTAAACCTCTTGACAACTAAAGAAACTGAACAACTAATTTACAAATCCAGACATCATTACTATGAACATGGGGAGAAAGCGAATAAGCTTTTAGCTCAACAAATTCACAAGCAAGAAGTGCGCAACGCAATCTCGGTAATCACTAGTACGAACGGAGATAAAATCGTCGAACACCAAAATATAATGCACACTTTCAGAGACTACTATAAATCCCTATATACTACTGAGTTTAAGGAAGACAATACACAATCTAATGCATTTCTGGATACATTACAGATACCACAAATAGACGCTTTTAGTGCGGAGGAACTTGATAAACCTCTGATGTTATCAGAATTACTAGATGCTATAAAATCACTCCAAGGCGGGAAAGCAGCAGGCCCTGATGGTTACCCTGCAGAATTTTACAAGAAATTCTCCGCTCAGCTAGCCCCCCTCTTATTAGCAACATTCACAGAAGCCAGAGATAACCAATCTCTTCCACAAACCTTTCGCCAAGCACTAATCACTGTCTTTCCAAAACAAAATAAGGACTTATTACAATGTGCATCATACAGACCAATTTCACTTCTGAATAACGACGTTAAAATACTCTCTAAAATCTTAGCCAGAAGGGTGGAGAAAGTGCTCCCCTCGGTAATATCACAAGACCAAACTGGATTTATTAGGGGCCGGCACTTATCTTCCAATCTTCGACGCCTGTTTAATGTAATATACTCACCAACTAAATCAAACACCCCAGAAATATTATTATCATTAGATGCAGAAAAAGCATTCGACATGATTGAATGGAAATACCTTTTTACTATATTGGAGAAGTTTGGGTTTGGTCCAAACATCTGTGCATGGATTAAATTACTGTATACTAACCCAGAAGCTTCAGTTTGCATCAACAACATTTGCTCAGACTACTTTAAACTAGAACGTGGCACTAGACAAGGATGCCCCTTGTCACCGCTGCTGTTTGCGATTGCCATTGAACCACTGGCAATACATTGTCGAAATACTGATCAGATAAAGGGGATTAGCAGAGAAGGACTGGAACAGAAAATCTCATTATATGCAGATGACATGGTACTGTATATATCAGACCCAGAAAATTCTGTACCTGCAGTCTTAGCAGCACTCACAGAATTTCAAAAGATCTCTGGTCTCAGAATTAATCTGAATAAAAGTGTACTCTTTCCAGTGAACTCTCAAGCATATAATATTAGATTAGATACCCTACCTTTTATCATTGCAGAACAGTTTAAATACCTAGGGGTAAACATCACAAGTAAACATAAAGCTCTATATCAACAAAATTTCGCCGTTTGCATGGAAAAAATTAAACAAGACTTGCATAGATGGTCAACCCTTCATCTCACACTAGCTGGAAGAATTAACACTGTTAAGATGAATATTCTTCCTAAGCTCCTTTTTTTATTTCAAAACATCCCAATATACATTAATAAATCATTTTTTAGGCAATTAGATTCGACAATAACCTCATTTATTTGGAATTCAAAACATCCACGCATCAAAAGAGCGACCCTACAAAGACAAAAGGCAGAAGGCGGCATGGCTCTACCTAACTTCCAGTTTTATTACTGGGCAGCAAATATACAGGCGATAAGAACCTGGACACAAATAGAAGAACATACACAGGCTTGGTCCGCAATAGAATTAAATTCCTGCAGTACTTCTTTGTATTCCTTGCTCTGTGCTCCAATAAACACACGTTATCGGCAATACACTAATAATCCAATTGTGCTCCACTCACTTAGAATCTGGAACCAATGTAGAAAGTATTTTAAGACGGAGAAGCTTCTATCTGTGGCACCCCTGCAAGAGAACCACCTCTTTCAACCCTCACAAACATATGCAGTTTTTAATATTTGGAAAAAATTTGGAATTAACTTGCTTAGAGATCTTTATATAGACAACGTCTTTGCATCCTATGAGCAATTACATTCCAAATTTAACATTCCAGCTACACATTTCTTTCACTATCTTCAAATCAGAAACTTTGTTAAACAAAACCTTCCAGATTTTCCTCATCTTGCACCCTCATCCATGCTGGAAAAAATATTGCTCAATCTCAAGGATTTAGACTCCATCTCTACAATATATAAAATCATTTTACAATCCCTCCCTTTTAAAGATCCAAGAGGACACTGGGAAAAAGATCTTTCAATTAATATATCAGAAAAGGAGTGGAAAGTAGCAATGCAGAGAATTCACTCGAGCTCCATATGCGCAAAGCATACAATTATACAACTCAAAATTATATATCGAGCACATCTGTCTCGACTAAAACTCTCCAAAATGTTTCCAGGGCATGATCCAACCTGCGAACGTTGTAACCAAGTCCCAGCCTCACTAGGTCACATGTTCTGGTCCTGCACCAAATTAACATTATTCTGGACAAACATTTTTAATTACCTTTCAGATAGCCTTGGACTTACAATCCCTCTAAACCCATTAACAGCTGTGTTTGGGGTTCTTCCAGATGGGTTTAAAGCGGAGGAAGACAAACAAATTGTGATTGCATTCACTACACTTTTGGCACGTAGACTTATTCTCATAAACTGGAAGAACCCAAACTCTCCTCTTTTAAGTCAGTGGGAAACCGATGTGTTATATTATTTGAAGTTGGAAAAAATCAAATACTCAGTTAAAGGATCCGTACAGACTTTTTTCAAAACATGGCAGGATCTAATCAGTAATATTTTAAAATAAGTTCAAAAGGCACAGAGAATTTATTAATTTAGGTATGTCTCCAAGCCTTAAATTTAACGCCGTTTGGCTTGCTCTCTCTCTCAGGGGTGGGGATCGATCTGTTCTTAATTTTTCTCTTTGTAAAAACTTGATTGCTTTGTATGGATTGTAATAAAATTAATAAAAAAAAAAAAAAATAAAGACAGCAAGGGAAGGAGCCTGCCTAACGTGCAACGGCAAATCGTTCCCGAGTTTTGGGGCTGCAACTGAAAAAGCCCAATCACCTCGGAGTTTGCATCGTGCCTTGGGAACACGTAAAAGCATCTGGTCTGCTGACCTGAGGGGGCGAGACGGTACATAAGGGTGCAGCAGTTCCGACAAATAAAGTGGGGCTCAACCATTAAAGGATTTAAAAACAAATACAAGGATCATAAAATGGATTCGAAAACGAATTGGAAGCCAGTGAAGTGAAGCCATAATCGGGGTAACATGCTCATGCTTTCTTGTGTCAGTTAAAATCGAGCAACAGCGTTTTGCACCAGGTGTACAACAACAACAACAACATTTATTTATATAGCACATTTTCATACAAAAAAAAGTAGCTCAAAGTGCTTTACATAATGAAGAAAAATAAAAGACAAAATAAGAAATTGAAATAAGACAACATTAGTTAACATAGAAAAAGAGTAAGGTCCGATGGCCCAGGTGGACAGAAAAAACAAACAAAAAAAAAAAAACTCCAGACGGCTGGAGAAAAAAAAAATAAAATCTGCAGGGGTTCCAGACCACACAGTGACCACTGGGCATTCTACCTAACATAAATGAAATAGTCCTCTTTGTATTTAGGGTTCTCATGGATGGACTTGATGATGATGGTCATGCAGACTTCTGGCTTTTAGTCCATCACTGTTGGAACATCACGGTGCTTTGAGTAGATGGTGGTGGCGCAAGCCAGTAGGGCTTAGATAGATAGATAGATAGATAGATAGATAGATAGATAGATAGATAGATAGATAGATAGAAATGAAACCCACTATATGATAGATAGATAGATAGATAGATAGATAGATAGATAGATAGATAGATAGATAGATAGATAGATAGATAGATAGATAGGGGGCGCTGTCATCCCCTTGAACCCTCGGATTAGACGCCAGACACCAGATAAAAGTCCAATAATTATTTATTTTATAATAATATTGTGCACAAATTATATAACAGATAGATAGTGTGGAGGACTGCCGGCTTCCCATGCCGGTCCTCACCCCCAGGCTGCCAGGAGGAGCTCTCCCGACAGCAGGATCGTGCCCCGAGGTCCAGCAGGGCCTTATGGACTTTGTAGTGTTTATACACAGCCCTGCTGGATACCTTGGGGACCACCAGGAGTCGCTGTGGGGGGGCTTATGGGCTCTGTGATGCCCTATAACCCGGGAGTACGTCACGGTCACGTGACGGAAAGGAACGACGTGCTCCTGGGGTGAAGAACAGGACTGTTTGCTCTGACCCGGAAGGAAAAAGGAACTGTGGTCTAATTGGACAGGAACACCTCCGGGTCAGGGGCTATAAAAGGACGGTGCCTCAGTCCAGACACTGAGCTGTGCTGGGAGGTGGAGGAGCAAAGTGTCTGGGCGAGGAGGAGAGTAGTGGTTTATTGTGTGAGTTTAATTGTGATTTAATAGCTTATGAGTAGTGTGGAGGGTGCTTGGTGCACTGTGGGAAAAGAAAATAAAAAGTATTGGACTTTTACCTGCTGTTTGGAGTCATCCCTGAGGGTTCAAGGGAGCACTAGCGCCCCCTACTGCCACAATAGATAGATAGATAGATATGAAAGGCACTATATAATAGATAGATAGATATGAAAGGCACTATATAATAGATAGATAGATAGATAGATAGATAGATAGATAGATAGATAGATAGATAGATAGATAGATACTTTATTAATCCCAAGGGGAAATTCACATAATCCAGCAGCAGTATACTGATACAAAAAATATTTAATTAAAGAGTGATAAAAATGCATGTAAAAGCAGACAATAACTTTGAGTAATGTTAGCATTTACTCCCCCGGGTGGAATTGAAGAGTCGCATAGTGTGGGGTCTCCTCAGTCTGTCAGTGAAGCAGGACAGTGACAAAAGTCTGTCACTGAAGCTACTCCTCTGCCTGGAGATGATCCTGTTAAGTGGATTCTTCATGATTGACAGGAGTTTGCTTAATGCCCGCTGCTCTGCTACAGATGGTAAACTGTCCAACTTTACTCCTATAATAGAGGATAGGCGTGAGGCATCCTTCATCTTTATGCTGCCTCCCCAGCACACCACCGCGTAGAAGAGGGCGCTCGCCACAACCGTCTGGTAGAACATCTGCAGCATCTTATTGCAGATGTTGAAGGACGCCAACCTTCTAAGAAAGTACAGTTGGCTCCGTCCTCTCTTGCACAGAGCAAAGTATTAGCAGTCCAGTCCAGTTTATCATCCAGGTGCACTCCCAGGTATTTATAGGTCTGTACCCTCTGCACAGTCACCTCTGATGATCACGGGGTCCATGAGGGGCCTGGGTCTCCTAAAATCCACCACCAGCTCCTTGGTTTTGCTGGTGTTCAGTTGTAAGCGGTTTGAGTCGCACCATTTAACAAAGTCTTTGATTAGCTTCCTGTACTCCTCCTCCTGCCCAATCCTGATGCAGCCCACCATAGCAGTGTCATCAGCGAACTTTTGCATGTGGCAGAACTCCGAGTCGTATTGGAAGTCTGATGTATGTTGGCTGAACAGGACCGGAGAAAGTCCAGTCCCCTGTGGCGCTCCTGTGTTGCTGACCACAATGTCAGACCTGCAGTTCCCGAGACGCACATACTGAGGTCTGTCTGTAAGATAGTCCACGATAGTTAGTACAGATTTTAAAGCCACCATGAATAGTTATTATAATGAATTGGATATACAGAGTATCAGGATTAAATTACAGTGAAGTTATGAGAAGGCCATGTTAAAGTAATGTGTTTTCAGCAGTGTTTTAAAGTGCTCCACTGTATCAGCCTGGCGAATTCCTATTGGCAGGCTATTCCAGATTTTAGGTGCATAACAGCAGAAGGCCACCCGCCTCACCACTTCTTTTAAGTTTGGATTTCTAAGGAGACCCTCATTTGAGTATCTGAGGTTACGATTTGGAATATAAGATGTCAGACATTCTGATATATAAGATGGGGTGAGATTGCAGGTGAGCAATGGAGGCCTGGCTAATTCCAAAAAGAAGCGCATTGCAGTAATCTAGACGAGATGTTATAAAAGCAGGCATCCCTGTTTCAAGGTTGCGCTTAGACAAAACAGGCTTGATTTTTGACAGCCACATCAACTGTAAATAGCGAGATTTTACCACTGCGTTCACGTGGCTATCAAGTTTTTTTCACACCTAAATTTGTGATCATGGATTTCTCAAATTGAGCCACAGTGGAAAGATCGATGCAGGGGGTCCCGCTGGTGCTATTGGGTCTAAATAGCATGACTTCTGTCTTGTTCTCATTAAAATTTAGAAAATGTAATGCCATCCAACTTCTTATGTCAATAAGGCAATCAAGCAGGGGCTGGACAGAACATGGACCTTGGTGCTTCAGATGGAAATAAACCTGACAGTCATCTGCATAAAGATAAAAGATTCTGAAAATCAGCAGGTACAAGGAGAACAGAAGAGGTCCCAGGATGGATCCTTGTGGTACCTCCCCAGGGGGTATGACTGTATAAGTGTCTAATACAAGGTTATAAGGTTTGCAGTGCCAAGAAACCGCCCACTGAGGGTTACTGACTCCACCCCTTCCAGTTCACTACCCATAGAAGCCCTGGCTTCGCAGAAGGAGGTGTCATTTCGGCATAAGCAAGCCACCTGAGAGAGTTCCCGAGCAGACTGACCCTGACTTAGGGCTTGAAGCTCAGTCTTTTTTTCGACAGCCTTTTTAATGCCCAAACAAAAGGACAAACATGCCAAGGAAAGTGTTGTTGTTTTTTGTTTAAATATTAAACGGGGACGACCCGGTTGGCACCCCGAATTTTCTTCCAGCACCCTGTCTTCCCTGCAATATGTATACATATACTTTCAAAGAATCGGTGACAAGAGCCTCCAAGTGACTGAACAAAAGTGTCCAGGGGACGGGCCTTCCCTGATTTGGATTTCACTGTTTTATTTTTGTTAAACGGCGTTTGATTAACACGGTTGCTGTTTGTGCGTCGCTTCCACCAAGAACATTAGCCTCTTTTTAAATGTTCCAAGAATGCCATGGGATGTGTCTTGTGTGAAAGCCACTAAGTGTTTCATAATGGATTGTGTTCTGCTTCATTAAATGCTCCCAGATGGGTTGTAAAACCGTAAAGGTCAATGTTTGGTTTTACCGGAGAAAACAAACCCGAAATGCTGTCCAACTCTCACGGCTTCTTCAGTAATCCTGTCATGTACTCGATTTAACTGATGACTCAGAATTTCACGTCTGTTGGTTTCACTTTTAAGGCACACGTGCTGCTGGACCCTTCCCGGGAGATAATGAATTCTTTGCTGTTAAGCGCCAGCTGGTCCTGGCCGGGATCCTGCTTTGAACCTGAAGCTGCCAGGTAAGACCCTTGCCTCCAGGGACCCTGAACTGGTATTTGTGGATTTGAGCAGGTTACGCTTTTATAGAACACTCCATTTTGATTGTGCTTTTTGTAAAAGGAGCTGTGAATAAAGTAGACAGTCATTGATTAATTGATCACTGGCTCGGAGAATAAGACGAATGAAGTTATTTCATTACCTACAGTTGTGCTTGAAAGTTTGTGAACCCTTTAGAATTTTCTATATTTCTGCATAAATATGACCTAAAACATCATCAGAATTTCACTCAAGTCCTAAAAGTAGATAAAGAGAAACCAGTTAAACAAATGAGACAAAAATATTATACTTGGTCATTTATTTATTGAGGAAACTGATCGAATATTACATATTAGTGAGCGGCAAAAGTATGTGAACCTCACGGATGATCAGTTAGTCTGAAGGTGAAATTCGAGTCAATGGGATGCCAGTCAGGTGTGAGTGGGCACCCTGTGTTATTTAAAGAACAGAGATCTATCAAAGTCTGCTCTTCACAACACATGTTTGTGGAAGTGTATCATGGCACGAACAAAGGAGATTTCTAAGGACCTCACAAAAAGCGTTGTTGATGCTCATCAGGCTGGAAAAGGTTACAAAACCATCTCTAAAGAGTTTGGACTCCACCAATCCACCGTCAGACAGATTGTGTAGAAATGGAGGAAATTCAAGACCATTGTTACCCTCCCCAGGAGTGGTCGACCAACAAAGATCACTCCAAGAGCAAGGCACACGTGTAATAGTCGGCGAGGTCACAAAGGACCCCAGGGTAACTTCTAAGCAACTGAAGGCCCCTCTCACATTGGCTAATGTTCATGTTCATGAGTCCACCATCAGGAGAACACTGAACAACAATGGTGTGCATGGCAGGGTTGCAAGGAGAAAGCCACTGCTCTCCAGAAAAAACACTGCTGCTCGTCTGCAGTTTGCTAAAGATCACGTGACCAAACCAGAAGGCTATTGGAAGAATGTTTTGTGGATGGAGGAGACCAAAATAGGACTTTTTGGTTTAAATGAAAAGCGTTATGTTTGGAGAAAGGAAAACACTGCATTCCAGCACAAGAACCTTATCCCATCTGTGAAACATGCTGGTGGTAGTATCATGGTTTGGGTCTGTTTTGCTGCATCTGGGCCAGGACGGCTTGCCTTCATTGATGGAACAATGAATTCTGAATTATATCAGAGAATTCTAAAGGAAAATGTCAGGACATCTGTCCATGAACTGAATCTCAAGAGAAGGTGGGTCATGCAGCAAGACAACGACACTCAGCACACAAGTCGTTCTACCAAAGAATGGATAAAGAAGAATAAAGTTAATGTTCTGGAATGGCCAAGTCAAAGTCCTGACCTTATGTCGTGGAAGGACCTGAAGCGAGCAGTTCATGTGAGGAAACCCACCAACATCCCAGAGTTGAAGCTGTTCTGTACGGAGGAATGGGCGAAAATTCCTCCAAGCCAGTGTGCAGAAATGATCAGAAGTTACTGGAAACGTTTAGTTGCAGTTATTGGGGGGTCACACCAGATACTTAAAGCAAAGGTTCACATACTTCTGCCACTCACAGATATGTAATATTCGATCATTTTCCTTAATAAATAAATGACCAAGTATAATATTTTTGTCTCATTTGTTTAACTGGTTTCTACTTTTCGGACTTGAGTGAAAATCTGATGATGTTTTAGGTCATATTTATGCAGAAATATAGAAAATTCTAAACTTTCAAGCACAACTGTACATGTTATTTCATTTTCATAAATATTTATGTGCACTTTAAAATGATGGGCAGTGTGGTGCACTGGTTAAGGCTCTGGTCTTCAGAGCTTGAAGTTGTGGGTTCAAGTCTCACTGTGTGACCACGAGCAGGTCACTTCACCTGCCTGGGCTCCTACGAGATCAGCAAAAGAAATGGAACCAATTGAACTGAATTCCTTTATTGTCATTGTTCACCTCCACAAACATGACAAAAAATAGCATAATAAAACAATAGAAATATAAAAATATACAAAACATAAGTACATACAGCAGGGAAAATAATTATTGAACGCATCAGCATTTTTCTCAAGGAAATATATTTTGTGATGGACGGACGCCCCGAGAAGGATAAGATATGGGGAAGGCAGCTTTTCTAGGACACTGCCTCCTACAACAACAACAACATTTATTTCTGTAGCACATTTTCATACAAATGATGAGCTCAAAGTGCTTTACATGATGAAGAAAGAGAAAAGAGACAAAGTAAATAAATAAGAAAAATAAGACAAAACTCATTAACATAGAATAAAAGTAAGGTCCGATGGCCAGGGAGGACAGAAAAAAC
>JANRMT010062817.1:7238984-7249723 GCA_026402145.1 Polypterus bichir lapradei | reverse complement strand
GAGTTGTTTCATTTAAAATTCATTGTGGTAATGTACAGAACCAAAATTAGAAAAAAGTTGTCTCTGTCCAAATATTATGGACCTAGCTGTAGTTCTGTTTGGTTTATTAATTTTACACTTTTTTTGAATTTGATCATTTTTGAAAATTTTTTGAAGTTCTTTGCGTTGTTTTTAAAATTTTTCCTTCATGATATAAATCATAAGTTGTCCCCCAAGGTGTGTTCTTGTTCAAGAATTACATCTGGACCCTCCATGCCACTCACCTGTTCAAGGACTGATCTCCTGAATGTTCTTTCATTTTCAATGGCGAGCCTGAAAAACAAACATGAATTACAAATGACTGAAGTAGGAACAGATGTTCATGCTCTTATCTCTCCAGTTCCCAGAGTGCCAGATTTGAATCCTGTTCTGGTGGTTGCCTACATGGAGGTTCTTCCGGCGTCTAGGTAGGGGTTTTATTTCTGGACATTCCTGTTGTCTCCTACATCCCCAAGATGTTTAGTTTCTGGGATACACTAAACGGTTCAAATTTTTGTTAATGAGCCCTACAATGGCTTGGCACTCCATATAAGGTCTGGCCTTGAACAAAGTGCTACCAGGACAAACACACACAGACACGCTGGCTCTCCATCCCATAACCCAGAATTAGGGACAGGGTGAGCAAAGGAATAGGTGGGTACTTACTTGTTGCAACTGCTGTAAAGAATGACGCCATCTTTGAAGGCTTCCTGCACTTGGAAAAGGCTCTAAAATCAGAAAATAAAACATCATTAAAATTATGGAACATCTCATACTGTGGTGAAGATGTTAAGTTCATTATTACATACACTGCCTTTCTATAGTGAATATCATTCCAATGGGCTTTTCAAGGACAGACCCCCATTTTGTGAAGCTCAGCCAGGAACTCACAGTGAAGTCTGTAATGGGGACTCGCCACTTAACACCAAAATCAGCAGGGCATACGGCCAACCAGCAACAGCCGCTCAAACGTGACACTCAATGTGGGGGGTGTGGTGGATTGGGGCCAGTGGTCAGCTTACAGCTATGAATAAGATGACCTCCGACTTAAAATATACAAACAAAAGTTGTTGTAAGGCACTATATAAAGAGTCCCCTCCACCCCACGGAAAAGTGAAAGTGTAGAAGTGCAGCATATTACATGTGCATTAAAGTTAATCTTATAATCAGAGCTCAATAACGATATGTGACTTGTGGGGCTACTCACTGATCCAGCAAATCTGAAACTCTATGGTGTACCATTCAGCACCAAGGGACATGTAACACAGTGTTTAGCCTCATGGATTCAAGTCCAAAGTCTAGCGGTCCTCCACAGCAATCAACGCAGACCTCAGCATTAAACTTTTGCAGTTCACCATCTATAGGAATCAGAGGTGGGTAATAACTAGTTACATTTACTCCATTACATCGACTTTAGTAACTTTTTAAAAAAAAATAAAAATTGTACTTCTAAGAGTAGTTTTACTGCACCATACTTTTTACTTGAGTACATTTGTGAATAAGAAACACTACTCTTACTCCACTACATTGGGCAACACTCGACTCGTTACTTTATTTCCATTAGATACGCTACACTGTATTTTTGCCTGAGAGAAGCAGCCGCCAGTGGATCTACTGCATGACTGTTTCACAATCAGACATGGCAACAATAATCACAAGACTCCGTTTCACCAATCAAACATAGCCATGCAGTCACATGACCACGCACAAACTGTGGCGGCATAGACACTGTGGAACGGTCGACCAGAGTATGTGTATGTACCTTTTCCCATATCCGTTTTTGTGGTATGCCTTTTTTGTGTAGGACGGCTCTTATGCAGAGGGAGGGGAGCACCTGGCTTGGAGGGCCAACAGACTGTATCTGTATGAAAATAGGTGGCGGGAAAAAAGGAAAGGAGAAGAGCTAGGAGAGAGGAGGCGGCCATAACAGAAAAAGGCACGAGGGAAAGGATTAACACCTCTTGGATATCGTCAGGTGAACCCGGGTTCATTTCCAATCTAATTATTTTTACTTTCGGGAGGAAGGAACACGGGAGAGGTCTTAAACGGGCCAGCTCAAGGAACAGTTAATCAGTACGTATCCTGGAACAAGAGATATGGTCGGTGCCTCATTCCCCACTACAGACTGAGCTCAACGCTACCATACAGATAAGATTTAAAAAAAGACTATAAATCCATTGTTTTTTTTTTTTTTGTTGCATTTTCATTTGCTCAAATCTTTATTAGTAATGTATGTTTTCAAGTGGTTGTGTCGCGATTTGTGTGGGGAGGTGAAGCGCTGCAGCGCAATGTGTGTAAGGTTTTTTGTTGTAACAGTGATCATGTGTATGGTCTTTTAATAATCATTTTTACCTGACCCTGCTTTCATTGGTGTGTCTCTATAATTGAAGTGGTGTAGTAGAAAAGTAGTGTTGGTCACTCGCGCCCTGGATTATTTATTTATTTATTTTTCTTTTGCTGCCTCTCAAGGAGGACAGCACGATATTCTAATCGTGCCGGATCTGAAAGCGGTACAACTGCCCGACTGCTGTGTCTGTGTACAGGAGAGTGGCAGATCCCGCTACAATAATTAACCGCGCTGTTCCTGTTTCAAGCTCAATAAAGATGGTGTCGCTAAAGTATTGAGACGCAGCTTCGTGTTTTGGGGTGCAAGACGGGGACTCACGCGTCACAACACACACATGTGGTCACCATGCTATAGTAAACAGTATACGCTCGTACAGATGTTGACTATATGAGTGAGGCACGCCAACTGACGATTGCCCACAATCCCGCAGCGAGACAGAAGAACCATCAACTCGTATTGCAAGACCTCGCGTGTTTATCAAGTACAAAATTTCATTAAAAAAAAAAAAAAAAAAAAAATTTAGCTCGTCTTGCAAAACACTAGCAAACCAAGTTACCCGCAATCCAAGGTTTTACAGGTACATGAAAAATGAGAGCCAACTCCTGCTGAAGCTTAACCATCACTTCACTGAGTGAAGAACAAGGATGTTTTGACCAAACACGCACAGACACAGACAGCGTAAAGTGAGACTTCTTGTACGCGCACAAGCTGCCTTGTTCTGATGTTATTTTCCACCATCTGTGCTATTTGGAGGGCGAGTGAATATGCAGCATTATACTGTCACTGTAAGTAGTTTGCACTGTTCAGACATACATGTTACCTACTGTAGGTATCGGCTTCAAAAGCTTTGTTGTGAACAACTGAGATTTGGAACTTTGTGTTATTTGTGCATCTTTATTTTGTAAAGATGTTCTTTATTTTTACTCATTTTTTATTTTGTTATTTGGAAATAGCAGAATTTGCACATTAGAAATGCTGCAATAAGACGGACAAAAATATAAAGATCAGTTACTCGAGTAATTTTTTGGATGACTACCTTTTACGTCTACTTGAGTAATATTATTTTGAAGTATCGCTAATCTTACTCGAGTACAATTTTTGTGCTACTCTACCCACCTCTGGATTGGAATGCATTTTGTAATGCAGGAAGATAATAAAATGCATCACATTTGTCATTCCAACAAATGGCACCTTAGACAAAGCCAGTGAATGAATTAATCCTTTGCTTTTACTACTCAACGTGCTTTACATTGTGAGTGGGGAGCTACTTCAGCCACCACTACAGTGCAGCATCCACCAGGATGATGCGACGGCAGCCATTTCTGCACCAGTACACTCACCACACATGAGCTGTTAAGGTACTGAAGTGGTGAGAAAGGCAGCAAGCCAATTAGAGACAGTGGGTGATTAGGAGGCCAGAATGATCAGGCCATGTTGGGCAAGTCAGGATAACCCCCTACTCTTTACAAAGAAAATCCAGGAATCTTTAATGACCACAGAGAGTCAGAACTTCGGTTTTACGTCCCATCCAAGGAATGTCACCATTTTTACAGCACAGTGTCCCCATCACTGGGATCCATACTCGGACCACAGGGTAAGCGCCCCCTGCTGGTCTCACCCAAACCTCTTCCATCAGCAACCCAAGCTTTTCCTAGATGGTCTCCCATTCAAGTACTGGCCAGACCTGAACATGCTTAGCTTCGGGTGGGATGACCTCTTCTGGAGTGCATGTGGAATGGCTGCCGTGGAATGGATCAGACCGTTTGACTGGCACTTGTCCTGGACAGCAGGAGATGAGTTCACCAAAAAGCGTCTCAAAAATCTTGACCTTCATTGGGCTTTTCTACAATAGCTTCACTCCAAATTAGCCGAAGTACAAGCTGCAGGCATCAGCCTAAGCGGGCCCCACAGGAACGCAACACAGGCCAAGAAAATGGAGCAGACAGTTAACAAAAGCAACATTGACATGAATAACCGGCTCAACAAGGAACAAAAAAGGACACAACACATACTTCTAAACCCCAGCCATTGGGATCTTTGACCGAAATCTAACACTTTTGTCTGGATGAAGACAGCGCGGAGACCCCCATGACTCCCAGATTATTCTCATAAAGGTGCACTCTCAAATTTTCAGACCGCCCATTGTGTCGTCAAACCTAACATTCGTTTTCTTCCTACGTGTAATACTTTACATCTGTGGACATTAAATGTCATCTACCAAAGATCTTCCCAAGCCGGCCTGCTTTCCCAGCGCCCCCATAATGATTTAGCCGATTCTATTTTTACCTTCCAATGCACCTAATCCGGTAGATTCCAGTCATCTGCAAATTTAACCAGCTTGTTGTTATTTACACTTCGATATCAAGATTCAGTTTGAACTTGAAGTTAAAGAGAGGACAAGATAATGAAATGAAAAACACACCTCCAAATCCACAATGGAACACCTCAAGAGGCGCAAGCTGACATTTTTGCCATGACCCTCACAGTCCCCACCCCGACCGACCCAAACATCATTTAAGATCGGTGGAGAGACCTCAAAAGAGGGAGTGGGGCTGGCAAGACGGCCCAAGAATCTCACAGAATAAGAAGCCTTTTGCAAGGATGAATGGGCGAAAAGACCCAAAGAAAGAACCGAAAGACTCTTCGCTGGCTACGAGAAGCGTTTACAACAGGGGTGCCCAATGCGTCAATCGCGGTCAACCGGTAGATCGCAAAGGTAGTGCAGGTAGATCACGCTGCATTCAAAAAAATAAATATTAGTCTATCATCTATCCTCCCTATGGCATTTGCCACTTGACTGACATACAGGGCGGCCAGTCTGAGATCTCCTTTCTTCTAACACACTGGTCATCCCCGCACACACGATTAAATGCACGAGGTACTGCAAACTCCGGCTGTGATCTAGTTAGCCTAGTCATGTCTAGAGGGCTCTAATAATGTTAACAGTGTGGGACAGTGAGGGCTTAAAATATATAAAAACAACCATACAAACATATGGTTTCTGCTTCGCGGATTTTCACCTATTGCGGGGGGGTCTGGAACGCAACCCCCGCGATCAAGGAGGGATTACTATATTATATATATATATATATATAAATATAAATAAATAGACAGCCGGGTCCCATGCCCGGTTGGGATGACCCTTCTGTATATGGTCCGGGGGAGCAGCCATGGGCTCCTCAGTACCTCCCCTGGGACGCTTGGTGGCAGCCTCCCTGGTTGATGTTGCCTCAGTTTCCCGCAGGGTTTCATGGGAAATGGAGTTCTCCCCAACCCTGTGGGGACCCGGGATGGCCGCAAGGGGGCGAGGCAGAGATAGTTAAGCCCAGCTGGTTTAATCAATCGGCCCCACACGGGAGTGCAATTGGGAGCAGGTGAGCAAGAACCAGGAGCACTCCCGGGAGGGCCATAAAAAAGAGCCAGCAACCACCAATCTGGGCCAGAATCGGGAGGAAGAGGACAAGGTTGCCTGAGAGGAGGAGGAGGAGGAGTGGTGGTGGTGGTGGTGCCGCCAGAGGAAGGATTGCTGTGTTTAAAAGTAAGGTGCTTTGGGACTGTGTTATACCTGTGGGGTTCACGGGGAAGACGTGCCCCACAGGGGAAAAGTGTTTGAACTGTGTTTAAGTGTTTGGGACTGTGTTGGGCCTGTGGGACACGGGGAAGACGTGCGCCCACGGGTAAAGAAAAAATAAAAACATTTCTGTTCAATTTACACGTGCCTCAGTGTGAATCTGTGCCGAGTCGGGCGCTTTATATAGCGCCTTATTCACTATATATACACACACTTATTATATATATATATATATATATATATATATATACACACACATACATACATACACACACCACATACATACATATACACATATATAATTTTTAATGTAGGTAGATCTTTTCGACCTGGTTATTTTAAAAGTAAAAAAGTCAAAAAAGTGTGGGCACCCCTGGTTTACAAGCTGGGACACTCAAAGAGCGGGGGGTCTTACTAAGTACTAACAATGTCAGATGCACAAACTTTTCCTTTAGGCCAATTTTAAATTTTTTTTTAGTATTTTATACCAGTGAATGATGGAAATCAAAATGTAATCTTACTTGAAATATTAAAGAAATGTGTCATCTTTAGCTTGCCTGTTGGTGATCAAGTTCATCTTCTGCTCACTTAACTATTCACAGTAACAGATAACATTTTGAAGCAAGAGGGCCTAAACATTTGCATGCCACTCTAAGCACGTCCATCCATCCATCCATCCAAATTCAAACTGCTCTCGATATCCGAGTATGAATAACAAGCTGGTTAAATTTAAGGACGGCCTTGCTTTCTACACGAATAAGTGGATTAGAAGGTAAAAATAGAATCGGCTGCATCATTCTGGGTAGCACTTGGACAGTAGGCAGGCTTTATGACAGATGAAATTTAATATCAGTAAATGTAAAGTATTACATGTAGAATGTTAGATTTGACTGCACAATGCGAGGTCTAAAAATTGAGAGTACACCTTATGAGCACAATCTGGGGGTGCCCAAACTTTTGCACAGTGATCCTTTCCTTTTTACACTATAAAAACAAAACACTAATAAAATGCTGAAAAGAAACGTGTCATCTGTAACTTGATGCCTTGTGGTTATCAGTTCATAGTCTGCTCACTTAACTATTCACAGTAACAGACACTTTAAAGGGGGGGGGGGGGTCCTACACTTTTGCACACCACTGTACAGTTGTGCTTGTGAACTCTTTAGAGTTTTCTATATTTCTGCATAAATATGACCTAAAACATCATCAGATTTTCACTCAAGTCCTAAAAGTAGGTAAAGAGAAACCAGTTAAACAAATGAGACAAAAATATTATACTTGGTCATTTATTTATTAAGGAAAATGATCGAATATTACATATTTGTGAGTGGCAAAAGTATGTGAACCTTTGCTTTAAGTATCTGGTGTGACCCCCCAATAACTGCAACTAAACGTTTCCGGTAACTTCTGATCATTCCTGCACACCGGCTTGGAGGAATTTTCGCCCATTCCTCCGTACAGAGCAGCTTCAACTCTGGGATGTTGGTGGGTTTCCTCACATGAACTGCTCGCTTCAGGTCCTTCCACAACATTTCGATTGGATTAAGGTCAGGACTTTGACTTGGCCATTCCAAAACATTCACTTTATTCTTCTTTAACCATTCTTTGGTAGAACGACTTGTGTGCTTAGGGTCGTTGTCTTGCTGCATGACCCACCTTCTCTTGAGACTCAGTTCATGGACAGATGTCCTGACATTTTCCTTTAGAATTCTCTGATATCATTCAGAATTCATTGTTCCATCAATGAAGGCAAGCCGTCCTGGCCCAGATGCAGCAAAACAGGCCCAAATCATGATACTACCACCAGCATGTTTCACAGATGGGATAAGGTTCTTATGTTTGGAGAAAGGAAAACACTGCATTCCAGCATAATGCTTTTCATTTAAACCAAAAAGTTCTATTTTGGTCTCCTCCGTCCACAAAACATTCTTCCAATAGCCTTCTGGTTTGTCCACGTGATCTTTAGCAAACTGCAGACGAGCAGCAATGTTTTTTTTGGAGAGCAGTGGCTTTCTCCTTGCAACCCTGCCATGCACACCATTGTTGTTCAGTGTTCTCCTGATGGTGGACTCATGAACATGAACATTAGCCAATGTGAGAGAGGCCTTCAGTTGCTTAGAAGGTACCCTGGGGTCCTTTGTGACCTCGCCGACTATTACACGTGTGCCTTGCTCTTGGAATGATCTTTGTTGGTCGACCACTCCTGGGGAGGGTAACAATGGCCTCTCCATTTCTACACAATCTGTCTGACTGTGGATTGGTGGAGTCCAAACTCTTTAGAGATGGTTTTGTAACCTTTTCCAGCCTGATGAGCATCAACAACTCGTTTTGTGAGGTCCTCAGAAATCTGCTTTGTTCGTGCCATGATACACTTCCACAGACGTGTGTTGTGAAGAGCAGACTTTGACAGATCCTGTTCTTTAAATAACACAGGGTGCCCACTCACACCTGATTGGCATCCCATTGACTCGAATTTCACCTTCAAACTAACTGGTCATCCGTGAGGTTCACATACTTTTGCCACTCACTAATATGTAATATTCGATCATTTTCCTCAATAAATAAATGACCAAGTATAATATTTTTGTCTCATTTGTTTAACTGGTTTCTCTTTATCTACTTTTCGGAGTGAAAATCTGATGAGGTTTTAGGTCATATTTATGCAGAAATATAGAAAATTCTAAAGGGTTCACAAACTTTCAAGCACAACTGTACATGTTACAGTAAAATACACAATTAGCTGAAGTGACTCCCTCATGGCCACCACGTCACTTTGAGGTGTGGACTCGAGTGACAAGCCTTGTTGTTCAAATTCCAGAGCCTTTTGAAATTTGGCCGCACTGCCACCAGATATAACAGAGACGGGGTGTGGGGGGCTTTTCCAGGAATGCAGACCTTCGTGAAAAGAAGAAAAAATGTCTGTAATAACGGGCGGATATTCGAGCCAATGTGGGACCTCACATTTCAAATTTATTTGATCTGCGGTCAAGCAGGTTTTTTTTTTCCCTCTATTTCTTCTCCACCCTCTGTGGCTCTTTTTTTTTTTTTATCAGAGGAACGCTTAAAATTCTTACATGCCGTTCATTATGTCAAGCAGCTGGCATTCCCAGGACCGGCACATCAGACATGCACTTCGTCTGACCCTCTGTGATTGTTTCCTTTTAAAAACAGTCTGGGGGTGGGGGGGCTGAATGAGGTCACCTTCTCCAGTTAACCCACTGCTGCCCACGAGCTGTGCAGTGCATCATTTAAAACGGCCGAGGCCGGAAGCTTTACAGGAGTGGGGGCCTCAGCCGACTTCACTACTTTGAGGGGGTCCGCTGGACTTAGAACGGTTGTTGGTCTGAATAGCCTCATTTTTGTCACAAGTTCACCAATCCTGCTTTCCAGCTTCGAGATCTGAAGGTCCCTAAAGTCCCACTCTCGAGTACACTACTGGGTCAGAACGCCCAGTTAGGAAGCACACATCACGTTCTCAGACCTGCCTAATCCAATTCAGGATTGTGGGAGGATGGAGCCAATCCTGGCACCTAAAGTCCATCACACACATTTACACAAACAGGGGCCGTTTTGGACTTGCCAATCAACACGTAGATGTCTTAGGGCAGGGGTGTCGAACTCCGGGCCTGGAGGGCCTCAGTGGCTTCAGATTTTCTAACCCTTTTCCTAATCAGTGACCAGTTTTCATTGCTAATTAACTTCTTTTCCCTTCATTTAAGTAGCCCTGTTTTTAAGGATTCAGGCCTCTAAATGTATTCCTTTCTTCATTAAATGACAGCCAAACAGAAATGAGATGTGAAACGAGACAACAGATGACCAGCTAAAGTGGGATTTCAAACTCCAACCAATCTCTTAATAAGAAGCCGATTCTTGCTGTTAATTAAACCCATTATTTAATTCCATGACTTGTTGCTGCGATCATTTTGCAACAGCAGACATTTACAAAACAGTTGATTTTTCTGTTTTTTTTCCTAAGAACATTATGAAAATGTTTTGGTGACCTGAGAGATCAACCTTACAGAGACCATCACCTATCTTTATTTTCAGATATTGTGTGATGGGCACAAGTAAGCTGGTCATATGCCGGTTTGTTTTGTGTCTCATTATTGTTTGGCTGCTAATTAAGAAAAAAAAAGAGACAACTAAGGGGCCGGAGTGAAGTTAATTAAAACTAAGGCAAAAGAAGTTAATTAGCAGCAAAAACTGGTCACTGATGAAGAAGATGGTTAGAATGAAAACCTGCAGCCACTGCGGCCCTCCAGGACTGGAGTTTGACACCCATGTCTTTGGGCAAGCAAGAGAGATTTGCAGAGTAGCTGGAAGAAAACACATGAGACATAGGAGAACACACAAACTCCACACGGATAAAATCTGGGCATGGGCTTTGATGCCAGGGGGCCCTACCAGGCAGTTTATAAACATAGTTAGACAGAAAACAGACAGACAGGTAAATAGATGTGGAGGACACTGTATAATAGATAGATAGAAAGATAGTGTCTCTGTCTGTCTGTTTGTGTGTACAGTATAGATAGACAGACAGAGGGTGGTCCAGATCTAATTATGCAGATTCAGATCGTATGGATGACTTTGATTTATGTAGGGACGATTCCAGTTCGGCGCGAAGACGATTCATGTCGTCAGTTCGCACACTTCGATAGTCTGGGATTTTTTCCAGGTGATTTTCTATGTAATAAACTTAAGTTATAGCGTAATGAAAATTGCATAATTAGATCTGGACCACCCTATAGATAGACAGGAAAGGCACTATATAATAATAAGACAGAAAACAAACACACAGGTAAA
>JANRMT010062817.1:7215928-7232583 GCA_026402145.1 Polypterus bichir lapradei | reverse complement strand
GGCCCCCACAAAGCAAAAATATAAAAATTCAATAATAAATACAGTCATATGACAAAGTTTGGGAACCCCTCTTAATTCTTTGGCTTTTTGTTCGTCATTGGCTGAGCTTTCAAAGTAGCAACTTCCTTTTAATATCTGACATGCCTTATGGACACAGTAGGATTTCAGCCGTGACATCAAGTTTATTGGATTAACAGAAAATATGCAATATGCATCATAACAAAATTAGACAGGGGCATAAATGTGGGCCCTCCAACAGAGATATGACATCAATACTTAGTTGAGCCTCCTTTTGTTAATCTACAGTTGTGCTTGAAAGTTTGTGAACCCTTTAGAATTTTCTATATTTCTGCATAAATATGACCTGAAAACATCATCAGATTTTCACTCAAGTCCTAAAAGTAGATAAAGAGAAACCAGTTAAACAAATGAGACAAAAATATTATACTTGGTCATTTATTTATTAAGGAAAATGATCGAATATTACATATTTGTGAGTGGAAAAAGTATGTGAACCTTTGCTTTCAGTATCTGGTGTGACCCCCCAATAACTGCAACTAAACGTTTCCGGTAACTTCTGATCATTCCTGCACACTGGCTTGGAGGAATTTTCACCCATTCCTCCGTACAGAACATCTTCAACTCTGGGATGTTGGTGGGATTCCTCACATGAACTGTTCGCTTCAGGTCCTTCCACAACATTTCGATTGGATTAAGGTCAGGACTTTGACTTGGCCATTCCAAACCATTCACATTATTCTTCTTTAACCATTCTTTGGTAGAACGACTCGTGTGCTTAGGGTCGTTGTCTTGCTGCATGACCCACCTTCTCTTGAGATTCAGTTCATGGTCAGACGTCCTGATTTTTTCCTTTAGAATTCTCTGATATAATTCACAATTCATTGTTCCATCAATGAAGACAAGCCGTCCTGGCCCAGATGCAGCAAAACAGGCCCACACCATGATACTACCACCACCATGTTTCACAGAAGGGATAAGGTTCTTATGCTGGAATGCAGTGTTTTCCTTTCTCCAAACATAACGCTTTTCATTTAAACCAAAAAATTCTATTTTGGTCTCATCCGTCCACAAAACATTCTTCCAATAGCCTTCTGGTTTGTCCACGTGATCTTTAGCAAACTGTAGACGAGCAGCAATGTTTTTTTTGGAGAGCAGTGGCTTTCTCCTTGCAACCCTGCCATGCACACCATTGTTGTTCAGTGTTCTCCTGATGGTGGACTCATGAACATGAACATTAGCCAATGTGAGAGAAGGCCTTCAGTTGCTTAGAAGTTACCCTGGGGTCCTTTGTGACCTCGCCGACTATTACACGTGTGCCTTGCTCTTGGAGTGATCTTTGTTGGTCGACCACTCCTGGGGAGGGTAACAATGGTCTTGAATTTCCTCCATTTGTACACAATCTGTCTGACTGTGGATTGGTGGAGTCCAAATGGTTTTGTAACCTTTTCCAGCCTGATGAGCATCAACAACTCTTTTTGTGAGGTCCTCAGAAATCTCCTTTGTTCGTGCCATGATACACTTCCACAAACATGTGTTGTGAAGAGCAGACTTTGATAGATTCTGTTCTTTAAATAACACAGGGTGCCCACTCACACCTTATTGGCATCCCATTGATTGAAAACACCTGACACCTCACCTTCAAACTAACTGATCATCCTAGAGGTTCACATACTTTTGCCACTCACTAATATGTAATATTCAATCATTTTCCTCAATAAATAAATGACCAAGTGTAATATTTGTGTCTCATTTGTTTAACTGGTTTCTCTTTATCTACTTGTAGGACTTGAGTAAAAATCTGATGATGCTTTATTGTCATATTTATGCAGAAATATAGAAAATTCTAAAGGGTTCACAAACTTTCAAGCACAACTGTAACAGCCTCTAGACGCTGTCCTCCTATAGCCTGTGATGAGTGTCTGGATTCTGATGGAGGTATTTCTGACCATTCTTCATACAAAATCTCTTCAGTTCATTTCAATTTGATGGACAGCCTGCTTCAAATCATCCCATAGATTTTTGATGATATTCAAGTCAGGGGACTGTGACGGCCATTCCAGAACATTGTACTTCTCCATCTGCATGAATGCCTTTGTAGATTTCCAACTGTGTTTTGGGTCTTGTTGGAATATCCAAGCCCTGCGTAACTTCAACTTTGTGACTGATGCTTGAACATTATCCTGAAGAATTTGTTGCTATTGGGTTGAATTCATCTGACCCTCGACTTTAACAAGGGCCCCAGTCCCTGAACTAGCCACACAGCCCCAAGACATGCAGGTTAGGTGCATTGGCGATCCTAAATTGTCCCTAGTGTGTGCTTCGTGTGTGTATGTGCCCTGCGGTGGGCTGGTGTCCTGCCCGGGGTTTATTCCTGCCTTGTGCCCTGTGCTAGTTGGGATTGGCTCCAGCAGACCCCCATGACCCTGTGTTAGGATATAGAAGGTTGGATAATGACTGACTGACTGTTAAAATAGACCTTTAAGATAAGCAAAAGGAGTAGGGTTAGGGCCTATAGGGTTAGGTGCCTACAGGGACTGGAGTGTAAGATCCCACACTCGTATACAACACGATAACTGATACAAGCGATTGTCTGTTGTCAGCAGATGTTGCCTTGTTGTCCTTCTTCACAAATTGTTAAAGGTACAATAGCACGCCTACGGTACTCACTGTGATCCCCTAGTGGTGAAAAGCGGGGTAACCTGGTGAGCCGGTCATTGGCTTATTTTTGTCTGTGTCATTTGCTGTTTGGAATTCCTTATGTGTTCTTGAAAAGCCTGAATGAAGGAGGAATGAAAAGGATCGGAGTGATTGTTGCGTTATCTTTTCTCCATGGGAATACGATTCAATTGTTTGCACTGAACGTCAGTTTTGAGTTTTTGAAATCACTTGTTAACAATCAAAACCATCTGTTATTTTTGTCTGTGTCTCCCTCTACCACCCTGGTTTGTCCGTGGTCACGAACTACAAGATGCCCCACATTAAGGTCGGTATAATGGATGTGGCTCACATGGGCCATCACATGCCCTGCCACCCTTCCTTTAAAACTTTGGGCATCATTGGGCTTCAGGATTATTACATGAATGGCATGTTACATTTCCTTAAGTCTGGATTTTTTATCCCATTAAAACCTTCCAGTACAAATCAAACATTTATTTATTTGGCTAACATTTTTTATCCAAAATGACTTACATCATTTGAGATACAACTGATCCCATTTCTTTTTTTTTTTTTTTTTTTACTTTCTCGTTTATGAAGTCTAGGGAAATTTTTGTAATCGTCCAAAAATTTGGTAAACCTCGACATTTTAGACCACCGTGAGTCCGATTTATTTTCTCGTAGGGAAAGTATTGTAATCGTCCAAAAATTTGACCTCAAGGTTTTGGTAAATCTCGACATTTTAGACTGCCCTGATTCTGATTTATTTTCTAGTAATTATCTCTGTGTGTATGTAAACACGATAACTTGAGTACGCTTTCACTTCGGTCAATTTTACATATAAGTATTTGGTATAAAATGTACATTTATATCAACTTTTGGGCAATTTCCACTAACTGGAAGTGGCACTTTACCTTTTATTCATGCAGCTGCAGAATCCAATTTATTCAACTTTACTTTTATAATAATTGTTCAATATATTATTAATTTGGTTTGATTTGTTGTTGACGGTTCTTTATTGTACATAATATAAAAATATAATTGTCTTAAGGTTTACTCCTCAAATATCCATCCCCATATATGAATATACGAGAAAGTCTCGGGGAGACCACTCCCGATTTTGTATTTTTATTTCCAACTGGAGCATTGGTGGGTGACGTGACTTGCTGAGGGTCACACAGTGACAGGGTTTAAAGTCCAAAGCCTTAACCACCACACCACATGGCCTCCCTAAATGGACAAGTGCATGGATACTTTTCACATTAAAGGCTGAAAATCTTAACTGAGCACAGTGTTAGTTCTTCCTTTAGCCTTTTCCAGGAGCAAACCTATAATAAGCATGGCAGAGGAAATCAATTAGAAGGAAGCTAAATTTAACACTGGAAATGTCACTAATGTACAGCGGTCCAGAAACGGAAAGTGCATTCAAATTTATGAGAGCAATAATCCCAAATGATAACAAAAACGGTTAGTGGCTTTCAAGGAAATATCTCATAGGTTAATGGGAGCATTTATGGCGAAAACCAAACGTTTGTTCAAACCACAGTCGCCGGCACGTCACTTTAAAGGGCACGACAATTGGAAAAAACAAAATAACGTGATTATAAACGCTGGTCTCTTTTTGAAACAAATTCAGTTTGCTCTAGTAAGTGACAATTTATACTTGAATGACATTATCTTTTCTTCTGTACTCATAGAAAATTTAAAGGAAAAGCACAAGGTAGCAATACGATGAAAATAATAATAGGAATTGTGTCCAACCTAGGGAGGCTTTCTACTTTACTCCTGAGTTTGGTCTTCAGGCTCCCACAACCCTGGGTTGGATTAAAGAAACACATCACCCAAAAAAAATCTTGTTTTATGGTACTTCCTTTATGTAGTTTGGACAGATAGCTGAGGAAAATCTTAAATCTTGAGAGCTTCTTCATCTAAAGAACTGACTCAAGTAGGTGAAGCTCTTTCCCCAGGTCTTACAACTTTACCATGGACATCTCTAACTACAGACATATGTAAGCTTGTTTCTTCTTCTATTTCTTCTTCTTCTGTTTCTTCCTCGTCTTTTATTTCTTCTTCTTTATCTACAGATCTGATTCACGTAGATGAAGCTCTTTCTCCACGTCTTACAACTTTACCATGGATATTAACCACAGACAAATATAAGCTCCTTTCTTCTTCTTCGTCATCTTCTTCTTAATCTAAGGAACTGATTCATGTAGATGAAGTTCTTTCCCCAGGTCTTAGAACTTTACCATGGACATCTCTAACCACAGACAAATATATAAGCTCCTTTCTTCTATTACTTTTTTTCTTCTTCTATTTCTTTTTCTTCTTCATCTTCTATTTCTTCTTCTTCATCTAAAGAACTGATTCATGTAGATGAAGCTCTTTCATCCGATCTTACAACTTTATCATGGACATTAACCACAGACAAATATATAAGCTCCTTTCTTCTTCTATGTGGGGTTTATGTGCTTGTGTGCTTGATCAACCATCTCCTTATCTCTATACAGCTTGGTTGTCCCCAGCCAGATCCTAATTTCCTTCAGATTTTCTTTTACTTTTTCTATCCACCTTTTCTTTGGCCTCCCTCGCTTTCTCTTCTCCTGTGCTTCCATTCCCATCACTCTTTTCCTCACATATTCATTGTCTCTCCTCATCATGGAAATAATAACATTTCTGACATAATTGGGGTTCAACACTGGACAACGGCAAACAACATCCATGAAAAAATCTCCCGCTTATCAACTCATATAATCTACACGCCTAGTCGTCCAGCTGTATGCTCAGAACATCCCAAACACGTGCATTTCTGCTAAAGTATTGTTAATTAAATCACTTCTGGTAAGGACACTTTTAAACGAAAATGGGACAAACTCAGATGCTAACAAAGCATTTGAATTGAAGAGCCGCCTCCCGTTGTTACATTTATATTTCTATCCACCACTGGAGTGCTTCAGGATTATTTAGTGGTAAAACTGCACTGGTCAACTGACCTTCTGCTTGTTGAGGCATCTCAGGCGTGTACAAGTACTTCTTGTTAATGTTGTCACTCGTTTGCCTCTTTTAGTCTTTAGTTGTACTCGTCTCTCTCATTGCTCTTTGCAATGTTAGCCAATGAATAAGTGGATACCAGGCTGGAGTCCTGACCAATAAGAGAGCGTGGAGGTGGCCTGCTATTCAAATTGTTGTTCATCTCTGAGCTTCTTCCATTCTTGTTCACAAGAACATTTTCCAAAAGTGGTTTATTTAGCGATATTTCAATAAAAACACATATGTTTGGGGTGTTATGAGTTGGATAACATGTGGATTACCTAAAACAAGTAACATGAACAGTTTTTCACGGATGTTTCTGATATAGTTGACTGTTGTCTAGCATGGGTTCCTCAAATGAGGCAGAGCCTTAATGTGGCAGAGTGGTTTGTGTGATCAATGATTCCCCAGAGCGATGATGTCACAGGATGGTGTACCCAAGATCAGAGTAGAGGTCTGGACTAAGACCGTCTCAGCCATCCCACGTCCCACCAAAGCTCCATCTGAGGTGGAACAACTTCTTGCCATCCCTGGTCTCTATAGGTGCCATTTCTATTACTAACAACATCTCCTTTCTCCATGAAAACGTTAAACCAAATTTTTTTCTCAGCCATCATAACAAACTACAGGAGGTAAATAACATATAAAGAAATATCTCAATAAGGCAATCCACAGTAAACAAGTCCCAATATACAATCTGAAAAATTGACAAGAATTTCATAAAAACCAGTAAATCCAAGCAAAAAATAGCAAGAACTCCACGATGAAAGAGATGATCTCCTGCTCCTGAGCCTTCCCACCTGTCATAAATAGGCAGAGGGAGGACACAGGAGGGGTGACATCAGGGTGATACGGCAGGTATTTTTTAAAAAAGAAAATGCATAGTACATTTAAAAAATATGTAAACATATGACACATAATAACTCAATAACAACAAAATACTGTCACACACCTTCCGGGCTAGGAAAAAGTAAGCAATTCCACTCCGGAGCAAGAGGGGGAGCTAACGATAAAAGTATCTTCTCTTTTTCCTGTCACGCAGAAAAGCCGCTCAAGAAGGATGTCGAGCCACACCCACTGAACCATGAGAAGGCTCCGCCCCTTTCAGCCCTGACACCTTAAAACTTTGCCACTATTGATAGGTGGCGCCTCACACTGACCAGACACTCTGTGAAGGTAACTCACTTCTGCCACTTGAATCGGTGATCTCGTTCTTTCAGTCACTTCTGTAATACAAGACAAGATAATGCCAGTGTGTTTGGGCACCTTGTGGCAAAACCTGTATTACTGGAAAGAAAAAAATGCAAAAAAAAAACAAAAACACACCTGACTGGAGACCGGAGTCCTCTCATGGTGACCGACTAAGATGGCGGCTCTTCCGGTTATGACGTGTTCTTTCAGGAAGGGGCGAGTCCAGGTGGGTGGACCACAGAAGTGACGTCGGAGGAGGAGAGCCGTCAGTCTTCCTTTCTGGAGAGGGAGTAAAAGAGAGAGACCACCATCAGGCAACACCCTGGATTGGTGGAGAATTACCATCACCAGAGCCTTTGAACCGTCTCCCAGTCACACGCACATGACGCTACCCAAAGCTCGTGATCATTGGAGCGGGTAGGAACGCAGGCAGACCACCTCTCAGCTCTGCTCTCTCTCCTTACTGGTACAACATCCACATGGCTGTATTCCCAGTGGTGGGACTCTTCACATCCCACCTCCCAACCTCTCGTTACCTTTAACCCCATTCGCTCTTCTGCGGAATTCAGAATTTATTTAAACTCCTTCTCTTTCTTTCTCTCTTTTTCTTGCACGATTTGGCTCAAAAAACAATCAGCGTGTCGTCATCTCATAACAGGCTTAAGCTTCGAGTTTGGTGTTTTTCCGTCCAGCCGTTTTAGCTCTCGACCGTCCTCAAGAAACTGTGACGCACAGACAGACACAGACACACATATCATTGAGATAATGATGTTTTTGGTATCAGGGGACCCTAAACGTCAAGATCCGTCGAACACCATCCATCCATCCATCCATCATCTAACCCGCTATATCCTAACTACAGGTTCATGGGGGTCTGCTGGAGCAAACCCAGCCAACACAGGGCACAAGGCAGTAAACAAACCGCAGGGCACACACATGACAAGCACACAATAGGGACAATTTAGTATCGCCAATGCACCTAACCTGCATGCCTCTGGACTGTGGGAGGAAACCGGAGCACCCGGAGGAAACCCACGCAGACACGGGGAGAACATGCAAACTCCATGCAGGGAGAACCTGGGAACCGAACCTGGGTCTCCTAACTGTGAGGCGGCTGCGCTACCCACTGTGCCACCATGCCGCCCTCCGTCAAAAACCGGAGATTGAAATTTTTGACGAATCAAAAGCTTTTGCTCCTCCTTCATAGACGAAAGATTACGGCGACGGAGGGTGCAAAGCAAAAATAATCACATTTGTCATGTGGAAAAAGTGAGCCCAACTCTCCATTTATCACCACTTCAAATCCATCAGCTTAGTATGAAGTGTTCCAGATGAGGTGTCAATGAGGAGATATTGCAGATGGACCTGACTGTTTTATTTCAACCACATATATCTCGGGTCTGGTGTTCTCCTTCCCACTGATGTGTGTGGTGTCACCAAGCCAAGATCAAAATGGCTCTTAAGGTCCTCAGAAAGAAGGTTGTGGAAACACAGGGTTCCAGCAAGGGATTTCAAAAGTTCACCAATTTTTTTTTTAAATCAATCATTCCAAAATAAGGGAAACTCGTCTACAAGTGGTACAGACTTTAACCGAGTGATAATTTGTCCAGGACTGGCCGGCCCATCAAATTCAGCGAAAGAACTGACTGTTCAATTGTAAAAAGAAGTCTCCAAGAAGAACCCCAAAAGTTCATTGTGAGATTTGCAGGTAACTCGCCAAACCTGCCGTCAATGTGCACTCATCTACAATCAGAAAGAAACTTGCACAACAAAAAGTCTTACCTGTGCGAAAGAACATCCATGAAAGATCTGGGCAAAGATCAGTGGCCTCATGCATAACGGCATGCATAGAATTCACACTAAAACACAGCGTAAGGACAAAAGTGGAAATGTGCATACGCACAAAAAAATCCAGATGCATAAATCTGTGCGAGTGCCATCTTCCACGTTCTTCTGCTCCATAAATCCCGGTCAGCGTGAAAAGTAACGCATGTGCACGCGCCTGCTGTCCCGCCCCGTCTCCTCCCAGAATTACGTCTCTTTGAATATGCAAATCAATATAAATAGCCCTTAAGCTCAGCCTTCTGTGAAAACACAATGGGAAAAGCAAAGGGGAAATAGAAGAATTTCAGCAAATACCAAGTGGAGGCAAAGGAAAAACATACTATGTGTTGGTTTAAACAGTGGTATAAACAATCGAGTGACACAGAGTGTCGGAGAAACTCGAAAGTTTAATTTCACAAAGTTACACAGTTCCCAAAATAAAAAAGAAGTTGTCAGATATCAAAGTCGCCATGAAAAGGCGAGTCGTAGCCCACCGTCTGAGTGTCATAAGAAAGCTTATTAGGGTACAGAGAAAAAAAAAGGCACACAATGGGTAAAAAAGCACAAAATGTCAACTTTAATCTTGAAATTTCCACTTTAATCATGTAGTTTATTTTGTCATTAAAGTAGAACATCATAAAGTTCATCTTAAAATCGATTAATTTACTAGTTTCTCAATCCCATCGTAATTAAAGTAGCACGTTAAATGCTTTGTTTTGTATGTGTTCTTCTATGTGCTCTATGTGTCTCTCTTCCTCCGACAGGACACAGAATCCATTACATTCGTAATATTACAGCTCTCTGAATAATTAAAATACTGAGATGTATACGTGATATAATTTTCATGATGATAGGAGTTAAATCATTTTATTAAACACGTGGACACGGTGGTGCAGTGATAGTAACGAGCTGGCGCTCTGTCTAGAGATTGTTCCTGCCTCCCACAAGATGCTTGCTTTGCCGTGCGCAACCTCCGATGATATAATTTATTGCAGCAGTACTGTCTCTCTCAAACATACTAACCTCCAATTCCTGTCCTTCCTTTTCTTTCTCCAATCGCTACACGATCAGCTCTTTAATAGACGTTAAACCATCTGTAAGCTTAGAACGCAGATTCTTCAAAACTTTTAAGTAACATTGAAATATCTTCGTAGCACATGTTTAATTATTCTGTCCTTCCAGTGTCACGTCAACCGCAGCAAGAATACATCGCGAGGCAGGAACAATCCGTGAACGGAGCGCCGGCTCCTCGCTAGTGCTGTGACACTGTGTCCTCACATGTTTAATTATTAACAATACAGATTATTTAAATGATGTTAACATTTTATCTGTATAATGTAATAAATGTGGGATCCGAGGTGCAGTGAGAGTAACAACGCTAAAGCAGTTATGGTATTTAGAACAGTTTGACCATTCTGTGGACCATTATATTGTTACAGGTTAATTACAATCAGATGCATTAAACTAATAAACAATATGCGGCTAATTTCAGTGTATTTATAAAGCCACGTCAGGGATGTGGATCTGAAAAGAAAGGGTAACCACATAAGAACAGTAGCACTGTTTTGATGCTGGGTGACGCCAGTCTGCAAAACCGAGTGGAGAACTTGCGTACGCCAGGGTATGAGCTCCCGTGGAAATGTGTGTGGCTTTACGCCAAGTTTGGGTTTTATACATCGCGATTTGAGTGTGGAAACTTTTTTATGCAACTTTTTTGTGTGTACGCACCGTTTATACATGAGGCCCCAGGCGCAAGGCCCAGAGGTCTCGGGCAGTGGGGTAAAACTTTAAGGTCACCATTTCCTTCAGATCTGTCACTCCTGTCACTGGGAAAGGGAAAATGGATAACTTGAGTTTCTGCTGTCCCCCTCGGCCCTGACTGTAAACATTTGTCTGTCTCAGCTGATGGCACCTCCAAGCTTCCCACTTGATTTACATATCCGAGAGGTGTTCAAATATAAACAGGAATTTATGAGCTACACTTTATTTATTGAATACAATAAAATGACTTACACATTATTTTTTGATGTAGTCTCCTGCCACTTCAGTACACTTGTTCCATCGATCAGGAAGCCTCTTAATCCCCGAAGAGTAGAAGTCTTTTGACTGCATGTTGACCCGTTCTTGCATAGCGTCAATAACCTCCTCATTTCTTCCCTCCTAAAACACTAGAATTACCAGAGCCTACGAAAAAACTCGTAGATCTGTCCCACCTTAAATCCCTTTGCACCTCTCTGTCAGCGTCTTTTGTCCTGTAAATGTGTCGATAAGCAGCAAGCAGCCTGCTATCACACCCCCCACCCCGCACAGTTTTCTCAGCTCAAGTCTGCTTACCTGCGTGTCAGTTGCTTGTAGTTGTGTAGAGTGAGAAGTGAAGCAAAATGACACCTTTTATAAATACTAGATCATTATTTGGAACATAGGCATTTCATGTGTGTTCCATGTCTGCAACGATCTATGTCAGGGGTGCTATAGCATTTTTAATGTAGGTAGATCATTTTGACCTGGTCTTTTTAAAAGTAGCTCATAGCCGAAAATGTGTGGGCATCCATGACATAGATCATTGTAGACACGGAACACACGTGAAATGCATGTGTTCCAAATAACGTGGTGAGAAGCAATTTAAGGTGGGACGGATCTACGAGTTTTTTCGTAGGCTCTGGTAATTCTAGTGTTAAGTGGTCCGAAGAGATGATAGCCTCTCTCCAGACTGAGAGAGACACTCATCCCCAAACTGAATTTTAAGTCTTGAATAACTCTGAGATGGAATGACGCCTTCATTTGTCAAGAATTTTAAAATAATTTGCTGTGCAACACTACTGACTACCTCCTGCTCTGACGTGTTGATTACAACTGCCAGGAAGGGAGGAAACAACACCTCTCACTAATGTTTTGTCTTGGTAGAGTAAAATATTCCTCTACTTTCCCCTTTTGTATTATTAATGCGTAACCTTTGTCAGAATGCCTCAGATATCACAGACTTACCACTGTTTATAAGATGTTGTACTTTATAACTTCTCCCCACCATCCCTTCTACATTTATAACATCAGGCAATTAGGTGTAGTAAAAGACAAGCAGGAGTTATGTTACACTTCAAATAATGTATTATTGATAATATTCATAAACAATAAGCAAAGTACAAGTGAATATTGGCAACCATACAACCTGATAAATGCTGATGTGGAGTTTCAGGCGGCACTCAGACTTGTTAGTTACTTAAACAAGTTGTTTTAGGTAGAATGCCCAGAGGGGACTGGGTGGTCTCATGGTCTGGAATCCCTACAGATTTTATTTTTTTTTCTCCAGCCGTCTGGAGTTTTTTTTTTGTTTTTTCTGTCCCCCCTGGCCATTGGACCTTACTCTTATTCGATGTTAATTAATGCTGATTTATTTTGTTTTCTTATTGTGTTTTTTATTTTTCTATTCTTTATTATGTAAAGAACTTTGAGCTACTGTTTGTATGAATATGTGCTATATAAATAAATGTTGTTGTTGTTGTTGTTAAAAATGCCTCTAGTTAAGTCCTTATTTATGGTCAGCTTTCTTCAGAACAGGCCGCATGCCTGTCTCAATATGGCTGCTGAGCTGTGCTCTTCATTGTGTTGTTCTTTTCAGTTCATGGTGTGAGATGGTCTTACATCAGTTTGGTAAGAGAGAGAGAGTGACGTAAAGCAAGTACATTTATAGGTTTTCTGTCCAACCCCTAGAGCCAATAGGGTGTTGTGGTACTTAAAGGCTTCTGATACAAGACAGTTTCAAACAGACCAATGGGGGTCCAGAATACCCTCACATCTGCCCTCCAAACCAGGTGTTACGCTAAAGCTTGGCAGTTAGGCAGCCTAACTTTCCTGTAGGGGTTGACTGAGAGACTTTAGCAGAGAAATATTAGCCAAACTTGTTTGAGACTCTTCACCCCAACCCTGTCGTAAAATTACAAAGCGACTCAGTCCTAAAAGGGGGGAAAGGGGTTCTTAAACCATTGCTATTATTATCAATAATGTAACACTAATATTGCATTTGCTTTGTCTAAGTTACAAATTAGAACATTAGAACACTTTAGACGACAACAGGCCATTCAGCCCACCAATGCTCGCCAGTCCTGTCCACTTATTTCTTCCAAAATGACATCAAGTCGAGTTTTGAAAGTCCCTAACGTCTTACTGTCTACCACACTACTTGGTCGCTTATTCCAAGTGTCTATCGTTCTTTGTGTAAAGAAAAACTTCCTAATGTTTGTGCAAAATTTCCCCTTAACAAGTTTCCAACTGTGTCCCCATGTTCTTGATGAACTCATTTTAAAGTCACCGTCTCAGTCCACTAGACTGATTCCCTTCATAATTTTAAACACTTCAATCAGGTCTCCTCTTCATCTCCTTTTTCTTAAACTGCAAAGGCTCAGCTCTTTTAATCTTTCCTCATAACTCATCCCCTGTAGCCCTGAATCAGCCTCGTCGCTCTTCTCTGGACCTTCTCTAGTGCTGTTATGTAATTTTTGTAGCCTGGAGACCAAAACTGTACACAGGACTCCAGATGAGGCCTCACCAGTGCGTTATAAAGCTTGAGCAGAACCTCCGGTGACTTGTACTCCACACACCGTGCTATATAACCTAAGTTATATAAATAAATAGAGACATACAAAATATTTATTAACTTGTATGCAAAATTTCACACCACAACACACTACTAACGACAACTTCAAACCTGCATTTGTTTGTCCAGGGAGTCCCGTCTACCTTGCACTCTTTATAAGAACAGAGCATGAAAATTCCTCTTTATAACTAAACACCCCTCATATTATGCAGACAACAAGGTCATTCTTTTGATCAGGGGACCCCAACACTGGTCCTGGAGGATCGCAGTGTCTGCAGGTTTTCATTCTAACCCTTTTCTTAATGAGTGACCCATTTTTTTGCTGCTAATTAACTTCTTTTGAATTCATTCTAGTTGACTTGCTCTTGAAGACTCGGACCCCTTCATTGTTTCTTTTTCTTTAATTAGCAGCCTTGACAGACGTCCGGGGATGTTGCCCCACTGGGATGCCGGGAGAGGGGCAGTATCTTCCCCCCAGAATACAAGAGGGCAGCCTCCCTGGATGGCATGAGGGCCACGGAGCTTGGAAGCTCAACCCTGTCCGGGGGGGGGTGGGGGGGACATAGCCATGACTATATCCTAACTACAGGGTCACGGGGGTCTGCTGGAACCAATCCCAGCCAATACAGGGCGCAAGGTAGAAACAAATGTCTGGGCAGGGCGCCATCCCACCCCACAGGGCACACACACACACTAGGGTCAATTTAGGATCGCCAATTCACCTAACCTGCATGTCTTTGGACTGCGGGAGGAAACCCACGCAGACATGAGGAGTACATGCAAACTCCACGCAGGGGGGACCTGGGAAGTGAACCTGTGTCTCCTAACTGCGAGGTAGCAGCACCACCCACTGCGCCACCATGCCGCCCCTTTTTTGAGATATCTTAATTATATTTCGAGATATCCTGAAATAACTTCCTACTCATTTTAAGATATCTCAAATAGATTTTCAGATATCTTAAAATAGACAGGAAGTCCCATTGAAAGAATAGGAAATTTTACAGGAAGTGATTTCGAGATATCTCAAAATGCATTGCAGATATTTCAAAATGTACAGCACATCATTTCAAGATATCTTAAAATAGATGTACATTTTTAGATATATGTAATTCATTTTGAGATACCTCTAAATGTTAATTCGGCTTGCCATAGCCCCGGGCTCTTTTGTGGATTGCCCTTCCTGTGAGAGAGCAGACAGATGGGTTGGTGCACTTGGCTTTTTCCCCCTGTCTTGTGGGTTCACGAGACACGCCAGGTCCTTTGGCTTCCCCCCTACTCACGCATGTGTGGCACTAGTAAAAAAAATAAAAAATAAAAATAAATAAATAAATAAAATAAAAGTAAATGGATGAATTAATAAGTAAATAAAGATAAATGGAGATGAAAAAGAAATGGGGAGAGAGAATCTGCTTCCTCAGTGCTTTAAAAGCTTATTCCGAAATGTTATCGATTAGATCCTGCCAGGTTTTGAAAAAGTTCTGCACAGATCCTTTAAGTGAGAATTTGATTTTTTCCAATTTCAAATAATATATAACATCAGTTACCCACTGGCTTAGAATGAGAGAGTTAGGATTCTTTCAGTTGAGCAAGATAAGTCTACCTGCCAATAGTGAAGTAAAGGTAATTACAGTCCGTTTGTCCTTCTCCACTTTAAGCCCCTCTGTGAGCTCACCAAGCACAGCTACTAATGGATTAGGAGGTATTGTGACCCCAAGGCTCTCTGAAAGGTATTTAAAGATTTTGGTCCAGAATGATGTTAATTTGGTACACACCGTCCAAAACATGTGGCCCAGTGAGGCTGGAACTCGATTGCAACGTTCGCAGGCTGGAAACATTTTGGACAATTTTAAATGAGAGAGATGTGTGCTCGATAGAGCGGCATGGTGGCGCAGTGGGTAGTGCTGCTGCCTTACAGTTAGGAGACCTGGGTGTTCTCTTCCCGGGTCCTCCCTGCATGGAGTTTGCATGTTCTCCCCGTGTCTGCATGGGTTTCTTCCCACAGTCCAAAGAGATGCAGGTTAGGTGCATTGGCGATTCTAAATTGTCCCTAGTGTGTGTGTGTGCCCTGTGGTGAGCTGGCGCCCTGCCCGGGGTTTGTTTCCTGCCTTGCACCCTGTCTTGGTTGGAATTGGCTCTGTAGTTAGGATATAGCAAGTTGGATAATGGATGGATGGATGATATCACATAATTTGATTTGGATTTGTTTAGAGTCCTGGAGACCTCGGCCATCAAGCTGCCTCCCCTGTTGGCCATTCCAAGCTGAGATAGTGCTGGGCCAGCCAATCTGGTGAAAGCGCTACCCAACAATTCCTGTGATCCTCCATCAGAGATGACTTTACCTTAGGCGGGCAGAACAACTTGACAGGCGGGCCGTGGGCATCAAGTGTCACATTTGAGTACCGAGAAGAGAAACAGAATAGGTGAGGGTGAGTAACAAATTGTAGTTATCATGTTACTTATGTTTTAGTGCTAATGACTGACAACAGAGATGCAGTCTGTACAGTTAATCAGCAGCTCTAATCACGGTGTGCTAAACGGAAGTTTTGAGTCTTCAGCCGGGATTTAAAAGCTGAGACCTCAGGGGCACCTCTTATAGTAGCAGGTAGACCACTCCACAGTTTAGGTGCCCCTCGTCACTAAAAGCTCGACCTCCCACTGTTATTTTATTAATCCTTGGGATCATGAATCATTCAAAATGAATTCAAAAGGAGTTAATTAGCCAAAGAAACAGGTGATTCATTAAGAAAAGGGTTCAAATGAAAACCTGCAGCCACTGGGGCCCACCAGGACCGGAGTTGGGGACCCCTGCTTTTGATTTTACTGACGACCTGTCACACGAAATTCAATGGAGGACTGCAAGTAAATGTGTTCTTCCTCCCTTCAGCAAGGATTCCACATGTGCAGAACTGACATATCATCTGGGTCAGTGGACTGCGTCGTGGATGTCTGCCGAGTGCATTGCCGAATGTGTGTGCCTTTCATCAGCCGTGCGTTTGCTTATTTCTCCTTTCACAACACAAGTGCTTTCATTTGTCTTTGAGAAAATGATGTTTTCCGCACTTGCTTTTGGTTAATTAAACCTTTACCAACAGAATACATGCTAAATAATGTGTACAGGTATATATATTCAGAGTTACATATTTTCTTTATTCTTCTTGTTCACATTAAATCACAGTCACTAATCAAGGGAATGCCATATTGCAGGGGGAAAAAAATGAAGAGAAAATAATAAGAAATCGTCACGCTGGCAAACGTTATGCCACACTGCCATCTAGTGTTGTGTCTTTAAATATTCTGGATGGCCTCAAAGTTTAAATAAATGTACAGTAGATAGATAGATAGA
>JANRMT010062817.1:7193231-7211392 GCA_026402145.1 Polypterus bichir lapradei | reverse complement strand
GCTTGACAGATGCCGAATGTCACTTCAACACAAGTCCTGCAAATACTGTCGTAATTGAAACAAACCATGAACCTCAAACTGATTATGACAGCAGCAATCCAAGCTGTGAGATTTGAGACAAGATTACTGTTCACATGGCCAACTGTAAGTTGCATGCTCAAGAGTAAGCTCAGCGCACAGCTTGGTTATGTTACAACCGGAGGCCCGAACTGACAACATGGTATACAAAGAGATCCTTAACAAATAATTATTGGCATATTTTCCCTCAGTTTAAAAAGGTTACATTTTCTTCTTAATAAAAATTTTAATGCAGTACTTCGCCGCTGCGAAGCGCGGGTATTTTGCTAGTATATATATATACCTCGATCTACATACTCTCAAATACTGTAGATAAGCCACACACCGTGGCGCAATTGTAGAGGCTTTGCCTCTATCGCCTACGTCCGAGGTTCGATATGCCCATGGGTAATGCGGGATACAAGTTTAATGAGAGGACGCAGGATATAAACGACAGTTTTGATCACTTTGTAACTAAGTTAAAATTGCAGGTGAAGGGGTGGGCTTATGCAAATTCCGAGAGACTGTGTTTGTGGGGGATTGACAGTTAAGGCGGGTGGGGGAGTCACGTCATCATATCCCCTCCCATTTACCTCATTTCGCTCTGAGCTGAGCTCCGCAGCTAACGCCGTCTTCCGAATCAACTTCGTCACACTGCCACCAACTACACACAGAAAAAATCCACAAGTTAATACACACGCTGTCTCTAGAGTTTCTCCACACTGAATCCTCCAGGCACTACTTACAAAAGGTTACATTGATAATCGCACAGCTGAGAAGCTTCGATGCATGTGCTCCATAACGCGTTAAAAATATAAAGTCACTGTCGGAATAAATAAAGTCAATACTTAAAGTCAAAACTTTTTTCTGAATATATAAAGTCAAAACTTTAATATATAAACTTAGCGCTGGAATATATAAAGTCAAATCTTGAATATATAAAGTCAGCATCGGAATATATTGTCACGCTTGGGTCACAGATTTGCACCGAAACACAGGAGGTCGTAGAAACAAGAAGGGTTTTTATTCAAACACTGCAAACACATGAGCTTAAACGTGCTCCATGACAAGTCAGAGATGACAGTTCCGCTAGGAGCAGAGAGAGAGAGCGATAAAAGCAAGCAAACAATCAATTTTCAACTGACAGGCGCTGCACAAGGCTTTTAAGTTAGCGGAGTATCGTGCGAGGTTTGCATTACGCGTTATGGCGCAAGTGAGAAACTAAGGAGCAATGTGAGGGTAGTCTGTGTTTCAGGGGTTGTGGTTTTCCCAGAGGCGTCTATCTTCTTGGGGTGCGATCAGCCCTCCAGCTCACACCCTCCCCCTCAGCTTTATTCACATTTCCGTGAATCAAGTGACTCTCTGTACCAGGTTCATTTAGTCTTGATAATACGTCTGCGTTGATGTGTTCAGAACCTGGTCGATGTTTTACTGTGAAACGGTAAGGTTGTAAGCCCAGAAACCATCTCATGAGGCGAGAGTTTGTATCTTTCTGTCGGTATGACCATTGAAGTGGAGCATGATCAGTTACCAAAGTGAAGTTTCATCACCACACGTAATAGCGAAGCCCTCCAGCTCACAATATAAAGTCATCGTTGGAATATACAAAGTCAGTGCTGCAATATCCATCCATTTCCCAACCCATTGAATCCGACCACAGGGTCACGGGGGTCTGCTGGAGCCAATCCCAGCCAACACTGGGTGCAAGGCAGGAACCAATCCTGGGCAGGGCAAATGCATCATTTTCAAAACATTAACCGAACAGTGTTTTTTTAATTTATTTTTCTGAATACGTTTTTGTTAACTTACTTCAGTTCAGAGTCATTTCAATCAATATATTTTGACTTTGACTTTATATAATCAGGAATGACTTTATATATTCAGATTTTCACTTTATATAGTCCAGCGCTGACTTTATATATTCTGACGCTGACTTTATATATTCAAGTTTTGAATTTATATATTCCAGCAATGACTTTATTTATTCAAGTTTTGACTTTATATATTTAGAAAAAAGTTTTGACTTTATATATTCCGACAGTGACTTTATATATTCGGGAATGACTTTATATATTCAAGTTTTGACTTTATATATTCTGACGCCGACTTTATATATTCAGAAAATCAATGTATTTGCCTGTTTCGCACCCCATAGTATATGTGTGTGTGTATATATGTACACATGTATGTATGTATATATATAAATATGACAACAACACTCATATCAATGAGAAAACAATTACATTAACAATCATGTTACGTTATTTTTAAAATTTTTCCTTTTCTTTTTCATAACTTCTTTTATACACTACTTCTCCGCTGCGAAGCGCGGGTATTCTGCTAGTACCTTATAAACAGTAGTAAGTCTGTGGGATTAGGCATTCTGACAGAGGCTACATATTAATAATACAATAGAGAAAAGTAGGGCAATATATTACTCTACCGAGACAAAACAATAGTAAACAATCAGAGACATCTGATGTCACATTCCGACTTTTATCACACTGCGCCCCCCAGCTTTTTGCTGGGACTGCAACTCACGCACTTGTCGCGTTAATTTCTGAGGACCTGCTCAGAGGACGTGTCAAATGAACACTGGGAACGCGTGGTAGCCATGATGTGAACACGCCCGCGTTCTGAGCATGAAGTATTAACAAGCCCTAACGCTCCGAGGGAGGTAATGCTCTGGCCATGCTTGCTCCCCTTGTCCTGCCAGTGTGGAGGTATCCCACCCGGGCATCTACAGTACAACACAGCATTCAGTGTTTTAATGGCTCCTTATTAGTAATAAGACTGTAGCAAGGCTACATGTCTTGTCAGTCGGGTTGGCCTTCTGGACTGTCCATCACTTTATAATGTGGCTGGGATGGTGTCTATAAATAGCCCTGCAGGCACTTTTGAGGATGACCCAGTGCTGGGAGGATCCCGCCTGGTAAATATTCCAGCTGCCTGTTGCCGGCGTCATGTTTCCATAACAACACGTTTCGACGGGAAACTTTTTCTTTTTAAGGGGAATTGCGGATCAAGGAAGGGAGAGAAAAAAAAGGAAGGAAAAGGCCAAAGGCAAGGAGGCGACTATATACGCTTTAAGAAATATCAGGATCTGACTTCACCCAGGGACGTCTGCTATTTGTGGGGACCCTGAAGAAATAATCAGTGTGATGAATCCCTGAGAAGAGGCCAGGGTCTTGTGTTCTCTGGGTGCTCCCATATGGCGAATCGGACTCGTGAGTGCGTTTCTTCGTGATAGCCAGCGGGGAAGCCGTTTTTGCCAGAGGACTGTTGTGTTCCCTCATGCCTTACGGTAGGAATACACTGCAGGTTTCTTCTCCGTATATATGGACTACGTTTAAAACTTTCTTTCTGCTTTCTATGAGAACAGTTTTTGATTTTTCTTTATTGTCTGTGTTAGACCAGGGGATAGGATTTGGCCGCAGGGGATGGCATTTGGGGAAGTGGGATCAGCAGTTTTCAGTATATTTATCAGTCCCACTTTTTTTCTAATTTTGATTTTTTGGCCAGTTATTTAAGGGCGTGCATAGGGGACAAGAGGGGCCGAGGACCGAATATGGTAATGCCATTTTATCCTTCAAATATCGTCCACTTCCCTCTCGGGTGGTTACGTGTAGGAATTGCGTTCCCGTATTGGGCGATTGCTACAAGAGTAAATAAGATGGCAGTTCTCTGTCTAACTTGTTTCCATTTACATCTTTGTGTTTTCATCCTGCGCTATTTGGTTTAATAAAACGGTTAAGATAAAAATATGACAGATTCAAAATGATCTGTTTTAGGCTTCAGATTATTTGGATGATATCTTTGGAAAGGAAAAAATTCTACAATATATGAACCTAACATCGTGGACTAACAAGCCATAGAATTAAGGTGGTGCTTGAAAGTTCGTGAACCCTTTAGAATTTTCTATATTTCTGCATAAATATGAACTAAAACATCATCAGATTTTCACTCAAGTCCTAAAAGTAGGTAAAGAGAAACCAGTTAAACAAATGAGACAAAAATATTATACTTGGTCATTTATTTATTAGTGCATGCTTGGTGTGTGTGTGTGTGCCCTGTGGTGGGCTGGCGCCCTGCCCGGGGTTTGTTTCCTGCCTTGCGCCCTGTGTTGGCTGGGATTGGCTCCAGCAGACCCCCGTGACCCTGTAGTTAGGATACAGTAGGTTGGATAATGGATGGATTTATTTATTGAGGAAACTGATCGAATATTACATATTTGTGAGTGGCAAAAGTATGTGAACCTCACGGATGATCAGTTAGTTTGAAGGTGAAATTCGAGTCCGGTGTTTTCAATCAATAGGATGCCAATCAGGTGTGAGTGGGCACCCTGTGTTATTTAAAGAACAGGGATATATCAAAGTCTGCTCTTCACAACACATGTTTGTGGAAGTGTATCATGGCACGAACAAAGGAGATTTCTGAGGACCTCACAAAAAGAGTTGTTGATGCTCATCAGGCTGGAAAAGGTTACAAAACCATCTCTAAAGAGTTTGGACTCCACCCATCCACCATCAGACAGATTGTGTACAAATGGAGGAAATTCAAGACCATTGTTACCCTCCCCAGGAGTGGTCGACCAACAAAGATCACTCCAAGAGCAAGGCGTGTAATAGTCGGCGAGGTCACAAAGGACCCCAGGGGAACTTCTAAGCAACTGAAGGCCTCTCTCACATTGGCTAATGTTCATGTTCACGAGTCCACCATCAGGAGAACACTGAACAACAATGGTGTGCATGGCAGGGTTGCAAGAAGAAAGCCACTGCTCTCCAGAAAAAAACATTGCTGCTCGTCTGCAGTTTGCTAAAGATCACGTGGACAAACCAGAAGGCTATTGGAAGAATGTTTTGTGGACGGATGAGACCAAAATAGAACTTTTTGGTTTAATTGAAAAGCATTATGTTTGGAGAAAGGAAAACACTGCATTCCAGCATAAGAACCTTATCCCATCTATGAAACATGGTGGTGGAAGTATCATGGTGTGGGCCTGTTTTGCTGCATCTGGGCCAGGGCGGCTTGCCTTCATTGATGGAACAATGAATTCTGAATTATATCAGAGAATTCGAAAGGAAAATGTCAGGACATCTGTCCATGAACTGAATCTCAAGAGAAGGTGGGTCATGCAGCAAGACAACGACCCTAAGCACACAAGTCGTTCTACCAAAGAATGGTTAAAGGAGAATAAAGTTAATGTTTTGGATTGGCCAAGTCAAAGTCCTGTCCTTAATCCAATCGAAATGTTGTGGAAGGACCTGAAGCGAGCAGTTCATGTGAGGAATCCCACCAACATCCCAATATGAAGCTGTTCTGTACGGAGGAATGGGTGTGCAGGAATGAGCAAAAGTTACCAGAAACGTTTAGTTGCAGTTATTGGGGGGTCACACCAGATACTGAAAGCAAATATGTAATATTCGATCATTTTCCTCAATAAATAAATGACCAAGTATAATATTTTGTCTCATTTGTTTAACTTGTTTCTCTTGACTTGACTGAAAATCTGATGATGTTTTAGGTCATATTTATGCAGAAATATAGAAAACTCTAAAGGGTTCACAAACTTTCAAGCACAACTGTAAATCAGGTCTGAGATGGGCAAGGATTGGTTTCTAATTAAGCAGTTGGGTTGGAATGAAAACTTGCAGCCACTACGGCCCCTCAAGACCGACATTGCCCACCCCTGCCTTAAACGGTCTCCCATGCACATGAGGAAATGGAAAATGTTCACATCTGGTCTAAGCCCACCCCTACCATTTATATCAACTGCATCATTTTTCTCTCCGTGCCTCGAATTTGTTTCAATATTTGCATTCATTCTATTGCAGAGATTTCATATTTCGTCAGATGGTGACACACCTGTCAACGTGTCAAGATCTGATTACTGTAATTCCCTCATCTCTGAACCTTAATAACCGTTCTCTCGAAAAGCACCCAGAGCTGCGGCATGAAATTACCCCCGGCGTATTACAGCTATCAGGACGTCTCCCTGGGAAGCAGCAAATTGATTTTAAGAGTCTTCTATTTGCTTCCTATTGTCGACGTTTTGAGTTTTTGTTCCACACGGCTCCACATTTAACATCCGCTTAATTAAGGAAAGAATGTCTCCCGTCAAGTGGTCCACTTTGAGATCTCCAAATTGGTGGCTTTGAAGGCAAACATTGATAACTTCTGATCAAAGGAGCTCTTTTTTTTGGTCACAGCTAATGAATCTGTCAGATTCTCCTGGTTTGACGGTGTTTTAAGGTACCCGAGTATACCTGAAGGGACAAAAAGCTCAAACAAAGGCATTGTGGGCCATCTGAACACCTTTGGTCAACTTGACAGTGTTTCTCTGGATAATGACACATCCACTGTGGACAGAATCACCATCCATGATAAGATGAGATGAGAAACACAAATGAATTAAGAAAAGCCCCATCAAAACGGGCAGGAGCTGTAGATGGCCCGTAGAATCATCAGCAGAGAAGATACCCGGCACTTGATGATGTCTGTGAATTGCAGGCTTCAAGCAGTCATTGCATGCTGGGGATATGCGACAAAGTCCTACATATGATGGCTCTAATAGACCTGTCATTGCTGTGTCCCCAAATATTAAGGTGCTAATTAAATGGGGGGAGCCCTGAAGGTGACAAAGCTAAGGAGCTGGAAGGCCTCATGTCCATTTTCTCTGTATAAATGAGAGAATGAGAAAGCAGGATCGGGTGCTGTGCTGTTTGGGATGGAGGCAGGTGGTCGGATGTGAGTCCCAGAGTGATGGGGCTGAAGAAGGTCACTCCTGCTGAGTACTTCACCAAGCAGAGGTGACTCAAACACTCTGATTAGGCTTCTGGAGGTTCTGGAGAACGGCAGCTGGGGAGTAGGAGGAGTGCTTGTGGGGTCCCCCCAGTAAGGCTGAAGAATGGCAGTGAGCGACACAGGCCGGGTTTTTGATGGATGACGGCCATCAGAAGCATCAGCAGAGAAGATCCCCGGTACTTGATGATGTCTGCGAATCGCAGGCCTCAAGCAGTCATTGCATGCTGGGGATATGCGACAAAGTCCTACATATGACGGCTCTTATAGACCTGCCATTGCTGAGTCCCCAAACGTTATGGTGCTAATGAAATGGGGGGACCCTTGAAGGTGACAAAGCTAAGGAGCTGGAAGGCCTCGTGTCCATTTTCTCTGCATAAAAGAGAGAGTGAGAAAGCAGGATCAGGTGCTGTGCTGTTTGGGATGGAGGCAGGTGGTCAGGTGTGAGTCCCAGAGTGATGGGGCTGAAGAAGGTCACTCCTGCTGAGTACTTCACCGAGCAGGGGTGACTCACACACTCTGATTAGGCTTCTGGAGGTTCTGGAGAATGGCAGCTGAGGAGTAAGCTCAGGGCTCCGGCGGTCCCCCGGGTAAGGCTGAAGAATGGCAGTGAGGGACACGGGCTGGGTTTTTGATGGTTAACTGCACCTGGCATCTCCTTGTGCTATAATGTCAGATTCATGGAGTCGCATGGTGCGCAAGTATTTTCCAGAGAACCTGGCATTGCTTCCGCAGGCTAATAGCTTGGCCCCCAAAGTTCTCGAGGATTTAAGATAAAAAGGGGCGTCTCATACTCTGAGAGTCGGGAGGGAGTCGAACGACACTTATGAAGGAGGACGAGTAGGAGACAAAGCTTCCTGGTTATTCTTTGGAACAGTCTTGGTCTGAGAAGTGGTACGATTGCTAATAAATTATAATTGGAATTGTCCTTGGATGGATTGTGTCTGCTGTTGGGGCACATTGGTGCCCCCCTGGTGGTCACACTGTCCATTAATCAATTCTTGAACTACGGCCAGTTGACATTGAGGGAGAGGAATGTAAAAACTTAAGTCATCAGCACCTCTGGGGGGCCCAGAGTCAGCCAGAACACACAAAATCAGACATGATCCCAATCCTGAAGATTTCGGCCCACTGGCTGCCCACCTCCTCCTGAGCATTTTACAGTAGAGACAATGCTTAGGCCATGTAATCTGACATCACAGTCTGTCTATCCATTGATTCTAAGGCGCCTTTTCTATGGGCAGTTAAACAGCATGGCAGCAACAAAGTGGCACCGCAGGATATTGAGAAGAGAAAAGAGAACAGAGAAGGGTGGGTAAGAGTTCATAATGATTATGATGTGGAGATTTGTGGAGTCCTCTCAATGGGCGAAAATTGGGTGAAGTTGTAGTCCCAGAAGTGTGCAGACTATCCCTGCTGGGGTGGGCATTATATGGCGTGTATACAGTATGTGAAACAAGGTCAAGGGGCTAAGGTACAGTTTATGGGCATTTCTTCTTGTTCACAGATTAAAAAGACCCTGTGACGCGAGCATTGTGTCATTTATGACAACTTCCAGGATTAAACACAAAGTACTTCCACTCAAACGAAAGGAAAGGAAAGGAAAATGTGTTGGTGCTTGTTGAAACTTGTGACAGATGCCCGGGGCCCATGCCTGGCCGCGGCGCCCCTTCACCACATTTGCCAGAGGGACAAGGGTGTGAAGCCCAGTATCTTCCGCTGGACGCTAGATGGCAGCATCCCTGGGTTGCAGCGGTGCCTCGGACTCCCCCAGGGCTTCACGAACCAGAAGATTGTCTGGTCTGATGAAACAAAAATTCAACACTTTGGGGAGAACTGCAACCACTATGCCTGGCGAGGACCAGGTACTGCTCATCACCCGCCTAATACCATTATGTTTTTGATAAAAAAATGCTCTTTTGAATCTGTTGTTTGAAGATTGTCTACTCGAATCCTGTCTTACGAGAACTAGCCGCCTGACACTTTTAATTTCTCATATGTAATAAGACCAGAAGAGACAGTGAGAGTGATGGGGCAAACCCCGTATAACGAAAATAGGTTTTGGTCAAAATAAAACGCATAAAATTGCAAAATCGAGTCCCATTCAGACTGTCCAAGATGGCGGTTCTTCTGGTCATTTGGCTGCCGGGCAGGAAGAAGCGAGTCCAGGTGGACGAACACCTGAAGTGACCTCATTGGAGGAAAGCTGTCAGTCTTCTGGTGTGCGGAAGAGAGAGAAAAACAGAGAGAGAGAGAGTGTTATCACACAGCGCCACCCCCTGGATTGATGGAGAATTATCATCATCTGAGTCCTTAAATCAGGGGTGGGCAACGTCGGTCCTGGAGGGCCGCAGAGGCAGCAGGTTTTTGTTCCAACTCGTCTTCTTAATGAGAAGTCAATGATTGCTGGTGAAGCACTTATTGCTCAAGTGGCATTTTTCTGCTTCATTTTAGTGGTCTTGCATGTTAAGGTTCTTCACCCTTAATTGCTTATTTCAGTCTTAAATAACAGCTGTGGACGCCAAGGTGGGCACCGCTGCCCCAACCCGGCACAACTTCAAAGCACACCGGGCTTTTTATTTTTCTTTTCCCTTGTGGGAAACGCTTTCCCCATTCCCCACAAGTAAAACACAGGCCCAGGCACGGCACAATACGCAATTCTTTTCCTTTTCTCTCTTTTTTCTCCTTCACTCCTCCAGGTGAACTTCGTCTCTGTCCTCCCAAACTCTGGCTCCCGGAGTAGCGGTTGCTGGCTCCTTTTATAAGGCCCCCCCAGAAGTGCTCCAGGTGTTTGATGACCTACTTCCTGGTGTGGCAGAACATCATCCCATGAAGACTCAGCAGCTGCTGCAGTACCCACTGGTGGCACCCATGGATCCCAACAGGGCTACACCAAACTCCAACTCCCATGGACACCTTGCGGGAGTCTGAGGCACCGCTGCAACTCATGGGGGGCTGCCATCTATCGTTCTGGGGGAGGTAATGCTCCGTCCACACTTGCTCCCCCAGTGCTCCCAGCATGGAGGCATCCCGGTTGGGCAAGGACCCTGGCCCTCCACCACAGGGTCTATTAATCTTTGACATTTAAGATGTCTCACTTAAAAGTTTTTTCCGATGCTGTATCTATATAAACACAGGGAACTCCAGTTTCTCTATTCCATTTTGCCTGAAGAAGGGGCCCAAATTGCCTCGAAAGCTTGCATATTGTCAATAAAAGGGGTTATTTTGCTTGACTTCTCACTACATTCATAATGGCTAACACGGTACAACACCCTAGTCCTTCACAGGTGATAAAATCGTCAATACAGCTTGAGGCCTCTCCTGAATTTCTGCTCAGTTCACACAGATGGTATGGTGATTGATATAATTCCGGAAAACAGAATGCCTTGATGTTAAATTGCCTGTGCAAATGTCCTGTAGTTAAGTTCCTCTTGTGTTTGTCTTCAGCAAAATATAATGAAAATATAGAGCGTCACGGGTGGCACAGTGGCGCAGTGGGTAGCACCGCTGCCTCACAGTTAGGAGACCTGGAGTCGATTCCTGGGTCCTCCCTGTGTGGAGTTTGCATGTTCTCCCCGTGTCTGCGTGGGTTTCCTCCCACAGTCCAAAGACATGCAGGTTAGGTGTATTGGCGATCCTAAATTGTGCTTGGTGTGTGTGTGCCCTGCAGTGGGCTGGCGCCCTGCCCGGGGTTTGTTTCCTGCCTTGCGCGCTGGGATTGGCTCCAGCAGACCCCTATGACCCTATAGTTAGGATATAGTGGGTTGGATAATGGATGGATGGGATAGAGTGTCACACACGTGCGCATGGAAAACAGCTAAAGGGTCTAAACAATAGTAATTCTACGCCAGACCAGAGGGCAGCGGAGTGTGCTGACTGTCTCTCTCAGTCTCTTGCAGACCATTCCTGGGAAATCCTACTTCACTCCGGCACCTCTGATCTTACATCATTTCCGGTGCCAACGATGATGCCACTTCCGATCACGAAGACGTCACATCCATTTTTTTTTTTTAAATTGGGGAATGGGGTGGTGAGGGGTCAGGCAGTTGTGTGTCACTGATGATGTCACTTCCGGTCACGAAGATGTCACGTCCGGTTCCGGTGCCAGTGATGTCACTTCCCCTACTTTTGCTTAAAACGGCCATTTTGTCTCCAGGCCAGTCAGTTCTGTTTTGGAGTATGTTCCATGCACACTGTGCTTATTTCAGATCAACTTTTGCAGCTATACGGGTGGCTGCCCCAAACTTTTATGATGTCTATGGCTCATTCTTATGACAAGGTGGAGTGGTGGCTCTGAGGCTAAGGATCTGTGCTGGTGTCCAGAAGGTTGCTGTCGACGATTTTTCTCTCTCTTCTTTATTTTCCGGACAGAGTAGGAGTCTCACACCAGATAAATTAATCAGTAATGTACACTTTATTGCACCTAGACTAGAGAAGCCCTCTTACAGGAAATTCTTTGCTCTTTTATAGCTTACAGAGTTGAGCAAAATGACATTATTATACCAAAAATAAAGGCGGCGGTACATATTTCTTAGAAAAAAGACTGGTTACTGAGCAGATTCTGAGACAAACAGGAACTATAATAAAAGACTGGTTGCTGGGCAGATTCCTTTGCACTGCTCACCCAGCACCCCCGTACTTCCTTATAGAAGGTTATACACAGAAATGTCACATACACATTTTGTAGCTGCTACATGTCACATAGACAAGCTGTATTTTTCCATTCCACATTCGACCCCTTTGAGCAGAAAAAGGAATCTGGCAGGTCAAACTTCAGAATCACTTTTAGGGGCCAGAAGAAAAACCTGTTCTTGACGTAGGAGGTAAGCTTTAGATAGAGCAGAACGGAACACATCGCTCCATGAGCTACATTCTGGGACACAAACGTATTTTTGTGAGGAAGTCCAATCACGTGGAGAACCAGTACAGGAAGCAACAGAACAAAAGTCCAGGGTAAAAGAATGAGTAGTACCTTGAGGAACACGGAATCCTTGTGGTTCTCGGGTGCGAACAGGGATAGATAGAACGAAAGGGAAAAGGGTCAAAAGACAGAGGAATGGTGCCATCTTTTACAATGAGATGCGTGGATCCAGGCAGGTAGTCCTTCAACTTTCACAGCGTGAGGGGTTGACAGAAGAACTTGAAACGGTCCTCGCCACCTGGGTTGGTGCCAGTGTTTCCTGCGGGTGTCACGAACCAAGATCCAGGTTCCTAATGGGATAGGCGAATCCTCAGAGGGAGGGGTGGATCTCCAGGCTTGCTTCACTTGTTCATGGACCTCCTTCAGAGAGGCTCGGAGACCTGAAAGACTAGAGAGAAGGTCATTGTCCACAGTATGTAGGTTCACATTCCCTATGACCATACCAACTGGCATGGGTCTACCGGTAAGAATCTCAAACGGCGATAGCCCCAATTGTCGGTGTGTCCGCCCTCGTAGCCCCATCAGGGCCAGTGGAAGGGCATCAGGCCAGGAAAGATTTGTCTGCTCACAAATTTTTGCTAATTTTGACTTCAAAGTGCCATTGCATCTTTCAACTATACCTCCACTCTGTGGGTGATACTTACAGTAGTGGTGAACATTAATTTGGAGCCATGTGGTTAGTTCATTTATGACTGAATTCACAAAATGAGTCCCATTATCAGTCTGCAGTTTCTGGGGTATACCCCATCGTGGGATAATTTCCTTTATTAACGCTTTAGCCACAGTTTTGGCATCATTATGCTTAGAAGGGAATGCTTCTACCCATCGGGAGAACACATCGACAATTACTAAACAGTACCGATATCCCTTTGACGGCGTTAATTCGATGAAATCCATTTGGAGATGCTCAAATGGTCCCATTGGATTCGGGGTAACGGCGGGACTTACCTGCGTGCCTTTTCCCACATTAAACCTTTGGCACAGCGCACATCTCTTACAGTCTGCATAACTAGAAAGCCCTACTGCTTCCCAATGCTTCTCAACATCCTGAATCATAGCATCTCTTCCCGCATGGTCCAGTCCGTGGGCTATTTTCGCCATTCCTGGAAAGGAAGCTTTCGGAAGAAAAGGCTTATTAGTCTGACGGTGGGTCCAAACACCTTCAATCAAGGAGCCTTCCTTGGACCATTTCTTCTTCTCAAGATCCGTTGCTGAGCTCTGTAAAGAAATCATCTGGTTATCTAGAACCGACTCCGAACTCTGTTGGAAAAGAGAAACTGGAACATTATTATGAGCAGCTCGTTTAGCAAAGTAATCAGCCAATTCATTTCCTTTTACTAACAGGATCCTGTTTGCCAGTGTGTGCCTGGCACTTTACAATAGCCAATTTAGATGGTTTAGTTATGGCATCCAACAGAGATTCAATTAACTTCTGATGTTGAATGGGCTTGCCAGTACTGGTCTTAAAACCCCTTAATTTCCATAATGCCCCGTGATCATGGCAGACTCCAAAAGCATAGCGAGAGTCTGTGTAAATAGTTATGTCTTTTCCTTCTGACAGTTGACATGCTCGAGTTAGGGCTATTAGTTCAGCTGCTTGTGCACTGAGGCTAGAGGTAATTCGGTTAGCTTCCAGTAGGTGGTCCCCTTGGACCACAGCATAACTGGTCGACGGAGCTCCATTTTCTAATCTTAACGAACAGCCATCTACAAATATGATTTCACCTGTTTCTAATGGAGTTTCCTGCAAATCAAATCGCGGCTTAACTTCTCGAGCAATCACTTCCTGACAATCATGCGGTTCTCCCTCCTCACTAGTCGGGAGTAGAGTAGCCGGATTGAGGGTAGAACACCTTTCAATTGTGACATTTGAGAGAGTGCAAAGAACGTTCTGATAATGGATGGCTCTTGCTGTGGTTAGATGAGAAGTTTTTGCTTGTACTAAAATGGAATGAACTGCATGCGGAACTTTAACTGTCAGTGGACTCATGAGTACTATATCGGTGCTAGCTAAGACTGCTTCTGTGGCAGCAGCAACTGCTCTTAGACAGGGAGAAAGAGCGGCTGCAACTGGGTCTAATTTTTTCGAAAAATATGCAACTGGCCTTTGTTTGTCTCCATGTATTTGAGTCAACACGGCATTCATATATCCCCCCTTTTCGTCCACAAACAAAGTGAATGGACGAGAGTAATCAGGTAAACCGAGAGCGGGGGCAGAAAGGAGGGCAGTCTTTAGGTCAGAAAATGCGGTCTCAGCGTCAGGAGTCCAGGGAACGTGGCCAGATAAGGGAAGGCCGGGAGTGTTGGCCAGATCTTGCAGAGGCTGAGCACGTGCCGAAAAGTTAAGGATCCATTGTCGACAATATCCAAGAATGCCTAGGACAGACATAACCTGTTGTTTAGTGACCGGTCTAGGAAGATTCTGAATGGTTGTAATGCGATTAGTGGAGAGAGCTCTTGTGCCATTAGTAATGTCATGACCTAAATATTTAACAGTTGTTTGTACCAATTGTAATTTAGCTTTGGACACTTTATGGCCATTTTCAGCCAAGAAAAGAAGTAATTTCTTTGTGTCCTTTTCACATGATTCCTGCGAATCACTGCAGAGCATGATATCATCAACATATTGAATTAACGTGGAACCACGGTCTGGCCAGAAACCCTCAAGATTTTGAGCAAGCGCTTGTCCATACACACAAGGAGACTCAGTGTAGCCCTGAGGCATAACAGTCCAAGTCCAACGGCGGTTTTGAAAAGTAAAAGCAAACCAGAACTGAGAGTCTGGGTGAACAGGGACAGAGAAAAAAACGTTCGTCAAGTCAATTACAGAAAAATATCGGGCGGAAGGTGGAATCACGGAGAGAATAGTGGATGTGGACGGAAGGAGGATTTTGGGTAGATCACCAGAGGTTCACAATGGGCTATTCTGCCAAAATCGTTTTTATCCTGAGACCATAGGCAGGATGGGATATCTGCGAGCCAAGGCAATGGAGGGAAAGTAACTTGTAAGGGAAAAACAGAACATGACGGGGAAGGTGTGCAGAGACTACGATTGACTAAAAATCAGTTTGGAGAACAACCTTTGTAATTAAATGGTCAGAGGTGTCGAAGACACCAGGGGCAACATATTGCCAATCTGTCCGGTCAAGACAGTGTTGAACCCAAGGTCCAATTTGCACCCACTGGGTATCATGCGATTTGGCAAGAGAAATATGAGGGACAGAGTCACCCAAATAGTAAATCTGCTGGGAAGGGGTGAGATGGACAGATGCAGCAGCTTTGGTGGAGGACAGGAATAAACAGGGAACAAGTATAATTTCCGGTGTGGGAGCTGAGGAAAGAAAAGATTCTAACCAAGGGGTATCAACTTCAGCAGGGAAGTATTGGGCAGTACAGTGAAGGGTGTCAGGGACCTGGAGATGGGGAAACAAGCAGGAAGGGAATGAACTAAGGGCTTTTAATAAAATGGTGTGTGGGGAAATGGAAAGAGTCCAAGCTGCAAAAGAAGGTGTTGGGTGAGAGGATTGAAAAAGAATCATAGGGGTGGAACAGTTAAAGCCTTTGGGGGTCATAGTAATCGATAGGGAAAGTTTAGTCATGAGGTCACGTCCCAAGAGGTTAACAGGGCAGAGGGAATTAAGGAGGAAACGGTGTTGTATGGATGGACCAGAAGGAGAATTTTGGACAGGGAGTGGGAGTGAAACTTTAAGGCAATGTGGTTGTCCAGAGGCTGTCAAAACAGTAATTGTGTCATCCGAGGCAGGGACCTTAGCCAGAGAAAGAGTAGAGCGCGTAGCGCCAGTGTCAACTAGAAAAATAGTCTTTTGTCCATTAACATGCAGAGATAAAAGAGGATCATCTTCAGGATCCACAGTCAAGAGGGGAAACATGGAGTGGCTAGAGGTCCCTGAAAATTCCTAGGGCCAGCCTTGGTTTTCGGGGAAACCGGGTGTAAATTCATCACCGGGGGTAGTCAAAAGAGGCTTAATCTGACGATTTGGACAGTCTCTTTTATAATGGCCTGGCTGACCACAATTATAGCAATAGTAAGGAGTGGGGAGCTGTTGTTGTTGAGAAGGGTCTTGGAAAGAGGTAAAACCACCTCGACCCCGGCCGCGTCCTCTTCCTTGGGAGCCTCCCCGGGCACCGCGTGGACCGGTGAAGCCTCCTCGTCCACCAGTGTAGTAATTTAGTTGCGCAGCCAGCAACTTAGCCTGATTCTGTTCTTGCTTTTGCGAAGTCTGCCTTTCAGCATGTTCAGCATGTCGCTTGACCTCTTCAAAGGTAGCAGATTCCCAGCCAATACATGAGATACGGACTTTAGATTGAATGTCTGGACGGAGACCGGAGACGAAGGGAGGCACGGTTGCACGAAGTCGGTCCTCAGCCCGCTCTATGCCCGAATGGGTAGCCATCAAATCTTGAATTCTAAGCCCCCACTCATCCACAGTCTCATCTTTTCGCTGTTTTGCAGCAGAAATCAAAGCCCAGTCAGTGCCCTTTTTATATTTGTCATCTAAATTCGCTTTCAGTAGACGCCACTGAGTTTGAAAATCTGCATCTCCATTCTGACCATCTCCTCGATGGAAGGTCTCACGCCAAGTCCACGGCTGTCCATTATTATCAGTGCCATGATTAACAGAAGCCCAAGTTGGACCCAATTTACGACGAAGGACCTGTGTCCATTCAGCAGCATTTGGTTTATACATGCTGTCCAACTGTTCTAATTTGTTCAATAAATTTCAGTCCCCCCTCCTTTTTAGGGTCAACTAAGGAGCTGACCACCTCTTTTAGCTCACTTAAGTCCCAAATATGGGAAATGGAAATTGTCAAGGGATTCTGGTCACTAGTAGGTTGATTGGGATTATGCCGGGGATTAGGGATCTGCATTAATGGGAAAGAAGTAGACGAAGGGAAATCAGGGTCAGGGGCAGTGGGGGAAAGTGGAACAGAGGATTTAAACACATGGGGTGGGTCATCGTATAAGGGATTGAAAGATGCCTGTGTCTTGGCCTGTCTTCGGGTGGTAACTCCCTTGTGTCCGATAAGGGGCTCGGGTTTTATTTCTAGTGGTTCTCCCTCTACCTCCTCTTCCCCTTCTGAACCTCCCGGAGAATCATAGGGTGGAGGTTCGGGAGCCTGAGTCCCAGAACCATATAATATAGGGTATAGACGTTTCTTTTTCTTTTTAAAATGGGTGTCTGGTGGTTGGGCTGTTTGTAAAACTAAAAGCAATTCTTCTTTCTCTTTTCTGGCCTTAACTTCATTGGCTCTCAGAACCTCATTCTGTCTAGTGATCGCCTCTAAATTTCGATCTTTTATAACCAATTCCCATCTATCAAACATATCCATGCGATACGGACCTCCCTTGCAACAACCTTGGGTATTTCTACACAATATTTTCCTTATTTCCTGAATCTCACTCGTATCACCGGTGCCTTCTAATGGCCAATGCCCACCGCTCTGTTTATTCCACTTCTTACATGCCTTTTTAAAATCTAAGCCTGTCTTTTTCTCAATTAGTTTCCTAGGTGACCCATTTTTCCGCGACGTCTGTTGATCTCCCGAAAACAGTCCTTCCAGTATAAAGTTAGACCCATCAGACCCCTGCTTAACTTTTTTACTACTAGCGGAACCCATTTTCTTTTATTGTCCTAGTTTCTTCCCCTGAAACTATATCTTTTATTTCCTAGTTTCTTTTCCTGAAACTATATCTTTTATTTCCTAGTTTCTTTTCCTGAAACTATATCTTTTATTTCCTAGTTTCTTTTCCTGAAACTATATTCAGTGTACACTGTTCTTTTCCTACTCGATTTCCTTTTCTCTTGAATTTCCTAACTGTTAACAGTCGTTGTCCGTTACTGACCTTTGACGGGCAATGGGCTCTTTTCCTTAGGTGTGCCACGCACCTTGTAACTGTCCCAATGCCTATCCCACTAATATCCCAGCACGGACTCCTACATCCTTTCCCAACAGTTAATTAATAAATCTCGAGTAGATAGTTACTATTCCGGGCCGCTAGTTTTTTTTTTTCAATTATTTATCACTCTTATTATACCCACTACCAAGGAAACCCCCGACGGTACTTACCCTAGTCTAGGTATTTCGTCTGGTGCACAACGCAGAGTACTCCACTCGGAGTCAGGAGGAGACCGGTGACTTCTCACTCAGAAGCCGTCCTAGGACAGGACAGTCCTAACTTTTATCGGAGCTGTTTACTCTGCTGCCGGTGTACACAGTAGCGGCAGTCTGCTTCAAAGAAGACAGATCCATAAGGCGGGTACCGATCAAGGAGTCAGCCGATCGTCTCCTGCCCCACGTTGGGCGCCAAAAAACTGTCGACGATTTTTCTCTCTCTTCTTTATTTTCCGGACAGAGTAGG
>JANRMT010062817.1:7182455-7193131 GCA_026402145.1 Polypterus bichir lapradei | reverse complement strand
ATCTATCTATCTATCTATCTATCTATCTATCTATCTATCTATCTATCATATGGTGCCTTTCATATCTATCTATCTATCTATCTATCTATCTATCTATCTATCTATCTATCTATCTATCTATCTATCTATCTATCTATCTATCTATCTATGGCCATAGTCTCTGTGGGACAATCACTGCAATAACGAAGACCAAGGAGCATCCTGCTGATGTGAGAAACAAAGTCATTGAAATACACAAGGCAGGAAATGGCTACCAAAAAAATATCGAACAGTCTGAATGTCTCGTTGTGCACTGCTGAATCCATCATCAGAAAGTGGAAGGGTCATCACGGCACCAGGACTCTTACTAGAACAGGCCGTCCCTCAAAACTCAACATCAGAGCGAGACGTCAACTGGTGAGACAGGCCGCTAAAAATCCAAGAATTACTCCCAGAAGTCTGCAATGCTGTTTGGCCGAGATTGGAGTAAAGGTGCCAGGGCTCCACAATTTCAAGAGCTCTCCATAAAACGGGCCTCTATGGGAAGGGAGCAAGAAAGGAGCCATTCCTTAAGAAAGTCCACAAAAAAGCATGGGTGGCATTTGCTACAGAAAGACCCTGTTAAGATGTGGGAGAAGGTTTTATGGCCAGATGAGAACAAAACAGAACTTTCTGGCCTGACTTCAAAGAGTTATGGCACCTCTATGTGTAGGTGCTGTTTGCATGAATATCAACTGTTTGCCTGTTCAGATCTGTCAAAACAAACAACAGTTTCCTTGGGGTGTATTTACTTTTTCACATACATGTAACTTTGCATAACACATTTAAAAAGTTGTAGTTATCTCATATTCAACATTTTTTATTTGAGAAATGGTTAGCACAAGACACTAGCAAACTGTAGAGTAACAGTGCCCCCTGCAGTACATTGTGTTCAATAATGAGCTTTAAAGTGTCATTTGTTGTCCAATCCTGCTCAGTACGGACTGCCATCATCACTAAATGCCATAATTGAAATGATGCCTCCAGCTTGGCATAACACATTTATAAAACTAAAGAGGTTAATCGACAACCATAAGTTAGCCGGTTGTGTGTGAGACCACCCTGGGCTGAACTCCTAAAATGTCCAGGGTTGCATTCTGCCTTTGGCCCTTTTCTGCAGACATTATTGTAAATGTTAGTTTGTCGACTCTTTGCTTCCATATTTGCAGCTATGTTTGCATTTTAATTTTGTTTGTAACCGCATCCATATTATTAACGTTATTTTTATCATGTCACCACATTGACATTTTGTGTATTGTTTGTGGAACGAGCCCTGGACACAGACAGGTAGACATGTTTAAGCACCACCACACATTTATTTACAACTATTATTTACAAGTATAAGTGCACACAAAACCCCCAAGACTCCCCAAAGTCCAGGCCTCACACTCCTTTGCCTCACTCTTCAGGCCGTCCCCACTCCTCTCCACCAAGCTCTGTCTTCCTCCTCACCCGACTCCAGCCCTGAATGAAGGGAGGCGGCCCCTTTTAAAGTCACCCGGATGTGCTTCAGGTGCTTCCCGGCGATCTTCCACCGGCACTCCCCCGTGTGGCGGCTGCGTACCCGGAAGCACTCCAGATGTCCACGATCCACTTCCCTCCCAGCACTTCCGGGTGTGGTGGAAGTGCTGAGGTCCAGGGCTCTGTAGGCATTGGGGCGCCCCATGGTGGTAACCACGGGCCCCTACAGGGCTGAGCTTCAAAGCCCTCTACCCGTGGTACCACCCCCAGCCACGTGCCACATGTGTTGGAACATTTTGGGTGTTCGTGTTCTGGCTGAGGCCTTGCTGTGGTTAGCAGCAATGTGTCCGATTGTTGCCACGTGTCCACCAGACATTCAAGGTGTGACGTTATCGAGCCGCTGTTATGTGCGCACACACAGGTTCATGAAAGTTATGAGGAGAACGAAAGACACTGGGAGATGAAAAGAACAAATTATAACTATAACAGACCCAAACAAACAAGATGAAGAGTTGCGGTACCTCCACCTTCTTTACCCCATTGAATACAGAAATTAAAAAGGCGTCAACCAATCACGCTTTGTGAACATCTTCAAAGTTCCAGTAAGGTAGGTGTAGCCGTCGAAGTATAAGGCGAGATCAAGCACGGGTAAAACGCGTGCCGAAAGAAATCTCTCAGTCCAAAAGTTTGTTTTTAAAAATATTTAGTGAAAGTTAAAAGCAAATAATCCACACAAGAATAAAGAAAAAAGTAGTTACACACGTAGAATAAAAGGCAAAAAAAAGAAAAATGTATCTTCTCTAAACTTAGCTTTTCTTGAGAAACTTTAGTTATTTCTGTACATAAAAGTTCTGTACTTCTTCCTCTCTACGTAAAGATTCTTAACTTCTTCTATACTTAAAAGTTCTTGATTTCTTCTTCTGTACAGTGGAACCTCGGTTCACGACAATAATTTGTTTCAAAACTCTGGTCGTAAACTGATTTGGTCGTGAACCGAAGCAATTTCTCCCCCATAGGATTGTATGTAAACACAATTAATCCGTTCCAGACCCTACGAACTGTATGTAAATATATATATTTTTTGAGTTTTTAAGCACAAATATAGTTAATTAAACCATAGAATGCACAGCGTAATAGTAAACTAAATGTACAAACATTGAATAACACTGAGAAAACCTTGAACAACAGAGAAAACTAACAGTGCAATAGTTCGCGCTACCAACCGCTGGCTAAAAGCACTTTTTTTTAATGAGTTTTAAGCACAGTTTAATGAGTTTAAAATCCATAATTTAATAAACAACCAAGAAAAGTAACATTGCCACAATGCACGCTGCGAACCGATCGCTGGAAACAGAAGTGCAAACAAAGTCAAGCCCAGTACATTCTTTAAGTGCCTTCCTACCTCCAGCTCTCTCTCGCACTGCCTGTGTGTGTGTGTGTCACGCTCTCTCGCTCTCTCTTGCTCGCTGCACAGGAAATGCACAGGGAGAGACTGAAAATGTACAAATCGAAAGGGAAACTGGCTTGTTCGTATACCGAGTGTGTGGGCGTGAGCCGAGGCAAAAGTTTGGTGAACTTTTTGGTCGTAAACCGAGTTGTACGTGTACCGAGACGTTCGTGAACCGAGGTTCCACTGTTCGCGTTAAGCATACGGCTCTGTGCTTAAATAAGTGTGTTTTTCTTACAAGTTACTTCACACACTCAAAAGGCCTGTAGGCACGGGCACGGTTTAAAACCTTGTTCCCGCTACGCCTTACACATGGCAAGGCAGGACACTAACTGAAGAATAATGTTTAGTCAAAGCAGATAGAAATAGCTAGAATATACCAATTTTACTCCACTTATGGGGGTTTTAGGAACCGCCCATAGATTATGCATTGTCATCTAGTAAAATATTTATGAATCTTATGTAACTAGGAAATGGCTCTTGCAGTAGTCAATACCACCCCAAATAGATAGGGGCGCTGCCATTAATGTAATCCTCTTTTGTTTAATAGTTTGTAGTGTTCGATGATTCTCTGTTCCAGGTCATAATACATTGATCGTGCTTCCCCGGTTAAGAATGGTGCTCGTACTTGGGCCAACTTTTGGTTTAGCTACTTGGTGGTGGTTGTTCTTTCCCAAACCAAAAGGAAAACTTTGGTGTCATTACCAGGGTGAAATGAGTGGTGAGTACCTGGGAAACACCAAAAGAATGTTCAGTCCTTAATGTGCATCACACGTAGTTTGGCTCCACCTTGCCTCTTTAAAGCCCGTCCACTGTTTTACGACCAGGACTCACAACTACCGGATCTGTCCTTCCTTATTCCCAAAGACCTCTCCAGTGTCAGCTTGGGATTGATTAGGCTTCATTCTGGATAGATCCTGCCAACTACAGCACTATAAGTAAAGAAGTTGGGGGTACCAGCTCGGTAATACCCATTTGATAATAGTTTTTGAGAAAAATGCTCTGTCAGGTGTAGAAGAGGATTGGCATCAGCCAACAGAAAGTAGAAATCTCACTGGGTCATTCCATCTTCCTTTGTTGATCTTCAAGAGTTTTGTAGTGCCATCCTAGAAGGGGCGGGGCTTCATGGAGGACATGGCAAATGCGTTGTCTGGCAGGTGGGCCCTCCACAAACTGTGGACGGAAAAAGGGATTTTTTTGATTTGATATTCTTTGTTAATCCTCAAAGGGAAAGTGAATGACAGTGCCCCCTCTCTACTTGGGGTGGTATTGCCCACCTTATTGGAGACTTGAATACGTTCCCGAAGTGCACATGCCTGGTAAATGACAAAAGAATTATTCAAAACAAATAAGAGTTTACTGTCGTGCTTAAATGCCATTTCTAAGAAGTTGAATAGGTTGCCTCTGAAGAGGATCTTTGCCTCTCTCAGATTTGGTTTGGTGACTAAAAGATGACTTCCTGTCCTGCATGTTTTTAAAATACCGGTGGAGATGAAACAGATGGGACTTCCAAGCCCAAGGAGGAAGTGACGTCAGTGTAATGTCTGATAGCAAACTGGATTTGGGAGTGAGCCAGGAGAACAGACGAAAGCCATAAAACTGGTGTACTAAAAGTACGAGCGTCAAAGCCAAAATGAGAGAGAAACATCATGGTCAAGTAAAACGAGAAATCCTTATTTGGATATCATTAAAAATGACACAAAAAACAAGATAACAGAATCAAACTCTCCATAAAGAATTCATAAAAGAAGATAAATGAAATATCCTGAGTATTTAATTGACCAAATACAAATCGGAATCATGACTGCCGCCATCTTATATAGTGGCTAGCATCCATGTTTTTTTATTTTTTCAAATCAGCTGTTGTCATTAATTAGTATCACACATGTATCAAATCGTCTAATCAGTCATTCAGTAGTCATTCTGCTGTTTGTTATCGTCATGTGTCCCCCAATGAAAGCAAAGGAAAGAGTTGACTGAGGGGCTTAGAAGGAAAATAATGGACAAGCATGTTAAAGGCCAGGAATAGAAGACCATCTGTGAGCAGTTAGATGTTCCTGTGACAACAGTTGCAAATACTGTGAAGAAGTTGAAGGTCCATGAACTGTAGCCAACATCCCTGGACACGGCCGCAAGAGGAAAATGGACCCCAGAATGGACAGAAGGATAGTGAGAATGGCAGACAAGAAGCCAAGGACAACTTCCAAAGAGATTCAAGCTGAACTCCAAAGTCAAGGTCCATCAGTGTCTGATCACACCTTCCATCACTTTTTGAGTGACAGTGGACTCAATGGCAGAAGACCCAGGTGGACTCCAAATTGCTCCTGGTAGATTGTCCTTTGGACAGATCTGACAAAACTTGAGCTTTGAGGTGATGTAACCTGCCGGAATGTCCACAGAGGAAAAAAAAAAAGAAACTTTCCAAGGAAAGAAGACCAGAGCTTCTGTGAAATATGGAGGAGGCTCACTTATGTTTGGGGGCTGCTTTGCTGTGTGTGGCATGGGGTGCCTTGAGTGTGTACAGGGAACAATGAACTCTCAAGACTATCAAGGCATTCTGGAGCAAAACGTCCTGCCCAGAATCAGAAAGATGTGTCTCCGTCATAGGTCATGGACCCTCTTAACAGAATAATGAGCCAAGACACACAACTAAAAGACCCCAAAAATGGCTAAGAGAAAAACAATGGACTATTCTGAAGTGGCCTTCTGTAAGCCCTGATTTGAATCCTGTCAAACATCTATGGACAGATCTGAAGCATGCTGTCTGGAGAAGACCCTTTTCAAGCTTGACACAGCTGGAGCAGTTTGCTCAGGATGAGTGGGTCGAACGACCTGTGGACAGCTGCAGAAGTCTCATGGGGAACTCAAGGTATCGCTTGTGTGAAGGGACTGCTAACTCTTAAAGGATGTGCAAGAAAATATGAGGTGAAGGGTCCCATCATTTTTGCGCATGTCACTTTCGTTTGTGTTCTTATTTGAAATATTCTGTTGAATCCAAACTCAAAACACAAATTCAGATTTTTCGCTAATTACAAAATACACAATGATGGATGCCAATGACTTTTGCCAGCTTCAAGTTATTTCATCTCTGTGGATTCTTCTGTTTTCGAGAAAGGGTACCAACGCGTTTCTCCACGTCTGTATATAAATAAATATTTTAAAGAAAGTCATTGCCTTTTACTAAAATCTACGTATGTGTGTGTTAGGAGGCACATTTAGGTTAAGGCCAGTTGAGAAAAACAGCACGACTTGTGGGTGGGTGTGCGTCTAAGGAGCTGGGCAGGCGCGGGCTGTACGGTCTGGCGACGAGCTGATAGTTTAATTAGGTCAGCTGCCCCACATCGCCACTCCACAGATGGCCACTATAGGGCGCTGTGCCCACAGGTGTTTAAGGGGAGAGCCTGAGCAGAAGGAGAAGGGAAAGAAAAATCGTGAAAGGAAGAAGGCCGAATTGGGGAGATAGCAGATGGGAAGCAGGTGGTCGGTGGTCCTGTGGAGAAGCAAAGCATCAGGGGCAGATTGTCTCCCCGCTGAGCACTAGAAGGAGGAGGGAATGAAAGAGGAGCCCCTCCTAGGGTGCCAGAATGGCGTGAGGAAGACGGAGGGTCTGGCTTTGGGGCATCATGGCAGATGTTGATGGAGGCAAGAGATGAAGGTTGTGACCGTGGCTGCAAGACCCAAGCAGAGTAAACTGGGGGAGATGGAGAATGGAAGATTGGCTGGGAGAGAAAGAGAAGCTAGATGTCTGTACGGATTTAATGGAATAATGATTTTACAAGTGATTTTAACTTTTATTAACTCTTTATTTAATGGATGGAGCTTCACTTTTGCAATATGGTTTATGTTAACCAAAAGCACTTGAGCACTTTGCACCACCACTTGATTGCTCGTGTCTCCTGTTTTGCCCCGACTCATGTTGGTTTCAGACTGTCGATGGTACAGACACCATAAAGCCAAATTGGACCACACCCCACAACCCAATTCCGTCTTATTTTTCTCCATCCTACCCTGTTGTCCCACATCCTGTTGCCCTCTGCCCCAATTCCACCCCATCCCACCCTTCTGTTTGAGTGATGGTTGCTATTAGAAGGTGCTGTAGAAATCCAAAAGCTGGCAGCTTCAGCCTCCCACCACTGACTCTCTGCATGATGCACAGGGATTCTCTGTATTCGCCTCTTACTCCAGGGGTACTTGGAATGACGGTTTGCTTTTTTAAAACAAAACTGATTACAATATTTACACTCCCCGGCCACTTTATTAGGTACACCTTGCTAGTACCCGGATGGACCCCCTTCTACCTTCAGAACTGCTGTAGTTCTTCATGGCATAGATTCAAAATGGTGGTGGAAACATTCCTCAGGGATTTTAGTCCGTATTGACATGATAGCCTCACACAGGTGCTGCAGATTTGTCAGCTGCACATCCACGATGAGAATCTCCCATTCCACCACCTCCCAAAGGTGCTCGACTGGATTGAGATCTGGTGGCTGTGGAGGCCATTGGAGTCCAGTGAACTCCTTGTCATGTTCAAGAAACCAGTTGGAGATGATCTGAGCTTTGTGACGTGGCGCGTTATCCTGCTGGAAGGAGCCATCAGAAGGTGGCGACACTGCAATCTTAAAGGGATGGACATGGTCAGCAACAATACTCAGGTAGGCTGTGGCATTTAAATGATGCTCAGTTGATACTGAGGGGCCCAAAGTGTGCCAAGAAAATATCATTTAACACCATTACACCACCACCAGCCTGAACCCTTAATACAAGGCAAGATGGATCCCTGCTTTCATATTGTTGACCTGACCATCTGAAGGTCTCAGCAGAAATCGAGACTCGTCAGACCAGGTAACGTATTTTCAATCTTCTGTTGCCCAATTTTCCTGAGCCTGTGTGAATTGTAGCCTCAGTTGCCTGTTCTTAGCTGACAGGAGTGGCACCCGCTGTGGTCTCCCGCTGCTGTAACCCACCTAGTTCAAGGTTCGACATGTTGTGTGTTCAGAGATGCTCTTCTGCACACCTCAGTTGTAACGAGTGCTTATTTGAAGTTCATGTTGTCTTTATATCAGCTCAGACCAGTCTGGCCATTCTCCTGTGACCTCTGCCATCAACAAGGAACTGCCGTTCACTGGATATTTTCCTTTTTTTTTCTCCCATTCTCTTGAATCCTTAGAGATGGCTGTGCATGACAATCCCAGTAGATCAGCAGTTTGTGAAATCCTCAGAGCAGCCCGTCTGACACCAACCACCATGTCACGTTCAGAGTGACTTCATTCGCCTTTCTTCCCCATTCTGATTCTCAGTTTGAACTTCAGCAGATCATCTTGACAATATCTACAGGCCTAAATGCTGCCAGGTGATTGGCTGATTAGATATTTTGCATTAACAAGCGGGTGTACCTAATAAAGTGGCCGGTGAGTGTGTAGGCATCTTGTGGATTTCTCTTCTGAAATGTAAACTCATTAAGGGGCGTGATGGGGAAAATCATATGAACAAATAACATGGAGGGCTGTGTGATTCCTTAACCGTCTTCTGTCCTCCTTCACTACCTGACAATATCCTGCTAGCGATCATCATTTACCATCTGGTGCCGAGGGCAGCTCTGTGTTAACTGTGGCTTTTTAATCGGAAGGTTTTTTTTTCGGTTTATTAGCGCCGGGGCGCCACAAGTTTAAAGGATGTCGAATTAATCTGCCGGAAAGATTAATGAGACCCTGGGCTTTGGTGGCACGGTCTGTGGCCGCAGCATTCCTGAAAGGTTTTGTTATCATTCAGAAATATTCTGCATGGTTTATTTATGAGACTCCTGGCTGCTCACTGAAGTCAATTTTCCAGTCTTGCATTTTAATCATACATGAAGCCTTAATAATCTGTTCTCATTAGCCGACTCCGTGTGCTTCGGCTTTCGACGCGACCATGACTGAAGACGTCCCTGGTTTGTTAGATTATCTGTCCGAAGGTAGGCCACGGCCATTTAATTTTGTTCTTTCTGATTTTATGTAGATATGTGTTTGTCACATTTGCAGTTGGGGGGGGGCGGCGCCTTGTCATGTTGTGAGTAAGAGGGAGCCGTGTGGGTCTTCAATTTAAAGTAATGGTTACAAGCGTGGAACTACTTATGGAGAGTCACACACTTGATGGCAATGTGATGTGTATAATGAAGCTTCAGGCCACACCGGGTCCAGCAACTGCTAATATGCAATGTCGAGGGGTGTGGAGGGCTGTTTCAAAATGCTGAGATAATCTCTTTGTGCACTTTTATATTTATAAACGTGTTTGATTTGAGTTCATGTTTGTGTGTTTTTGCGATAAACTGGCAACCTGCTTCAGAGTCTGCCCCTGCCTTGTGCCCTGTGCTTGTGGCGATAGGCTGCGGCTTCTCTATGACCCAGCTCAGGATAACGTGAGTTTAGAAAATGGATGGATATATACTGCATCTACAGTGGGTATAGAAAAGAATCCCCCCCACCTTTCAAAATATTCCCATTTTTTTTTTTGCTTTACAGCCTTAAATGAAAACACACACGGAAAATATTTCTTCCCAGCTTAACTTACGCAATGCAACTGCTAAAATCCAAGTGAAAGATATCACAGCTACAGTTCAGAAGAATTATAAAAAAACAAAAAACAGGACTTACGAGATTAATAAAGGATCACCCCCCCCCCCCATGTCATTTTGTTGACCCCCACCTTTTGCTTTAATGGCCGCCTTGAGTCTGTTGGGCTTCTTCTCTATCAGCTTTGCACACCTAGATTGAGTAATATTTGCAGACTCTTCTTTACAGTTTAACTGTTCAAGTTCGGTCACATTGGCTGGTGAGCGTTGGTGGTCTGCTATCTTCTAATCTTTCCACAGATTTTCAGTGTGATTTAGCTCTGGGCTCTGACTGGCCACACCAGGACATTCATTTTTTTCTCCTTCGGCCGCTGTGTGGTCCATTTTGCTGTGTGCTTCGGCTCATTGTCAATGTCAATTTATTTATATAGCACATTTAAAACAACATAGGAATGCTGTGGCCAAAGTGCTTTACAATAATAGAATAAAAGAAAAACAAACAAATAACATACAGTGGTGTGAAAAACTATTTGCCCCCTTCCTGATTTCTTATTCTTTTGCATGTTTATCACACAAAATGTTTCTGATCATGTAACCATTAGTCAAATATAACACAAGTAAACACAAAATGCAGTTTTTAAATGATGGTTTTTATTATTTAGGGAGAAAAAAAATCCAAACCTACATGGCCCTGTGTGAAAAAGTAATTGCCCCCTGAACCTAATAACTGGTTGGGCCACCCTTAGCAGCAATAACTGCAATCAAGCGTTTGCGATAACTTGCAGTGAGTCTTTTACAGCGCTCTGGAGGAATTTTGGCCCACTCATCTTTGCAGAATTGTTGTAATTCAGCTTTATTTGAGGGTTTTCTAGCAGGAACCGCCTTTTTACGGTCATGCCATAGCATCTCAATTGGATTCAGGTCAGGACTTTGACTAGGCCACTCCAAAGTCTTCATTTTGTTTTTCTTCAGCCATTCAGAGGTGGATTTGCTGGTGTGTTTTGGGTCATTGTCCTGTTGCAGCACCCAAGATCGCTTAAGCTTGAGTTGACGAACAGATGGCCGGACATTCTCCTTCAGGATTTTTTGGTAGACAGTAGAATTCATGGTTCCATCTATCACAGCAAGCCTTCCAGGTCCTGAAGCAGCAAAACAACCCCAGACCATCACACTACCACCACCATATTTTACTGTTGGTAT
>JANRMT010062817.1:7171103-7182355 GCA_026402145.1 Polypterus bichir lapradei | reverse complement strand
GCCAGCATTCTTTATTTTTGAGCAGCACCACTGCGCCACTGTTGCTTTGAAAAATTAAATACAGTTGGCCGGTTCCAAGCATCGACTGGATCATAGCATACATACAACACCGCAAGACAAGCACATTAGTGAGTCTTTATCCATCCATCCATTATCCAACCTGCTATATCCTATCTACAGGGTCACAGGGGTCTGCTTGAGCAAATCCCAGCCAACACATGGCGCAAGGTAGGAAACAAACCCCGGGCAGGACGCCAGCCCACCGCAGAAAACCCACGCAGACACGGGGAGAACATGCAAACTCCACACAGTGAGGACCCAGGAAGCACACCCAGGTTTATTGTTTGTTAATTTATTTTTATTTTTAAAGTTGTGTTTTTTTTTTTTTTTTTTTAAAATTACGTTTTCTCAAACAATTAAAAAAAAAAAAAACTTTAATTTTCTTCCCGGGCAACGCTGAGTATTTCAGCTAGTTACCAATATAGCTTATTGCACATGTTCAATTAAAAATGATCTCAAACTGAGGAGATTCAGAGTTCAGAAAGTTATTTTTTAGTCTTTTTGGTTGTAAACGGATTGACCTAAAGCGTCTGTCTGCCTGCCTGACAGGAGGAGCTCAAACAAAGAATTTCCAAATGAGTTTTGTCCTTGAGAATGTTTTTGGCCCTTCTCACACAGCGAGTTCGAGTGATGGCAGTTCAGTCCCAGTAATGGCCTCTGCTGTTTTTACGACCCGCTGCAGGGCTTCTTTAGCAGCCTTAGTGCAGCTGTTGTACCTGCAGGCCATCATGCAGTTAGTTAAGATGCTCTCTCTCTATAGAGCATCTATAGAAATTAACCAGCAGCTTCTGGGGGAGGTCAGCTCTCCTTAGCTTCCTGAGAAAATAAGAGGCGTTGTTGTGCTTTGCCTATTACAGCCAAGTACTTGTCAGCCCAGGACAGGTCCTCTGAGATGGTGACTCCTAGAAACTTAAAGCTGAAAACTCTTTCCACAGCATCTGCATTGATTGTTATCGGACTGTGATTGGCCATTTTAGTGGTCCTAAAGTTCAGAATAACTTCTTTGGTCATTTTCTCAAGCTAAATAAAGAAAAAACTGAAATTTTAGTGATTGGCAATAATGGACATAATGAGGTTATTAGAAATATACTTGATGCATTAGAATTAAAAGTCAAGATGGAGGAAAAGAATTTAGGGGTAACTGTTGACTGTGACCTGAATTTTACATCGCATATTAATCCGATCACTAGGACAGCATTTTTTCACTTAAGAAATATAGCAAAAGTTAGACCTGTGATATCATTGCAAGATGCTGAAAAATGAGTTCACACTTTTGTTTTCAGTCGACTAGGTTACTGTAACACACTCCTCTCAGGACCACCCAAAAAAGACATCAATCGACTGCAACGAGTGCAGAATGCAGCTGCTAGAATCTTAACTAGGAAAAGAAAATCTGAGCACATCACCCCAGTCTTAGCGTCACTACACTGGTTACCTGTGTTATTTAGTATTGACTTGAAAATCCTGCTGATGGTTTACAAAGCCTTCAATAATCTGCTCCATCTGATATATTGGAGTGTCTTACACCTTACACTCCAAATCGTAACCTTAGATCTTCAAATGAGTGTCTGCTTAGAAATCCAAGATCAAAACTTAAAAGAAGTGGTGAGGCGGGCGGGAGGCCTTCTGCTGTTATGCACCTAAAATCTGAAATAGCCTGCCAATAGGAATTTGCCATGCTGATACGGTGGAGCTCTTTAAAACACTGCTGAAAACATATTACTTTAACTTCATTTTAATTTAATCCTGATGCTCTGCATATTCAATTAATTATCATTACTATTCATGAAGGCTTCAAAATCCTTACTAACCCTTACTTTCTCTTCTTTTCTTTTTCCGGTTTTCTGTGGTGGCGACCTGCACCACCATCACCTGATCAAAGCACCGTGATGTTCTTACATTGATGGATTAAAAGCCAGAAGTCCACATGACCGTCATCATCAAGTCCTTCCATGAGAACCCTGAATACCATGAGGACTGATTGAGGTCATATATGTTAGGTAGAATGCCTAGAGGGGGCTGGGTGGTCTCGTGGCCTCAGACCCCCTGCAGATTTTATTTTTTCTCTCCAGCCGTCTGGAGTTTTTTTTTTGTTTTTTCTGTCCTCCCTGACCATCTGACCTTACTTTTATTCTATGTTAGTTAGTGTTCTCTTATTTTAATTCTTACTTTGTCTCTTTCCTCTTTCTTCATCATGTAAAGCACTTTGAGCTCCATTATTTGCATGAAAATGTGCTACAGAAATAAAGGTTGCTGTTGTTTTGGTATTTAAGACCAGGTCGTTGGTGTTGCACCATGCTATCAGATTCTGAACCTCTTCCCTATATGCAGCTTCATTGTTGTCTGCTACAAGCCCAATGACAGTCGTGTCGTCGGCAAATTTAACAATGTTTGATTGGTGGATGGGTTGACAGTCATGGGTGAAGAGTGCATAGAGAAGGGGACTTAGTACACATCTTTACGGCACACCAGTGCTCAGGGTAAGGGTAAGGGTGGAACACATGAATTCAATAATTTGGAGAGGGGTCCCAATACTTTTGGCCTTCAGCACCATCCAACCTCTGCTCCTTAGGGACAAGATGACAGAGATGGGAGCAGATTCATACCTGGTGGCATGGACCGTGGACTATCTTACAGACAGACCTCAGTATATGCGTCTCTGGAACTGCAGGTCTGACATTGTGGTCAGCAACACAGGAGCGCCGCAGGGGACTGGACTTTCGCTGGTCCTGTTCAGCCAACATACATCAGACTTCCAATACAACTCGGAGTCCTGCCACGTGCAAAAGTTCGCTGAGGACACTGCTATCGTGGGCTGCATCAGGAGTGGGCAGGAGGAGGAGTACAGGAACCTAATCAAGGACTTTATTAAATGGTGCGACTCAAACCACCTACACCTGAACACCAGCAAAACCAAGGAGCTGGTGGTGGATTTTAGGAGACCCAGGCCCCTCATGGACCCCGTCATCATCAGAGGTGACTGTGTGCAGAGGGTGAAAACCTATAAATACCTGGGAGTGCAGCTGGATGATAAATTGGACTGGACTGCCAATACTGATGCTCTGTGTAAGAGAGGACAGAGCCGACTATACTTCCTTAGAAGACTGGCGTCCTTCAACATCTGTAATTAGATGCTGCAGATGTTCTATCAGACGCTTGTGGCGAGCGCCCTCTTCTACATGGTGGTGTGCTGGGGAGGCAGCATAAAGAAGCGGGACGCCTCACGCCTGGACAAACTGGAGAGGAATGCAGGCTCTATTGTAGACACGGAGCTGGACAGTTTGACATCCGTGGCAGAGCGACGGGCGCTGAGCAGACTCCTGTCAATCATGGAGAATCCACTGCATCCACTGAACAGGATCATCTCCAGACAGAGGAGCAGCTTCAGCGACAGACTGCTGTCACCGTCCTGCTCCACTGACAGACTGAGGAGACCCCACACTATGCGACTCTTCAATTCCACCCGGGGGGGGGTAAACGTTAACATTATACAAAGTTATTGTCTGTTATACCTGCATTGTTATCACTCTTTAATTTAATATTGTTCTTTATCAGTATGCTGCTGCTGGAGTATGGGAATTTCCCCTTGGGATTAATAAAGTAAGTCTATCTATCTATCTACAGTTAGGTCCATAAATATTTGGACAGAGACAACTTTTTCTCATTTTGGTTCTGTACATGACCACAATGAATTATAAATGAAACAACTGAGATGCAGTTGAAGTGCAGACTTTCAGCTTTAATTCAGTGGGTTAAACAAAACAATTGCATAAAAATGTGAGGCAACTAAAGTATTTTTTGAACACAATCCCTTCATTTCAGGGGCTCAAAAGTAATTGGACAAATTAAATAACTGGAAATCAAATGTTTATTTCTAATACTTGGTTGAAAACCCTTTGCTGGCAATGCCAGCCTGAAGTCTTGAACTCCTGGACATCACCAGATGCTGGGAAGAACCCTAGAGTGACAGCAAAGGACTTGAAGAAGTCATAAGAACTGGCTAACATCTCTGTTCATGAGTCAACTATACACAAAACATTCAATAAGAAAGGAGTCCATGGCAGGACACCAAGAAGGAAGCCACTGCTATCAAAAAAGAACATTGCTGAACGCCTGAAGTTTGCGAAAGAGCACTTGGACACTCCACAACGGTACTGGGAAAATGTTTTGGTGGAGTGATGAAACCAAAGTTGAACTATTTGGGAAGAACAAGCAGAACTTCATTGGGCATAAAAAGGGCACCGCATATCAACATCAAAACATCATCCCTACAGTAAAGTATGGTGGAGGAGGGAATATTGCGATTTGGGCCTGCTTTGCTGCATCAGGGCCTGGACAGCTCGCCATCACTGAGGGGAAAATGAATTCACAAGTTTTCCAACAAATTCTCCAGGATGATATGAGGGTGTCTGTCCGTCAACTCAAGCTCAGAAGAGGCTGGGTGATGCAACAGGACAACGAGCCCAAACATCACAGCAAATCCACAACACAATGGCTTCAGAAGAACAAACTCTGCCTTGTGGAGCGGCCCAGTCAGAGCCCAGACCTCAATCCTATTGAATGGCTTAAAGACAGAGAGCCATACACAGAAGACAACCAAAGAATATGGAAGAGTTAAGGCAGTTCTGCAGGGAAGAATGGGCTCAAACTTGATGTGCAGGTCTGATCTGCAGTTACAAGAAGCGCCTGGTTGAGGTCATTGCTGCCAAAGGAGGGTCAACCAGTTATTAAATCCCAAGGTTCACTTACTTTTTCCACTACCACAGTGAACGTTGAATGTGTTTGTAAAATAAAGACATGAAAGAGTAGAATTTTTTGTGCGTCATTGGCTTAAGCTCATGATGTAGATCAGTACCTGTGACTTAGATGAAGATCACATCACTTTTTATGACCAATTCATGCAGTAAACCAGACAATTCCAAAGGGTTCACATACTTTTAACTTTGACTGTAACTTAATTCATGGATTTATTTGTTTGGATATATTTGTATGTGTGGATTACTCGGGTTGTTACTGACATCTGGTGAAAAGTTCATGTCTATAGCCCCATTAGAAATACGTTTACTGAGAAAAACGTTGACGTGCTCAATACTTATTTTCCACACTGTGTCTGTCAGTCTGTCTGTCTGCCTGCCTGTCTGTCCATAAATCCACCCATCTGTCAGCACTAAGCCTCCAATGGACAATAGTGGGAAAAAAAAGTAAGCATGTATCTGTCTGCTCATCTGTCTTTAGCACTACACCACCAGGAGCCAACAGTTTACAACACTGTCTATCTCTTCCTCAGGATCACCCTACAAGTAATAAAAGTTGCTGTCCATCTGTCTGTCTGTACCAAGTCAGGAATAGATAACAGTAAACAAAAAAACAACATCTCTGTCTGTCCATCTCTCTGTCAGTACTACAAGCTAATAATGTAATATTTTGTTTGTGTGTCCCTCTCGCCATCAGGACCACCATAAAACTGATAATGAGAAATCCTATCTGTTTTTCAGCAGCTTAAAAAGCAGATAATTAAATAACCTGAGTCATTCCCGGGTTCCTCTGCCCATCTACAGATACTTTATTAGAGCTTAAAATGAAAAGTCCTCTATTGATCCATCCATCTGTTAGCTCCAGCAGATGACGGTGGAAAAAAAATATGCATGCCTTGGTGTTCATCCGTCTTCGGACCTACAACTCCAGGAGCCATCAATCTATACATACTACACAGTTCCAATGTGCAACATTGGGGGGGAAAAAGTCTGTCTGACCATCTGTCTTCAACACTACGACTCCAGGAGCTAAACTATGCCATCTCTCTCTCTCTCTCTCTGTCTCTTTCTCTCCATCAGGACCACTGTACAACAAATAACAAATCCTGTCCCTCTGTCTGTCAGTACCAAGCCTAGAATAGATAGCAGTAAACAAATAAACAACCTGTTCATCTCCCTCTGTCAGTACTACAAGCTCCCGGAACTAATAATTTTATATTCTGTCCATGTCTACATCAGGACCACCGTAAAACTGATAATGAATAATTATATTTAAGTCTGTCAGTCTCTAAAACAGCAGATAATTACATAATCAACCCATTTCTTGGTTCCTCTGACCATCTCCAGATACATACATTGAACAGCCCTCTGTCCATCCATCTCTCATCTGTCAGCTCCAATGGATGACAGTGAAAAAATATTCATGATTTTCTCTGTCTATCGGTCTTCAGCACTACAACTCCAGGGCTAACAGTTTAATACGCTGTCTCTCTGTCCATCTCTCCCACAGGACAACAGTACAGGCAATAATGAAATATTCTCTCTCTGTCAGTCCCTTAAACTCCAGATTAATTAAATAACCTGGCCATTTCTTGGTTCATCTGTCTACCTCTAAATAATTTACTATAGCATACAATGAAAAATCCTCTGTCCATCCATCTGTCAGCACTCCAACTCTTGAATGACAGTGGAAAAAAATGATGTCTGCCTGTCCATCAGTCTTCAGTATTACATTTCCAGGGGCCTCATGTATAAACGGTGCGTATGCACAAAAATGTTGCATACTCTCTTTTCCACACTCTAAAACCTAAACTTGGTGAAAAGCCACGCACATTTCCACGGTAGCTCAAACCCTGGTGTACGCAAGTTCTCCGCTCAATTTTGCAAACTGGCAGCACCCAGCGTCAAAGCAGTGCTACTGTTCCAGTGTGGTTTCCCTTTCTTTTTTAGATCCACATCCCTGACTTGGCTTTATAAATACACTCACCTAAAGGATTAGAATCAACCAATCACATGGCAGTTGCTTCAATGCATTTAGGGGTGTGGTCCTGGTCAAGACAATCTCCTGAACTCCAAACTGAATGTCAGAATGGGAAAGAAAGGTGATTTAAGCAATTTTGAGCGTGGCATGGTTGTTGGTGCCAGACGGGCCGGTCTGAGTATTTCACAATCTGCTCAGTTACTGGGATTTTCACGCACAACCATTTCTAGGGTTTACAAAGAATGGTGTGAAAAGGGAAAAACATCCAGTATGTGGCAGTCCTGTGGGCGAAAATGCCTTGTTGATGCTAGAGGTCAGAGGAGAATAGGCCGACTGATTCAAGCTGATAGAAGAGCAACTTTGACTGAAATAACCACTCGTTACAACCGAGGTATGCAGCAAAGCATTTGTGAAGCCACATCACACACTACCTTGAGGCGGATGGGCTACAACAGCAGAAGACCCCACCGGGTACCACTCATCTCCACTACAAATAGGAAAAAGAGGCTACAATTTGCACGAGCTCACCAAAATTGGACAGTTGAAGACTGGAAAAATGTTGCCTGGTCTGATGAGTCTCGATTTCTGTTGAGACATTCAAATGGTAGAGTCAGAATTTGGCGTAAACAGAATGAGAACATGGATCCATCATGCCTTGTTACCACTGTGCAGGCTGGTGGTGGTGGTGTAATGGTGTGGGGGATGTTTTCTTGGCACACTTTAGGCCCCTTAGTGCCAATTGGGCATCGTTTAAATGCCACGGGCTACCTGAGCATTGTTTCTGACCATGTCCATCCCTTCATGACCACCATGTACCCATCCTCTGATGGCTACTTCCAGCAGGATAATGTACCATGTCACAAAGCTCGAATCATTTCAAATTGGTTTCTTGAACATGACAATGAGTTTCACTGTACTAAAATGGCCCCCACAGTCACCAGATCTCATAATCATAATGCCATGATTAGATGCCAGTAAACAACAACAACAAAAAATATCTCTGCTTGTCCATCTCTCTGTCAGTACTACAAATACTAACAATTTTATATTCTCTCTGTCTGACAATCTCTTCATCAAGACCACCATAAAACCGATTATTAAATACCTTCTCTGTCTGTCAGTCTCTTAAACAGTAGGTAATGAAATAACCTGCTCATTTCTTTGTTGTCTCTGCCCATCTCCAGATATTTTATTAGAACTTAAATTAAAAAGCTCTTGGTTTGTCCATCCACCCATCCGCTCCTGTGGATGACAGTGGGGAAAAAAAAAAATGTCTGTCCATCCGTCCGTCCGTCCGTCTTTAGAACTAAAATTCCTGGAGCCAACGGTTTAATATTATGTTTATCTGTCCATTAATCTGACAGCACTACACAACTCCAATGCGCAACTGTGGGGAAGAAAAAATCTGTCTGTGCATCCGTCTTCAGCACTACAACTCCAGGAGCGAACATTTGCTGTCTGTCTCCCTCTCCATCAGGACCACCATACACCTGATAATGAAATATCCTGTCTGTCTGTCTGTCTGTCTCCTTAACATCAGGTGAATTAAATAACCAGTCTACTTCTTGGTTTATCTGTCCACTACAACTCCAAGAGGTAAAATATCCTGTCTATCTGTCTCTCTCTCTCTCTCTCCATCAGGACCACCATACAACTAATTATAACAAGTCCTGTCCATCTGCCTGTTAGTACCATGGCTTGAAGACAGCAGCAAGCAAAAAAAAAAACCCACACATCTGTGCTTGTCCATCTCTCCGCTAGTACTATAAGCTCCAATAGTTCATAATATAGTACTCTGTCCATTTGCCCATCCCTCCATCAAGATCACCATAAAATCGATAATTAAATACTTTCTCTGTCTGTCAGTCTCTTAAACAGCAGGTAATGAAATAACCTGCCCATTTCTTTGTTCCTCTGCCCATCTCTAGATATTGTATTAGACCTTAAAATGAAAAGCCCTTTTTTTGTCCATCCACCCATCCGCTCCTGTGGATGACAGTGAAAAAAAATATACATGTCTGTCTGTCCATCCGTCTTCAAAACTAAAATTCCTGGATCTAACGGTTTAATATTCTGTCTATCTGTCCATCAATCTGACAGCACTACACAACTCTAATGTGTAGCAGTGGGGAAGGAAAAAGTCTGTGTGTCCATCAGTCTTCAGCACTACAAATCCAGGAGTGAACATTTGCTGTCTATCTGTCTCCCTCTCCATCAGGACCACCATATACCTGATAATGAAATATCCTGTCTGTCTGTCTGTCTGTCTGTCTGTCTCTTAAACAGCAGGTAATGAAATAACATGACCATTTCTTTGTTCTTCTGTCCATCTCCAGATATTTTATTAGAACTTAAAATTGAAAATCCCTTTCTCTTTCCATTCATCCATCAGCTCCTGTGATGACAATGAAAAAATACTCATGTCTGTCTGTCCATCCATCTTTAGAACTAAAATTCCAGCAGCTAACAGTTTAATATTCTGCTTATCTATCCATCAATATGACACAACTCCAATGTGTAGCAGTGGGGAAGAAAAAGTCTGTTTGTCCATCAGTCTTCAGCACTACAACTCCAGGAGCGAACATTAACAGCAGATGAATTAAATAACCAGTCTACTTCTTGGTTTGTCTGTCCACTACAACTCCAAGAGATAAAATATCCTGTCTGTCTTCCTCTTCATCAGGACCACCATATACCTGATAATGAAATATTTTGTCTGTCTGTCTGTCAGTCTCTTAAATAGCATGACATTGGGGTTAAAACTGCCAACACTAAATAATTCTGCATTTATAAACATGCTAAAAATCACTGGGTGCAAGGCCGGGATCGGATAACAGTCCATCACAGGACATGATCACTTCTCCCTTTGAGTCCTGGAAATGACTGAAATGCATTTCCAAGAAATGAAGACCATTATTGCCATCTGATACAGCCAATAGGCTACAAGGTCACTAAGAGTCAAACACGAGTAAATGGATAAATAACAGCAGCAAACAAAAATGTCATAAATTTAAACCGCTTGAAGCTACGCAGCCACAGAATATATGTCAAGTTGAATCATTGAAATAGAACAAAGTGCATAACCAGCTAAATCCATAAAAAAAAAAGGGAAAAGCTCACTTTAAATAGCCACTCGCTGAGAATAACAGGATGGGATTAATGTATGGAGCCTCCGCTGCCCCAGATCGAGAGTAGTGAGTTGAGGAGATTTGGACTTCTAATGACTCACTGGAAGGAGACACAGGGTCAGCTCAGGACACATGACAGGATTACCCCCTTAGAGGAGGCTTGGGGAGAACCAGCAGAAATGGAAGTCGGCCCATCACCAGCAGGACCCCTGAGCAGGAACAATACATGACAGATGACAATTTAAAAATTAAAAAATAAAAAGTGTCATCCTGACCTAAACAAACAATTTATGGGCACCAGGAAACAATGTTAACCACACCTAACAAGTGGCCACCCGGATGAGGGTCTGTTGTGGTGTGAAATTTTGTATTCAATTTGATAAATATTTTCTATGCTTTATTTGTAATAATATTAAAGTTACATAATTGAAAAGAACAGCAATGGTTTGATGGTTAAGAACCCCAAACCCCTCCAGACTCAGACCCCACACCACCAGAACCCCAAACCCCTCCAGACTTCCCCCTCAATCCCACCAGAACCCTAAACACCAGCAAACACAAAGAGTAGATGACAAAGTAGAACACTGTAAAGAATTCAAAAATGTTGGCGTGGTACACATGCAGAGCAGGTTAGACATAATAGAAGTATGAAAATTCGAAAGTCTCAAAAAAATGATAGTAAAGATCAAATTAGTGCAAACAAACAGAAATTATTACTCTGTGAAATAACGGAACAGCAGAAAGAGATTGAATATATTGTTTGGATTTAAACTTTAAGTCGGAAACTTGCAGATCGTCTAATTCATGTTGCCATCAGGGAAAAGTCATGTTTCTACCCAATGAGGAGGCTTATCAGCGAGAATTAAAAGATTTGTTGTTTGGTGAAAATGAAATCCACATACGCGCAGAGACGTGAAGTGGCTGGCGCATAGAGCAGATCTGTGGGGAGCAAAGCGAGCAGGGGGTGAAGCCCCCTAGTTTAAAGTAAAAGACGTCTGTGTGCCGCCTAAAAAGTACACATCAGCATTTATCAGGTTGTATGGTTGCCAGTGTTTACTTGTACTTTGCTTAATATTATTATTATTATTTATGAATCTACTCTATATCTATACTAATAAACGGCAAAGCCCTCACTCACTCACTCACTCACTCACTCACTCACTCACTCACTCATCACTAATTCTCCAACTTCCCGTGTAGGTAGAAGGCTGAAATTTGGCAGGCTCATTCCTTACAGCTTCCTTACAAAAGTTGGGCAGGTTTCATTTCGAAATTCTACGCGTAATGGTCATAACTGGAAGTTGTTTTTCTCCATTACAGTAAATGGAG
>JANRMT010062817.1:7120936-7137354 GCA_026402145.1 Polypterus bichir lapradei | reverse complement strand
ATATATATACTAGGGGGCTGATCGCACAATAAGAAGATGCGGACGAATTGGCTGCTGCTACCGAACTGCATGTTGCGCTGCGCGACGATCATTTAAAAGCTTGTACAGCAGCTGTCCTTTTGTCTCACTTCCTTGTTTCCCAGGACGTTAAAGTGTCTCCGAGAAATTGTTTATAAGTAGGGCATGACATGCAAGTAGTCTTGCGGGACTTCAAAGTGTCTCCCCGAGATGATCACATCTCAACCCAAAATTTTTTAATATAATAGATATAGATATATATAGATAGATATCCTTATACTGTATATAATTTGATACTATCCATATGTATGGCATTCGCGTCAATACCTTGACTCTCAATACAAGTTAGAACCATGCAATGGGACTCTGCCACTATACTTAGAACATAACGTGGCAAACGCGGACGCAGTATTGCATGATTGGCTGAGAATGTTCGAATGCTTCAGTGACGCCGCTGAATGGCCGAGTATAGTAAGTCGGTGTTGGTTTGAGCAGATACCCGTAAGTTCGGTTGGTTTTTGGAACGTTGGTTTGATGGGGCGTACTTTCCAGGACTAACATCGTCGACTGACTTAAACCCTTCAACAGCTCCGGAACCGTAAGTAAGTAATTTAGAACGTATCGCTATTTGCTTGGTACGTCGAAATCTGTCTTTGGTCAGTTTGGTTTTGGCATCCGTCTTTCTGACATCTATTAGCAAACTGAGTAATGACGGCTGGATATTAACAACAGTCATTGTTTAAATTTTAGCCGATCTCAGATCTAAAATGACCATGGCAACATAATTATTAGTCCGACTCTGATTAGACTCGTAAATTATGGTTTGTTTTGAAAATTTGTTTGCCGGAAAAAATCAAATGAGGTGTGCCAAAGAGCTGAGTTCATGTCTCGCAGCCCCGTTTAAATGGGAAGCTCTTCATTACATCGGCCGAAAAGGTCTATGTTAAGCACAAATCAGTGCCATGATAACAAAATCATTTCAAGGACTTAACAAAACAAATAATTCTTTGCAGAGAAAGTATGGATTTCACAAATGTAGAATTTGTAGCCCGATTCGATCAGGCTCCCAGTTGCTAGTATATAGATATTTTGAAAAGGTCAACAGGTTCTATGGGGGGCACTTACTTTTTCACAGGACTATCTGTTTTCAGTCTGTTATGACTCTTCTGTTTAAATCAATTTTTTAAAATGGGAAGTTCAATTCTGACCTAAGGATGTCAGTTCACACAGTTAGCAGAGTGATGAAGTGATTCTTTTATTGTCAATCACCCCGAGACAAAGTAATGAGCCAGTGAGGGTCGATGGTTCCTTGTGGAGAATTAAGTCCCATCGTTAATCAGGGCCTTTGACAAATGTTTGCCCTTTTGAGTTCACAAACCAAATGCAGAAACGACAAGAAATCAAAGTTCAGGATTTCAAGGGTAGCCGTCAATGAGCCTCTCAGGTGAAGAACTCGATTGCAATATAAAACGTGGCCATTGCGGTCATCACTGGACTGAGCCAAGTGCGCTGGTCACTTATAATGAACCGATGAGTGGAATTTTAACAGAAGTGTCTGGTACTGGCTACAATTCGAGTCTTTTATTCACTAAGAGACCAGCACATGAACTTTCTCTAAATAAAGTTGGAGTTTTCTCCTGTTCACAACGTTTTCCTGTCTGTGCAACGGATTACGAAAGTCTTCAGACCACTTTGCTTTGTTCACGTTTTATGTTGCATTGTTGGGCTAAAATTGTTTAAATTCGTTTTCTTTTTCCCTCATCAAGCAACGCTCAGTACCTCCAAAATAACAATGCAAAAACCGGAGTTTTGAAATTTTTGCTAATTTATAAGAAATAAAAAATAAAAAGATTGCACGGTTACAATGACACAAGAATTCAGACACTTTGTTTGTACTTAATTAACTCTTTGAGGGCAGAATGATTTTTGCAGGCAACACAGTTTTCTGAAAAGCACACATAGTAAAGGTTTCACACATAAATCAATGTAAAACGTTTGTTGTGGCTGCTGTCGTTGCCTGTTCAGCGTCTCTGCTGGCTGTGCAGGGGCAGCTCGATGGCCGGTAGGAATGCTTGGCGGGCTGCCTGCCTGGCCTGTTTTTTCGCGTGGCAGTGCAACGCTATCTGGTTTGTACCTCTTGTCATTGTAAGTAACATGTTGCCGTGTCCAGCACCACAGTCAACCGGGGACCGATCAGCTGAAGCCGGTACCTTACTTTCGTTTTCAATCCCCATCTTCAGATCACTTGTATCAAAATCGGAGTCCGAAAAGTCAGAGTCCAATTCGTCGATAATACTCAAAATGTCGTCCATGGAATATTTTGCTTTCTCTCGCCAGACGTCGATGCCATTTTAGAGGTTGTTTGCTCCTTGCTACTCACGCATGCGCAGGTAATCGAGGTCCAATCAATGAAGCTAACTTTCCTTCTATCGAAGAGAGTCAATCTAAAACATAATAGTGAGTTTTGTCGCCGTTTACGGCTGATTACCATCCTCTACCCCTGAATTTTGACAAAAGTCTGCCCAGAAAGAGTTAATTGAAGTGCCTTTGGTAGCGAAGCAGTGATTCCAGCCAGTGGTCTCCTTGGTCTTGACAAAACAAGCTTTGTCTACACTGGGCCTCATTTATTAAACTTTACGTGATATGCGTATGGCAAAAAATGGGAAAATGTGTCCGCCAAAAAACCAAAATAATAATTTATAAGACCTGCCATATATACAATTCTATACAATTTACCGTTTATAAATCACAATCGCACATTTCGAGCCAAGCTTTCTAAATGAAGCCCCTGGACTCTGGAAGTTTGAAGAAGCCGTGCTAACTATTATGGATCTCGATGTGATCATTTTTAATATTTGAAACCCTTTTGGATCATTATTCTTGTATAATTTCTGGTCTGAACCTTTGTTTTATTATTATGAAACTTGAATTTTTGTTTTGTTTGAGATTTCTGTGCTGTCATTTTTTACATTTGTTGCTTTGTGTCCTCCATCACCATAACCTATCGTCTGTGGGAGAGAAGCGAAAGCTTTAAATTCGTCAAAAATTTCGATCTCCGGTTTTCAATGGATCTCGATGTTTGTTAGGGTCCCGTAAACGATATCTTGATGATGGATGTGTGTGTGTGTCGCCATTTCTCGAGGACGATCTAGAGCTAAAATGGCTACACGGAAAAATACCAAACTTGAAACTTAAGCCTGTTATGAGATGACGATATTCTGATAAATTTTTTAGCCAAATCGTGCAAGTGAAATAGGCCCTCTAGAGGAACTCCTCAAATACCGTAATTCTGTGATTAATTATGAGTTCTTCTCGTCAGTTGCTATCGTAATGACCTATTTTATGATCAGAAAGTTCAGCATCAGAGTGGTAAATTAATAACTGAAATGTTAGAGAATAGTTCGGTTAACTTGATTCCGAGGGCGCAAAGCTTACTGACGCTCGTCTCTGAATTTTTTGCTTTAGGTTACAGTCCACCACCATTTTGTATTATTTTTAATGGCCACAATTTTTTTTTTCGGTTATTTATTTACCATTTACAGTTTCATGTAATAGGAATTTGTTATTTTTTCGCACACCCCTTGGGGTCAGAGCACAGGGTCGGCCATTGTACTACGCCCTGGAGCCATTTTACAGGTTAAGGGTCCAACGGAGTAGGATCCCTTTTGGCAGTAACAGGTGTGAAAGATACCCGGACACAGACAGACACCGAGACAGCCAGACGTCCCAAAACACACACTTTTATTTCTATTCCTGCACACAGCACCAGACAATACACATATCAGCAGTAAAGCTCACAGCTCTGTCTCCTTTTCTCTGTCTCCATTGACTTTACTGCCACTTCCACTCCTCTTTTGCAAGCTCCATCCTCTTCCACCCGACTCTGGCTCCCCGAGTGGAGTCAGGTGGCCTCCTTTATACTGCACCTGGAAGTGCTCCAGGTACTTCCTGATTAACATCCGGCTGTATGCCAAGGCTCCGGAGCTGTCCAGGGCGCCCCCCTGGAGGTGACCATGGACCCCATCAGGGTTGAGCCTCCAAGCTCCCAATCCGTGGCCCTGATTTAATCCAGGGGGGGCTGCCCTCTTGCGCCCCGGGAAAGATATTGCCCCTCTCCCGGTCCTTCCCTCCTCCAGTCGTCTGCCACACAGGATTTGAGCTGACAACCTTCCATATACCAGTGCCTCAGAGCCACCACTCCTGCCTTGTCGTGCTGCCACGTAACTGTTGGATCACAATATTGTCCTGATCACGGGCTCTCTTTAGGGTGGCAGTGCGCTGTTTGGCCCAACTTTGTAGATGAAACAAACCTTTTGTGTAGAGAGTACTGAGCGATTAAAAGACCTTAAGGTTTTAGACTTTTTGGAAGAAAGATTTTTGGTTGTCATTTAGGATTTGTTCTTTTTTCAACTGTCCTTCCTGCTTCTTTATGCATTGATGATTTTTGGCTAGGAGGAATGCTGAAGTGCGTTCAGAAAGCGGGTTGCGTAGTGATAGATAGATAGATACTTTATTAATCCCAAGGGGAAATTCACATACTGCAGCAGCAGCATACTGATAAAGAACAATATTAAATTAAAGAGTGATAACAATGCAGGTATAACAGACTATAACTTTGTATAATGTTAACGTTTACCCCCCCCCCCGGGTGGAATTGAGGAGTCGCATAGTGTGGGGTCTCCTCAGTCTGTCAGTAGAGCAGGACGGTGACAGCAGTCTGTCGCTGAAGCTGCTCCTCTGTCTGGAGATGATCCTGTTCAGTGGATTTAGTGGATTCTCCATGATTGACAGGAGCCTGCTCAGCGCCCGTCGCTCTGCCACGGATGTCAAACTGTCCAGCTCCGTGCCTACAATAGAGCCTGCCTTCCTCACCAGTTTGTCCAGGCGTGAGGCTTCCCTCTTCTTTATGCTGCCTCCCCAGCACACCACCGCGTAGAAGAGGGCGCTCGCCACAACCGTCTGATAGAACATCTGCAGCATCTTATTGTAGATGTTGAAGGCTGCCAGCCTTCTAAGGAAGTATAGTCGGCTCTGTCCTTTCTTGCACAGAGCATCAGTATTGACAGTCCAGTCCAGTTTATCATCCAGCTGCACTCCCAGGTATTTATAGGTCTGCACCCTCTGCACACAGTCACCTCTGATGATCACGGGTCCATGAAGGGCCTGGGTCTCCTAAAATCCACCACCAGCTCCTTGGTCTTGCTGGTGTTAAGGTGTAAGTGGTTTGAGTCGCACCATTTAATAAAGTCCTTGATTAGGTTCCCATACTCCTCCTGATGCAGCCCACCATAGCAGTGTCGTCCGTGAACTTTTGCATGTGCCAGGACTCCGAATTGTATTGGAAGTCTGATGTATGTTGGCTGAACAGGACCGGAGAAAGTCCAGTCCCCTGCGGCGCTCCTGTGTTGCTGACCACAATGTCAGACCTGCAGTTCCCGAGACGCACATACTGAGGCCTGTCTGTAAGATAGTCCACGATCCATGCCACCAGGTGTGAATCTACTCCCATCTCTGTCAGCTTGTCCCTAAGGAGCAGAGGTTGGATGGTGTTGAAGGCGCTAGAGAAGTCCAGAAACATCATTCTTACTGCACCACTGCCAAAGTGGGAGAGGGATCAGTGTAGCATATAGATGATGGCATCCTCTGCTCCCACCTTCTCCTGGTATGCAAACTGCAGAGGGTCGAGGGCATGGCGGACGTGTGGCCTCAGGTGGTGAAGCAGCAGCTGTGATGATGGATTCGTTGTTTTTGAAGAACACTTCGACAGCGAAAGCACAGTGCGCACCGGACCAAGGCATGTGGCTGACTAAAAACTACAAGCGATCACCTGTCAAACGAGCCCCCCACCCCAACTCACTCGGCTGCCTCTAAATGTGGCACTTCATTTTGGCTCACCCTGTATTATTCATTTGTTTATTTGACTTATCGGATTTCGTGTCTTTGTCTGTGAGTGAGTGCGGGTCGGGCCAAGGCTGGGTGCGCTTCTGAAATCCCCACCAAAATAAATAAATAAATCACCGTCCCTTTGACGCTGTGAATCTGAACAGCACCGGACCGCGACAGGGTGATGATTTCGCTTTGCCATTATGGGTACTTGAGTGTAGGTTGATGGGAAAATACAGCAAATGTATCCATCAAAAATGAAAAACGTAGACCGTGAGGGGGGTTTGAATTGCAGTGCACACAGAAAACCCATAGGGGGCACTTTACCTGGGTGTTTGAAGTGCATATGTTTGACCTTCAGTGTCACTCCATGCAAGAGCTTATGAGGCAGATGGCAGCCAACTTTCCTTAGCCAAGTGTTATTTTGTTTTGTTTCATTTCACCATCTTTTATATTTTGAGGGAAATATTTTTATTAAAAAAAAAAAAAAATCTGTTGTTGACTTATAAAGGGCAGCCTATTCTTATGCTTGTGCTGTTACAAACACATGGAAAAATAGTACTTGCTGTTTTATGGAGCGAACATAAGTGGCAACGTTGTCTTTATCGAGATTTTATGTAAATAGCACTGTTGGGAAGCCGTCCATTGCCATCTGTTTCTCTATATGAATTGCGGCAGAGAATTTTTTCTTCTCACAGCTGAGGGGACATGATGAAGTGTGGGGTCTTCATGTCTCTTGGATTATTTCTCTGTGTCTGCTACAGTAAAAGGTGCATCAATCAACAACACTATGTAACACAATTTTTGTTCCTGGCTTCCAAGAGTTATATTTCAACTGCTTATGTCTAAAGCCTATGGAAAAACGACTACATTCAGCACAAACTTTGATTTTATGACCACCGCCCAGACAATTTCGTATTTATAGTGACAAAACAAGGGAATTTTTATCTTTTCGTTCATGCGGTCTGATAAAGAGCAACACTTGCATGGTAAATAGACAAAGACAGTCAAAACCACTCAAAAAGGTTCAGAAATGAGTAGGTTTTCTAGATTTGCGACTGTACTGCAAATCGCTTTCTCGAAGAAGCCCCCTAATGTAGTCCCCCATCATGTTTTCGTTATACTGTCCTTGGTAACGACGTTCAAAGTCCAGTATATCCTGATGAAAGCGCTTGCCTTGCTCCTCTGAGTAAGCTCCCATGTTCTCCTTGAATTTGTCAAGATGAGCGTCAAGGATATGGACTTTGAGAGACATTCTGCATCCCATTTTGGCGTAATTCTTTACGAGAGTCCGAACCAACTGCACATAGTTTTCAGCCTTGTGATTACCCAGGAACCTCTGCAACAAAACTGTTCCAAGCCGTTGTCTCCATCCTGTTCAGCAGCTTGGCGAATTCATAGGATCCATCATGCAGAAGTAGCAGTTGCTTGAGTGGTCAGTCGGTTGCCGCCAAATTCGCGAGATAGCAAACTTCATGGCTCTCTTTTCTCCCCTGTACCAACCTTCAAGAGTTTTCTTGCAATATTCGCATGTGAAATGAGGTGCCCAGGGCTTGTCTTGATCCCCGACAGGCATGCCGAAGTATGCCTTGTAGGCCTCACACATCTTACGACAGACATGCCTTCACGGAATGCTTTCTCGCTCTTGTCTTTATAAATTGTCCACAGACGTAGCAAAATGCATCTGCTGGGTGCAAGCAACCTCTTGATGCCATCTAAATCAAATCAGAAAAATAACATAAACCGAAATGTTGGGTCGAGTCACCTGTGCTTTTATACTTGTATGACTACCAATGGACAGTCCGAGAACGTTCTAGAAAGTTCTAAAAGTTTCTTGAAAGATCTAGATAATTCTGGAAAATTCTAGAAACAGCTGGACAATTCTAACAGTTCAAGAATATTCTAGAAGACTACTCAGTATTGAATGCGAATCGAGAATTTTCTCAAAAACAGGCAAATTTCAAAATATCATTGTCCTGATCACAAAAGCAAAGTTTTTGTGGAACAACAGCTATTTTCTATTTTTTTTAGGCATAACGGGTTAGGAAAACACACTTTGTACCCAGGAACAAAATAAAAATAAAAATTTGTTACATAGTGTAATTAGAGTATTGCTAAAATATCTGTTCATGGAGGGCAAGTGCCAGGATTTTCTGCACCATCTGTGGGAATGTTGAAGCAATGATATATATATTTTTGTATACAGTGATCCCTCCCTTTATCGCGCTTCGACTTTCACAGCTTCACTCTATCACGGATTTTAAATGTAAGCATATCTAAATATATATCACGGATTTTTCGCTGGTTCGCGGATTTCTGCGGACAATGGGTCTTTTAATGTATGATACATGCTTCCTTAGTTGGTTTGCCCAGTTGATTTCATACAAGGGACGCTATTGGCGGATGGCTTAGAAGCTACCCAATCAGAGCATGTATTACATATTAACTAAATCTCCTCAATGATATACGATATGCTTCCCGCGCGGTGCTTGATTGTTTGCTTTTCAATGTCTCTCTCACTCTCTCTGCCTGACGGAGGGGGTGTGAGCAGAGGGGCTGTTTGCACAGAGGATACGGACGCTCCTCTTCGGCATACTTAAAAACCCAAAAGTACGTATTGATTTTCTGATTGTTTGCTTTAATCTTGCGCGCTCTCTCTCTCTCTCTCTCTCTCTGACGTTCTCTGCGCCTGACGGAGGGGGTGTGAGCAGAGGGGCTGTTTGCTTAGAAGATACGGACGCTCCTCTAAAAAATGCTGCTTTATCGCGGTGCGGCATACTTAAAAGCACAGAAGCACGTATTGACTTTTTGATTGTTTGCTTTTCTTAGCGAGCGCTCTCTCTCTGAAATTCTCTGCTCCTGATGCGCGCACTCTTTGGAAGAGAAGATATGTTTGCATTCTTTTAATTGTGAGAAAGAACTGCCATCTCTGTCTTGTCATGGAGCACAGTTTAAACTTTTGACTAAAGGGTGTTATTTCATGTCTAGAGGGCTCTAATAATGTTAACAGTGGTGGAGAGTTTATAAGGGCTTAAAATATATAAAAATAACCATACAAACATATGGTTTCTACTTCGCGGATTTTCATCTATCGCGGGGGGTTCTGGAACGCAACCCCCGCGATCGAGGAGGGATTACTGTATACAGGGTGACACAGAAAAACGGGAACTTCTGAAATGCGTTAGTGGCAGCCATGTACAGTTGGCAGCACTGCAGAACAGGGACCTTGAGCTGTAAACAATCTCACCATTTAGTAATTTAGTAATCATTTGCAAGACAATCAATGGCAGCTGTGCAAGAATTGTTCGGTATCTGTGTCATCTCAAGATTCAGTGACATTCCCTGGCCCTCAAGATCACCGGATTTGTCCGTTTTGTGATTTTTTTTCTTGTGGGGCTACCTTAAGAGTCGGGTCTACAGGACTCGGCCAAGGACACTGAATGAATTGAAACAAAGAATTCAAGACGAAATTTGTGGTATCCCAGCTGAGATGTTGCAGCGATCAATGGGGAACCTCAAAAGCAGATTGGAAGAATGCATACGTACAGGAGGATGCCATCTACAGGACGAAATTTTCAGACATTGATAATTTGGATTACTGTCTCTTAAAAGGCAAGTTGTAGTGGTTCAATTGCTGTCAATAAAAGTTTTTTGTTGGACCTGTGGCCTCAGGTGGTGAAGCAGCAGCTGTGATGATGTATTGGGTTTTTCAAAAGTTTCCGTTTTTCTGTGTCACCCTGTATTTATTTATATTTATATACAATACCAGTAACGGCATACTACATGATAACGTACAGTGAATACACTTAACTTGAGCTTTCCTAGTTTTCATCCTCTTTCTTACTCTGTACATTTAGCATTTGTTTGCTCAGAAGTTGATGCGCTTGCTCCTTCCTCAGCAGCTCTTCTTTTCTCCACCCTAGTGGCCCGCTGCTTCTCTTCTTTCGTCAGCATCTTTTCGCATTAAAACTGATTAAGTTAGCTTTGTGTTGCAATTACTTAGTACGTTTTCTTTAATTCTTCACTTAAGGTGGCACTTAAGTCTTCAATCTGCCTCAAGAATGATTAGCGACGGTGGTAGGGAATGAGAACGGCGCCCATACGCATGCGCCGCACGGCCGCCCTGTGGCGCGCTGCTGAGAGTTGATTCTGCAATAAAATAAAAATAGAAATAAAAAGAGTAATAAAAATCATCACCCCGAAAGCGGATAGTAGATGTCACTTAGTATATGTGTACCAAATTTCAAGTCGATAGGTGAAACGGTTTGCAAGCTACGGGTGATTTAAAATCCTGGACAGACAAATGAACAGAAGATAATATATGTAATCATAAATAATATAATATATTATATATAATAATAAATAATATAATATACTAAAAGGAAATCCTGAGACAAGACTTTTGCCATGTGATTTTTTTTTTTTTTTTTTTTTCTCTCCAAGTCCCACCCTCCTCTCAACCATTTTTCAACCACGCCCACGGTCCTCTCACCTCTCATTGGTGAATGCTTTTGACAGACACGGTTCCTCCTCTCTCAGCCTTTATAAATTTTAATGTTTTCCTCACTTTAAGTTCCCAATTAAAGAAGACTTGTTATGTCCAAATCTTATTGATGAATTTCATCCCGAAGGGTTATCAACAGAAGAAATGAGTACACGGGCAATCCTAGCACAGAGAAACAATGAAGTCAAATGAAATAACGTGAAAATTATTGATCGGTTACACTGCAAATTGGTTAAATGCGTATCCATAGACTCTGCTGAAACAGTTGGTGGTGATGGTGCAGAAGATGAAAGCATCATCTTACAATATCACGAAGAATATCTACAACCGTTAACACCATCTGGTCTTCCACTGGCCGAATTACTGTTGAAAGAAGGACGTATCCAAGAAAGGTAATGTAGTTAATTTTCAGGGGATAACATCACACAACAAAGGAGATCTTGATATGCCATTCGTATTAAAACATTTACAGTTTCTTGTTAGAATAGCTTTTGCTATGACAATTAACAAATCTCAGAGCTAATCATTTGAAAAAGTTGGTTTATTTAATAGAAAGAAAGAAACAAAATTCACTCACGGGCAGTTATATGTTGCACTGTCACGATGAAAGTCGAAACACAGAATCGCAATTCAACGCGATCTTGATGAAAATTTAATTCAAAAATTGTTTTTACAGAAGTTTTATAGTAAAAGTGTAAGTTTAAAAAGTATTTGAGTTAATTTCAAAGCCAAATGGAACAAGACCATATTACGCAAAGAATAACTGTAACGCAACTTGAAACATAATTTACTTTCAATCTATATATATATATATAATTCACTAAGCAGCCGACCCTGGCACGCAAGACAGAGACCATGGGATATGTACGACAGAGCCACGCCCACCAACTAACAGAGCCCCGCCCACCAACTCTAAGACCATGGGATACGCACGACAGGGCCCTGCCCACCAACTCTAACCCTCCTCCCACGTCCACCCTTGTTCTCGAGGCATGCACACTGCCTGCTCATTTGCCCGCACGCAACACCTCACCAAACGCCACCTCAGTCGCTTTCATCTCTGCTACAGTCCACATGCACCTCTGAGCCACGTTGACTTTTCATGGTTCTTTTCGATTCCGGCTGCTTTTCTATATACAGTCGACCCTTGATATACGACCGGCCTGACATGCGAACAACTTAGTTTACGACCAAAATTTTTGTTTTGAATTACGACCTAAATGCAGACACATATATCTGCTTGTGCGATTGTAAACAAACAGCCGAGAGCGTTCGTAAGCATCATTTGGAGCCCAGATACATGTGTTTGTGGACGTAATTTTGGTCAGTGCAGTGATTTATATAATTTATTTCGATAATTGCTAAGGAAGGAAGAAAAGGTAATGAAGGTAAAGAAAGCAATCACAATCGAAACGAAGAAGGGAATTGTGCAGAAATATGAGAGTGGCGTTAGTGTGACCGATCTCGCTAATATGTACAGCATGTCAAAATCCACCATCTCGACAATTTTACAAAGAAAAGATTTGTATAAGAAAGCTCCTTCCAAACAATAACCACCTTCCATTTCATTCTCCTCCTCCTCCCTTCCTGCAAGCCAAAGATGTTAACTTAAATGGTGAGTACAGTGTGAAATTGTTGTTTCTGGTAGGCTAGGCACTTTTTATAACTTTTTGGTTAGTACATTAGAAAAATTTTTGGTATTTTTGGTAAATTATGCACATTATACAACCCATTTTTACTATGAAAAGGTTAAGTAAGTGTTGCTGTGGGAGGTTCGGAGAGCATTATGGGTATTTCCATTATTTCGTATGGGAAAAATAGTCTTGACTTACAACCAACCTGAGTTACAATGAGCCCTCGCGAACGAATTGAGTTTGTAAGTCAAGGGTCCACTGTACTAAGTCGACCATAGCATGCAAGACCGGGACCATGGGATAGGGATACGCACGACAGAGCCCCGCCCGCCAACTCTAACCCTCCTCCTGTGTCCACCCTCGAAAACTGTTTTACACGCTGCATACAGCGATTCCCATCCGCGATAAACATGCTTCTTCTTAGATGGTCCTGCAGGAACAGGGGAAACCTTTGTCTACAAAAACCTGATTCATACCATACTAAGAGCACAGTGTTTTTGTTGGCTTGCCCGCCTGCCCGCCCGCCTGACTGTTACCAGCATTTACCGCAATGTACTGAAGTATAAAACTATCGCAGCTGCTACCTCACAAACTGTCCTTATTCCCCGGATTTCCCTGACCCCATCCGATTCAAATTTGCCCTTTACTTTTACACGCAGACAATTTCCTGTAAGATTGGCCTTTGCAATGACCATTAATAAGGCACAGGGCCAAACTTTCAAAAAGATATGCCTGTATCTGCCAAAACCAGTTTTCAGTCACGGACAATTATATGTTGCTCTCTCCAGAGTTCCATCTTTTCATTCACTCAAAATCGTATCCTCAAACCCACCCCATTTCGACAACTGTGTCTTCAGGAAGTGTTCACCCATCAATAAATAATTATGTGGCGTATGCTATGCCGCGGGTTGGCTAGTTTATTATATTTTACAATTGTTTACTGTGTTTAATTACTCGCTGTAATGTAAAATAGTTCTATTATGCATATGTAACAATTCTCATGAAAATAACAATCTGTTTAAATTGCACATCCGCATCCCCATATGCAAGTGGCAAAACCGCAAAGAGGCTAGCGTGTAGCACTGGCCCAGGGGTTGGCGAGCAAAGTGAGCAAGGGGCAAAGCCCCCTAGTATCTTCTTCTATAATATGCTACCGTGGCTGTTCGTTCGTCTGTCCAGGATTTTAAATCACCTGTAACTCGCAAACCGTTTCACCTGTTGACTTGAAATTTGGTACACATATACTACGTGACGTCTACTATCCACTTTCGGAGTGATGATTTTTATTACTCTTTTTATTTTATTGTAGAATCAACTCTTGGCAGTGCGTCACAGGGTCGGCCGTGCGGCGCATGCGTATGGGCGCCATTCTCATTCCCTACCACCTTCACTAATCATTCTTGAGGCAGATTGAAGACTTAAGTGCCAGCTTAAGTGAAAAATTAAAGAAAACGTACTAAGTAATTGCAACGCAAAAACTAACTTAATCAGTTTTAACACAAAAAGATCCCGACGAAAGAAGAGAAGCAGCGGCCGCTAGGGTAGAGAAAAGGAGAGCTGCTCGGGAAGCGGCAAGCGCATCAACCTCTGAGCACATGAGTGGTAAACAGAGACAAAGAAAGAAAAAGGATGAAAACTAGGAAGGCTCAGGTCAAGTGTATTCACTGCACGTTATCGTGTAGTGCGCCGTTACTGGTCTATATATATAATTTTGTTGCTTGCATGCATTACTTGCATATTTCCTCTAGGTGGCACCTGATGATCTGATCATAGTGGAAAATTCCGCCATTAAACTTCAAGAAAGTTTCAATCGGTGGCAAAGGGGTATTAGAAAGTAAAGGACGCAAGATAAATGCAGCAAATTTGAAACCGCGGTGTGCTCTGGAAATAGATGATCCCCTGAACAACCGCGGACTGTAGAGATGTGAATCGATGTTTAGTGGTAAAGGTGGATGGTAGCGCTGCTGCCTTGCAATAAGGAGATCATGGCTTGGTGTCTCAGGTCCTCCCAGTGTGGAGAGCGCCTTAAGTAGTGAGAAAAGCGCTATGTAAATGTAAAAAAAATATTATTATTATTATCTGCTGGAATGACAAATGCAATGCATATGTCTGGTATATGCCATTTGGTATGGGAATCATAAAAGCCGTGTTAATGTTTGTGATGCGTCATGTGGTGCAATGACAAGTGCATCGTATTTTGTAACTGCAATTATTGTTGATTTTTTCATCTTTTGGAATGACATATGCGATGCATATGTCTCTGTTATGTGCCATTTTGTATGAGAGTCGTAAAGCAGATTTTTAATGAATGTTATGCGCCATCTGTTAGAATGACAAATGCAGTGTATTTTTTACCACAAACTACTGTAGCCGTGCTACCCATCTAAAATGGATTGCATTCTAAGTTATCAACACAGACCTCTAACCACCATGCAATGCATACAGTCAAAGTAAAAAGTATATGAACTCTTTGGAATGATCTGTTTTACTGCATGAATTGGTCATAAAAAGTGATGTGATCTTCATCTAAGTCACAGGTACTGATCTACACCATGAGCTTAAGCCAGTGACACACAAAAAGTTCTACTCTTTCATGTTTTTATTTTACAAATGCATTCAGCTTTCACAGTGGTAGTGGAAAAAGTAAGTGAACCTTGGTATTAAATAACTGGTTGACCCTCCTTTGGCAGCAATGACCTCAACCAGGCGCTTCCTGTAACTGCAGATCAGACCTGCACATTGAATCTTCGCCCATTCTTCCCTGCAGAACTGCCTTAACTCTTCCATATTCTTTGGTTGTCTTCTGAGTGTGGCTCTCTGTCTTCAAGTCATTCAAGAAGATTGAGATCTGGGCTCTGACTGGGCCGCTCCACAAGGTGCAGTTTGTTCTTCTGAAGCCACTGTGCTGTGGATTTGCTGTGATGTTTGGGGTCATTGTCCTGTTGCATCACCCAGCCTCTTCTGAGCTTGAGTTGACGGACAGACACCCTCACATCATCCTGGAGAATTTATTGATAAACTTGTGAATTAATTTTCCCCTCAATGATGGCGAGCTGTCCAGGCCCTGATGCAGCAAAGCAGGCCCAAATCCTGATGTTCCCTCCTCCACCATACTTTACTGTAGGGATGATCTTTTGATGTTGATATGCGGTGCCCTTTTTACACCCAATGAAGTTCTGCTTGTTCCTCCCAAACAGTTCAATTTTGGTTTCATCACTCTACCAAAACATTTTCTCAGTACCGTTGTGGAGTGTCCAAGTGTTCTTTCAGCAAACTTCAGGCGTTCAGCAATGTTCTTTTTTGATAGCAGTGGCTTCCTTCTTGGTGTCCTGCCATGGACTCATTTCTTGTTCAATGTTTTGAGTGTAGAGATGTTAGCCAGTTCTAATGACTTCTTCAAGTCTTTTGCTGTCTCTCTAGGGTTCTTCTTTACTTCATTGCTGACTTGGCGTTGTGCTCTTGGGGTTCATCTTGGCAGGTCACCCACTTCTAGGCAGAGTATCCACAATACCAAATGGTCTCCATTTATAGACAACTTGCCTAACAGTAGACTGATAAATATCTCAGATATCTGAGATGACTTTGTAACCCTTTCCAGCCTTCTGTAGATGAACAATTCTCCATCGTAGCTCTTCAGACAGCTCTTTTGTGCGAGGCGTGATTCCCATCTGGATATGCTTCTTGTCAAAAGCTCAAACTCAAACTTTATAGTGTTTTTGATCAATCAAAGTCATTCTGGACTGCACCTCTGAACTCGTTTCATTAAATGGACTCCAGGTGTGCTAAATTCGGACTGCAATGAGCTTTTTAAAAAGTCATTAGCTTAGGGTTCACTTACTTTTTCCAACCTTCAGTTTCACAGTTTGAATGATTTATTCAATATGGTCAAACATTGTCTGAAAATCTGTGTATCTTTAGTTATAGGAGACTGTGTTTGTTCATTATGGGGACTGACATGAAGATACGACCATGGTATATATGGGAATTAGACATAAATAGAGTGAATTCCTAGGGGTTCACATACTTTTTACTTTGACTGTATCTCCCTGTTATATGCCATTTGGTGTGGGATTCGTAAAAGCAGTGTTAATATTTGTAATGAGCCATCTATTGGAATGACAAATATAATGCATTTTATTACTGATAATATTTGTGATGCACCATGTGTTAGAATGACAAATGCCATGCATTATATTACTAAAAATTTTAGTGATGTGCCATGTGTTGGAATTACAAATGCAATTCCTGTGTCTCTGTGATTTGCTGTTTGTAATGGGATTCATAAATGCATTAATAATAATAATAATAATACATTTTATTTATATAGCGCTATCAATGTTTGTGATGCTCCATCTGTTGGAATGACAAATGCAATGCAT
>JANRMT010062817.1:7062907-7076533 GCA_026402145.1 Polypterus bichir lapradei | reverse complement strand
TTGTGTGTTCCACCTACTCCATGACAAAGCACTTGGCGTAGTCAGCAGGATTTGCACTGCGGGGCGGTGAAATGTAGTTAGGTGCAGGTAGGGGCTGCCAGAGGCTGATGTAAACAGATAACACTTCACTTGCAGATGCTTAGAGACTGTTCCTGCACACAGAAGTGTGAGAGATTCTCAGTTGCTCACAGCATTATGGAGTTTAAGGAGTTGCATCTGAGAGCCTTTGTAACCAAGGCATCATGGTTTCACAGCTGGCCACTAGGAGTTATCACAATGCAAATATCCAGAGAGGAACAAATTGTGGTGTGTTGAAACCATTCCCTGACAATACACTCGGCAAAGTCGACAGGATTTGTACTGTGGGTGGGTGGGATGTAGTGAAGTGCAGTGCTGTGCATAGGTTGGGGGCTGCCCAAGAATAATGTCACCAACAAGCACTCCTCTTGGTTCAGATTAATGGCTGTTCCTGTACAGTGAAGTGTAAGCTTTTCTCTTAGCCCAAGCATGAAGAAGATACCATGTGTAACCTGGTGTCATGGGTTCACAGGTGGCCATCAACATTTACCTTAGTGTCCAAACTGGAACAAATCTTGATATGTCTCACCCACTCCATGATAAAACACTTGCCCTAGTTGACTGGATTTGCACTGTGGGCAGGTGTAATGTCGTGAGGTGCTGAGAGAGACATTCTTGGTCAAAGCATTATGGAGCTGCTACTGAGTACCTTCATAACCTGGTCATCATTGGTTTATGACTGGTCACTGGTAGTTGCCACCCTGCAGATATCCAGACTGGAGCACATCTTGGTGAGCCTCACGTAATCCATGGCAAAACACTTGGTGTAGTTGGCAGGATTTGCACGGAGGGCAGGTTGAATGTAGTGAGGTGCGTGAGATTCTATTTTGCTCAAAGCATTTTGGGGCTGCCTCTGAGTGCCTCTGTAACTGGTCACCACAGGTTTAAGACCGGTCTCTGGCCGTTACCAAGGTGTCAATGTCCACAGACTGGAACAAAACAGAGGGTTGGTCAGGTAAGACACGGCACCCAAGCAAAGTTAGCCATATATTTTCAAAGGGAAAAAAATTCTTGAATTGGCTTGATGTACAAGTGTCCTACTCCGATATTTAGGAAATTTATAATCTGAGACAATAAAATACTTTAAGTGTTTTCCCAAGGCACTGTACTGGCCTGTACACTGGTACTGTAAGTGCTGTGCAGAGTGGAGGCAGGACCTCTGCATTTTTCCCAGTTGATTCTGGGGTTCATCAGCGGTGTGTTTTTGCTCCTACTCTGTTCAATGCTTGTATGGATTGGGTGTTGGACAAGGTCGTGGGGTCCAGCGGCTGTGGGGCATCTGTTGGTGAAGAAAGATTCACGGATCTTGACTTTGCTGACGATGGTGTGATCTTCGTGGAGTCAATGGAGGCTCTGATCGGGGCGCTCGAAAGACTGAGCGAGGAGTCTGAGTGTCTGGCCTTGCGAGTGTCCCGATAAAAACCGAGAGCCTTTAATGACCTCTTGGGCACGGCTATCAGCAGTGTGTCTGTCTGCGGAGAGAGTGTCGACCTTGTCATTGAGAGGTTTACTTACCTTGGCAGTGACATTCATGTCTCTGGTGACTCTTTATATGAAGTCAGTAGATGGATTGGGAGAGCATGGGGAGTCATGAGGTTGCTGGAAAGGGGTGTGTTGCGCTCCCGATATCTCTGTAAAAGGACGAAGGTCCAAGTCTTTAGAGTCCTGGTGCTTCCTGTCTGTCTTTATGGTTGTGAGACATGGATGCTATCCAGTGATCTGAGACGAAGACTGGACTCCTTTGGTACTGTGTCTCTCAGGAAAATCCTTGGGTACCATTGGTTTGACTTTGTGTTGCTCATGGAGTCCCCGAATGAGGCACGTTACCTGCATTGTGAGGGAGCGTCAGTTACGGCACTTAAGGCCATGTGCCGCATTTCTCCGAGGGTGATCTGGCTCGTAAAATCCTCATTGTTGAGGACCCGAGTGGCTGGACCAGGCCAAGGGGTCGCCCACTTAACACCTGGCTGTGGCAGATAGAGGGTCATTTCCGGGGGGTGGGACTGGACCACGTGTCTGCCTGGGGGGTTGCCTACCGGGATCACGAGTTGTTTCGTCGTGTAGTGGATACGGCAACGCGCTGTACCAGTGCATGCGCCCCAACTTGACTTGACAGTAGTTTCTTCTTCCTTTGGGGTGTTGTGGGTGCTTTGTTCTGCCATAAGGGCCTCCTCCTAATACCTGCTTTATTAGCTTCAAATTTGGCTATGACCTCAAAGTAAGTTTTAAGACAAACAATCCCTCATTAAAAAAATTCCAGAAATCCTAATTTGTCTCGGAAAGAGATGCGTTAAGTAGCCTGGGAAAGGCATCCCATTGCAATATGCAAATAGCGGTGATCAGCCAATGAAGAAGAGGAGGGACTCTCCTCAGGAAACCAGGAAGACTGAGTAGCCCTTAACACTGCAGAATGTCCAAGGATACAAACTCCGCAGGGAGGCAGCTGACAGAGGAGAAACATTCCAGTAGCGTTGCGGACGGGTGCCTGGGCGATGTTCTACCGAGCTGCATCGGCGTACTTTAATTTAGGTAGGACAGAATTTTATTCATTTATCTGAAGTGCTCCACTTCTACTTTGATTGATTTTTTTAAAAAAAATAAATCAGCAATATAATACTTTCTGCCTTCTCCGTAGCACAGCCTTGTGTCGTGTCAGCTCAATATTTTATGAATTAGGCTGAATATGACGTCCAATTTACATCGCTTTTATGTGCAGGCCGTGGGACTTATTCTCGCGTTCCCCTGACAGCTGCATGAGTCATGCATGTAGAAAGTTGGTAGGTCTGTCATATTAATAGCTTTACAAAGTTTCTCAGAGTTAAAACAGTTCAGTGGCACAGTATGCATGACCTGATTATTTCATATAATGCGTATGATAAACGAGAGAAGGAGAAATTTGTTGTTTTTTATTTCCTGTCTTTTTCTAAGGAAATCATTTGAATAGTGGTCATTTTGATGTCTCCTTGTCTATTCTTATGACATGGATTATTATAAGTCAGAGCTCTCAAGCTTCCGGTCCTGGTGGGACGCAGTGGCTGCAGATCTTCATTCTCCTCCTTTTCTTAATTAGTGACCTGCCTTTGCTGCTAATGAACTTCTTTTGAACTAAATTTAGTTGACTTGTTTTTTAAAATTTTTTCCGTAGAATTTCTTCACCGTTTCTCTGAATTGCTTCATTTCTTTCCTTAAATGGCACCCAAACAGAAATGAAACGTGAAGTGAGGGAGTCAACAGAAGACCAACTAAGTCAGAGCCTCAAACTCCAACCATTTTCACTCCAACCAGTTGCTTAATTAGACGCAGAGTCTTGTTGCTAATTAAACTCATTCTTTAATTCCATGGCTTGTTGCTGCTCTCATTGTGCAATAGCAGACATTTTCAAAATTGTTTCATTTTCTAAGAGCGTTGGTAAAATGTTTTGGGGATCTGAGCAAATCAACATAACGGAGACCTCCTCCCTTTTCATGTTCAGATATTTTATGATGGACAGCAGTTGGTTTCGCTCATTTTTGTTTCTCATTATTGTTTGGCTGCTAATTAAAAAAAAATAATTATTAGGCCTGAGTCTTCAAGAGCAAGTCAATTAAAATTAATTCAAATGAAGTTAATTGGCAGCAAAAACGGGTCACTCATTAAGAAAAGGGTTAGAATGAAAACCTGCAACCAATAGGGCCCTCCAGGACTGGAGTTTGAGACCCCTGCTATAGGTTGACTTCGACTGTCAGTATGACACCAGCTTTGGAACTCACTACCATCTGAGCTTAGAAATATTGAATCATTTTCACTTTTCAAATCTAAACTTAAAACTCATTTGTTTAAGACCGCTTTTTCTCTTTGATTACAATTGCTCTGTCTGATTTTAACTTCTGTATTTTACTTTTGTTTATAATCTGTTTTATCTATTGTTCGGTGTCCTTGAGTGTTTAGAAAGGTGCCTACAAATAAATAAAATGTATTATTATTATTATTACAGACCCCAGGTACGTAATTGCGTTTGCTGAAAGTCTCATGTTTACAAGGGCTACCAATGTTTTCTTCTGTTTAACAGTTTTTTCTTGCTGTTTGACTATTATTTTGTATATTATATTTATGGTCTCCTAGTATGTTATGGTTTGAATATTTTATGTATTAATTGTTTTATTTACACAGTGATATCTATCTACCTATCTATCTATCTATCTATCTATCTATCTATCTAAACCCCCCTACCCTACCCTACCCTACCCTACAGTGGCCTCCATTCAGTATATAACCCCTTTCGGTGTATTGTTTTGTTTTATGCCCGTTTGATGCCTATTCTGTCCTTCGTTGTTCTGTCACATAAAAGGGATGTTGTTTTGTTGTTTAAAAACGTAAGCGTTCTTTTAAAATCCTTAGGGAATCAGACCTGTTTATTTTCAGGGATCTTGCAGAACTCTTCCAGGTTGACTGACTGCGCTGTATGGTTCAGTTAACAATGAATCAGCTCGTCATTTGAATGAGGGCACAACGAAGGTGACAGGGTGTGAAGAGAGTACCCTCAATTGTGGGTGTGAAAAGACAAACCATTCTAGTTCTGTATACTATAAGAAAAAAATGAAAGCCCTCCATGTTGTAATGTTTGAGTCTTGGGAAAAGATCAACCCAATGCCTGATACTCAGCTAAGTGGTTTTTGTGTTAGTAAAAAAAAAAAAAAGAAACCTTTTAGCAGTAGAGTTGTGCAGTTTTAATGTACTGTATTGTTTTTTTCTCTCTTTAGAGAGGTCACTATATTTCCAGATTTGTCATCCGTCCCTCAATCTCAGAGCAGAATCATGTGGGAAATTAATATTTTATGTGCCATAACCTAACAGTTTTTAACTTTACTGCCAGAAATTCCAAGTATTTCATTATTGTGCCATTTGATCATTGTGGAGTCTTCTAATATATATATAATAATGTATATATAAAGATAGATATAGATATATAAAAATAAATAGATAGATAGATATACACGCATTAGAGGGTTTTGCCCCCTGCTCATTTCACTTGCCAACTCCCGGGCAGGCACTACGCACCTTTGTGGTTCTGCCGCTCACGTATGGGGAAGCGGATGTACAATTTAAACAGATTGTTATTTTCATGGGAATTGTTACATATGCATAATAGAACTAACTATTTTACATTACAGCGAGTAATTAACCATAGTAAAAAACAGTAAAACTTAATTAATTGAAAGAAAATTATGTTTCATGTTGCATTAGAGGTATTCGTTGCATTATACGTTTTCGTTCTGTTTGGCTTTGAAATTAACACGCAAATACTTTTTAAACTTACACTTTTGCTGTAAACTTCAGTAAAAACAATATTTGGAATTAACTTTTCTTCAATATCGCATTGAATTTTGATTCCGTGTTTGGACTTTCATCATGACAATGCAACGTATAACTGCCCATGAGTGAATATCATTTCTTTCTATTAAATAAACCAACTTTTTTGAATGTTTGTCCCTGTCATTTGTTAATTGTCATAGCAAAAGCTATTGTAACGGGAAACTGTAAACGTTTAAATACGAATGGCATATCAAGATCTCCTCTGGTGTCTAATGTTATCTCCTGAAGATCTACTACATTACCTTTCTTGTCGCCTGTTAAAATTTTACATTTTAGAAATGTTCGACCAATTTTGAATACAGCTAATCTTGTTCTATTGCATAGCCCATCACTCAGACATAAATTACACAAAAACATTACTTCTTTCAACAGTAATTCATGTGGTGGAAGACCGGACGGTGTTAACGGTTGTAGATATTCTTCGTGATATTGTAAGTTGATGTTTTCATCTTCCGCACCATCACCACCAACTGGTTCAGCGTGGTCTATTGATACACATTTAACCAATTTGTGTGTAACTGATCGACAGTTTTCGTGTTGTTTGACTTCATTGTTTCTCGGTGCTAGGATTGCCCGTTTACTTATTTCTTCTGTTGATAACCCTTCGGGGTGAAAGTCTTCAATAAGATTTGGACATAATACGTCTTCTTTTATTGGGAACATAAAATGAGGAAAACGTGAAAATTTATAAGAGCTGAGAGACAAGTAACTGTGTCTGACAAAAACATTCACACAAATGAGAGGTGAGAGGACCGCGGGCATGGGCCATTAACTGAAAATGGTTGAGAGGAGGGTGGAACTTGAAAAAATCTCTTGGCAATAGTCTCGCCTCAAGATTTTCTTTTATAATAGTTATTATATAGACAGATATAGATAGATATATAGATTGATATATAGTTATGCATGTGCATCAGAGGATCTCCTTGCAGGCTCGATCGGGGTATGTGATAACCCCCCGGGGGCAAGAGGGGGTGATGTCGCCAACGTTCTCCTTCTCTACCCGCAACATCCTAAAACTGCCCAATGAGGGCATGTAGCCCCACCCCTTGCAGTTTGCACACTATAAAAAGCCCGACTGCCTAGAAGGAGGCATCACTTTCTACTTAAAGTGACCTGCTGGATGGAGCGCCATGGAGTGACCCTTGCCTTTTGACAGCCCAAGTGAGATTATTGTTTTGTTTTGTTATTGTGCCCGATTGGCCATTTGCTTTGCCACCTCAAGGCATGATTTTTTTTTTTTTGTTTTGGTGCAGCCGAAAGACAAAGAAGTAGTAGTTTTGGGCATTTGTATTAAACATGATTACCCAGTTGGTGTTCCATCTTTTCATTGATGCTTAGTAATAGGGTCCTTTCATCAGATTGACTGGCCCAGAGCTGACTTAGCTTGGAATGGCCAATAGGGGGATGCAGCTTGATGGCCGAGGTCTCGATGGACTTTGAACAAATCCAAATCGTATTATGGAATATCATCTACTGGTGAATTCTGCTCTGCACTTGTAATATTTCTATTGTACTATTATATTGTATTGATTATTACTTGTGTTCTATTCTGTGTATTGTATTGTATTTACCCACCCACTGCACACCTAACCTACCTGAATAGGGGTCTCTCTTTGAACTGCCTTTCCCGAGGTTTCTTCCATTTTTTCTCTACAAGGGTATTTTTTTGGGAATTTTTTTTTTGGTCTTCTAAGAGAGTCAAGGCTGGGGGCCTGTCAAAAAGTCAGGGCCTGTTAAAGCCTATTTGCAGCACTCCTTATGTGATTTTTGGGTTTCCCATATACGCCAGACTGTAAATGAATCAAATCGATCACTTGAATCAAAAGAATCGATTCACATAAATGGGTAGTTTGAAAGAATCAAATCAGTAAAGTGAATTAAAATACTCATCAAAGATATTTCAGTTGATTGCAGTTTTCACGTAATCTGAATAGTAGTTAGATTGTTGTATTTAAGAAAAGACAATGCTTTTCTGATGTAGGGTGGGCAACATGTATCCAAAAAAGTTATCCTAAATTGGCCTTCCTCTACCCCACAAAAACCCATGGTATTGGGGAAAAACCTCAATCTACTAAAAGTCTTTAACTTTCTTTCCAGGCATTGAAAGTTGTGCCGGTCCATCAGAATGTGTTATTAGATAGATAGATAGAGTGAAAGGCACTACATAATAGATAGATAGATACTTTATTAATCCCCAAGGGAAAATTCCCATACTCCAGCAGCAGCATACTGATAAAGAACAATATTAAATTAAAGAGTGATAACAATGAAGGTATAACAGACAATAACTTTGTATAATGTTAACGTTTACCTCCCCGGGTGGAATTGAAGAGTCACATAGTGTGGGGTCTCCTCAGTCTGTCAGTGGAGCAGGACGATGACAGCAGTCTGTCGCTGAAGCTGCTCCTCTGTCTGGAGATGATCCTGTTCAGTGGATGCAGTGGATTCTCCATGATTGACAGGAGTCTGCTCAGCGCCCGTCGTTCTGCCACGGATGTCAAACTGTCCAGCTCCGTGTCTACAATAGAGCCTGCCTTCCTCACCAGTTTGTCCAGGCGTGAGGCGTCCCTCTTCAGCACACCACCGCGTAGAAGAGGGTGCTCGCCACAACTGTATGATAGAACATCTGCAGCATCTTATTGCAGATGTTGAAGGACGCCAATCTTCTAAGGAAGTATAGTCGGCTCTGTCCTCTCTTGCACAGAGCATCAGTATTGGCAGTCCAGTCCAATTTATCATCCAGCTGCACTCCCAGGTATTTATAGGTCTGCACCCTCTGCACGGTCACCTCTGATGATCACGGGGTCCATGAGGGGCCTGGGCCTCCTAAAATCCACCACCAGCTCCTTGGTTTTGCTGGTGTTCAGGTGTAGATGGTTTGAGTCACACCATTTAACAAAGTCCTTGATTAGGTTCCTATACTCCTCCTCCTGCCCACTCCTGATGCAGCCCACGATAGCAGTGTCGTCAGCAAACTTTTGAACGTGGCTGGACTCCAAGTTGTATTGGAAGTCCGATGTATGTTGGCTGAACAGGACCGGAGAAAGTACAGTCCCCTGTGGTGCTCCTGTGTTGCTGACCACAATGTCAGACCTGCAGTTCCCGAGACGTGCATACTGAAGAGTCTTGGGAAAACTGTAAGATAGTCCACGATCCATGGCACCAGGTATGAATCTACTCCCATCTCTTCCAGCTTGTCCCTAAGGAGCAGAGGTTGGATGGTGTTGAAGGCGCTAGAGAAGTCCAGAAACATAATTCTTATAGCACCACTGCCTCTGTCCAAGTGGGAGAGGGATCAGTGTAGCATATAGATGATGGTATCCTCCACTCCCACCTCCTCCTGGTATGCGAACTGCAGAGGGTCGAGGGCATGGCGGACCTGTGGCCTCAGTTGGTGAAGCCGCTCCATGGTCTTCATCACATGTGACGTCAGAGCGACAGGCCGGAAGTCATTCCGCTCACTAGGACGTGATACCTTTGGGACTGGGGTGATGCAAGATGTTTTCCAAAGCCTCTGGACTCTCCCCTGTTCCAGGCTCAGGTTGAAGATGCGCTGTAGAGGACTCCCCAGTTCCAATGCACAGGCCTTCAGCAGTCGTGGCGATACTCCATCTGGACCCGCTGCTTTGCTGGCACAAAGTCTCCTCAGCTCTCTGCTCACGTAGGTTGCTGTTTATTGTGGGTGGGATGTCTCATCTATGCTGGTATCAGCAGAAGGATAGGTGGAGGGTGCAGTACTCCGAGGTGAGAGTGGGTTAGGGTGGTCAAACCTGTTGAAGAAGTTGTTCATCTGGTTTGCTCGGGGTGCCGCCATCGTCTCCGCTTTGAACTGCAGCCAGTGATGATCTTCATCCCATCCTGCACTTCCTTCATGCTGTTATTCTGCAACTTCTGCTCCAGCTTTCTCCTGTACTGCTCTTTCGCCGCCCTGAGCTGGACTCGGAGTTCCTTCTGCACGCGCTTGAGCTCATGCTGATCACCACCTTTCAAAGCCCTTTTCTTCTGGTTCAAAAGGCTCTTGATGTCACTTGTAACCCATGGCTTGTTGTTAGCATAGCAGCGTACTGTTCTTACTGGAACTACAATGTCCATAAAGAAGTTGATGTAATCAGTTGTGCAGTCAACAACCTCCTCAATGTTCTCACTATGTGACCCCTGCAGGATCTCTCAGAGCCTGCTCTGCCTCAGGGGTCCACTCCCTGAATGATCGTGTGGTTGTAGGTAGCGCCTTCACTCTTGGTTTGTAGTGAGGCTGAAGCAGAACCAGATTATGATCTGTTTTCCCAAGCGCAGTCAGCGGGGTGGTGCTCTATGCGTCTTTAACGTTTGCGCACAGTAGGTCAATAGTCCTATTTCCCCGGGTGTTACAATCAACATACTGGGAGAAGGCAGGAAATGTTTTGTCCAGTGTCACATGGTTAAAGTCTCCAGAGATTAGCACAAGCGCCTCGGGGTGCTACGTTTGTACTTTAGCAACAGTGGAGTGGATGACGTCACTCGCTATCTCCACGTCCGCCCGAGGAGAGATGTAAACAATAACAACAATGATGTGTCCAAACTCTCTGGGCAGGTAGTAGGGACACAAACTTACGGCCAACAGTTTGATGTCCCTGCAGCAAGTGGAGACAAAAGGGGGCGGTTCATTATGGAAAATATCAAACTGTATGCAAATATGGCAAAGTCAAAGTCATATTATGGAATTTTGTAACCTGCTTAATCGAGATCAAGGTCATGGGAGGGGCTGGCGCCTATCCCAGCATGCTTAGGGCACAATGCAGGATCAAACCCCGGTCAGGGCGACAGTCCATTGCGGGTCAAATGCACAAATGTTTGTGTTAAATCAAAATATGAGTTTATGTAGGAAAAATGGGAATGCCATGTTTTGAGGATTAGAAAAGTATTCATTTTGAGTACGATTATCATAAAATAAGTGAGTAATAATAACAGTCCCTGAGACGGCTTATGCTTTTGTTAAAAGAAAATAATCTGATTGCTTCGTTTCAACAAATCAATTGTGTTAGTGTGACATCTAGCAAATTTAAGCCAATGTAAGTAGAAAAAAGGTAATAATAGCAGCAAACAGTTATTTTTAGGTAAAGCAGCTTAAATTAGATACTTAAAGTGAACATCCTCAATTGTTCATTTTTTGAGTGGATGCTTTTCCGGTCATCTTCTGAGCTCTTTATCCCTTTTTAATCTTTTCTTTTTATTTGCCGGTTTCACATATTCATTTTTCTTTGGAATTCTGCCTCTCGGGCAGCACCCCAGAGTCGACATGTCACTGTTGCGGACGACTCTGGGCCGTGGCTTATATTTAAACCTCCTAAGCATTACGTTTAACCCTAGAAAAACGAGTCAGAAACGTTGAATATTTTTCAATAAGGGAAAAAAAAAATATTTTGTGGAAGAGAAAGACGAAAATGCCAAATCATTAACATTAATACCAGTGATGTCAATGTCAATTTATTTATATAACAAACAACATAGGAATGCTGTTTCCAAAGTGCTTTACAATAATAGAATAAAAGAAAAAACATACAATTAACATAAATAACATAAATAGAAATAAAATATGGGGCGGCACGGTGGCGCAGTGATAGTGCTGCTGCCTCGCAGTTAGGAGACCCGGGTTCGCTTCCCAGGTCCTCCCTGCGTGGAGTTTGCATGTTCTCCCCGTGTCTGCGTGGGTTTCCTCCGGGCACTCCGGTTTCCTCCCACAGTCCAAAGACATGCAAGTTAGGTGGATTGACGATTCTGAATTGGCCCTAGTGTGTGCTTGGTGTGTGGGTATGTTTGTGTGTGTCCTGCGGTGGGTTGGCACCCTGCCCAGGATTGGTTCCTGCCTTGTGCCCTGTATTGGCTGGGATTGGCTCCAGCAGACCCCCGTGACCCTGTGTTCGGATTCAGTGGGTTGGATAATGGATGGATGGAAATAAAATATGAACATAAATAAAATAGAAGTAATGTTATATAATCACAATGAGGAGACCATCAGTATTACTGAAGGTCATGGAAAGCAAGTGACTAGAAATGAGTCTTTAATCTCGTTTTGAATTGTAGACGACTCCTTTATGTGACGAGGTAAAGAGTTCCACAGGCGAGAAGCCGCAGCTGACAAAGCCCTGTGTGTCCCCTTTAGTTTTACGCTCAGTACGAGGGACAACAAGAGACAACTGACCAGAAGATCTAAGCACTCTCGATGGCTGGTGTAAAACACACAGTTCAGATAAATACGCAGGAGCAAACCCATGTAAAGATTTAAAAACTAGCAACGAGATTTTAAATTTCCAAAACTGTGAGGCAACCAGTGTAAAGAAGCTAATATTGGAGAAATCAGAATCAGGCTTCCTTGCCCCAACCAGAAAGCAAGCAGCAGCATTCTGGACCAACTGTAACCTGCACATCAGTGATTTGCTAATCCCAGAATACAGCGAGTTGCAGTAATCAAGGCGAGAGAAGATAAAAGCATGAGTAGCTTTCTCAAGATCCCTAGAAGATAAAAAAGGCTTGATCTTACCTAAAAGATGAAGCTGGAGAAAGCAACTGTTGACTACAGAATTAATCTGTTTCTCAAAAGAGAGGTTACTATCAAAGATAACACCAAGATTGCGGACTTGAGGTTTGCTAAAGACAGAGAAAGAGCCCAGAAGTCCAAGACCAATGTGGGCTTTAGCTGATGGACCCGCTATAAGCACCTCCATTTTATTTTGTTTCAGATCAAGAAAATTAGTAGCCATCCAGGATCTTAGTTCAGAAAGACAGTTGTGCAGTTGATTTATTGCAGAGTTGCAGACGGGAATATAAACCTGAGTATCAGCAGCATAGCAGTGAAAAGAAATGTTAAATTTCCTAAAAATAGGATGAAGGTATATAGAGAATAAAATAGGACCCAAAATGGATCCCTGAGGAGCACCACATTTAAGAGGAGCAGTAGACAAAAAAGAGGAATTTAAAGTCACTGAAAAGTGTCTACCAGTTAGATATGACCTGAACCAGTTAAGAGCAGCCCCTTTAAGCCCAACAAGATGTTCGAGCTGCAACAGCAACATCTCATGGTCAGTAGTGTCAAAGGCAGCGGTCAGGTCCAGGAGGACAAGGACAGAGCGCCGAGTCAGTAATAATAGAGATGTCATTAAATACTTTCAGGAGGGCCATCTCAACACCATGATAACGCCTAAAGCCAGATTGGTAGATCTCAAATAAATTATTGGAGTTAAGGTGATCAACCAATTGATTATAAATAATTTTTTCTAGAATTTTAGCCAGAAATGGCAGTTGGGAAATCGGGCGAAAATTGGCTAAAATCCCAGGATCTAATTCTGCCTTTTTTAGACAGGGACACACCGCAGCATGTTTAAAAAATGAGGGCACAACTCCCTCACTAATAGAACCATTGATAATGGCTAGTAAAGATTGACCCAAAACATCAAAGGCTTCCACTACTAGTCATGGTGGTACAATATCAAGAGGGCAGAGAGCTGGTTAAGGGTGTCAATAGTTCTTTTTAACTGTGAAAGTGAGACAAGATCAAAAGATTCCAAGACAATGCCCTGTTTAACAGTAGGAAGTGCATAGCCATTTTGAACAATGCCACAGCGGATAGTATCAATTTTGCTGACAAAGAATGAAACAAACTGCTCACTTTTCTTCGCTTTTCTTCATTCCGGAATCAACTTTTTCCAAGGTTCAGCATAAACTGCTGCCATTTTTCACTTTTTTTGCTCATCATAAAGAGAACTTTTAGAAACACTGCGAAACTCAAACACTACGGTATCCGCTCACGACACAACTACCCACGGAGGAGCACAGACTCTGAATTTGTCAATGTGTATGATGTCTCATTTACACTCGTGCTGAGACATCCCTGAGGTCTAATGACAAAGTGACCAACTATGGCAGGTTTCCCGATACTCGGCAAAAGTGTAGGTACGGCATTAAGTATTTTTTGCATCACATTATTATATTCTGTGACCATTTTTGATTGAAAAAACGTTAGTTTTGCTAAAATGTACTTTTTGTTAAAATGAAATTTATCTTAACATGATGATGTATAAACATTTGTCTGGGCCAACAAAAAAGTATTCGTTATTCTGGAAATTTCATTACTTTACAGTAGTTTTAGCTGTAATGGCATTTGACCTGTAATATCAGTATACTGCTGCTGGATTATGTGAATTTCCCCTTGGGATTAATAAA
>JANRMT010062817.1:7022741-7041052 GCA_026402145.1 Polypterus bichir lapradei | reverse complement strand
CGCCAGCCCACCACAGGGCACACACACACCAAGCACACACTAGGGACCATTTAGGATTGCCAATGCACCTAACCTGCATGACTTTGGACTGTGGGAGGAAACCCACGCAGACACTGGGAGAACATGCAAACTCCACAAGGGAGGACCCGAGAAGAGAACCCAGGTCTCCTTATTGTGAGGCAGGAGCGCTATCATGGCACCATCGCCCATTTAATATTTGTGTCTTTCTGAAAACATTTGGCCACGACTGTATTACTTGTCCAAGTTTATGTATACATTTTAAAAATCTTTATGACCATTGATAGTGTTTTTTGATAAAAGATCTGTAGCTGCTGCGGTGGGCTGGCGCCCCGCCTGGGATTTGTTTCCTGCCTTGTACCCTGTGTTGGCTGGGATTGGCTTCAGCAGTCCCCCATGACCCTGTAGTTAGGATATAGCGGGTTGGATAATGGATGGATGGATCTTTAGCTGCCCTCTTTTTGACTTTAGTTTTGTATTTACGTTTCGGCTCTGATGAAAGGTGGGCTTGGCTTCTGGTGGAGTCACGTCTCCTTCCTCTCTTTCATGCCTGTGCACCTCACACTCTGGGGTGGGTCCCTGCCATTCGCCATTGGACTTGAATGAGCGATGCGATGGATGGATTGATTTATTAAAGAAGTAAGACTTCTGAAAAGTTTTTCCTATTGGCCTTTTAGTGGTATTTATTATGCTTTTTATGATTCTGCCGAGAGAAGCAGAAAGTTGGGCACTAATACCACAAGGGAGTAATGTATTTGGTCCTGTTTCAAGGGAAGTAATAATTTCAGCTCTGTTTAATGGGTTAGAGGTCTCAGAGCGGTACATATACAGTATATGGCATTATTAAATAATGACAGATGAGGTGCGAAAGTTATTTGAGTTCCTTTTCCTCTCTCGGAGGTGTAATGCAATTTATATCCACTGCGCTTTCAGGACGTATATAACATTTTTATCCAGCCCGCTTCAAAGCTGACAGCCTCTCTCTGCACAGGGCCTTTAAATTGGAAGAAAGGAAAGGCAGGCGCGTGATGGATAAGCTTTCTGTACCTTTGAAAATTCATCAGTTGGACATGTCGGGAAGGAGTGCAGCCGGAAAGCGATTTTTGTTTCTTTTAAAGTTACTCGAGTCTCATGAAGATTATAGGCTTCTGTGGTCGGCACAGGCTCGCGCATAAATGGAAATGTGATGATGTCTGCCATTCCTGTCTTTAAGAAACGGGGGGGAAACGTTATGTGCCATTTTTTTTTTTGTTTGTGTGAGCAATGGTAGCGCTGCTGCGTTGCAGAAAGGAGATTGTGGGTTTGCTTCCCAGGCCCTCCCTGCATGTTGAGTGCTTCGAGTAGTGAGAAATAGCGCTGTACGGTACACCCCTGAAATTCGCTGGGGTTACGTTCCTATTGTGAAAATCCACAAATTATGGATGTGGTTAAAAAAATGCCAATTTTTATACAGTCAAAGTAAAAAGTATGTGAACCCTTTGGAATTATCTGGTTTACTGCATGAATTGCTCATAAAAAGTAATCTGATCTTCATCAAAGTCACAGATACTGATCTACACCATGAGCTTAAGCCAGTGACACACAAAAGATTCTACTCTTTCATGTCTTTATTTTACAAATGCATTCAACGTTCACAGTGGTAGTGGAAAAAATAAGTGAGCCTTGGGATTTAATAACTGGTTGAGCCTCCTTTGGCAGCAATGACCTCAACCAGGCGCTTCCTGTAACTGCAGATCAGACCTGCACATCGAATTTTCACCCATTCTTCCCTGCAGAACTGCCTTAACTCTTCCATATTCTTTGGTTGTCTTCTGAGTGTGGCTCTCTGTCTTCAAGTCATTCAATAGAATTGAGGTCTGGGCTCTGACTGGGCCGCTCCACAAGGCAGAGTTTGTTCTTCTGAAGCCATCGTGCTGTGATGTTTAGGCTCGTTGTCCTGTTGCATCACCCAGCCACGTCTGAGCTTGAGTTGACGGACAGACACCCTCACATCATCCTGGAGAATTTGTCGATAAACTTGTGAATTCATTTTCCCCTCAATGATGGCGAGCTGTCCAGGCCCTGATGCAGCAAAGCAGGCCCAAATCCTGATGTTCCCTCCTCCACCATACTTTACTGTAGGGATGATGTTTTGATGTTGATATGCGGTGCCCTTTTTACGCCCAATGAAGTTCTGCTTGTTCCTCTCAAATAGTTCAATTTTGGTTTATCACTCCATAAAACATTTTCCCAGTACCGTTGTGGAGTGTCCAAGTGCTCTCTCACAAACTTCAGGCGTTCAGCAATGTTCTTTTTTGATAGCAGTGGCTTCCTTCTTGGTGTCCTGCCATGGACTCCTTTCTTGTTCAGTGTTTTGCTTGTAGTTGACTCAGAGATGTTAGCCAGTTCTAATGACTTCTTTTGCTGTCACTCTAGGTTGGTTCTTTACCTCATTGCTGACTTGGCGTTGCGCTCTTGGGGTCATCTTGGCAGGTCACCCACTTCTAGGCAGAGTAGCCACAATACCAAACTGTCTCCATTTATGGACAACTTGCCTAACAGTAGACTGATGAATATCTCAAATATCTGAGATGACTTTGCAACCCTTTCCAGCCTTCTGTAGATGAACAATTCTCTAATGTAGCTCTTCAGACAGCTCTTTTGTGTGAGGTGTGATTCCCGTCTGGATATGCTTCTTGTCAAAAGCTCAAACTCAAACTTTATAGTGTTTTTTATCAATCAAAGTCATTCTGGGCCACCACACCTCTGAACTCGTCTCATTAAATGGACTCCAGGTGTGCTAAATTCGGACTGCAATGAGCTTTTTAAAAAGTCCTTAGCTTAGGCTTCACTTACTTTTTCCTACCTTCGGTTTCACAGTTTGAATAATTTATTTAATATGGTCAAACGTTCTCTGAAAATCTGAGTATTTTAGTTATTGGAGACTGTGTTTGTACATTCTGGGGACTGACATGAAGATACCACCAGGTTTTATATGGGAATTGGACATAAATAGAGAGAATTCCTAGGGGTTCACATACTTCAGGGATCCTCAGTCACAGTCCTGGAGGGCCGCAGTGGCTGCTGGTTTTTGTTCTAACCCGGTTGCTTAATTAGAAAGCAATTCCTGCCAATAATTTAATTTCATGGCTTGTTACTGCTTTAAATCTGCGATGTCAGGTAAGGCCAGGTTTATACTTCATGCACGCGACTCATGCTGCAGCGGACGCTCCTGCTATGCAAGCGTTGTACTGTTTATACTTGCGCGCGTACTTTACGTAAATCTGGAGAAATCCACCAGGTGGCAGTGTGAGATATCATCACGGTTAGAACAGGTTCATCTTCACTGTGTTGTGAATTGCCTGGAACAGCCATTAAATTCCGCTGACACCTTACCTCAATATCTCTGAAAATGATGTTTAATGATTAAATCCATGCAGTCCAGCGATGTCCCCATTCCAGCTAGCATTGGGCACGAGGCAGAAACAATCCCTGGACGAGGCATCAGCTCTTCGCAATGTGAATACAAGCACACACATACACACTGACGTCATTTTAGTGTCACCAAATCTGCATATCCTTAGAAGGAAACCAGAGCACACTATGGAAACCCAGCAGAAAAACATGCAAACTCCAGGCAGGGAATACCAGCGACGTGACTCCCTGAGAGAAAGCAGTGCTAACGCTCCACCACCGTGTCACCCCCATGTGTGTAATTATTAACAGTGTTCATTATTTAAACGAAATTAATGATTTATCTGTAAAATGTAATATACATACTTTAATGCATTTCATCATGAAAGTGATATCTTCTGTACTAATAAAAGGCAAAGCCCTGACTGACTGACTGACTGACTCATCACTAATTCTCCAACTTCCCGTGTAGGTAGAAGGCTCAAATTTGGCAGGCTCATTCCTTACAGCTTACTTACAAAAGTTAAGCAGGTTTCATTTAGAAATTCTACGCGTAACGGTCATAACTGAATCCTACTTACGTATATATAAACGGCCATAGCCTGCAGCTCGGTAGCCGTGTGAGGTGGCGTTGCGTCACCTATCACCACGCCTCCCATGTTGAACTTTCTTATTTATGGCCCCATCTTCATGAAATTTGGTTGGCTGCTTCCCTGTGCTAACCGAAACCAATGTACGTACTTATTTCGGTGGTATGATGCCACTGTCGGCCGCCATATTGAACTTTCCAACGGTCTTTGTTACTTATGGGCCCATCTTCAAGAAATTTGGTACGCGGGTTCCCAACGCTAACTGAATCCTACTTATGTACATATATACGTCCATAGCCTGCAGCTCGGTCATCCTTTTAAGAGATGGCGTTGGGTCCCCCATCCCAACGCCTCCCACATTGTTGGCTACCTGCTTATATAAGGCCGTCCGTCGCTCCGGTCTCTACATTCCCTTCCTTGCTTCGCCACGGGATTTACGTCTCCCTGCTGATAACTACCGCCTTTTTATTTAATCCACGGCTTCTCCGCTGTTTTATTGTTCATTTATTACGATTATAGTTATTGTGGAGGTATTTTAGACTTACTTTACATTGCTCAGGTACCCATTTCCTTTATCGTTCCAACCATACCCCCATTACCATGTCTATCGAGGTGATCACCATCGATCAAAGAACTGTCACTTACTGAGTGGTTTCCATGCCCGGAGATGGCACCTGCCTTTTCCATTCTCTTTGTTACATATTGCACGGCCATATCAGGCTCACTATTGATATCCGGAGGAACATTGTGTCTTATGTATTGAATGACTGGGACAGGATCAAGGTGTGGACTGATGACGGTGCAGGAGATAATTATACTACACAGGAGAAATTCTATGCGTAACGGTCATAAATGAATCCTACTTACGTACATATATACGGCCATAGCCTGCAGCTCGGTCGCTGTGTGAGGCGGAGTTGTGTCCCCCATCACCACACCTCCCACGTAGTTGGCTACCTGCCTATATTGCGTTCCCCATCCCCACACCTACCACGTAATTGACTGCCTGCCCATATAAGGCTGTCCATCAGCAGCAATCCAAGCTGTGAGAAAACAGTAAAAAGGAGGCGTGTTAGACGTCGTGGTACATTTTCTGATGCAGTTAGACGGAAACAACTTCGTGACGCTGCCGCAGAAAAATCCACAAGTTAATATACACGCTGTCGCTAACTGCTCGCAGGCAAATCCACAAGTTAATACCGGGAATGCCTGTTAAACATCTTAGATTCATGAGTAGCGATTTGGGTGGTGGTGAGATGTCTATCGAGGTGATCACCATCGATCAAAGAACTGCCACTTACCGAGTGCTTTCAATGCCCGGAGATGGCACCTGCCTTTTCCATTCTCTGTGTTACATATTGCACGGCCATATCAGGCTCACTCTTGATATCCGGAGGAACATTGTGTCTTATGTATTGAATGACTGGGACAGGTTCAAGGTGTGGACTGATGACGGTACAGGAGATAATTATACTACACAGGAGCACTAGAAGAGTGAAATGCTTAAGCCCTTCACCTATGGTTCTGCATGTGAGTTGATGGCTGACGCTGAATTGTTCGGTTGTCGCTTTCAAGTGTACCGAAATGGCCAAATATTTTACACCTTTCGACAACCGCCAATGCCTCTTAAACATCTTAGATTCACACGTGATGATTTGAGTAGTGGACACTTTGATGTTTATGAATGTTTCAACTCTCAAAAGTTGGATGCAAAGTTATCGATGAAACCGGTTGTGTGCTTACAACGCTTGACAGATGCCGAATGTCACTTCAACACAAATTCTGCAAATACTAACGTAATTGAAACAAACCATGAAACTCAAACCGATTGTGACAGCAGCAATCCAAGCTGTGAGAAAACAGTAAAAAGGAGGCGTGTCAGACGTCGTGGTACATTTTCTGATGCAGCTTGATGAAAACAACTTCGTGACACTGCCGCCAAATATTCTAAGAAAAATCCACAAGTTAATACACAGGCTGTCTCTAAATACTCGCAGAAAAATCCACAAGTTAATAGACATGCTGTCGCTAAATACTCGCAGGCAATTCCACGACTTAATAGAGACGCTGCCGCTAAATATTCACAGGCAAATTCACAACTTAATTCCGGAAATGGCTGTTAAACATCTTAGATTCACGAGTAGCGATTTGGGTAGTGAACACTTCGATGAATGAAACCTGTTATCTTTACAACGGTTGACAAACACGGAATGTAACTTGAACACAACACGTCCTCCAAATACGAACATGATTGAAAGAAATAATGATAAATAAATCCTTGATGACAGCAACACTCATAACAGTGACAAAACAATTACATTGACAATCATGTTACGTTATTTTTAAAATGTTTTCTTTTTCATAACTTCTTTAACACACTACTTCTCCGCTGCGAAGCGCGGGTATTTTGATAGTCAAGTATAAATCTTAGAATTCCAAATGTGCAGAGAGTTGGAATATCATACATTTAATGTGTTCTGTGTTGTGATTTATTGCTGCCTGCCGCTGCTGTCAGTTCAGGAGGAAGCCCCAGAAAAAAAAGATGGCACAGAAAATGGTATGTGAGACTTTTAAAATGTATCATTGTGTCATTATGATCGGGAATATGTGACAGTTGAATATGAAAGCACCATGAATGTATTTGCATGTTGGCATTTTGCTTCACGACATCGAACCATTCATCAAACATCGAAGCCCGCACATCGATCTTGTAGGATCTGCAAACCGGCTTTTTGTCACATGTTGATAGTAACCACAGACTCTGACGTCACATTCCAACTTTTAACACACTGCATCCCCCGACTTTTTGCTGGTACTGCAACTCACGCACGTGTCGCGTTAATTTCTGACGACCTGCTCAGAGGACGCGTCATATGAACGCTGGGAACGCATGGCAGCCATGATGCGTGTGCGTACGCGTTCCGAGTGTGAAGTATAAATGAGCCCTAATTCTCATATCCTAGATTTTCTTCCCCTTTCTGAGTATATCATTTTTTTGAAGGGTAAAATGGAGGAGTAAATTTCAGGTCCTTCACTTTTTTCTATTCACTTTCCTTCGAAGTACAGTGGAACCTTGGATTGCGAGTAACTTGGTTTGCGAATGTTTTGCAAGACAAGCAAAAATTTTTTATATATTTTTTTTTTTTTTTGGAAATTTTATTCATTTTATTGCAATCATTCCATACAAATCAATTTTTACAAAAAGTAAAATTAGGAACAAGTTGACCCCCACCCCTGAGAGAGAGAGCAAGGCAAACGGCATAAAATTTAAGGCTTGTAAACATACCTAAATTAATAAGTTTGTTAAGCCAAGTAAATTTTGACATGATAAACGAGCGGGGCCTTGCAATACGAGTAGTACGTATACGCTTTATCTGTCAGGCGTCATGTGATCACAACTTAGCTGATGGTGGTTCTCTCGCTCTCTCTCTCTCTCGCTGTGGGATTGTGGGTAATCATCTACCATGCTCAGTCTCAGTCGCCGTGCCTCACTCATATAGTCAACATCCATATGAGCATATACTGTTTACTATAGCATGGTGACCACATGTGTGTGTTGTGACGTGTGAGTCCCCGTCTTGCACCCCAAAACACGAAGCTGAGTCTCAGTACTTTAGCGACACCAGCTTTACTCAGCTTGAAACAGGAACAGAGCGGTTATTTACTGTAGTGGGATCTGCCACTTTCCTATACACAGACACAGCAGTCAGGCATGGTCGTGACCAGGTTAGTGGCCAAGTAATACTGTACCCTGCCTTTATAATTTTCCGATCGATGGCAGGCGCTTATAGCATGTCTGCGATCTTTTCGGATTCGCTTTTACGGTGAACTGCTACAGAGCTGGGACCCTGTGGTTGCTTCGGGTTTTTCCTTCTATAATTTGCTTGAACATTCCGGTTGATTTTACGACTTCTCTCTCATCACGCTAAGTATCATAGTTCGCTTGCGGTACTTATTTATTTGTGCAAATCCAAGAGACACGCAGTGGGCCGATGGGAGGGGTTGGGGCCCTCGTCACTCACGCGCCAGCCTCGGGGCGTATCTTACATCCATTTAGCTAGTGAACGACAGAACTACTTAACGGATTTAGATCAGGTTTTTATTTCTAGAATTTGCTTGAACATTCCGGTTGATTTTGCGACTTCTCTCCTCAAGCTAAGAGTTCATAATTTTCTTGCAGGAGCGATATATTCGCTCTGATCTGAGACAGAGGCTTCTCCGCTGTTTTATTGTTCGTTTATTACGATTATAGTCATTGTGTAGGTATTTTAGACAGGCCGAGGTAAGGGGGAAAGCGTGACATCAGGAGTGGGGAGCCGGTCTACCTCTGCGTTTTGGAGCGTTCCTTTTTGTTTATTGATTTTTAAAGGTTGTCCTGTTTTTCAACTTCGCGGGTGGAGCAATGGGGTGGGGGGCGGCTAGTAGTTTATGAAGCTCTGGTCTAATGAACCTGATGTGTCTGTGAGATGTACAGCTGAGGCAAAAAAATGTACATTTCACCTCAATGTTTCATAAGTCTATGCCTGTAATGTTGCCATACAATCCATGGGTGAAGTCCATTAGGGTGTCTACCTCATTTCAGTATGTGTCACAATAATAGCCATGAGATCATCAATCAGTCCAGTCAATTGAACTGACCACTGCTGGACTCTAAACAAGGTGTGGAAACATCTCAGTGATGAGCGATAAATAGAATGCGCTCACCTGAGCCACAGGGCCAATGGGTCTGAGTACTTCTGTCCATGGAAATTCCCCCAAAAAATCCTTTTTTTAATTTGTCAGTCTGGGGTATTGAGTGCTGTTTGATGAGGGGGAAAAATGAATTAAAATTATTTTAGCACAAGCCTGCAACATAAGAAATTGCTGTGGTATGAATTCCTTCTGATGACACTCCAATATACAATGCAATACAATACAATTTATTTTTTGTATAGCCCAAAATCACACAAGAAGTGCCGCAATGGGCTTTAACAGGCCCTGCCTTTTGACAGCCCCCCAGCCTTGACTCTATAAGAAGACAAGGAAAGACTCCCAAAAAAACCCTTGTAGGGAAAAAATATAGAAGAAACCTCGGGAAAGGCAGTTCAAAGAGAGACCCCTTACCAGGTAGGTTGGGCGTGCAATGGATGTCAAAAAAAGGGGGTCAATACAATACACAGAACAGAACAAATCCTCAATACAGTATAAAAATAAAAATTTTAGAAGAACAGAGCAGAATTTAACAGTAGATGATATCCCATAATATGATTTGGATTTGTTTAGAGTCCTGGAGACCTCATTCATCAAGCTGACTCCCCCATTTGGCCATTCCACAGCTGAAATAGCACTAATCCGATGAAAGGACCCCACTTTCCCACGATTCCTGCGATCCTCCATCAGGGATGACTTTACCTTAGGCAGGCAAAACAACTTGGCAGGTGGGCCGTGGCACCAAGTGCCACATTTGAGTACAGAGAAGAGAAACAGAATAGGTGAAGGTTAGTATCAAATTTGTCAAATTATAACTATCGTGTTACTTATGTTTTAGTGCTAATGACTGACAACGGAGATGCAGTCTGTACAGCTAATCAGCAGCTCTAGTCAGGGTGTGCTAAACTGAAGTAGTGAGTCTTCAGCCGGAATTTAAAAGCTGAGACCGAAGGGGCATCTCTTATAGTAGTAGGTAGACCAGTCCACAGTTTAGGGGCCCAGTAACTAAAAGCTCGACCTCCCCTCACTGTTATTTTATTAATTCTTGGAATCATAAGCAGACCGGCATCTTGAGATCTTAATGTGCGCTCGGGATTTTAAGTCATGATAAGTTCAGTCAAGTAAGCCGGACATTTAATAGTTTATATGTTAAAAGAAGGATTTTGAAATCTTCCCTAAACTTAACCGGGAGCCAGTGTAAGGATTTAAGAACTGGAGTTATGTGTTCGTATTTTCTTGTTCTTGTAATAATTCTTGCAGCAGCATTTTGGATTAACTGGAGGCTGTATAAAGAACAATTTGAACATCCGGTGAACACCGCATTGCATTAGTCAATCCTATTAGAAATAAATGCATGAATTATCCATCCATCCATCCATTTTCCAACCCGCTGAATCCGAACACAGGGTCACGGGGGTCTGCTGGAGCCAATCCCAGCCAACACAGGGCACAAGGCAGGAACCAATCCCAGTCAGGGTGCCAACCCACCGCAGGACACACACAAACACACCCACACACCAAGCACACACTAGGGCCAATTTAGAATCTCCAATCCACCTAACCTGCATGTCTTAGGACTGTGGGAGGAAACCGGAGCACCCGGAGGAAACCCACGCAGACACGGGGAGAACATGCAAACTCCACACATGGAGGCCACGGAAAGTGAACCCGGGTCTCCTAACTGCGAGGCAGCAGCGCTACTACTGCGCCACCGTGCCGCCCATGCATGAATTAATTTCTCAGAATCCTGTTTATTTAGCAAGCACCTTAATTTCCCAACATTTTTAAGATGGAAGAAACATGATTTGGACAACTTTGTAATATACGCTTTAAATGACCTGCTAGATTCAAAGATAACTCCGAGATTGCGGGCTGATTCAGTAAAATTAATGGTGATTCCAACTGAGTTGAACGATGACAGAATATTGTTGTGATCAGCGTCATTCCCTTCAACAATTAACATCTCTGTTTTATTGGTTTTTAAAGACAAGTAGTTCTCACCCATGTACTTCTTTAATTTACTAACACAACTAATTAAAGACAACATCTGAGAAACTTCATTTGATTTAAATGAAAGGCATAACTGGGTGTCATCTGCATACGAGTGCAAATTAGTAATAAATATGTGACTGCCCAAGTGGAGGCTCTGATTGGAGCTCTCGAGAGTCTGAGTGTCTGGGCTTGTGATGGTCCTGATAAAAACCAACATCCAGGCCTTTAATGACCTCTTGGGCACGGCCATCAGCAGTGTGTTTGTCTGCGGAGAGAGTGTCGACCTCGTCGAGAGGTTTACTTACCTTGGCGGTGTCATTAATGTCTCTGGTGACTCTTCCTATGAAGTCAGTAGATGGATTGGTGGAGCATGGGGGGGTCATGAGGTCTCTGTAGAGGGGTGTGTGGTGCTCCTGATATCTCTTTAAAAGGATGAAGGTCCAAGTCTTTAGAGTCCTGGTGCTTCCTGTTTGTGAGACATGGACGCTATCCAGTGAACATAGACAAAGACTAGACTGTTGTTTTTCTTCTGAGAATCATTGGGTACCGCTGGTTTGACTTTGTGTTGCTCATGGAGTCCTGATTGAGGCACATTATCTGTTAGTTACGGCACCACGGCCATGAGGCACGATTACCCGAGGTTGATCCGGCTCACAGGACCCTCATTGTTGAGGACCTAAATGGATGGACCAGGCTAAGGTGACGCCCACATAACACCAACCTGCGGTAGATGGAGGGTCATTTCCAGAGGGTGGGACTGGTATCCGGTATTCTGAATAATCACAGTTTGATGCGTAATAGTGAATTCATTTGATAGGATCAGTAAAATATTGAAAATTAGTGAAGTTTTGTGGGAGAATCCGCAAGTATATTTCTCTGCTAGGTTCTCTTGTAGCTCAAAACTTTTAATCAGAAAAATGACTTTGTCTTCTCTTTTTCCGTATATACAAGAAATACATTACATTGTTGAAAAGAATACATTCATCCACGTTTGATCCTGCTTAGTCCAGTTAGTGGTTTTTAGTGAAGGAGTAAGAATTGAATTGAATCTGCATCTTGTCGCACTTTTCTAACATTGGCATGTTAAGCACAAGATTCAGATTACTTAGTAGCAGTCGTGCATATCTGCAAAAAAAAAAAAGAAGTTTGTTGTGTGTTTATTTGAATTTAAGTACCAGATTATTTACAAAGTCTTTGGCTCCCCAATACAGTCTACCACCTGTCTGCCCTGGGGTAGGGGGGATATTGCCAAACCGGATCCCGAGTTATTTTGTCATATGGTGGGTGATTCAACGCGCTGTACCAGTGCAGGCTCCCCAACCTAACGTAACCTAACCTAACCTGACCTGACCTGACAAGTCAGTCAGTCATTATCCAACCCTCTATATCCTAACACAGGGTCACGGGGGATCTGCTGGAGCCAATCCCAGCCAGCACAGGGCGCAAGGCAGGAACAAATCCCGGGCAGAGTGCCAGCCCTCCACAGAGCACAGAATTAGGGACAATTTAGGATTGCCAATGCACCTGACCTGCATGTCTTTAGACTGTGGGAAGAAACCGGAGGACCCGGATGAAACCCACGCAGATACAGGGTGAACATGCAAACTCCAGGCAGGGAGGACCCGAGAAGTGAATCCCAGGTCTCCTTACTGTGAGGCAGCAGCGCTACCCACTACGCCACCCTGCCGCCCCCTGACAAGTGAAATTGGTAAAATAAAATTCTGGCAGATGATTATTCTGTAATTTGTTTAAATCAATAACACGGTTCTGAAAGTAGATTAAGATATGCATGGAATTACGACGGTAAGCGTGGTCCTCTTTTGATTACTGACCTGCTTTTCTTTTTGTGCCGTCCATTATGTGATCGGCCCGCTGCTGCTTTTCGGTCTCTTGATGTTTCAGGTTGTCCTTTCTAATTGGAGCACGGTGTGAGTTTCTATAACACGGATGTGACACTTCGGGGACGATCGCCCGAAGCAGATTTTACTTAATAATGCCATACCAAGAACAAACAAGAAAAATGTGCCACAGAAGTGACAGCTTATAATATGTAGGCAGAACCGAGGAGGGCACAAGCTAAGGCCAACATTTAAATTTTATTTATTTTTTTTTCGAAATCGTGGGAAATGTCAAATTTGCATTGAATTTTAATCACACTTTCTAATGCGATGAGTACAGAATGGCCTTCTGCATCCCCTTCACTTTATGATCTTCTCTGATTTCCAGCAGAATTTCCTACTTAACACCTTGTGAACCTGCGTTACATTTACAAGGAAATGAAGAAGCAGCGTCCCACTTTCTGTTAATCTGCATGCAGTGCCCCCCATAATGTTTGGGACAATGACACATTTCTCCTTGATTTATGCCAATGCTCCACTGTTTAAAATTACAAACCAGACAATTCAGACGAGATTAACGTACACACAGCAGAGTTTCATTTAATGGGATTTGTATACATTTCGGTCACCACTGTTACCTACAGCTTAGCTCAGTATCCTGCCTTATGTTTTCCTCCTCCTTCTCCTTAATATATTATTATTATTATTATTATTATTATTATTATTATTATTATTATTATTATTATACAGACTTTATCCTACTCCCTGTCAGTGCCATCTGATGGGCCTCACTGCTAATCCTGTTTGTCACTTATTGTCCCCTTGGTTTACCTGGTATTTTTCTCCACATGTTCTGCCACTGCCCTCCTGTCTTTTCCTTTTCAGATGCACGTATGTCACCTACTGTCTTCATGGGTTTCTTGCAGCGTTCCTTTGTTGCCTCAAATCTTTCTTCTTTTAGACCTCTCTTTGCTTCCGCTTAAGCCTCCTGAATTTTAAGTTATTTTGTCTTGTGCCTTGGCAGCCAAAATAATTACAGTGGAACCTCGGGTCACGACCGTAGTTCATTCCAAAACTCTGGTCTCAACCCAATTTGGTCGCGACCCGAAGTAATTTCCCCCGTAGGATTGTATGTAAATACAATTAATCCGTTCCGGACCGTACGAGCTGTATGCAAGTATATTTTTTTTAAAGATTTTTAAGCACAAATATAGTTAATTATACCATAGAATGCACAGTGTAATAGTAAACTAAATGTAAAAACATTGAATAACACTGAGAAAACCTTGAACAGAGAAAACTAACACTGCAAGAGTTCGCGCTAGAGCCTTATGAACCGCTCGCTGTAAACACTTTTCTTTTAATGAGTTTTAGGCACAGGGAAAAAAATGAACACTTGAAAAATCCGTAATTTATACAAACACTAACCATAAACAACCAAGAAAACTAACCTTGCATGAGTCGAGTTCTGGCATGAAGGAAGTGAGCAGGAAGCTGGGTGGAGAGGAGGTTACAGTTTTGAGGTAAAGTCTGTGATGATGCGGGTTCGCTGCACACTCCCATCTCGCATCCGGGAGCCCTTAAACCCGTCACCGTCTGTAATGTTACCGATGAGCACGACAGTGAGGCACTACAATGGAGCAGTCGGATGGTGCAAAAAGTGCCAAGTTGCTTTTATTAAAATCAACAAAACAAAAATCAAAAACAAAGTCCAAATTAAAGTGTAGTGCTTTCAGAATCCTTCAATAAATAAATGATCCCATAAAAACAGAAGTGAAGTGGAGGTTAAAATCCAATAGAAAAAAGTCTGCATTAAATACAACGAGATTAAAACAATGCTTGAAGCAGTCTCTTTAAAAACAAGCCTGGTGCCTTCTTTAACTGCCTTCTCGTGCTCTCTCTCTCTCACTCACTCTCTCTCTCACTCGCTCTCTTGGGCTTTCTCTCTCTCTCGCTCGCTCTCTCGGGCTTTCTCTCTCTCTCGCTCGCTCTCTCGTGCTCTCTCTCTCTCTCTCGCTCTCTCTCTCTCTCGCTGCACAGGGAATGCACAGGGAGAGACTGAACACGTGCGTAAGTCATCGGTGTGTACGAACCAGAAGGGAAACTGGCTTGTTCGAAACCCGAGTGTGTGGTCGTGAACAGAAGTAAAAGTTTGGCGAACTTTTTGGTCGTAACCCGGTTTGTGGTCCGAGGCGTTTGTCACCCGAGGTTCCACTGTATTGCCTTCCTCTGGATGCCATCTGACTGCATTAGTATAGATAAATGGCAATCCTCTGAGGTCTTCACTTGTATGGAAATAGTAGCAAATTGACTACTAAGGAGGTACCAAGTGGTTTGTAGAGAGAGAAGAGCTGCTTAGACTAAATTGGCTGATATCACACAATCGCACCAGGACCAGATAATATTTGTCCTTGAGTGCATAAGGAGGTTAGTGAGTACAGATATAAACTTATATTTTTAGGAAGTCACTGCACACTGGGGAAATTACTAAGGATTGGAAAATGGAGAATATTACCTCATCTCTCTATTATAAAAAAAAATCTTGGAAGGAGACGAGACGTGATTTTCTCGGAGAGACACTTATACGTCATGCGAGAAAGAGATTTAACCACGCCTGGGGCCGGAAATAAAGGACAAAGAGTAGATGACAAAGTAGAACGTCGTAAAGAATTAAAAAATGTTGGCGCAGTAGACTTGCAGAGCAGGTTAGAGATAATGGAAGTACAAAAATTCGAAAGTCTCAAAGAAAGGATAGTAAAGATTGCATTAGCGCAAACAAATGGAAATTATTACTCGGTTAAATAACGGAACAGTGAAAAGAGATCAAATATATTGTTCGGATTTCAACTTTAAGTTGGAGAATAGTAGATCGTCTTATTCGTGTTGCCATCAGTGAAAAGCAGTGTTTCTTCCCAATGAAGAGGCGTCCCCACAAGAATTAAAAGATTCTAAAAACGTTGGAGCGGTACACATGCACAGCAGGTTAGAGATAATGGAAGTACGAAAATTCGAAAGTCTCAAAAAAAGGATAGGAAAGATCGCATTAACGCAAACAAATGGAAATAATTACTCGGTGAAATAACGGAACAGCGAAAAGAGATCGAATATATTGTTCAGATTTCAACTTTAAGTTGGAGACTTGTAGATCATCTAATTCATGTTGCCAGCCTGAATTAAAAGATTCCAAAAACGTTGGCACAGTATGTAGTCCCATGAGACGGAGACTTTTAACATGAGATTCTTTCAAGTCACACCCTACTTACAACTGTTTTCAAACAAGACCACGGCCATCTAACCTCTCAGTCGTGTGAATGATTTTGGCAGACACACTTCCTGCATTCTCAGCTCTTATAAATTTTATCAGGACAATAATTTTATACGTTCTTGATGACACGTCCGTGACAAAGCGAAGAAGAAAGAACATGGACAAACATTCGAGAAAGTCGGTTTATTTATTAGAGAGAAAGAAACAATATTCACTCACGAACAGTTATATGTTGCGTTGTCATGATGCAAGTCCAAACACGGAATCAAAATTCAATGCGATCTTAAAGAAGAGTTAACTCCAATTATCCATTCATCCGTTATCCAACCCGCTATATTCGAACTACAGGGTCATGGGGGTCTGCTGGAGCCAATCCTAGCCAACACAGGGCACAAGGCAGGAAACAAACCCCGAGCAGGGCGCCAGCCCACCGCAGGGCAAACACACACACACACATACACACACACACACACACACGGGACAATTTAGGATCACCAATGCAGCTAACCTGCATGTCTTTGGACTGTGGGAGGAAACCCACGCAGACACGGGGAGAACATGCAAACTCCACGCAGGGAGGACCCGGGAAGCAAACCACAGGTCTCCGAACTGCGAGGCATCAGCGCTACTTACTGCGCCACCATGCCACCCTAATTCCAAATATTGTTTTTACTAAAGTTTTAAAGTAAAAGTGAAAATAATGCATATGTAATAATTCCCATGAAAATAACAATCTCTTAAAATTGTATATCCGGTAAATTAAAATTAGGAGCAGTGTAGTGCAGTGGTTAAGGCTTTGGAATTCAAACCCTGAGGTTGTGAGTTCAGATCCCACCACTGACACCACAGTGTTAACCCTGAGCAAGTCACTTCACCTGCCTGTGCTCCAATTGGAAAAAGAAAAAACTAATTGTATCTCAAATGTTTTAAATCACTTTGGATAAAGATGTCGGCTAAATAAATAAATGTAAGTTGAAATTATTTCTGTTCCTGACTTCCTGGGTGAAGCAGAGTTAGCCTCCTTCATACTTGACCTGGGGCTACTTCACGTGTTTCACATTGCATGCAAGAAACACTTCCAGGTCAGACAAACTTCTCCATGATAGAAGAGTCTACCTAACAGCAGCTCCCCTGAGGACCCCATCAGGTCTGCTGCCCACCAACTCCCATGCAGCCCTGCGGGCACCCAAACGGGATGCCTGCCAATCCACTCATTGTACTGTCTCCCCCTGATCATCCATTGTAATAGCCTGCCGACCTGGAACTTAAGCACTAACTAACCCGGGTGGGATGCTCGTCCACCCCACATCCTTCTATTAAAAAGACCTCCCGGCCAGGTAAGGAACCATCCATTCGGGCCAGGATGCCAGCTCACCCATGTTGTCTGTTACAACTGTTTTAGAGCCGGGATCCACGACTGAGTCGTGGTCTGAATGTTAACACGTCCATTTTATGTCCTCGACTTCAGTTGTCCATTTTTTGATTTGCCGTCACCGACTGGATGCATACCAATCAGAGTGCAAGCTGTCAACACTGTTGTAAACAGCTCTTATAGGCTGGCAATCTATTATTAATTGGCAGAAGGAAATTTTAAGTGACGACTAACGACAGGTTGCTGAATTAAAATAAGAATGCTGCACAAATTGCTTTAGTAGGCCTCGCCGGAATTAATCATGATTTACATTTTTTTTTTATTATAGCAAGCATTACAGGTCAGCCAGAGTGGGTTGATTTTGAAAATGTTTTGAAAGCTAAATGAAAACTATGCCAGTTAAAACAATCAAAAAATAATAATAAGCGGGCACGGCAGAGCAATTGGAGTCATTACCTTTAATTCCGTATGCAGTCCTCTCCTGCCTTATGATAAAAGGAAAGCCACCCGGGGTCATGTACAGTACGTGCCGGGGGCCAGCGCCAGCCCCTCATTCTCCTCGGCCGCTGTCTTTCAGCTGACCTTGATGCTGCCGTCCTCGTTTGGCCTCTCCGAGTTCTGTCTGCCAACGTTTATTTAACACCGCAGAGTTTTGTGACAGCGAGCCACATGTCCTTTTGGGGAAGCTGAAATTAAAAGTCTTTAATTATTGTTTTTTTTTTTTTCTTTAAGCTGCTGCCAGCTGCCTGTGGTTACTGACGTCGGGTACCCCCCACCACACTTCGGCCATGCGGATCACGTTGCTTGTAATAGAAGGAATTGGAATTCTTGATGGCCTCATTTGTAATTCTCGGGTGTGAGCCGACATGTATGCCTGATGAGGAGCTGTCACAGGGCTCTGTAAATGACATAGTGTGGTACTCGGTGAAACTCTGAGGGGCAGTTGGGCTGGGCTTTGGGCCATGATGGGGTTCAAATTTCAAATTGACTATCCCTCCAGCATGGTGCACCCTAAATGTCCAAGGGATACAAAGGATTCACTTATTTTTCTGTTTTGAAGGTTATCCAGTCATCAGGGTGTGGGGATAGATAGATAGCTAGATAGATTCTATCTATCTATCTATCTATCTATCTATCTATCTATCTATCTATCT
>JANRMT010062817.1:7005027-7016296 GCA_026402145.1 Polypterus bichir lapradei | reverse complement strand
CACACATATATATACATACATACATACACATACACACACATATATATTTTTTTTTTTTTTACATATATACTGTATATACTGTATATATTTATTTATTTATTTACAACCTTAGTTCCAATGAAGTTGGGACGTTGTGTAAAACGTAAATAAAAACAGAATACAATGATTTGCAAATCCTTTTCAACCTATATTCAATTGAATACACTACAAAGACAAGATATCGAATGTTCAAACTGATAAACTTTATTGTTGTTTTGCAAATCTTCACTCATTTTGAATTTGATGCCTGCAACACGTTCCAAAAAAAGCTGGGACAGGTGCATGTTTACCACTGTGTCATATCACCTTTCCTTTTAACAACACTCAATAAGCGTTTGGGAACTGAGGACACTAATTGTTGAAGTTGTGTAGGTGGAATTCTTTCCCATTCTTGCTTGATGTACAGCTCCAGTTGCTCAACAGTCTGGGGTCTCTGTTGTCGTATTTTGCGCTTCATAATGCGCCACACATTTTCAATGGGAGACAGGTCTGGACTGCAGGCAGGCCAGTCAAGTACCTGCACTCTTTTACTACGAAGCTGCACTGTTGTAACACATGCAGAATGCGGCTTCGCATTATCCTGCTGAAATAAGCAGGGACGTCCCTGAATAAAGACGTCGTTTGGATGGCAGCATATGTTGCTCCAAAACCTGTATGTACCTTTCAGCATTAATGGTGCCTTCACAGATGTGCAAGTCACCCATGCCATGGGCACTAACACACCCCCATACCATCACAGATGCTGGCTTTTGAACTTTGCGTTGATAACAATCCGGATGGTCCTTTTCCTCTTTGGCCTGTAGGACACGACGTCCATGATTTCCAAAAACAATTTGAAATGTGGACTCGTCAGACCACAGCACACTTTTCCACTTTGCGTCAGTTCATCTTAAATGAGCTCGGGCCCAGAGAAGCCGGCGGCGTTTCTGGGTGTTGTTGATTTATGGCTTTCACTTTGCATGGTAGAGTTTTAACTTGCACTTGTAGATGAAGCGATGAACTGTGTTAACTGACAATGGTTTTCTGAAGTATTCCTGAGCCCACGTGGTAATATCCTTTACAAAATGATGTTGGTTTTTAATGCAGTGCCGCCTGAGGGACCGAAGGTCACGGGCATCCAGTGTTGGTATTTGGCCTTGCCGCTTATGTGGAGAGATTTCTCCAGATTCTCTGAATCTTTTGATGATATTATGGACAGTAGATGATGAAATCCCTAGATTCCTTGCAATTGTAAGTTGAGAAACGTTGTTCTTAAACTGCTGGACTATTTGCCCACGCGGTTGTTCACAAAGTGGTGAACCTCACCCCATCCTTGCTTGTGAATGACTGAACCTTTTGGAGATGCTCCTTTTATACCCAATCCTGACAAACACCTGTTTCCAATTAACCTGTTCACCTGTGGAATGTTCAAAACAGGTATTTTTTGAACATTCCTCAACTTTCCCAGTCTTTTGGTGCCCCTGTCCTAGCTTTTTTGGAATGTGTTGCAGGCATCAAATTCAAAATGAGTGAAGATTTGCAAAACAACAATAAAGTTTATCAGTTTGAACATTAGATATCTTGTCTTTGTAGTGTATTCAATTGAATATAGGTTGGAAAGGATTTGCAAATCATTGTGTAAAACGTAATTAAAAACAGAATACAATGTCCCAACTTCATTGGAATTGGGGTTGTGTGTATAATATATATATATATATATATATATATCTATCTATCTATCTATCTATCTATATATATATATATATATATATATATATATATCTATATATATAATTCACTAAGGCAAGACACCCATGGAAAGCACGCCGGAAGGGGCGTGGATTCACTAAGCCGCCGACAAGTAAGACACCTATGGCGCATGCAGGGAGGTGCCACGCCCACCAACTCCAAGACCATTGGATACGACGACATCTCGCAGAGCCACGCCCACCAACTCGGACGCGACGACACAGAAAAAACGGCATCATTTATATTCGTCTGTCGTAGAGGCCACATGCACTTCCGAGCCACGTTGACTGTTCATAGAGGCATGTTTCTCGCGGAGGTGAATCGCCATATGCAGCGTGTAAAATGGTTTGCGGTGGGTATCCCATGGGATCCTTAAAACAATCCTTTACAACTGAGGTTAAAACACAATGAAGTAAGCAGTCTTCAAAAACCGAGTTTTTGGTTACAACGCACGACCGCGCGCACGATAGCAAACTGTTTTACACGCTACATACAGCAATTCGCATCCACGACAAACATGCGTCTTCTTCACTCACGGACAATTATATGTTGCTCTCTCCAGAGTTCCATCTTTTCATTCACTTTCTATTGTATCCTCAAACCCTCCCTTTTTAGACAACTGTGTCTTTCCAGAAGTGTTCAACCATCAATAATTATGCGGCATTTGTTATGCCGCGGGTTCACTATTGTGTTGTATTTTGCTCTCTCCAGAGTTCCATCTTTTCATTCACTTACTGTTGTATTCTCACACCAACCCGTTTTAGACAATCTTGTCTTTCCAGAAGTGTTTAGCATTCAATAAATAATTATGCATGAGATTGAGCGTGTGTCTACCCGGCACAGAGAGGCGTGGGTAAGCCGTTGAACCCCATTTAGGCTGCAAACCGTCGAATTCCCACTAAGTGCGACTCATACGCTCCCACTGGTTGCGTCCCAACCCTTTGTACGCACCCCACTCCCACCTTGCTACTACCGTGGTCGGGTGTCTTGGTGGATTATATATAGAAAAGCAGCCAAAACCGCACAGAGCAATGAAAAGTCTACGTGAGTCACAGGTGCATCTGGACTGTGCAAAGACGACAACGACTCAAGTGACGAGTTGGGCACATGAGCAGGCAGTGCATGCTGAACGAGAAATCAGCAGACTAGCATGACGGAGGAAGCGGAATTGACGTCCTTCTCCTCTTCTCCCGTTCCACCCTCCGTGCCTGAGCGCCGTACACCCCCATCCCTCCGTCTGGCAGGAGAAGGCACGATGGCGGTCTGCCAGTTTTCAGTCACGGATGATTGTGTGTTGGTTCGTTCCGTGCATTGTTACAATGTTGCTTTTCTTGCTGATTTATTACATTACCGATTTTTCAAATGTTAATTTTCTCCCTGTGCTTAAAAATCATTAAAAAACCGGCCTGATTATGCAGTGTATGGTACGCCGCGGGTTGGATAGTATATACCTGTATATAATATATAAAGTTGGTGTAAGCCTGTGCTGTAAAAAGCTCAAGCTCCTTGAAACTATTGTACAAACGTAGAAATGTCAGGTAATTGAAAGGAACTACTCTGGATGTCTCTCTCCTAGCAGGATTTGTTTTGCCGACAGGTGGTTACTGGGGAGTAGTGGAGGAGTGAATTATTATTTATTTTTTTAATGTACATATCAAGGAAAATTATTTAAATTTGTGTGTTGGGTAGGGTAAGAGGCCTACGGAAGCTGAGAGAGGACGTGCAATATCATTATTTTTTTACATTTTCTCCTCGAGATAACAGACTCATTTTTTCCAGATCTCAAGAAAACAAACTTTGTTTTCTTGAGATAACGGAATAATTTTATCACAATCTCGAGATAATGAAACTTAACCATTGCTCCTGGCATCAGGCTTGCTTTGATTGCGACTCCTATACAGCTGAAGCCTTGCTAACCGTCTTCTTAAATGACAGACACTAACGTTATTATTTTCTAAACTAAGGCATAAACATATTTCAGCCTGAGTCAGCCCTTGATTGAACAAAAATGTGACGTGCTGATCAATACAGTCCTGCTCTTCTGCCATTTCAAACAGGACATGGCTTCAATAAGTTAAACACTTAGCGTTCGATACAATAATTTCATAATTTCGAGAAAACAAAGTTTGCTTCTTCGAGATCTCGATAAAATTAGTCCATTATCTTGAGGAAACATCCATCCATCCACCCATTATCCAACCCGCTATATCCTAACTACAGGGTCACGGGGTCTTGAGGAAACAATTTAAAAAAATAATGATATTGCATGTCCTCTCTCATCTTCCGTAGAGGCCTGTTCCATAAATGTACTTATCAAGATAAAGTATTTAAATTTGTGTACGGTGTAGGAGGCATGCAGTGGAGGAATGATGTAATTATTCATTTTCTTGAAAAATTGTTATTTATATTGATGTGTTCACGTTTTCGATTATTGTGCAAAATAAAGTGTATATTAAAAACTAGCAAAATACCCGCGCTTCGCAGCGGAGAAATAGTGTGTTAAAGAAGGAAAGAAAAAGAAAAGGAAACATTTTAAAAATAACGTAACATGATTGTCAATGTAATTGTTTTGTCACTGTTATGAGTGTTGCTGTCATATATATATATATATATATATATATATATCTCAAAATACCCGCGCTTCGCAGCAATGTCGTGTGTTAAAGAAGTTATGAAAAAGAAAAGGAAACATTTTAAAAATAACGTAACATGATTGTTAAAGTAATTGTTTTGTGTATTTGGTGGCAGCGTCACAAAGTTTTTTTCGTCTTGCTGCATCAGAAAATGTACCACGACGTCTGACACGCCTCTTTTTTACTGTTTTCTCACAGCTTGGATTGCTGCTGTCATAATGGGTTTGAGTCTATATATACATATACACATACATATCTTCATATCTATATACATATCTACATATACACATATATATAGTGCAAGCTCCCCATCTTGGCCTGACCTGACTGGGGTGGGTGTGTGCCCTGTGATGCTCCTGGGTCGGTTCTCACCTTGCATCCAATGCTGCTCAGTTGCCCCTAAACCACCACACCCCCATAACCTTGGGTAGAAAAGTGATGGAGTTTCAGAATGGGGGGGGGGGGGTCTCACAGTCTTGACCACTTCACCAGCTAGCACAGCCCACCTCCCCCAGAGATGCCAAGGCTCTTTAATGCCAGCGTTTTTGCTTGTTGATGCATTGGCACCAAGATCGAGGCTCTTTGTGCTGATGCTCAGCCTAATGGCGTTGATAGCCAGCTAATGGAAAAACTAGTCTCGGTTTCCCCTTTTGTGCTCAGTGGTACTGAATAATTAATTTGCCGTTTGGGATGAGGCTCAGTTATGGCTGTGGTAAAGTGAGAGGCGAGAAAACAAATTAATGAAAGAAAGGAAGGCAGGCGTCCCTAGCGTGTCAGCTAAGAATTAAGCTAAGCATGAAAACGGAGGTTGGGAACTGAAGTGTAACTTATGGGGGGATTTTTATTTAGCTTCTTATTTTGAGTCTAGTTGAACATAGTGGATTATTGTTTTACTTTAAGAGAGGTATCAGCATAATTACAAGTGCATATTTTCAGTACCTAATAATCCTTTACACATATACAGTGCTTTTCCCCAATACTTCTGTTTATTATTATTATTATTATTATTATTAGTAGTAGTAGTACTAGTAGAAGTTGTGTGTGTGTGTGTATGTATATATATTTATATGTATGTATATGTATATATGTGTGTGTATGTGTATTGTACTGCAGATGTTCTACCAGACGGTTGTGGTGAGTGCCCTCTTCTACGCGGTGGTGTGCTCGGGAGGCAGCATAAAGATGAAAGACGCCTCACGCCTGGAGAAACTTGTTAAGAAGGCAGGCTCTATTGTAGGGGTAAAGTTGGACAGTTTAACATCTGTGGCAGAGCAACGGGCATTAAGCAAACTCGTGTCAATCATAAAGAATCCACTGCATAGGATCACTCCAGGCAGAGGAGTTGCTTCAGAGACAGACTGCTGTCACCGTCCTGCTCCACTGACAGACTGAGGAGACCCCACACTATGCGACTCTTCAATTCCACCCGGGGGAGTAAATGCTAACATTACTCAAAGTTATTGTCTGCTTTTTATTTTTATTTTTTTCATTTTTATTACTATTTAATTTAATATTGTTTTTTTTTTTTTTTATCAGTATTCTGCTGCTGGATTATGTGAATTTCCCCTTGGGATTAATAAAGTATCTATCTACAGTGGTGTGAAAAACTATTTGCCCCCTTCCTAATTTCTTATTCTTTTGCATGTTTGTCACACAAAATGTTTCTGATCATCAAACACATGTAACCATTAGTCAAATATAACACAAGTAAACACAAAATGCAGTTTTTAAATGATGTTTTTTATTATTTAGGGAGAAAAAAAATCTGATCTTGCACTCCGGGTCTTCTTGGAATTATTTCCAGGATTCCCTCACTGTCCGGGCACCCCCTGGCGGTGGCCACGTCCTCTCACGAGTGTCCCAGATCACTCCTTGTGGCCCCCAAATAGGCCCGGGCGGCTGCCCTCTCGTGGCTGAGGAGTAACAGAGTCCACGTCGGGGACTATCCAGGCGTCCCGGCCAGGTTGTGGCCCCTTGCATCCTTGACACTGCCCCCACACCAGCTGAAGCCCATCCGGCAAAGCGGCCCGACCAACGAGGGGTAGAAGGTTCCCAAGGCGGGGTCCCGGCATACCATCTGTCATGGTCTGGACCTGTAAGACAAGAAACGGGTGCGGAGACGTCGTCCCAACGCCGCCTAATGGCATCTTTGCTCAGGGCATAAGGACAACGCCTCCACAAATGCCCAACCCCATGACACCTGTAACCCCGGCGGACCTCTTGCCTTTCTGGTATTCTCCGGGCTTGGAAACAGGACGGGAACGCCCGTGCCTGTATCTGCTCAGCCTGGCTTGGGGCAGCTCTCCATGGCCTTGGAGAGGGCTCTCTTACTGCCCATGAGCTCTCGGATACTTTTTCCGCCCTGTCGGGAGACCCCTCCGTTTTTCTCCGGGGGCCTCCCGCTACTCTGGAGTGCTGAAACAGCTTGGATCCCCTTATGAATTAAAGCGGGACCCCGTGCTGTTTGCACACCTCTCGATCGGGTTCCGAGCGCCGCCGCTTGTTGGCGCGGGGCGGTCTGAGTGCCGACACAGATAAGCCGGCACCTCCCCCCCGACTCTGCTTGTACTGCGGTCTCAGTACTCGTCCCCCGATCTACTGTCGGAACCCCTGCTACTTGGATCCCTTCCGTTACATCCGGGTTCTTTTCGCTAGGGATTCCATAATCATGTTCGGTACCGGTGTCACTTACCTGTACCGAAGCATCGGACTGACTGGAGAATCCCACGTCGCGCCGCATTAACCACCCTAGCACGGCTCTCAGGGATATGTAAATCAGTAGCCGTGGATGGAGAAGAGAATTAGAACAACGGTATAAATTTATTTTCCAATCCAGCTGACATTTAAATTCTGTTCTGATTTTGAATGACAGATCAGATAATTGCAGATTGCTACCAAGGAGGTGATTTCTTTTCTTTACTCTTATAAATTCATGTAATTTCCATACATCTGAGAATCGCTCTCTGCACTGTCAGCACATTGATGGATGTCAAATAGCAACATGTCTGGGTTGGACTTTGCAGAGTTTATCCTTAAAAAATAGAAGGGTATTGAAAAATCGGTCCCTTTCTATAGTAGTGTGTGTTCGGTTTGACTGTAGCCTTGTCCGTTGGGTACAGAAAACAGTTATTGGTGCTTTCCATTTGTTAGAATACACCGCTTATGATAAGTTGCGTTTAGTGACACAATTATAATAGAAGAGCGCCACCTAGGTGTCGCAATGTCACAGAGCCTAAAATATCAAAAATGAAAACGTTCTGAAAGCAGGCAGAGGCTTTATTTATTATTTTCCCCTTATACAATTTCTTGTAGTAGGAATTTGTTCATTTTCACATACCCCTTGGGGTCAGAGTGCAAGGTCAGCCATTGTACAGCGCCCCTGGAGCAATTGTAGCTTAAAGGTCTTGTTCAAGGGCCCAGCAGAGTAAGATCTCTTCTGTCAGTAACAAGGATTCGAACCGGCAACCTTCCGTATACCGGTGTAGATCCTTGGCTTCTGAGCCACCGTTCTATTAAGTGACACAAAAACAGGGATGAAAAATCAACGAGCACACAGGGAGAAGAAGCAAACTGCACACAGGGAGTGACCATGCAAGGATTCACATATTGTCTTCTGAAGCTAAGGGGTCTGTGCCACCCCTTAAAGAGACGAGTTTGACTAAAACAATGAACTCTACAGTGTCACACCTGTACATATGGGAGAAATCCTCAGGCCTCGACAACCGGTAATACCACCCCAGGCCAAGGGTTGGTGCCATCACCTAATGCCTCTCCTCTCATTCCCCTCGCAGATCCAGTGATTGTCAGCAGGCTGCTACAATTGTGCTTGAAAGTTTGTGAGCCCTTTAGAATTTCCTATATTTCTACATAAATATGACCTAAAACATCATCAGATTTTCACTCAAGTCCTAAAAGTAGATAAAGAGAAACCAGTTAAACAAATGAGACAAAAATATTATACTTGGTCATTTATTTATTGAGGAAACTGATCGAATATTACATTGAAGATTGACTCAAAATCAACTCCCAAACCTAATGCCAGTTTTTAGAAGACACTTTTTTCAAACAATGGTATAGGACAAAGTCTGTATCTTTCAAGAAGACCATCATTTTTATGCAGGACAATGCTCCATGGCATGTATCGAAATACTCCACTGCGTGGCTAGCCAGTAAAGGCCTTAAAGATGAAAGAATAATGACATGGCCCCCTTCCTCACCTGACCTAAACTCTACAGGAGATGGGAGATTTATGGGGATGGAAAACAGTACACCTCTCTGAAAGGCTGTGGTTGCAAAGGCATAAAAAGTTGATTGTCAACAGATCAAGAAACTGACACACTCCATGAATGGAAGGTTTATGACTTATTGAAAGGAAGGGTGGCTATATTAATAATAATAATTCTTTACATTTATATAGCGCTTTTTCTCATTACTCAAAGCGCTCAGCAATTGCAGGTCAAGGGCCTAACAGAGCAGAGTCCCTATTGGCATTTACGGGATTCGAACCGGCAACCTTCCGTTTGCCAGTGCAGATCCCTAGATTTATGTCAGAAATATTTCTTTTTAAAGTTTGAGTTGTTTGTTTATTATTCTTACTTTATCAGATGAAAATAACCAAGTGACATGGGAAGATTTTCACTTTTCCTTTAGTTGCCTAATAATTCTGCACACACATGTATTCCCCTGAAAATGTTCACATTCACATTTCCTTTGTAAAACATTCAGGTTTCAGGCTTATTAACATTTTGGATTGACTGATGGCACTGGATTTGTTCCATATTAAAATTAATCCTCAAAAATACAACTTGCCTAATAATTGTGCACCCAGTGTAAATGTGAGCACATGTTTGACATCTTTTCTGTAGGCAACAGGGAGATGTACCGTTATCTGTTAGTTCACTTAGGGAGCTTCGGACAATTAGTTGCTGCCAGCTTGGTGGTTGTCTGTGTGCCAGGAGGGGAGGCTCTGGAAATCCATTTTTCAGTGTTTCGTCCTTGTGTAGCATTGGCTGAAGCTATTTTATCATTTTTCAAAGTGCTTCAAGATTTGGGTTGTAGGTGACAACAAGGAGGGTGCGGCTCTTGTTGTCTTTGTTTTTATATCTGGGTATGGCAGTAGCTCTGCCTATTTGAGGGTCTGTCTGATGAAATCTTGCCTAAGCTCCTGCAGTTGTTTATGCCGGTCTGAGAAAATACAGTTGTATCGTATCGCTTGGCTAAAAATAATGGAGTGCCTTATATGCTTGGGGTGGAAGCTGTCACTTCTCAGGTAGGTCCGTCTGTCTGTCGGTTTGTGAAAAACAGAAGTTACAAGGAAGTTGACTTTCAGTTGAACGGTGGAAAGAATTAGTTTTTTTTGGTACTTGTGTACTAAACGGACGGCACGGGACGGCAGTTCCTACCCATTCTAGTGTTGGGCTCCATGGGGGAGGCTCACCGGTTGCTTAATTTTTGGAGTTTAAATTATTAGACTGACCTACCCCAACCACAAATACTAACCTTTATGCAGATGACTGTCGGGTTTATTTCCCTCTGAAGCACCAAGGTCCATGTTCTGTCCAGCCCCTGCTTGATTGCCTTATTGACATAAGGAGTTGGATGGCATTCAGTTTTCTAAATTTTAATGAGAACAAGACAGAAGTCATGCTATTTGGACCCAATAGCACCAGCGGGACCCCCTGCATCAACCTTTCCACTGTGGCTCAATTTGAGAAATCCATGATCACAAATTTAGGTGTGAAAATTGATTCCACTTTAAAACTTGATAGCCATGTGAACGCAGTGGTAAAATCTCGCTTTTTCCAGTTGAGGCGGCTGTCAAAAATCAAGCCCGTTTTGTCTAAGCGCAACCTTGAAACAGGGATGCCTGCTTTTATAACATCTCGTCTAGATTACTGCAATGTGCTTCTTTTTGGAATTAGCCAGGCCTCCTTTGCTTGCCTACAGCTGGTGCAAATTGCTGCTGCTCGATTTTTAACTGGCACAAGAAAGCATGAGCATGTTACCCCGATTTTGGCTTCCCTTCACTGGCTTCCAGTTCATTTTTGAATCCATTTTAAGATCTTTGTATTTTTTTTGAAATCTTTTAATGGTTGAGCCCCACTTTATTTGTCGGAACTGCTGCACCCTTACGTACCGTCTCGCCCTCTCAGGTCAGCTGACCAGATGCTTTTACGTGTTCCCAAGGCACGACGCAAACACCGAGGTGATTGGGCTATTTCATTTGCAGCCCCAAAACTTTGGAATGATTTGCTGTTGCACGTTAGGCAGACTCCTTCACTAGCTGTCTTTAAATCTTATTTAAGAACACATTTTTACTCTCTGGCTTTTAACCCAGTATGATATGTTGGCTATCTGTATACTTTTTATTAAGAGTTTTTCAGCACGTATGTGTTTCTGTTTCATTTACCTTTCGGTTTTGTGTGTCTGATATGTTGGGTTTTCTTTTTATTGTACAGCACTTTGGTCAGCCTTGATGTTGTTTTTAAAGTGCTTTATAAATAAATCAATAAATAACCTTAAAGTTAGTAGGGGTGGAGCATAGTTGCCTATAGGTCCTTAATGTTAATGTCCCCTTTGGGAGCCTAATGTTAAAAACGAAAATCCGATTGGCGTCTCGATAATAGAAAAGGGTACTAGCCGTCCGTTTAGTACACGAGTACCATTGAGAAACTGCGGAGCAGAGGGGGACATCAAGCAGAAATGTGTCTTTGTCCCAAACGTTATGGAGGGTACTGTATGTGGGTGAGTAGAAGGTGGGGATGTGTGTCTTCATTTCTTTGTAAGTGTAATGTTGGTTCATCAGATGTCAAGTGTGAAGTCCTGCCGAAAACAGAGGAGCACTGGAGATCAATAAAGATCATAAAATG
>JANRMT010062817.1:6979491-7001795 GCA_026402145.1 Polypterus bichir lapradei | reverse complement strand
ATATATATATATATATATATATATATATATATATATATATATATATAATATACTGTGTGTGTATGTACAGTGGTGGTGAAAAACTTTTATTTTATTTTATTTTATTTACCTTTATTTAACCAGGCAAAACAGATTAAGAACATGTTTCTTATTTACAACTGTGGCCTGGAAAGGGCAAAGCCTTAAGAGGGGAGGGGGGGGTAAGAAAAAAAAAAAAAAAAAAAAAAATTAAAACATATTAAGAAAGATACACATATACAAAATAAACAAAATTACGAAAGAAAAAAAAAAAAAAATGTCATAAAAATATTATATAAACAATAAGAACATTGGAGCAACAATGAATAGAGCAGCAGTGAATTGGAGCAGCTAGCCTAAGTAACAGCGACACACATCTTTATAATAAGCTGAAATCCGTGATTGGAAAACTGATTTAGGAATGAAATTATTCAGTTTTAACATTTTCTGCAGGTCATTCCAGTCTCTAGCAGCAGCGTTCTGAAAAGACGACAGGCCAAGTACAGAAGTAGCCTTAGGAACTGTCACCAGAATCAGATTAGCAGAACGAGTATTATACACAGAAGAAGAAAAGTGTAACAATTCCTGTAAATAAGGAGGGGAAAAACCAAGGAGAGTTTTGTAAATAATCATAAGCCAATGGACTTTACTTCAACTGCATCTGAGTTGTTTCATTTAAAATTCATTGTGGTAATGTACAGAACCAAAATTAGAAAAAAGTTGTCTCTGCCCAAATATTTATGGACCTAACTGTACATACATACATAAATACATACATATATACATATATATATATGGTTGAAATAGTTTTTACCGCCAAATAATGCAAAGAGTACGCTACACGTACACACACAGTATATATATATATATATATATATATATATATATATAGCGCGTTTTTACAATATATATCATATATCTATATTTTTCATTGAGTTTTGGAGGGTGCATTTGAATTCTTCTGGTGGAGCCAAATTAGCCAACACACTGTCAATAATAATAGACAGTTTGTCACCAGATAGTCTAAGCTTGTCAGAAGTAACTCCAAATCCCTCTGTAGATGATGTGTAATAATTGTCAGTCCTTGAAAACTTTTAAAAAATACCTGGGTGGCATATTTGGTGCACTGGTGGACCCTTAGGTGTCTCCTCATTTGTTAGATTTCTTACCTTCTAACCGAAATCTCTGGACATTTGTCTTATCACACAGGATGGGCTTGTTAAATCCGATATGGAGAAGCTCACCTTCTATGCAGTGTCTGCACCAGAGAAGCTGGATAGGATCGGAGCTTACCTGGCAGAAAGACTGAGCAGAGATGTGGTCCGGCATCGCTATGGGTAAGGACAGTCGCTTTCTCTAATGGTGTTTTAATATCGACTGGGAGTTGAGGATTGGGGTTAAGTTGGTGTGACTGGCTTCAAGCTTGTTATAAAGTTGAGGTGTGGCATTGAGGTTAGCACTACTGTTTATAGGTTTCGCGACAGCCTTTCATGCAATCCATCCCCACATTTTAACTGACATACTGAGTGATGGTTTCAGTTTGCACCCTAACTTGGTGGGATGGAACTCGAATGGCTGTGGCCATCTTAACTCATCCACTGGATCACCTCAAGGATGCTGTCATCTCCTCTTCTGTTTATCTTATGCATAAGTGACTGCAGGTGCCCACACAAGGACAGCCATATCCTGAAATCTGCAGAAGAGTCTTGTCATTTTGCGTCTTCTTTAAGATAAAGAGATCTACCGTGGTCCTGCTTGTTGACAAGTTTGTTCAGTGGCGTGATCTTTCCTTTTAACATCTAAATATCTCTAAGATCAAGGACATGGCTGCAGATTTTAGGTGCTCCCCTTAATAATGAGGTTGAGGTTGAGGTTGGGGACCATGTGCTAAATACAGCGTGTTGCCACGCCCATCAAACGACGTACCACCCGGATTGGGACCCCCAAGTGCAGCAGTGCAAAGGGTGGCACCTCAGCACCCCATTGGAACAGGTGTGAGGTTTTTATAGTGGCTGGAGTGTCAACCCTGCCACCAACCCCAGAGTTGTCACTGCAAGTTGGAGGATACTACTACTACTATTAATATTACTACTACTAATAATACTAATAATAATTGTATTAATACTACTACTACTACTGCTAATATAATAATAATAATAATAATAATAATAATAATAAAAATAAAAAAACTAATGCTAATAATACCACTAATACTGCTAATACCAATACTATTACTAATAAAAAGACTAACACTACTACTACTACTGCTACTACTAATTGTAATAATACTACTAATACTACTACTATTATTACTAATAATAATAATAATCCTTCACACACACACACATATATATATATATATATATATATATATATATATATTGCTCTTTTCTCACTACTCAAAGTGCTTCAGTGAGTGGGGAGCCGCTTCAATCATCACTAATGTGTGGTATCTACCTGGATGATGCCACAGCAGCCGTTTTGGCGCAAACCACACGTGAGCTATTAGGTTGTAAAGTGGTGAGAAAAGAGCCCATTAGAGATAGGGAATGATTAGGAGGCCATTATGACTAGGACATGGTGGGCAATTTAGCCAGGACATCGGGATACACCCTGCTCTTTACAAAGGATGCCCAGGTGATCTTTCATGGACACAGAGAGTCATGACCTCGGTTTTATGTCTCATTCGAAGGACAGTGCCATTTTCACAGCATGGTGTCCCCGTCACTGCACTGGGGCATTTTGATTCACGCACAGACCACAGGGTAAGCGTCCCCTTCTGGCCTCACCAACACCTGACTAACCTGGGAAAAAGGGTAGAGCCTGGTGAGCTAAGATCAACCCCTGCCAACGTGAGTGTTTGTCCCAGGGTCTTGTTAATTGACATTGCAAAGCAAAGCTTCATCGTGAACTGTAATATCTTGAAATAAAAGGGCATGTCTGTCTCGATTAGGAGGAGTGTGAGGGATTAATACCCTCTCACCAATGCCACATCAGACCAACTCGAATGAAGGCTGGCGCGCAAGTCAGAAGGGCCCCACCCACTTTCTCTTTCCCCTTGACCCGCTGCCTCTGTTTTGGATTTGCACGAATAATTCGCTGCCGCAAGCAAACTATGATACTTGGTGCAATGAGAGAAGTTGCAAAATCAACTGGAATGTTCAAGAAAATTATAGAAAAAACTCGACGTAAATCCGTTAAGTAGTTCTCTCGTGAAAAGCGGACAGACAGACATACAGACAAATAGAGAGACGTTCGATTTTAAATATATATATATATATCGAGACTAGCTGCGTTGCCAATCTAAGATGGGTTAAAATCTAACTAATGAAAGTAGACTTCATGTTTTTATTTGATACACCAGTAACAGCGCACTACATGATAATGTGCAATGAATACACTTGACTTGAGCATTCCTAGTTTTCATTCTCTTTCTTTCTTTGTACGTTTATCATTTGTTTGCTCAGAGGCTGATTGCGCTTGCTGCTTCCTGAGCAGCTCTTCATTTCTCCACCCGCTTTTCTTCTCTTCTTTTGTCGGCATCTTTTCGCGTTAAAACTGATTAAGTTAGTGTTTGTGTTGCAATTACCCTAACCCTAAACCTATTTAACTCGTTTTCTTTAATTTTTCACTTAAGTCTTTTAAGATTTGAAGAGGTAGGGGAAGTGACGGAGAAGGTGGGAGGGAATGAGAACGGCGCATGTGCCTGCCGAGACTTGATTCTGCAATAAAATAAAAAGAAAAAGAAGAGGAATAACCTTGGAGGTCAATCATCACCCCAAAAGTGGATAGTACAGTAGACATCACGTAGTATATGTGTACCATTTTTCAGGTCAATAGGTCAAACGGTTTGTGAGCTACAGGTGATTTAAAATCCTGGACAGACAAACAGACAGCCACGGTAGCGTATCTAATTATAAAACAAAATCTTGGCAGGGAGACTAGGTAGACGAGACGTGATCTTCTCGGAAGACAATTTGACGTCCCGCGAGACAAGGCAGTTAAAACAAGTTCATGGACATCTAACCTAGCAGTTGTTGGATTGCTTTTGGCAGACACACGTCATGTGCTTGCAGCTCTTAAAACAATGACAGGCAGAACATGCAGCTCGCCAGCAGATGATCTGTCCGCTTCTCCTTTGCGTGCGTTCAGCCCCACCCTTCACAACGCGAGCGACAGAGACATGAAGTGGCAAGAGGACAGCTGCTGTACAGGCTTTTAAATGATTGATGCGCAGCACGACAAGCAAGACACGCATCTCACCAGCAGAAGAAAGACAGCAGTTGATCCGACTGCATCTCCTTACCGTGCGTTCAACCGCCCCCCCTTCACAACGTGAGCAGCGTTATACGTCCTGCGAGAAAGAGATGTAACCACACCTGTGGCCGGAAATAAAGGACAAGTATTGTTTTTACAACAGTTTTAAAGTAAAAGTGAAAATAATACATATGAAACAATTCCCATGAAAATAATAATCTCTTTAAATTGTATATGCAGTAAACCAAAACCGGCGGTGGGCGAGTGAAGCGCGCAGGGGGCGGAGCCCCCTAGTTATATATAAAGATGGGCTGACCATTTGAACTTACACCCGTCCCTCGTCAGATATTACCATCCATTTTCACCGATTCCTCTTGGCGTGACTTTTTTTTGTGTGAAAAAATGAAATGAATAAATTTTCTAGGTAAAGCAACACTTCACATTAAAATGTCTACTGAATCCAATTGGTAAATGACCTAAAACGGTCCTGCCTGCAGCGGGGTACGTCTCACGTTTTATTCTAGATGGTCTCCCATCCAAGTACTGGCCGGGCCTGAACATGCTTAGTTTTAGGTGGAGGACCTCTTCTGAAGTGCAGGCGGTATGTTCATTTTCAGGTTAAGGGCCTTGCTCAAGGACCCAGTGGAGTAGGATCTCCTCTGACAGTAACGGTATTTGAACCGGCAACCTTACAGATACCGGCGTAGATCCTTTGTCTCAGAGCTGCCAGTACTTGCCAGTTGTTGCGTCTCAGCTCCCTTTGTCGTATCTGTGTGACAGTGCCTTATGTTTGGTACTTTTCTGTTGCATTCGAGGTGATAAAAGCCTGCCTAACTGAACTACTGCCTCAAGGCTCCAGAGCAATTGGTTTCACTCCAGGCCCATGCCCGGGCACTGCCTTTGTGATGCTTCCATGTTCCCTGTTTGTTTGTGTGGGTTTTATCCGAGTGTTCCACTGCCACTAACATTCTTTGGCTAATGGTATGAGTGCCTCTTGTAACGTGCTGATAACCCACCTAGGGTTTCTACAATGTCTATGCTCTGTGACACCCTGATGTGCCAAGTGGTGTTGGTTCTTTGTACCCAGTGCTTCCAAAAGAAGCTGCACCTGCAACCCTAACTTGAAATAAATGGTTTTGGAAAATGTCGAATTATAGAAATGCTCTTATGTTTATTTATTTTTTTGTTGTTTGTTCCTACCCCTTGACGTAAAACAAAACTGAATGCCAGCTCTTCATCTGAGACTTTCGGAAATTCATGAATTCCCTCTTATCTCTTGAATTCACACAGTTATGTCGTTATTGCGATGGAAGCTCTGGATCAGCTTCTAATGGCCTGCCATTCCCAGAGCATCAAACCTTTTGTTGAAAGCTTCCTTCATATGGTGGCAAAGCTGCTAGAGTCTCGGGAACCAGACCTGCAGATTCTTGGAACCAATTCAGTAAGTAAATCAATCCTTTTATTTTAATTGAAAAAATTGACTACGCTCTCTTCTGAGCTTCAAGTCTGCGGTTTGGAATTGTGGTTTGAAGGTTATTCAGGACAGACGAGTTTATTTAACTGAAATTTGTATATTGCCTGGTGAAATTAAAATTTTGAATTATCGACTGGAAACAATACCAACGCTGGGCTTTTTACTGCCACTGGTATTGAGGGCAAGGAAACTGACAACCACCACGATGTGGGTGTCATTGAAATAAAATGTGTATTGCATAAAAACAAAATGCATACGGTCCCTATCCACAATTAGTGTCACCCCACATAAAAATGAAACATTTTACGTTTTGGTGAATTACCTTAGGGCGGCATGGTGGCGCAGTGGTAGCGCTGCTGCGTTGTAGTTAGGAGACCCGGGTTCGCTTCCCGGGTCCTCCCTGCGTGGAGTTTGCATGTTCTCCCCGTGTCTGCGTGGGTTTCCTCCCACAGTCCAAAGACATGAAGGTTAGGTGGATTGGCGATTCTAAATTGGCCCTGGTGTGTGTGTGTGTGTTTGTGTGTGTCCTGCGGTGGGTTGGCACCCTGCCCGGGATTGGTTCCTGCCTTGTGCCCTGTGTTGGCTGGGATTGGTTCCAGCAGGCCCCCGTGATCCTGTGTTCGAATTCAGCGGGTTGGATAATGGATGGATGGATGGATGGATGGATGGATGGATGGATGGATGAATTACCTTAATCTTACACTGAAAAAATAAGAGAAATCCAACATTTAACACTACTAGGTGATATAGTCATATGAAAAAGTTTGGGAACCCCTCTTAATTCTTTGGATTTTTGTTTCTCATTGGCTTAGCTTTCAAAGTAGCAACTTCCTTTTAATATCTGACATGCCTTATGGAAACAGTAGGATTTCAGCAGTGACATCAAGTTTATTGGATTAACAGAAAATATGCAATATGCATCATAACAAAATTAGACAGGCGCATAAATGTGGGCACCCCAACAGAGATATGACATCAATGCTTATTTGAGCCTCCTTTTGTTAATCTAACAGCCTCTAGACGCTGTCCTCCTATAGCCTGTGATGAGTGTCTGGATTCTGGATGGACGTATTTTTGACCATTCTTCATATAAAATCTCTCCAGTTCAGTTCAATTTGATGGACAGCCTGCTGCAAATCATCCCATAGATTTTCAATGATATTCAAGTCAGGGGACTGTGACGGCCATTCCAAAACATTGTACTTCTCCCTCTGCATGAATACCTTTATAGATTTCGAACTGTGTTTTGGGTCATTGTCTTACTGGAATATCCAACCCCCGCGTAACTTCAACTTTTGTGACTGATGCTTGAACATTATCTTGAAGAATTTGTTGATATTTAGTTGAATTCATCCGACCCTCGACTTTAACAAGGGCCCCAGTCCATGAACTGGCCACACAGCCCCACAGCATGATGGACCCTCCACCAAATTTGACAGTAGGTAGCAGGTGTTTTTCTTGTTCTTCTTCCGCCATGCAAAGCGCTTTTTGTTCTGACCAAATAACTCCATTTTTGTCTCATCAGTCCAAAGCACTCTGTTTCAGAATGAATCTGGATTGTCTAAATGAGCATTGGCATACAACAAGCGACTCTGTTTGTGTCGTGAGTGCAGAAAGGACTTCTTTCTCATCACCCTGCCATACAGATGTTCTTTGTGCAAATTGCACTGAATTGTAGAACGATGTACAGATACACCATCTGCAGCGAGATGTTCTTGCAGGTCTTTAGAGGTGATCTGTGGGTTGTCTGTAACCATTCTCACAATCCTGCCTCTGCATATGCCGCTCCTGTATTTTTCTTGGCCTACCAGACCTGAGTTGGTTTAACAGCAACTGTGCCTGTGGCCTTCCATTTCCTGATTCCATTCCTTACAGTTGAAACTGACAGTTTAAACCTCTGAGATGGCTTTTTGTAGCCTTTCCCTAAACCATGAGACTGAACAATCTTTGTTTTCAGATCTTTTGAGAGTTGCTTTGAGGATCACTCTTCAGAGGAGAGTCAAAGGGAAGGAAGCACAACTTGCAATTGGCCACCTTAAATACCTTTTACCACTCGAGATTGGACACTCCTGTCTATGAAGTTCAAGGCTTAACGAGCTCATCCAACCAATTTGGTGTTGCAAGTAATCAGCATTGAGCAGTGACAGGCATTCAAATCAGCACAGTGACAAGGGGATCCACATTTCTTCACAGCCAGTTTTTCACATTTGATTTAATTTCATACAACTAAATACTGCGTCACTAAAAATCTTTGTTCGGAAAACACCGTAGTGCTCAGATATTCCTAGGAAATGAAAGACATACCACTGTTATCTTTTTTGTTGAAAGGAGAGTCAATTATTTTGCAGGCTGAGAGGGGTTCCCAAACTTTTTCATATGACTGTATTTAATTTTTTTAAATTTTTAATATATTGGCAAACATTTCTAAAATCCTGTGCTATTGAGTGTTGCTTGATGTGGGACAAAAATGTTGGTGACACTTAAGTTCAAGTACTGCAAAAAAATGCATCAGTTACTTATTTCTTCTTATGTAACCTGACCTTAAGAAACACTTCTTTGGGTCTCCATAACACAAAGCATCAGTGAAGTGAAGTGTTTGTTCATCTCTGCAATGTCACCTACTGACAGAATGCCACTTTGGAGTGGCCTGAGGTGACATAACCATGACACATTTCTCTTGCTATTATAGTGCCTTGTGAGACTATTCACCCCCTCCCCCTCTGTGTTTGTCCTCTTACGTCTATTTACAGTCTGGTATTTAAATGTTTTTTTGGGGGGTTAGCACCATTTCTGTGTCTGTAGGATGATGTTGGATATCGAGAAGAAGAGGAGGAGAGTGAGGACAGAGCCAAGGATCAAATGGTGGAAGGTGAAAAAGGGAAGAATGTAAGGTTGAGTTCGGGGGGGGGGGGGGGATCTAAGACGGGCACTGGGTGGCAGTGAAGAGTTAGCAGATACCTGGGCAACTATAGCAGAAGTGGTAAGGTTTATAGTAGGGTGCTAGGCATGACATCTCAACAGAGGATGGAGGTGATGGAAACCTGCTGGTGGAATGAGGAAGTACAGAATAGTATACAGAGGAAGAGGATGGTGAAGAAGAAGTGGGATAGTCGGAGAGATGCAGAAAGTAGACAGGAGTACAAGAAGATAGAGTGTAAGGTGAAGAGGAAGGTGGCGAAGGCTAAAGAAAAGGCGTGTGATGAGTTGTATGAGAGGTTGGACGCTAAGGATGGAGAAAAGAACTGATTGGGTAGACAGAAGGACCGAGCTGGTGAAGATGTGCAGCAGGTTAGGGTGATAAAGGATAAAGATGGAAACGTACTCACAAGAGAGGAGGGTGTGTTGAGCTAACAGAAAGAGTACTTTGAGAGGCTGAGAGTGAGAGAGAAGGTTAGATGATGTGGAGAGAGTGAATCAGGAAGTGCAAGGAGGAAGTAAGGACAGCAATAAAGAGGATGCAGAATGGGAAGGCTGTTGGTCCAGATGTCATACCTGTGGAAGCATGGAGGCGTTTAGAAGAGATGGCAGTAGAATTTTTAATCAGATTGTTTAATGCAGTCTTGGAAAGTGAGATGATGCCTGAGGGGTGGAGAAGAAGTGGACTGGTGCCGATATTTAAGAATAAGGGGGATGTGCCGGACTGCAGTAACTACAGGGGGATAAAAATGATGAGCCACAGCATGAAGTTATGGGAAAGAGTAGTGGATGCTTAGTTAAGAAGGAAGGTGATAATTAGTGAGCAGCAGTGTGGTGTCATGTCAGGATCGAGCACCACAGATGCGATGTTTGCCCTGAGGGTGTTGATGGAGAAGTTTAGAGAAGGTCAGAAGGAGTTGCATTGCATCTTTATGGGCCTGGAGAATGCATATGACAGGGTGACTAGAGAGGAGCTGTGGTATTGCATGAGGAAGTTGGGAGTGGCAGAGAAGTACGTAAGAGTTGTACAGGATATGTCCGAAGGAACTGTGACGGTGGTGAGACATTGTAAAACTAGATTGTGGTCTTGTAAAATTAGACCATGAAAAAATTGCATAGCCTTCTTTGCCAATGTTCAGTATATTTGTTTCTTTTTGTTCTTTATTCTCCCAATTTCACTTCTCTGAAGAAATGCAGAATCTGCTCACTTGCGTTGGTGTTTCAGTCTGAAGGCATCTCTTTTATTTAGAGCAGATCTTTAATAGGACGTAAGATGGAGGTGCTGCGCATGTCTAAGTCGTATTAATTAGAAGCCCCGGGGGTTTGTTGTAACCAAGTGGCTGTGCACCAAGTCAGCATACGTGGGCCGTGTGTGTGTGTATTCGAATATTTTTCTTGTCTTGAAATTCTGTCAGATAAACAAAGCCCTAATGTAACATTGTTTTATTTTATCATTAGCCAATTTAGGCAAAACAAAAAATGTCAGCATCCATTTGTATTGTAGATCGTGCCAAATGTAGTCACACAGAAGCTTAAAATAATCTCTGCCCCGGTTTTCTGTTATTGTAAATTCAAATTACTTTGTATTCATGATAAGGATATTTTAGGTGAAGGAAGAATTATTTCTGCCTCTTGTTTTGTGTGTGGGTGCCTCTTAATGGTTTTAGTGCCTTTAAAAAGAAATATTTACAATTGATGATAGAAATTCAAGTATCAACACTGCAAAATGTGCTGTATTACTGCAGCCAGAAGCAATCGGTGTTGGGCTTTGATGACACGTAAAATACATCTCAATTTTTTTATTTTTAATAAATTTGCAAAAACCTCAAGTAAACTTTTTTCATGTTGTCATTATGGGGTGTTGTGTGTAGAATTCTGAGGAAAAAAATGAATTTAATCCATTTTGGAATAAGGCTGTAACATAACAAAATGTGGAAAAAGTGATGTGCTGTGAATAATTTCCAGATGCACTGTATCTATCTATCGTTTTCTTTATTACCTGACTGCACATTGTTGGTCAAAGAGATGAATTTTATGGTCCCACTTCACAAGCGGGAGGCATGTGGGCGCTATCTTCTAACATTATTAGTAGTAGTGGTTGTGTGTGTGTGTGTGTGTGTGTGTATGTATGTATGTATGTATGTATAAATATATATATATATATATATATATAAACTCAGCAAAAAAAGAAACGTCCCTTTTTCAGGACTGTGTATTTCAACAGTAATGTTTTAAAAATCCAAATAACTTTACAGATCTTCATTTTAAATTGTTTAAACAATGTTTTCCATGCATGTTCAATTAACCATAATCAATTAATTAACATGCACCTGTGGAATGGTTGTTAAGACCTTAACAGCTTACAGAAAGTAGGCATTTAAGGTCACAGTTCTAAAAACGCAGGACACTAAAGAGACTTGTCTACCGACTGTGAAAAACACCCAAAGAAAGATGCCCAGGGTCCCTGCTCATCTGCGTGAACGTGCATTAGGCATGCTGCAGGGAGGCATGAGGACTGCTGATGTGGCTAGGGCAATAAATTGCCATGTCCGCACTGTGAGACGCCTAAGACAGCGCTACAGGGAGACAGGAAGGACAGCTGATCATCCTCGCAGTGGAAGACCACGTGTAACAACACCTGCACAGGATCGGTACATCCGAATATCACACCTGCGTGACAGGTACAGGATGGCCACAACAACTGCCCGAGTCACACCAGGAACACACAATCCCTCCATCAGTGCTCAGACTGTCCGCAATAGGCTGAGAGAGGCTGGACTGAGGGCTTGCAGGCCTGTTGTAAGGCAGGTCCTTACCAGACATCACCAGCAACAACGCCGCCTATGGGCACAAACCCACCTTCGCTGGACCACACAGGAGTGGCAAAAAGTGCGTGAGTTTCTGCATGACAGCAATGTCAGTGTTCTGCCATGGCCAACGAAGAGCCCAGATCTCAATCCCATTGAGCACGTCTGGGACCTGTTGGATCGCTAGGGCTAGGGCCATTCCCCCCAGAAATGTCCAGGAACTTGCAGGTGCCTTGGTGGAAGAGTGGGGTAACATCTCACAGCAAGAACTGACAAGTCTGGTCCAGTCCATGAGGAGGAGATGCACTGCAGTACTTCAAGCAGCTGGTGGCCACACCAGATACTGACTGGTACTTTTGATTTTGAGCCTCCCTTCATTCAGGGACACATTGTGAAACATTTTTAGTTGATGTCTTATGGTGTTGACTCTTTTAGTGTTCATACAAATATTTACACATTAAGTCTACTGAAAGTAAAAACAGTTGAAAGTCAGGGGACGTTTCTTTATTATAATATAAAATGAACAATAATAATTATATAATTCTTCACATTTATATAGCACTTTTCTCACTACTCATGCACTTTAGATAAAGAGTAGGGAGCCATTTCATCCACCATTTAATTTGCAGCATCCACCTGTGTGATGTGGTGGCAGCCATTCTTGCACCAGCTGGGTCACCACACATTAACTGTAAGGTGGTAAAGAGGTGAGAGAAATGGCTAGACATTTACAGACCGGGGATGACTGGGTGCTGGACTGACCAGGCCCTGGTGTACAGTTTAGAATGGACATCATGTTAACACCCTACTCTTTTTGATGGATGGCCAGGGACCTTTAATGACCACAGACAGTCAGGACCTTAGTTTTATGTCTCATCCAAAGGACGGTGCATTGGGTTCCTCAACACAGACCATTGGGTTATCACTCCCTTCTGGCCTCACCAACTCCTCTTCCAGAAGTAACCCAAGCTTTTCCTAGATGGTCTCCCACCCAAGTACAGGCCGGGCCCAAACTTACTTAGCTTCTGGAGGACTGCCTGTTTTGAAGGGCATGTGGTATGGCTGTCACTGCAGTCCCAGTGAGGCACTATAAAGGCGTCTTGCTTTTGATATAAATGAGCCCCCGTAGCATTTCTTGACACTCTTCTGCTGAATAATTTGTTGTCTGAAAGTCCTCAGTGTTGGTGTGTCACAGAGAGAATGTACAGCATTGTTCATAATGGCACTCTGTTTGGTCTTCATTCTGCCCTCATCTTCTACCTCCTGGGGTCCAGAGTGAGTTCCATAACAGAGTCTGCCCTTTTAATGAGCTTGTTGATTCGGTGGTCCTCTCTTGAAGTGATGTTACCAGCCCACCACACCACACTGGCCATCACAGAGTTGTGGAGGATGTCACTTCCCAAGTTAAGGGAACGTGGTCTCCTAAGAAGATGAGCCTGCTCTGCCCTTTCTTCTCTAGTTCCTCTTTGTTCCAAGACCACTCAAGCCTGTTACGGATGTGGACCCCCCCAAGTATTTATAAGAGTCTATCACCTCTACATCCTCTCCCTGAATGGTGACCGGACACAGAGGCTCTTTGGAGTGGTGAAAGTCAATAAGCAGCTCCTTGATTTTTATGGATGTTTAGCCGCAGACAATTCTTTCTGCACCAGGGTACAAAGTTCCCCCCCCCCACCTGACTCCTCTCCTCTGTCTCACCCCCTAGTGTTGCTAGGGGGGGCACCACAAAAAAGGAAAGTGCTTGCTAGCTTTAGCTCACTGAATTGAATCTGTGTATTAGTGCCATTCAGACAATAAAAAAGGAGGCAGTCAAAATAAAACTTAATTTGAAAACATTGCCTCTATAATTAGCTTTTGAAATTACTAAAAATGCTGATCTCCGTGCACAATACAAGTTAAAAGGTTCTAGAAATGGCATTTAGATTGGTGCAGGCGCCCTATAAGTACTTAGCGTTCGGTGTCATTTTGATATTAATTACAATGGCTGTATGGAAATCGAGGAAAATTATAACCTTGGGAGCCTCCATGTGTATCCGCGCTGGCAGAACTCTCGGTACATTCTGTGCGGAATTACAGGGTGTGAAATTGTAACGCAGAAGGCAAATGTGCTTCCCGGAGAAGAGAAGATGCACGTGGAGCCGCACCACAGAGATCCTTTGCATAAGAGCAATTGAACAGAAACAGGCTAAGGGATGGGATACGAGAATTGTCTTGAAACAACAGTCCCCATCTAATCGACTGTAGGACACTTAATGGAAGTATCCACAAGTGAGGCTGCCGAGTGCTATTTAATTAATTAATTGCCTGCTCTTCATCATATGGGGGGGGGTCGGTTCCCTGAGGTGTCAAATCATATTATGGTATATCATCTATTGTTAAATTCTGCTCCGTACTTGTAAAATTTTTATTTTTATACTGTATTGAGGATTTGTTCTGTTCTGTGTATTGTATTGTATTGTATTGAACCCCCTTTCTTTTTGACACCCACTGCACGCCCAACCTACCTGGAAAGGGGGTCTCTCTTTGAACTGCCTTTCCTGAGGTTTCTTCCATTTTCTTTTCCCTACTGGGGTTTTTTTGGGAGTTTTTTCTTGTCTTCTTAGAGAGTCAAGGCTGGGGGGCTGTCAAGAGGCAGGGCCTGTTAAAGCCCATTGTGGCACTCCTTGTGTGATTTTGGGTTACACAAAAATAAATTGTATTGTATTGTGTCCACAAGTGACTGAAAGTGACAACGCCAGAGCAACGTTGAAGTATTAGATAATGAAAACTCAACTATTTGCCGCTGCTTCACTCACTCCAGGTGGGAGTGGCAGGGTGGCACAGTGCTTAGTGTTGTTGCTGCACACCTCCAGAACCCTGTGTGGGAATCACAGATTGAGCGCCACCTATATGGAGTTTTCACATTCTGCACCTTTCAATGTGGCTTTTTTCCTTCCATGTGCCAAAGAAGGATCCGTCAAGTTGTTTTATCAACAGTGAGTGATGGAAGTGAGGACAAATTGGCCCCACTAGTGGCTGGCATCTCAGTTTGGACTTTAACTCTTTCAGGGCTGATGTCGACTTTTGTCAAAAGGAGGAGTTGACGATGCTAATCAACTGTAAATTGTGAAAAAATCAACTGTTATGTTTTAGTTGGACTCTCGTTGACTGAAGGAAAGTTAGATTCATTGGTTTGACCGAGATTTCTTGCTCTCGTGTGAGTAGCAAGGCACAAACAACGGCAAAAATGGGACTGGCATCTGGCAAGAGATCAAAGCGGATGTGTAAAGCAAAATACTCTGCGGACGACATTTTGCTTATTATCTCTGAACTGTACTATGACTTGTCGGACTCCGATTTTGATACAAGTGATCGAAAACGAATGTGAGGATCCAGGGGTCAGCTGATTGGTCCCCAGCTGATCGTGACACTGACAATGTTCGCCATGTAGGACTGCCCCTTAACAATGATAAGAGGCAGAAACCACATTGCAATGCACTGCGACCGTGATCACTGCTGCTGCCCCAGCCATTCGAAGACAGCCTGGCAGCAAGCCTGCTGCACATTCCTGGCAAACTGGCAGCCACAGCATGCAGCAACAGATGTTTTTTGTTGATTTCTGTGTGCAACCATTGCTTTTCAAAAACTGTTTTTTGGAAAAAATGTTCAGCCCTCAAAGAGTTAAACAAATTCCTGCCAGATTAGGCAAAGATTCCCTCTGCTCCTAAACTGAGATGGCCGTTTAAAAAATGGATGGATGGATGGACTAGCGTTCAATTAAAGTTCAAAGCTTTCAGTTCCCAGTAATATATTAATAACCACATTTTCTTTAGATTTATGACTGGCAGGTTTGATTTAAACTTCATTGCCCAGGCTCCTCATGCTCCGTATGCAGTGGGTTCAGAAAGCCTTCAGACCCCTTCACTTTCTGCACACTTTATTGTGTTGTATATTTCAGTTTCACTCAGCTGCCCATGATAACGATGTGAAAATATCTTTTCAGAAAGATGTACCAATTTGTTTAAAAAAAAAAAAATGAAACCTCTCCTTCATATCAGTATTGAGACCCTTAATGTATTACCCCTTTGTCAGCAGTTTCAGTTTTGTATCTCTTTGGGTTGGTCTCTACGATATTCCATACTTTCTATCCGATCTTCTCAAATTTCATTTGATTGGATGGGAAGCGTGTGTAAGTTGTTTGTCAATGATAATGCAATCGTAATATGTGGGTGGGTTCAGTAATGGCTGATTTGCTGGCTTTCAAGTTTTATACTGTTGTTTTATTTATTTTGTATACAGTTTGTGAAGTTTGCAAACATTGAGGAGGATACCCCTTCCTACCACAGACGGTACGACTTCTTCGTATCCCAGTTTAGTGCCATGTGCCACTCAACACATGAAGACATGGAAACGAGAACTAAGTAAGTGAGAAAGCTTTATGTCTTATGACCAGTAAGGGGCGCCACTGAGCCCCAAGTCCCAAACACATCAACACAAATACAAGTCTTGGGTTCAGATAAAGATTTTACCTTCCATAAATTCCTCTCGCAGGCTTCTCTCAAACGTTGAATGATGCACAAAATCCAAACGGGGGTCTTCTTCCTCCTCTTTGTCGTTCCTCTCCTTTAGGTGAGCTTCATCCTCTTCCGCCCGGCTCTGACTCCCTGAGTGAAGAGGGGTGGCTTTCTTTATACCGGACCGAGGAGTACTTCCGGTACCGCCACACTGCTTCCCAGAAAGTCCTTCCAGGTGAGGTGAGGTAGAACCTCCCTAAAAGGAGGAAACCTCCTCCCCACCACTTCCTCTGGCAGCTCCCACATGACACAGCAGGGCTCCCCTTTGGAACTCCATTTCCCATGAACCCCTCCAGGTTAGGGTCTTCACTTGTGAGGAAACAGTGGTAAATGGGCTACTAAGGAGGTACTGAGTGATTTGGAAATTGTAGAGAGAGAAGAGCTGCTTAGACTAGACATGCTGAAATCAAACAAATCACCGGGACCAGATAATATTTGTTCTTGAGAGCTTAAGGAGGTTAGCGAGTACAGATATAAACCCATATTTTTAGGAAGTCACTGCACCCTGTGGAAATTCCGAAGGATTGGAAAATGACAAATATTATCCTGTTATATAAAAAAGGTGACCGGGCAGATCCAAGCAGCTATAAGCCAGTAAGCTTAACATGCATCAGAGGAAAATTAATGGAAGGAATTATTAAGGATAAGATTGAGCAACACCTGGTAAGGACAGGAGTTATTCTGAACAGTCAGCATGGGTTCAGATGAGGGAGGTCGTGTTTTATTAACATGCTGGAATTCTATGAGGAGGCAACAAAAGGATACGATCAAAGTGGAGCAAATGATATTATTGGCCTGGACTTTCAAAAAAGCATTTGATAAGGTGCCACATGAGAGAGTGGGCATCAAGTTGAAAGAAGTGGCAGTTCAAAACAAGGGTTTTGTGTGTAGCCTGGTGCAGAATTAGCTCAGACACAGGAAGCAGAGGGTGATGGTGTGAGGAATCTCATCAGAATTGGCCGATGTTAAGTGGGGTGGGTCAGTACTGGGGCTGTTACTAGTTTTATATATACCGTAGATCCCGGAATAAAAGCCGAGAATTTCGTCCTAGATTTTTGGCTTGGAGTTTGGGGTTCGGTTTATACAACGAGTATCATTTCGGATTCAAGATTTCCAGCGCAATGCCGGTTTTGCCGATGAATACGGAAGTAAATAATGACGAAACCACAGAGCCATCTTTCAGATGAAGAAGTAACTTTGCATGCCGGTACTTTAAATTAAATAAAGAATTTATTCAAAAAAGTGTTTTAGTTGTTGATTTTATTAATAAAATTTATAATAAATTATCGGGAAGTTTAAAATAAAATTTTTTATTTTGATTTACGATCCACATCTTGCGTTACGAAACGGATGCGGTCACGTGTATCCGCTTGCGTGATTGTAAACAAACAACCGAGAGCGTTAGTAGCGTCAGTCGGAGCCCAGATACATGTGTTTGTGGATGTAATTTCAAAACGAAGATGGACATTGTGTGGAAATATCTCCTCCTCCTCCCTTCCTGCAGCCCAAAGATGTCAAATTAAATGGTGAGTACAGTATGAAATTGTTTCTAGAATAGAATGCCTTTTAATGTCACTATACGCATCTACAATGAGATTAAAAGCAGCTCCTTCAGTGCAGAAAAAAGTTCTGTATAGGGCTTTTATGGTTGTTTTTTAGCCTTAGCATAACGCCGTATCTGCGGCCCCGCTTCTGCTTTCTTTCCCTCCTCCGTCTGTGTCGTCTCTTAGACCCGACAACAAACCACGGAGAGCCCGCTGGTCTCGCTATGTTGTCTGGGATGTTGTGCGTGTGATGAAAAACACTCAAAACAGATGTCTGGCTCTGGACACCGATGTCTATAAGGTTCTGAATGGTGTAGCGGATGTTCGCCGAACCGATAGTGCACAAACAAGGACAAAAAAAAGTACAAAAGCAACAAAAAAGTGCACTGAAAAGGAGAGCCCTGAGCCGCTGCGCGCCGCCATGCTCCTAGCCTAATCGAAGTAGGCTAGGCACTTTTTATAACTTTTTGGTTAGTACATTAGAAAAAATATTGTTTTTTTTATTATGAAAAGGTTAAGTAAGTGTTGTAGTGGGAGGTTTGGAACGCATTATGGGTTAGCCTTTGTGAAGGAATTAAGTTCGTAAGTCAAGGGTCCACTGTATTGCGTATTTAAGTTAATCAAATTTATAACAAGTCTCCGGAAATCCACCCGCCGATGTACCGTATTTGCGTATATAGTTTCAACACAAAGGTTCCAATTTACCAAACTTCTCCGCAATCACTTCCTAGTTTCCATCAAAAATGCCGGCAGTCTCAAATTCTCGCCGATAAACATTATAAATATACCCGAAGAGACACTTTTAAGGAAATTTAGAAAATTTTGCTTGGAGAAGGGGGTCGGCTTAAATACCGGTCATCGGCAAATACATGTAATTTAGTCGGTAGAGAAGGGGATTGGCTAATATACCGGGTCGGCTTGTATTCTGGGATCTACAGTATATATAAATGACTAGCCACCCCCCTCGGCTTCACCCGCATATTAGTGAAACAGGACAGTGAGGAGGCCCGGCCCAGCTCTCTACTCCTGATGTCACTCTTCCTCCTCCCCTCGGCCCACAGCCTCTGTCTCGGATTAGCGAGAATATATCGCTCTTGCAAGCAAACTGTGATTCTTGGCGCAATGAGAGAAGACGCAAAATCAACCGGAATGTTCAAACAAATTACAGAAAAATACTCTATCTAAATCCGTTAACGACAACATTTATTTATATAGCGCATTTTCATACAAAAAGTAGCTCAGAGTGCTTTACATAATGAAGAATAGAAAAATAAAAGACCCAGTAAGAAAATAAAATAAGTCAACATTAATTAACATAGAATAAGAGTAAGTTCCAATGGCCAGGGTGGACAGAACAAACAAAAAAAAAAAACTCCAGACGGCTGGAGAAAAAAATGAAATCTGTAGGGATTCCAGACCATGAGACCGCCCAGTCCCCTCTGGGCATTCTACCTAACATAAATGAAACAGTCTTCTTTGGATTTAGGGTTCTCACGGAAGGACTTGATGATGATGGTCACGTAGACTTCTGGCTTTTAATCCATCCATCATTGTTGGAGCATCAAGTTAAGTAGTTCTCTCGTGAAAAGCGGGCAGACATAGAAAAAGGTCTAAAAAAACTATAAGAAATTTTGCTTTTGGTTACCACAAAATTTTTAAAACCATTGGGCAAGCACCTATGTGCCAAGGGTAGCCTACAGTCCAAATGTCAAGTCCCAAGTCCTCATGGTTTGGGAGATTTCGTGATGAGTGAGTCAGTGGTATTTGGCTTTTATATATATATAGATTTCAGTGGTAGTGCTGCTGCCTCACAGTTAGGAGACCTTGGTTCACTTCCCGGGTCCTCCCTGCGTGGAGTTTGCATGTTCTCCCCGTGTCTGCGTGGGTTTCCTCCCACAGTCCAAAGACATGCAGGTTAGGTGCATTGGCGATTCGAAATTGTCCCTAGTGTGTGCTTGGTGTGTGAGTGTGTGTGGGCTAACGCCTTGCACGGGATTTGTTCCCTGCCTTGCACCCTGTGTTAGCTGGGATTGGCTCGAGCAGACCCCCATGACCCTATAGTTAGGATATAGCGGGTTGGATAATAGATGGATGGATGGATATATAGATTTGGATAGGAATAGAAATAGCAAGCTGGTTAAGTTTGCAGATGATACCAAGATATGTGGATTGGCAGATAATCGAGAATCCATTGAATCATCACAGAAGGACTTGGACAGCAGACAGGCTTAGGCAGATTTGTGGACGATGAAATTGAATTCCAGAAAATGTAAAGTATTACACATAGGAAGTAAAAATGTGAGGTTTGAATACACAATGAGAGGACGGAAACTTGAAAGTTCATTTTATGAGAAGAACTTAGAAGGTGTAGTGGACTCTACACTGTTGACTTCCGGACGGTGTTCAGAAGCCATTAAGAAGGCTAACATAATGTCAGGTTATATAGCGCCTTGATGTGTGGAGTACAAGTCACAGGAGGTTCTGCTTTATAACACACTGGTGAGGCATCATCTGGAGTCCTGTAGTGGAGTTTGGGTCTCCAGCCTACAAAAAGACATAGCAGCAGGAGAAAAGGTCCAGAGAAGAGCGACTAGGCTGATTCAGGGCAACAGGGGATGAGTTATGAGGAAAGATTAAAAGAGCTGAGCCTTCACAGTTTAAGTGAAAGAAGATTAAGAGGAGACCTGATTGAAGTGATTAAAATTATGAAGGGAATTAGTACAGTAGATCAAGACGGTGACTTTAAAGTGAGTTCATCAAGAAATCGGGGACACCGTTGTAAACTTGTTAAGGGGAAATGTCACATAAACATTAGAAAGTTTTTCTTCACACACAGAACTACAGACACATAGAATAAGTGACCAAGTAGTGTGGTAGACAGTCGGACTTTAGGGACTTTCAAAATTCGACTTGATGTTATTTTAGAAGAATTAAGTGGATAGGACTGGCGACCTTTGTTGGGCCGAATGGCCTGTTCTTGTCTAGATTGTTTTATTCTCTGTATTATATAAAAAAATCCTGGGACGAGACGAGACTTTTTAGCCTAGGACGAGACGTGACATTCTCAGAGAGATACTTTCACGTCCCGCAAGACGAAACGTTGTGCCAAGGGATTTAACCAGGCCTGTGGCCGGAAATAAAAGACAAAGACATGGATGACAAAGTAGAATGTCAGAAAGAATTCAAAAACGTTGGCACGATACACATGCAAAGCAGGTTTGAGATAATGAAAATACTAAAATTTGAAACTCTCAAAAAAAAAAAAAAAATGATAGTAAAGATCGCATTAGCACAAACAAACGGAAATTATTACTCGATGTAATAACGGAACAGCAAAAAGAGATCAAATATATTGTTCGGATTTAAACTTTAAGTCAGAGACTTGTGGATTGTTCAATTCGTTTTGCCATCATGCATAAGTAGTGTTTCTTCCCAATGACGAGGCGTATCCACGAGAATTAAAAGATTTTTTGTTTGGTGTAAGTGAAATCCATATACGCCAGCAGGAGAGATGCGAATTGGCTGGCGCATATGGCAGGCTGGGAGGTTGGCAAGTGAAGTGAGCAGGGGGCAAAGCCCCCTAGTGTTCTAATTATAAGGCAGTGCCACCAAATGCTAACAATAAGGTTGGCAGTTAATGGTGTGTGTATGATGGCAAAGGTGGCCTTTTCGTCAGTCTTCCCACTACCCCACTCGATGAAACAATATTGTAGGCCCATGCAGAAAGCAAGAGTGGGAAATAAACCACTGCAATAAACACTGTGTGTCCACACGCTGCATTGTTAAAGGTCTGATCAGCTCTCTGTTAAGGAGCTAAGTCATCAAGGGGCCTGTGGTGGTCTTTATCCGGGCTCGACTAACAAAATGTATGCCAACTGTTGGCCCTGCTAGTGTCTGGCATAGTAAAATATGGCTGAAATCAATCCATCTTGTAGCTATTTTTTTGATGTGACCACTTATAAGAGTAAAGTAGATACCCTAACGGAGTTAACCCTGGGAATGGTGGCATGACCAGTGTGGAGTTAAGAAACATTGAGTTTAAATGTTATCAGCCCAGGTGGATGTACATTATTTTGCCTCAACTGTACATCTCACAGACATGTTGGGTTCATTAGACCACAGTTTCTTAAACTATAAAAGCCTAAAAGTCCTCCCATTATCTTTCTACTGTTTTTTTTTCCTTTGGCAGGATTCGAGTTGCTGGCATTAAGGGCCTTCAAGGAGTTGTCCGCAAAACAGTCAACGATGAACTTCAAGCGATTATCTGGGAGCCTCAGCACATGGATAAACTCATCCCCTCGATGTTGTTTAACATGCAGTCTGCGGAAGACACTGACCGGTAAGAACTGGCTTATCATCCAGAAACTGTCCAGCCTTACAGCATTGCATATACAGTGGCATGCAAAAGTTTGGGCCCCCTTTTGATTAAAATGTCTGTTACTACAAATAGTTAAGTGAGCAGAAGATGAACTGAGCAAAATGAAAGGTTTTTTCGTAGGCTTCATAATAATAATAGTAATACATTTTATTTATATAGCGCCTTTCCCATGCTCAAGGCACTTCACAGAGTTTAAGAAAGAACGACAGGGTATACAATATATAGCATTGTACAAACCAAATAAATAAAGAAGATTATGACAGTAAATTCAGAGAAAGCCTAACAGACAACATAATTGATGGTCTAGCACACACACACACACACACACACACACACACACACACACACACACACACA
>JANRMT010062817.1:6946992-6965271 GCA_026402145.1 Polypterus bichir lapradei | reverse complement strand
AAGTCTACTGAAAGTAAAAACAGTTGAAAGTCAGGGGACGTTTCTTTTTTTGCTGAGTATATATACAGTATATGAATACTTTTTAAAAACCGCACTTATTAAGTTAAAAAGTGTACTAAAAAGTAAAAAAATAAGTCTCTCATACATCACTCGTAAAATAAATAAAAATGTGGGCACAATGTTGATTGATGAAAAGCGCCCACGCTTTTATTTTACGAGTCATCTATGAGAGACTTATTTTTTTACTTTTTAGTACACTTTTTAACTTAATATAAGTGTGGTTTTTAAAAAGTATTTTTTAATATATATATATATATATATATATATATATAATATTTTCAACTTTTTAGTCTTGGGTTTGTTTTACTATAATTTTGTAATCAATATTTTAACACTTCCTTTGACATTTATATGCACACATCTTCATTAAAGATGCAAAAAGTGGATAATATTTCTATCTGTTACCAGCGCCACCTATTGGTGAAATCTTGAACTGTTCTTCATATGAAAATTTCATTTCTTAATTAACATGGATTCATTCATTAGTGAAACTGATTATTGATTCACGTATTGTCATCGGAAGCAAGTAAGTGTTCAAAATTTCAAGTCATTTGGACAATAGGAAGTGAGTTAAATATCGATTACAAGATTTGTACCAGACAACAAACAGGTGTAATTAATATAAGCGTGGTAAGAAAAAAAAACAGTCCTCGGGCGAAAACGGCTTCCTGGCTGGCTATCCCGAAGAAATTTAGACACGAGTCCGACTGACCCAACAGGAGCACTCAGAGAACCTCAACCCGTCTCGGGGATTCGTGGCATTGTTTCAACTTCGGGGTGGCCACCCACAAATAGCAGATGTACCTGGGAGAAGTCTGGTCCTGAAGATTCCTTTAAGCATAGAGAGCTGCCTCCTTGCCTTCTATTTTAAAAATGTTGACCATATTATTCAAGTCAAATTAACTACATTTTGACCATTAAATATAGACTTAGTGCCAGTTTGTGCCCTGATTAAATAAGCCAGGTTAAATCCACTTTAATTAAATGTTGTATGATAATATAATGTGAGAACTAACAAAGTGACTACTTTTTATTGGCACTATATTTGAATGCAAAGAGTGGTAAACACTGATTTGCTATTACATGTAGAGTTAAGAGTGGTGGTTTAGAGGCTAAAGATCTCCGCTGTGTGAGACTTGCCCGGACACCACATCTTTATAAAAACACACATTTATTAATCACCAGTAAACACAGGTTCACAATCCTGAACACCACACACAATGCACACAGCAGTAATCACCACTATAAAGGGCTTCTTTCTCTCAATCTTTGGCCGCCTTTCCTTTCCTCCTGGGAGCTTTGTCCTACTCCCACTCCCGACTCCAGCTCCCCGATTGTATGAAGGCGGCCTCTTTTATTCCCGCCCGGTTGTGCTCCAGGTGGCTGATGACGTCCTACCGGCAGCACTTCCTAGTGTGGTGGAAGTGCTGCCCTTTGCCCCGGAAGCACTCCGGGTAGGCTCCCTGGCAGGCTCTTCCGCCATCTTGCCGAGTGTGGCGGAAGTAATTGTTCCCTGGGTTCCTTGAGGTTAAAGGCGCCCCCTGGCGGTGGCCACGGGTCCCGAAGAGTTGGAATGTCCTTGTTCTTTTCCCATGGTCCTCTCCTAGTCCAGGGCGGTTGCCCCTTCGTGGCCCGGAAGCTATTAATGCCACCTTCCGGTCCTTCCAGGCATCCCGGCCGGGTAAGGAACCCAGCACTCTGTGACAGCTGGTATCCAGAAGGTTTGTGGTACGAATCCCTGTTACTGCTAAAAGGGATCCTACTCTGCTGGGCCCTTGAGCCAAGACCCTTAACTTGCAATTGCTGTATAATGGCTGACCCTGCGCTTTGACCCCAAGGGGTATGTGAAAATTAACAAATTCCTAATACAAAAAATTGTATAAGGTGAAATGAAGAGAAAAAAAAGAATTTTACATATTCACTTTTTGCTTATTTGAGTGTTTCGACTGTTGACGCTATCACAGTATCGGACGATTTTGTCATTTTTAATTGTAGATTTCATTACTTTTTCTTTTTTCTTTAAATGGAAGTTCTCTAAATTGCATTTATTTCCAAATCAAATGTGCTAAAACTGAAGAAATGTAGAGACAGGAATTACTACATCCGTCATCAAATTACAATAGAGACCTAACCTCGTAAAATGAATTCCATTTATTTAAGCCTGTAATTGATGTAAAAGGCATCGAGACACCTGATGCCCCTTCAGTACCGCAAGCTTCCAGTTCATTAAAGCATCGTTTCTGTTGCTTAGAGGAGCTGCTGATCCATATCAAATGTGATTTAAAGAGTGTGGGCTGAGTAATTTATTTTCTTGAGTGGGCTGAAGTCACTAATAAGCGCCTTCCTGTGTCACCGTAATTGTCTGTCTCTTCAAATGTGGCATGTTTTCCACAATATGACTGCTGAAGGGGTCTTTGAGAGAAATTTGGAAGCGACTTAAACTTTCATTGTGACTCATTTTCTTTTTTTGGATTGATGGGGGGGGGGGTTTGTTGGAATTTCCTGACATCGGTGGAAATAACAAGGAGACGTTAATAGAAATAAGCGGCGACTGGAAATAACACGTCGTTTTTTTTTTTCAACCCAGCGACGTGGATGATTTATTCCCACAGCTCCTTCTTCTAAAGGCTGGGATACTGGGTGCTTTTTATAATGGAAATTATATTCTTTTTTTTTTTTTTTTAAATACTGTAAGTTAATGTTAACTAAACTTACTTAATCCAATTTGGGGATGTGACAGGCAGCGGCTTACAGTGCATACAGAAAGACTTCGGACCCTTCGCTTATTTCTTCACATTTTGTGCTACAATCAATGTCAATTTATTTCTATACAGTAGCACACTAGCTGAAATACCCAGCGTTGCACAGGAGGAAAATAAAGTTTTTTTTTTAATTGTTTGAGAAAAACATAATTAATAAAAACACAAATTTAAAATTAAACATAAATTAACAAACAATAAACCTGGGTTCACTTCCCGGGATGTCCCTGTGTGGAGTTTGCATGTTCTCCCCGTGTCTGCAGTGGGCTGGCGCCCTGCCCGGGGTTTGTTTCCTGCCTTGCACCCTGTTTTGGCTGGGATTGGCTCCAGCAGACCCCTGTGACCCTGTAGTTAGGATATAGTGGATTGGATAATGGATGGATGGATAAAGACGCATTAATGTGCTTGTCTTGCGGTGTTGTATTATGTTGTCATCCAGTTGACACTCGGAGCCGGCCAACTGTATTTAATTTGAAAAGTAACAGGGGCGCGGTGGTGCTCAAACATAAAGAATGCTGGCAGTCACCTCCAGTTCGCCCTCATGTTTTTTTTTAATTGTTTGAGAAAAACAAACGTTAAAAATAAATTAAGAAACAAAGACTCACTATGTCCTTGTCTTGCGGTCTTGTATGTATGTTATCATCGGTTGACGCTCGGAACCGGCCAACTCGATTTCATTTGAAAAGCAACAGGGGTACGGTGCTGCTTAAAAATAATGATTGCTGGCAGTCACCTGCTATACCGTATACTAACTGTGTACGCCAGCACGGCATCCTAGAAAGTATTAAAATCGTCAGAACTACTCTGGGCATCTCTCTGCTAGAAGGATTCATGTTGCCGAAGTGCCCGCATCGTTTTTGTGTTAGCAGCTAAGCAACTGTCTTTCTTAGGTTGTTTCCTTTTGCCAGTGTGCTGGCACCGCTTGCGTATCCTCAGAGCTGGAGCCCTCACCACGACTCTACGTCTCACTTCCGTGCTGGACAGACACACACGCACTTGCACGCGTAGAACTCTATTTAATTTGAAAAGGAACAGGTGGGCGCAGTGGTGGCGCACAAATATAAAGAATGCTGGCAGTCGCCTCCAGTTCTCCCTCTGGTAAATGTTCAGTGCCAAGTGGATGATAACATGCATACAAGACAGCAAGATCACCACTCACCCTACCCAGAAGGGGGGTGGGTTACGGCTGTTTTCATCCTCCAGTATTTTTAGTCGACAAATGAGGAACATGTGTACCAAGTTTAATGAAAATTGCTCCAGCCGTTCAGACGTGATGCTGGAACATACATACATACGCACATTGACTTTTATATACAGTACAGTGGAACCTCGGGTCACGACTGTAATTTGTTCTAAAACTCTGGTCGTAACCCGATTTGGTTGTGACGCGAAGTAATTTCCCCCATAGGATTGTTTGTAAATACAATTAATCCGTTCCAGACCGTACTAGCTGTATGTAAATATATTTTTTTAAAGATTTTTAAGCAGAAATATAATTAATTATACCATAGAATGCACAGCATAATCCTTCTATATAAAAGTGGTCGGGATTGTCCTTCCGTCCCGTGAGTGCTACGCAGGCGCGGAGTTTCACACACGCCCCGTCCATTTTGCAATGCACGATGGGATTTGTAGTTTCGTTTTTCCAGGTAAAAGATGATTTTCTACTCCAGACTGTGCGATATCTTCTTCTTCTTTCTTACTGTATAAAAGCGGTCGGAATTGTCCTTCCCTCCCGTGAGTGGAAAGTGTAGCGGTATTCCGCTTATCACAGACTTACTTGCGGTACGAAGCGACATGATGTGAGCAGAGTTCTGGTGCTCCCATCGTTCCCTTGCTTTTGTGCACGATGCGCTGGAAAAATAGACAAAATTATGTCTCTGGAAATAATTAATGTTGATGGAGTACAAATGCCTCACCGCATAGTAAATATCAGGGGGGTTCAAAAGGGCGACCTCAATATAGAAAAAAAGTTTAAATTTCATCACAAAAATAACAGAAACTACGAGTATTAAAGTAATACCGCTCAAATGCAATATAACCAAATTAATGAGTTTGTATAAAATATCAAATTGATCTACATATTGAATTGCCTTAAGAAGTGGTCAACTTAAAAGTCGGTCGCCTTAAAAGGCGGGTCAGCCTAGTAGTAAACTAAATGTAAAACCATTGAATAACACTGAGAACACCTTGAACAGAGAAAAGTAACATTGCAAGAGTTCATGCTATAGCCTTACGAACCGCTCGCTGTAAACACTTTTTTTTTATGAGTTTTAAGCACAGGGAAAAAATTAACATTTGAAAAATCCATAATTTAATAAACAACCAAGAAAAGTAACATTGCAGCTAAGCACGCGACGAACCGATCGCTATAAACAGAAGTGAAGTGGAGGTTAAAATCCAATAGAAAAAAGTCTTCATTAAATACAAGGTTAAAACAATGCTCGAATCAGTCTCTTCAAAAACAAGCCCAGTGCATTCTTTAACTGCCTTCTCAGCCTTATGCGGCCAGCCCGCTCTCTCTCTCTCTCTCTCTCTCACTCTCGCTCACTCGCTCTCTCTCTCTCGCGCTGTCTCGCTCACTCGCTCTCTCTCTCTCTTTCTCTTGCTCGCTGCACAGGGAGAGACTGAACACGTGCGGAAATCATCGGCGCGTACAAACCGAAAGGGAAACTGGCTTGTTCGTCACCCGAGTGTGTGGTCGTGAACAGATGTAAAAGTTTGGTGAACTTTTTGGTCGTAACCCGATTTGTACGTGGTCCGAGGCGTTCGTGACCCGAGGTTCCACTGTATATAGATTTAAAACAACATAGGAATGCTGTGGACAAAGTGCTTTACAACAACAATAACAACAACATTTATTTATATAGCACATTTTCATACAAACAGTAGCTCAAAGTGCTTACAATAAATGAAGAAAAAAAAAACATACAAGTATTACTGAAGGTCACAGAAAGCAAATGAATAGAAATGAGTCTTTAATCTCATTTTGAATTGTAGACGACTCCTTTATGTGACGAGGTAAAGAGTTCCACAAGTGAGGAGCAGCAGCCCTGTCTGTCCCCTTTAGTTTTACACTTGATACGAGGGACAGCAAAAGACAACTGACCAGAAGATCTAAGCACTCTAGATGGCTGATGTAAAACACACAATTCAGATAAACAGGCAGCAGCAAGCCCGTGTAAAGATTTAAAAACTAGCAACAAGATTTTAAAATCAATTTGAAAACTGACAGGCAACCAGTGTAAAGAAGCTAATACAGGTGTTCCCCAGGTTACAGACATCCGACCTACGAGTTACGAACGGGGCCACAGCTGCGACGCATGTGCCTCAGTAACTGCCGCTCCGTCATCTTCGGCTTGGGGACGCTGCAAGCGGTGGCTTGACGAAGGCTGGAGGGAGGCGATTTTGCTGCTCATGCAGTGTGTTGTGTCCTTCGGGTGGTCCATAGTCACCGGAGCCACAGCTGTTGCTCGTGTGCAGGATGGAGGCGTGATAGGGCGGTTCGCTGCCTGCCCACCACGCCGCCGCAGCTACTGCACCTGACTGGATGCATGCTGGATGGAGCGGAGGGGGGGGGGCGTTTCACTACCCATCCACCACACACGGCTGCCCCGTTCGTTCTCGGTGGGCGGCCGGTAATGCTGCAAGCGGTGACCCGGTTGAAGGTGAACGGGGCGTTGGGGGGGTAGCATTGTAGGGTGGCTGCCTGTTGAATGGGGGCGGTGGTGGGCGATTCACTACCTGCCTTTGGCCGCACCCTGTTTGTTCTCGGTGGGCGGACGCTGCAGGCAGCATACTGTAGTGAAGGTGACTGTGAGGTGGGCGGGTGGTGAATCGTCCCTCGCCACTCCCATTCATTCTCAATAGCAAGCCTGCTTGTACTGTTATGCACATAGCAGGAAGTTGTCTCTCGTCAGTACATCAGACGTGTTGACGACGGGTGCCTTCCTGCTGTGATGGCGTGTACAGTGCTGTGTAGAAGAGCTCATCTTAACCTTTTGTCTTCACCCTCCAAGAATGTCTCTGAAACGCAAATCTGATGCAAGTGCTGGTGATACAGTAAAGAAGAGAAAAACCATCACCATGGAAAATAAAGTAGAAATAATAAAAAGGTCAGAGAGGTGAAACTCCACTCACTGGCAGTGCACTTGGTTACAGTCGGTCAACAATAGCATTTATTTAAATAATGTATCTGATCTGACTTACATACAAACCTACAGTCCCTATCTCGTACGTAACCCAGGGACTGCCTGTATTGGAGAAACAGAATCAGACTTTCTTGCCCCAACCAGAAAGCGAGCGGCAGCATTCTGGACCAACTGTAACCTACGTATCAGCGATTTGCTAATCCCAGAATACAGCGAGTTGCAGTAAAGAAGGCAAGAAAAGATAAAAAGCATGAGTAGCTTTCTCAAGATCTCTAGAAGATAAAAAAGGCGTGATCTTACCTAAAAGACGACGCTGGAAAAAGCAACTCTTGACTACAGAATGAATCTGTTTCTCAAAAGAGAGGTTACTGTCAAAGATAACACCAAGATTGCGGACTTGAGGTTTGCTAAAGACAGAGAAAGAGCCGAGAAGTTTAAGACCAATTTAGGCTTTAGCTGGTGGACCCGCTATAAGAACCTCTGTTTAATTTTGATTCAGATCAATAAAATGATTAGCCATCCAGGATCTTAGTTCAGAAAGACAGTTGTGCAGTTGATTTTTGCAGACGGGAATATAAACCTGAGTATCATCAGCATAGCAGTGAAAAGAAATGTTAAATTTCCTAAAAATAGGATGAAGGTATATAGAGAATAAAATAGGACCCAAAATGGATCCCTGAGGAGCACCACATTTAAGAGGAGCAGTAGACGAAAAAGAGGAATTTAGAGTCACTGAACAGTGTCTACCAGTTAGATATGACCTGAACCAGTTAAGAACAGCCCCTTTAAGCCCAACAAGATGTTCAAGCCGCAACAGCAATGTCTCATGGTCAATAGTGTCAAAGGCAGCGGACAGGTCAAGAAGGACAAGGACTGCAGCGCCACCCGTGTCAGTAATAATAGAGATGTCATTGAATACTTTAAGGAGGTGCCGTCTCAACACCATGATAATGCCTAAAGCCAGATTGGTAGATCTCAAATAAATTACTGGGGTTAAGGTGATCAACCATCCCATCCCATCTGCTGGAGCCAATCTCAGCCAGCACAGGACGCAAGGCAGGAAACAAACCCTGGGCAGGGTGCCAGCCCACCGCAGGGTGCACACACACACCCACCACACACTAGGGACAATGTAGGATCACCAATTTCACCTAACCTGCATGTCTTTGGACTGTGGGAGGAAACCCATGCAAACACGGGGAGAACATGCAAACTCCACGCAGGGAGGACCCGGGAAGTGAACCTGGGTGTCCTAACTGCGAGGTAGCAGCGCTACCCACTGTACCACCGTGCCGCCCTGCAGTTTCCATACCAAGATGTAATGCAGCTCGTCAGGACACTCTCAGTCGAAGGGGGGTTCTCACTTTTTTCAGCCTCCTAAGGAAGTGCATGCTTTGCTGAACTTTCTTGACCTGGTGTGTGGTACTGAGAGTCCAGGAGAGATCCTCAGTGGTGTAGACAACCAAAGAATTGTGTTCTAGTGACCCTCTCTACAGGGAAGCCACTGATATGCAGTGATGTATGTAGACAGCCATCAGATCGTGTGACATTTCTCGTCTGAGAGGCAGTTGAGGTGGGCCGCTTCGCAGGTCTGTGTGGACATCAGCATCTCTTCAGGCCATATCGTAACATTTAATTAATTGCATTAAAATATAAATAATTCTGAATACAAAAAAATGAAAACCAGAGCTTCTGCAAAGGTTGCCCACATGGCACGGCTCCCAGAATCGCACAGGTGAAAAGTGGTACCTGGTATCCACCAGACATGACGCTAATTTTGGTTAACATCAGACAAGAGAATCTCATTTTGCAAAGTCTTAGAGTCCTTTAGGTGTGCCTTTTTGGAAACTCCAAACGGGCTGTAATGTGTATTTTTCTGAAGAATAGCTTCTATCTGGACAAACCCGCCTTAAAGCCACGATCAATGGAGTGTAGTCCTTCCTTGACGTTTCTCCCATCTCCACACAGGTTCTCTGGAGCCCTGCCAGGGTGACCATTTAGTTCTCGCTCTCCTGTTTTTACCCTGGCCCTTCTCACTCGATTGCTCAGTATGACTGGATGGCCGGCCAGCTCTTCGACCAGTCATGGTTGTTCCACATTTCTTCCATTTAATAATTATGGAGGTAGCTGTGCTCTTGTGAACCCTCAGTGCTGCAGGAATTTTATAATTTCCTTCCATAAATCTCTGCATTCAATACAATGCTGTCTCTAAGTTCTGCTGGCAATTCCTTTCACTCATGGCTTCTTTTTTGCTCCGATTTGCATTGTAAGCTGCGCATGGACTGTTTCTTAGCACTGCAAGTGGAGGGCTTTCTTGTATTGTCAGCTGAACTCACTCTCTCTTAATCGCCATCAACACTCCACCCGTCCACCATGCAGATCCTGCCGACTACGCCAAGTGTTTTTCATGAAATCACACCAGAAACCGTCCCGGTTCATTCATTGGCTCTGTAGCAATTGTGTGTGGCTAGCCATTAATCTATGAGGCATGAATTACAAAAACCCTGAAAAACAGCACTTACTGAGCTGGACGATTCACCAATCAAAAAGCAGTGTTCACTGGAGCCCGCCCTCTCAGCTTTAACAGTCAATGTGATAGCTTAAATTCAAGCTGTATTTCATGTTGTGTTTGGGGGAATATTATGGACAAAATTAAATAAAGTAGCAATAAAAAATGTATTCTGTGACACATTATTTACACCGACATTTCACAGTAAATTAATTAATTAATTATTAATTAATTAATTAGTTTGTTTATTTGTTGTTTGTTTTAGTTTTTTCCAAAATATTCCACCATATGAATGGACCCATGAGAACTCGTAAAATGAAAACTATAGCATAATGCACCTCTTTCTTGACATTACTTTTAGGCCCTTCCATTTGCAGTTACGTCATTTTACTTCTAAGCTAAACTTACACTATCTACCTTAGGTAAAGGACAAGTGTCTATGTGTCCGTCTCATTGCTGTGTCTCTGTCATTCTAACAGGTGGGTGCATCACAAGCACTGACAGTGCTTTTTACGAATCCCACACTAAATGGAATATAGCAGAGACATATGCATTGCACTTGTCATTCCAACAGATGGCGCATCACAAACATTTCTCATTATGCATTTTATTACTGCAGATATTTGTGATGTTCAAAATGTCGAAATGACAAAAGCAATGCTTTTTATTACCATATGCATTACAAAATACAGTCCAATTGATGGTTTACTGCAAACGTTAATGCTGAATACATCTGACAGAGAGTAATGGGCAAATGGAGGGAACTTGGTTTATCTACCTAATAAAGGGATAGATGAGTGTCAGTGTGTCTGTCTGGTTGCTATGTCACTGTTATATTCCATTTGGCGTGAGATTCCTAAAAGCAGTGCTTATGTTTGTGGTGTACTGGAAGTTGAAATGAAAATGAAATACATTTTATTACTACAGATTTTGTTATATGCAATGAGTTGGAATAAAGGATGCAATACTTTTTATTAATACATACATTACAAAATACATCTAATAGATGGTGCATTACAAACGTTAATCCTAAGGTCTATGTTGTCTGTCCAATTTCTATGTCTTTGTTATGAAACAGATGGCACATCACAAACATTAACTCTGCTTTTACAAATTCCATATCATATGGCATTTAACTGAGACATAATGATTGTGCATTTGTCATTCTAACCGATGGTACATCACGAACAGTAATACTGCTTTTACGAGTTCCATACCAAATGGCATGTAACAGAGACATGTGTGTTGAATTTGTCATTCCAACAGATGGTGCACCCCAAACATTAACACTGATTTTACAAATTCCATACCAAATGGCATATAACAGAGACATACGTGTTGAATTTGTCATTCTATCAGATGGTGCACCACAAACATTAACACTGATTTTACAAATTCCATACCAAATGGCATATAACAGAGACATATGTGTTGAATTTGTCATTCCAACAGATGGTGCACCACAAACATTAACACTGATTTTACAAATTCCATACCAAATGGCATATAACAGAGACATATGTGTTGAATTTGTCATTCCAACAGATGGTGCATCACAAACATTAACACTGATTTTACAAATTCCATACCAAATGGCATATAACAGAGACATATGCATTGAACTTGTCATTCCAACAGATGGTGCATCACAAACATTAACAATGCTAATACAAGTCCCACACTAAAGACTTATTACAATAACAATAATATATAGAATGTGTATGTATATGTATGTATGTATGTATATATATATATATATATATATATATACTGTCAGGGATGCCAGGGGCAACGACCCGGCCGGGACACCGTGAGGGACCGGAAAAGGGTCAAGGCCCACCCTGGATCACGTGGGGGCCGCCTTCCTGGTTGCTCTGGGGACCACGGGTTGAGGGCATGGAAGCCCCACCCTGTAGGGGCCCGTGGTCACTGCCAGGAGGCGCCCCAATGCCTTGGGGACCTGTGACCTCAGCACTTCCGCCACACCAGGAAGTGCTGGGGGGGAAGAATAAGGTGGATACCCGGAGAGCTGCTGGGAGAACAGCCGGCACTTCCGCCACGCGGGGGCGTGGCCAACGGGGGAGTGTCGGAAGCACCTGGAGCTCATCCGGGTCATGTATAAAAGGGGGCCGTCTCCCTGCATTCGAGGCTAGAGTCGGGTGGAAGAGGACGAGGCACGAGAGAGGTGTGGAGGCAGCCCGAGAAGAAGGCATTTATGGCCAGGACTGAGTGATTGTTGGGGTTTGTGCACGGGACTGGGTCTTAGTGACCAATATTTGTGTAAATAGTATTGTAAATAAACGTGTGGTGGTTGAGTAACAACATGTCCGCCTGTCTGTGTCTGGGCCGGGTTCACAATACATACACATACAATATAGCGCTTTTCCCAGAGACATTTGTGTTGCATTTGTCTTTCCAACAGATGGTGCATCACAAACATTTTTAGTAATACATTTTATCACTGCAAATGTTTGCAATGTGCCACCTGTTGGAATGACAAACTCTCAATTTTATGACTACATGCATTACAAAATACTGTGCAATAGATGGTGTACTATACACATTAAAGCTCAAGTCTATGTTGATTACTTAGATTTCAACAAGTCTTAGACAGACAGCAAAGCCAGTATAACACATAAAATATCACATTATATTATACAGTATTGACTGATTGTGGAACGTTGGATCTGCAATGAAGCAATGCTACCCGCTGTGCCATTCTGGGTAGCTGTCCCAGTTAATAGTAACTTTTTTTATTTTACACAGTTAATTCTGAATAACTTTTTTTTATTATTATAGGAACAACAAAAATCTGTATTAACAGAAATAGCAATCATTATTGGCCTTATAAGTGCAACATAATAAATCCCCACTGAGATACCATTACACAACCCCTAGCATTCAGCAGGCCGCTTCGCTAATGCACTGTGAGACAGCGAGAAGATTAATAGAATTTATACACCTTACACAAAAGCTGTTGGAGGAAAGACGGAGGTCATTTATTAGCAAATTTAAAACTTTACTTTCTTCCTGAAACATAAAATGGATGTGCCTGCGCATGCTGGGGGATTCTTTCTTCTTCCCTGCTCTGTAATGCAGTTTCTCTGAATGCTTCATAGACGTTTCTAAAAATAGTTGCCAGGCAGTCAGTCGGTTTTGCGTCACAGTTGGTGTCTGCAGCATGTGTGTTAGCATTCGAGACCTAAGAAGAGAATGATGTGGCTGATCATATATTTTATATTTTAGTGATAAATAGTGTAGGAGTTTTGAAAACCAGACACCAGAACTGTTAAAAAATGAAACACAAATTTCCCGAAACTGACCATGACGGCTTTGGTGTGTTTGATTTGCTGTTGTTACGATTCAAAGTTTTGTTTCCTATCTTTTTATTTGTCCATTTATTTATGTTAAGGTTTCTTTTGTCCTTTTATGTGCATTATTTAGTTTTTTTTTTATCTTGTTTTTAAGCCACCTTTGTTATGTCTCATGTGTTTTGTGAGATGGCCCCCAAGAGGGGGTCCACCTGCCAATCACCGTCCACCCTGTAAATCTGGAGGCTCTCCCACAGTTCCCGGCGGTTCATTTCGATCGAGTCTGGGAGTGTTGAGTTCACTTCTGCCTTTTTCTGTGCTTTTGTCAATTTCTGGATTTTCAAGCTGCCAGTGTGCTCTGTTGTTGCCCTTACTGTGGATTTCTAGAATAGGACTTTATTCGCCTAGATCGACTTCTGTTTTAGGCAACTTTTGCCTTTTGTTCTCAACAGACCTTGCTATTGTTTTGGAGCATTTTTTGTTGAAATCAACCTTTTTATAAGGGTATGTGTTTGCCTGGGTGGCGCAGTGGTTCACTTTCCAGGTCCTCCCTGTGTGGAGTTTGCATGTTCTCCCCATGTCTGTGTGGGTTTCCTCCGGGTGCTCCGGTTTCCTCCCGCAGTCCAAAGACATGCAGGTTAAGTGCATTGGCGATCCTAAATTATCCCTAGTGTGTGCTTGGTGTGTGGGTGTGTGTGCTCTGCGGTGGGCTCTGCCCAGGGTTTGTTTCCCGCCTTGCACCCTGTGCTTGCTGGGATTGGCTCCAGCAGACCCCCATGACCCTGTGTTAGGATATAGCAGGTTGATCAATGACTGACTGACTGACAGTAAGTAATGCACTCAACCACCATGGCCTCTATGGACACCGCTCGCAGCGCAAGACTCCATTGCTTAAGAACAAGCACGTTGAAGCTCATTTAAAGTTTGCCAGTGAAATACTGGGAGAATAGAGCCTTGTCAGATGAGACCAAAATGGAACTCTTTGGATGTAATTGGAGTAGAAATGGCACTGCACATCACCCCAAGGACACCCCACCAAAAGTGAAGTTTGGAGGTGAGATCATCATGGTGGGGCTAGGGGCTGTTTATCAGCATATGGTACTGGCAGACTTCATAGAATTGAAGGAAGGATGAATGGAGAAATGTAGCGGGACGTTCTTGATAAGAATCTGCTGCCATCTACCAGAATGCTGGACATTTCAGCAAGACAAGGAACCCAAACAAACAGCCAACACAGGAAACTCTCAGTTGGTTTCAGAGAAAGAAAATCAAGCAAAGCTGCTAGAATGGGACTTGAATCCAACTGAAAATCTACATATAAAATTGAAGATCGGAGTTCATAGAAGAAGCCCCCAGAACCTTCAATATTTGTGTGGACGAATGGGTCAAAATGACACCTGAGCAATGCACGCGACTCATTTCTCCATACAGGAGGCGTCTTGAAGCTGTCATTACCAACAACTAAGTCTGTCAGTCAGTCATTTTCTAACCTGCTTTATCCCAACACAGGGTCACGGGGATCTGCTGGAGCCGATCCCAGCCAGCACAGGGCACAAGGCAGGAACAAATCCCACTGCAGGGCAAACACACACCAAGCACACACTAGAGATAATTTAGGATTGCCAATGCACCTAACCTGCGTGTCTTTGGACTGTGGGAGGAAACCCACGCAGACACGGGGAGAACGTTGTGGCGTGTGGCGTGTGGCTGGGGCTGATACCCAGCTGGGATGCCCAGGAGGACTGGAGGAGGGCTTGTGCCTCCTCCAGACCACGAGGGGGAGACTGCCCTGGTGGCTTTGGGGACCACGGGTTCAGAGCTTGGAAGCTTGACCCTGTAGGGGCCGGCTCTATTCAATAAGAGCGCGCACAAAAAGGCGAGCTTCAAAAGGGCGACCTCAATTGGGCGCAGCGAATAAAGGCCCACGTAAATAAAGGCGAGCTTCAAAAGGGCGACGACCTCAATTGAGCACGGCGAATAAAGGCGTTCGTAGATACGTTCAATCATTGCCTTTATCTAATAAATTTTCCGTAATCATTTTGTTGCATTTGCCTTTATTCGCGGTGCCCAATTGAGGTCGCCCTTTTGAAGCTCGCCTTTATTTACGTGCCCTTACTGAAGGATACCGTAGGGGCCTGTGGTCACTGCCAGGGGGCGCACCGATGCCTTTGGAGCCTTGGACCTCAGCACTTCCGCCACACCCGGAATTCCTGGGGGGAAGAGGACCGGGGACTCCCGGAGTGTTTCCGGGTGTGCGGCCGGCACTTCCACCACACTGGGGAGTGCCGGTGGAAGATTGCCGGGAGGCACCTGGAGCACATCCGGGTGATTATAAAAGGGGCCACCTCCCTCCATTCGGAGGCTGGAGTCAGGTGGAAGAGGACAGAGCTCGGGAGGAGAGGTATGAGGCGGCCTGAAGAGAGTGAGGCATTGTTTTGAGGGCCTGGACTTTGGGGTGAAGTGGGTTGTGTGCACTTTATTGTAAATATTAATAGTGTAAATAAACATGTGGCGGTGCATTTAAACATGTCTACTTGTCTGTGTGCGGGGCTTGTTCCACAACATGCAAACTCCACGCAGGGAGGACCCGGGAAGCGAACCCAAGCCTCCTAACTGCGAGGCAGCAGCGCTACCACTGCGCCACCGTGCCACCCCCAGCAACTAAGTATTAAGTAAATTTCAGTAAGCGTGTTCGATACTTATTCCACTTTATTACACATAACTTAATTTATGGACTTATTTGTTTTAATTTCTTTGTATGTGTGGATTACTTGAGTTGTTTCTGACATCTGGTATAAATTTCACATCAATACCCCATTTTTATATTTAATATGCTACCGTGGCTGTCCATTTGTCTGTCCAGGATTTTAAATCGCCTGCAGCTCACAAATTGACCTGAAATTTGGTACATATATACTACGTGACGTCTACTGTCCACTTCTGGGGTGATGATTGACCTCCAAGGTTATTCCTCTTTTTATTTGTATTTTATTTTATTGTAGAATCAACTCACAGCCAACAGGGAGGCCCTGCAGCGCATGCGTATGGGTGCCGTTCTCATTCCCTACCATCTTCGCCGTCACTTCCCCTACCTCTTCATATCTTAAATCATTCTTGAGGCAGATTGAAAACTTAAGTGCCAGCTTAAGTAAAAAATTAAAGAAATCGTACTAAATAATTGCAACACAAACATGGACTTAATCAATTTTAACGTGAAAAGATGCAGACGAAAGAAGAGAAGAAGCGGCCTCCTAGGGTAAAGAAAAGAAGAGCAGCTCAGGAAGCAACAAGCACATCAACCTCTGAGCAAAGGAATGATAAACGTACAGAGAAAGAAAGGGGATGAAAACCATCAATGCTCAAGTCAAGTGTATTCGTGCAGTGTGCCGTTACTGGTTAGAAATATATTTACTGTGAAAATGCTGACGCGTTCAATACTTAGGGCAGCACGGTGGCGCAGTGAGTAGCGCTACTGCCTCGTAGTATGGAGACCTGGGTTCGCTTCCCGGCATGGAGTGTGCATGTTCTCCCCGTGTCTGCGTGGGTTTCCTCTTACAGTCCAAAGACATGCCGGTTAGGTGCATTGGCGATCCTAAATTGTCCCTGGCGTGTGTGTGTTTGTGTGCCCTGCGGTGGGCTGACGCCCTGCCCGGGGTTTGTTTCCTGCCTTGCGCCCTGTGTTGGCTGGGATTGGCTCCAGTAGACCACCATGACCCTGTAGTTAGGATGTAGCGGGTTGGATAATGGACGTTCAATACTTATTTTCCCCGCTGTGTATCTTCATCCGGATTTTCATTGTGTTCGCTGTCTTGATGTTCTGCTGGAGTCTTCCGTCTGAGCCGATCTTCTTAATGTTAGGCCTTACCTGTGTCTGTTTCTCGTCTGTCCTCCCGGTGCTCCATTTTTCTAACTCCTTTGTCGGTCGTTGTCTTCCATTGCCATGCATCTTTTGTTTCTTCATGCTGATCTGGGTCGTGTGTCTCACTCTGATCGTTTCCAAGATGAAAGCTAGCGTAATGTGGAGGATTGTAATTCATGAGCAGCACCTGGATGTGTTCAGTTCTTGACGTACGCTCGGCTGCCTTTAGTGTGGAGCTGGCGTGTTCTACATATGCGGTTCACTGGGCTTCCTCGGGGAACTTTTGGTTCTTTACACAATCCAAAGACATGCAGGTAGGTTGCCTAGCAACAGGAAATTGACCCCGCGGTGAGCAAGCATGTTTAGAAAATGTATGGATCGCTGATTTTACATTTGCTGTGCACCCTGTATGTACTCCAAGTAAGTGAAGTTGTCTTAAATGAAGACGGTACATCACCTCACCCGCCACTGCAATCAGCGACTGCCGCTTCGTGATGGCCAACTATGATAAAGAGAAACTGAGAAGCTGAATCGTTACGTGGTGAGACAATGCGGTGTGCAGCCAAACTGACAATTTAGGAAGGTCCTTATGGAAGTGGCCTTTACTCTTTATAAACCACGCCAAGCAGATCTTTTCTGATTATACCTGGTTTTAAAATCTTGCCCAGTTACAGTGTCATTATTCATTTTTAACTCAAGACAAATCGCTGGCGTAACTACAACAGTTTGCTCCATAGGTTTGATAGATAGACAGACAGACAGACAGATAGATAGATAGATAGATAGATAGATAAGATCAAGTCATTGCCGACCTCGAACTCTCGCTTTCAGTCTGACACTGTGGCGTGTGGGCCTCTGGGCCCGGTCAGTGACCTGCACGTTCCATCAGTCCGAGTTTGGTATCCACTTTCTTAAATAGTGCTGGGGTGGGTTTTGGGTGAGCAAAATTTGAATATGAAAATATCTTTCCCTTTTTTTTTTTAGATAGATAGATAGATATGAAAGGCACTATATAACAGATAGATAGATAGATAGATATGAAAGGCTCTATATAATCGATAGATGGATATGAAAGGCACTATATGATAGATAGATAGATAGATATGAATGGCTCTATATAATCAATAGATGGATATGAAAGGCACTATATAATTAATAGATAGATAGTGTGATAAAGTCGCTATATAGTGCCGACCCGGCACAGACTACGCAGAGGCACATGTAAAAGTCACACAGACTTTTATTTTCTCTTCAGCCGTGGGGCACGTCTTCCCCGTGTCCCACAGGCCCAACACAGTCCCAAAAGCACTTTAACACAAACACCAACAACTCTCCACCTTGCACCACCACTTCTCCCAGGCAACCTCTTCCTCCCGATTCTACCCACTGCGCCACCATGCCGCCCCGCTATATAAATAAAATGTATTATTATTATTATTTAAAGACGGGCAATAGAAAGGAAGTATTCCATGTGAACAGATTTCAATAAATTTAAATAGCATCCTGACATGCGGTGGTAGGTGTGTGTGCTTTTTAGTCAGATTGACGTTGGCCAAATGGAGGCTGAGCAGCTTTATTTTGTCCCACAGGCCCAACACAGTCCCAAAAGCACTTAAACACAAACACCAAC
>JANRMT010062817.1:6915991-6934074 GCA_026402145.1 Polypterus bichir lapradei | reverse complement strand
TTTGATTTCTGTATACTTGCAGGCACTTGGATAACCATCATCTTTGGGAGTCAAATGAGTTTGCCGTCAGTTGCTTTAGGATCGTCATGTACTCCATACAGGTATGGAAGATTAAACACCCTGCCGTGGTGACAACAACAATAGCAATCATCATCATCATCATCATCTGACCTTTCAGAATGATATAGGATGATACTGTATTATTGATGCCTTGATTAGAAATGAACCAAATGCATACATTATATTTTATATAGTACCTGCCAAATAATACAAAGAGTACACGACACGTGTTTTGCCCTATTTGGGGCTCATCAGGTGTACTCACTTTTGCTTTGAAGCCTCAGATGATGTGCCACAGCGGCTGGTTCACTTATTTGACAGGACGTCGATCCAGCAGCCGCGGCACAATATCTGTGGCTTCACCTCAGGAGCCGATGTCCGAGATTCGATCCCCAAAAGTGCGTGCACAATTGATGAGCCCCAAATTGGGCGAAACACGTGTCGTGTACTCTTTGTATGATTTGGCTGGTACTATATAACATGTCTGTGATCTGCTTCTCTTAAAATGACAAATCAGGCATATTCAAATGAGATTGAAGTGATTAAAGGGGATTTGCAGACATTTTGGTCAAAAATCACGTAGAAATGACAACACTTGTTCTGTTGTACATCGTCACAATTCACACATGTGACGTTTTTGTTCTTTTTTTTTTTTATTTTCCTTGTAGGCCCAGCATTCTCACCATGTGATTCAGCAGGTTCTGGGTCACCTGGATGCCCATAAGAAGAGCTCTCCACGGGTCAGGGCTGGAATCGTGCAGGTCATCCTAGAAACTGTGGCAATTGCTGCCAGAGGGTCTATAGGTGAGTCGTAATGAAATAAAGAATGTTGTGTATATTTGTTGTTTTTTTTCTTTTTGTTTTATATGCAATTTTTTTAGAAGTAAAAAGCCTTTATTCTCATTGTAAAAAATGACAATGAAATTACAAGTGCCACTCCAGTTCTATTGTTGGAAAAAATTTTTTAAAAACTACAACACATAATACACACAAGAAGAACAACATAAAAATAATCCATCCATCCATTATCCAACCCACTATATCCTAACTACAACATCACGGGGGTCTGCTGGAGCCAATCCCAGCCAACACAGGGCAAACCCCAAGCAGGGCGCCAGCCCACCACAGGGCACACACACACACCCCACACCAAGCACACACTAGGGACAATTTAGAATCACCAATGTACCTAACCTGCATCTCTTTGGACTGTGGGAGGAAACCCACGCAGACACGGGGAGATCATGTAAACTCCATGCAGGGAGGACCCAGGAAGTGAACCCAGTTCTCCTTACTGCGAGGCAGCAGCACTACCCACTGCGCCACCGTGCCGCCCCATAAAAATAATAAATTTAAAAAAAATGTTATTGCACTAAAGGATATTGCATATTTAACCCAGTTTATAAATAACACTATCCATCTATCCATTATCCATCCCGCTATATCCTAACTACAGGGTCATGGGGTTCTGCTGGAGCCAATCCCAGCCAACACAGGGCACAAGGCAGTAAACAAACCCTGGGCAGTGCCCCAGCCCACCGCAGTAGATAACACTATATGATATGTAAAATATATACTTAAAAAGACATTAAAGCAGTAATAATACAATAAACAATAAATAACCCCACTTCACTGGCGAGTAGCTGCCCAGTACCTGCAGTATGTATGTATGTATGTATGTATGAGTCTTTTTCCCAGCACTGACCAAAACTTGTTTAACCTGCCTTAATTTGCTTATTTTTGTTCAACGTATTTATGGCCAGTGGATAGAAACTGTTTCTGAATCTGTCGTTCCGTATTTTCAAAGATCTCATAACGCCGACCAGAGGGCAGCAGTTCAAACAGGTGGTGAGCAGGGTGTGAAGGATCCTTAATGATGTTTGTGGCTCTGGTGAGACAGCGGGAGCGGGTTAATGTCTACCAGGGATGGCAGACTGCAGATTTGTGATTTTTTTTGTGCTGAGTTTATGACTCTCTGGAGAGCCTTCTTATCTTTTGCCATGCATCTGGCGTGCCCTTCTGTGACACAGTATGCCAGGGTACTCTTAATGGTTTAACTCCCAAACCACACACACACACACACACACAAATAATACACTACATGCTATTAAATGAACACGAGCGGTCATTTCCTCTTCCTCTAACAGAGACCACCACTGATTGAACTGAACATCTGAATCCACCACACACAGTCACACACTTTAAACATGACCCATGTGGATCTCTGGACCACTCCTAATCAGTTCTCTCTGCTTTAAGAGATAGAAACACAGTCTCCTTATTTAATAGACAGACCTTGTATGTATTTAACTTGCTTTAAAAGAAAACATTCATTCTAAGAATATAATGCGTAATCCTGTTTACATACATATTGAAGCCAGAGAGAAGCCAAGTGGGAGAATGCTGACACACAGAAGTCCCATCCAGCAGTGAGGAATGTCGGTGGCATGGTGAGACACTTCTGACCTCGTGCTGGATCCTCGTCATTATAAACACTCACATCATTACATATTCATAGAATTCATGTCAGATATGGGTAACTACCAGAAGAACTGGCTGCTTATTAATTCCTTCACCTGTTCTCATCATTTATCACAGACTCTGGGTTTTCTAACCATATTGGTCAAGCAGACATCAGCACTTTTTAAAATAACCTGCTTGTTTGTCCCTCACATGTTTTCTGCACATCTCCTTAACGTGACTTACAGCTGTCATTTGTCAATCTCTCTCTCTCAGCTGAATTGTAAATCTTTGCAACAAATTTCACAAATTATTTTGCCGCTAGTAACCTTCTTGCTATAAGCGGGTAGTGAAGATATGTTCCAGTGACGGTAGCTGAGTGCCAGTAACTCTCGGAGCCGTTTTGACGGTTCGCTGAAGGGTCTTCCTGTTCTCAGAGGTGCTGCCAGAGTACCCCGCTATAATGCAGTACATGATGACAGACTGTATTGGTGCACCTGTAGAAGTTAACCAGCAGAGGTTGTGGGAGTTGTACTTCCTTCCGGCTCCTTAGTAAGTGATGCCTCTGAAGACCTTTCTTGGCCGTTGCTGTCACGTGTGTGGTTCATGATAGGTCCTGGTTGATGTGGATGCCCAAGAATCTGAAACTCTGGACTGTCTCCATCCTCTCGCCGTTAATGCTGATGGGATGGTGACCACTGTATTTCGGTCTCCTGAAGTCCAGAATCAGTTCCTTTGTTTTTTTTGGAATTGAGTGCCAGGTTGTTGTTCTGGCCACAACTCACCAGGTTCTCAACCTCTTCTGTATAGGCTGCTTTGTCATTATTGGAGATCAGGCCTATCAATGTGGCTCCTTTTGCAAACTTTATTATGATGTTAGTGTCATGGATGGGTTTGTAGTAATTTCTGAAGAGGGAGTAAAGGAGAGGGCTCAGCACACAGCCCTGTGGAAATGTGGTATTTACAGTATTAAAGTAAAATAATACCAGTAGAAGAAAAAATAGTAGGAATTATAAATAGATATCAAAGTCTGGATGTATATAGTGTTAGTTAAAGATGTTATTAAAGGTGATGTTGTCCTGGGTGGCTTTTAGATTCAGCAGTTGGTCGTCTTTGCAAATCTGCATTGTTGTCTGCGTATTGATTTGGCAAAAGTTTACACCGGATGCCCTTCCTGACGTAACCCTCCCCATTTATCCGGACTTGGGACCGGCATGAAGAAACACACTGGTTTGTGCATCCCCTGTAGCAGGGTCATCTTTGGCTTGGTCTCTGAATATTAGGATAATGGAGATCAAATTTCTCCAATTTATAATAAAAGTACCAATAATAACACGAGGGACGTTCAAAATGTTTGCGCAAAATTATATTTTTGTTGGAAACGGTGAAGGCGGGAGGAGACGTAAGTGGGCATTAAAAAGTTGGTTCGACGGTGGGAAAATTGCGAAGGTGACTATATAGAAAATGTTTTTGAAATTCTTAATAGTATTTTAAAAAGTGCGGAAACTTTTTGAATGCCCCTCGCAATAATAATAATATTATAATATAATATTTTAATCATATTATTATTAATATTATACTATAAAAAATAAGAATGGTTAATCCATCCATCCATCTATTATCCAACCTGCTATATCCTAACTACAGGGTCACGGGGGTCTGCTGGCGCCAATCCCAGCCAACAGGGAACAAATCCCGGGCAGGGCGCCAGCCCACCGCAGAAGAACGGTTAAGTTAGGTCTTAAATTTTTGGAAAAGAAAAGGAGGCCCAGATGTAGTTAGTTCATTAATTGCATTCATCAGTCCCATTTCATCACAGTCTGCCTGGGAAAAATAAAAAACTCATAATAATAGAGGCCTGTTGCAGTTTGTTATTTTTAATAAAGTGCCTGCATCATTCCAAACTGACGGTTTTATCGTCCCAGAACAGCCATTTTAGAAAATGACCGATTGAATGACTGTGTATATATTGGGAACTGTTTTTTTTTTTTTTTTTTTTTTTTCCTACGTCTTCTTTTCATTCTTTAATTACAGTTTTCTTTCATTTAATCCCAAGGTCCAACTGTCCTCGATGTGTTCAATACACTGTTGAAACACTTGCGTATAAGCGTGGATTTTGAACTTGGAGATCGACGTTACTCTTCTAGCAGCGGCAACGCTAACTCCACCTTCAAAGAAAGTGAAGAAAGGGTGGTCCAGAATGCCATTATACAAACCATCGGTGAGTTCCCCATCCTTTTTTTTATATAAATAATAAAGAAATTCAAAGCCAAGGAGGATGACATGTTAACACTCATGGTAATGTGACAGAACAGTACAGCGTGGAGCAATAGAGCAGATGAAAATTATTAAACAGAGTAGTGACAAGTGACTAGGAGAGATGGCAGTGGAGTTTGTTTAATGCAATCTTAGAAAGTGAGAGGATGCCCGAGGAGTGGAGAAGAAGTGTACTGGTGCCGATACTTAAGGGGGCTGTGCAGAGCTGTAGTAGCTACAGGGGGATAAAACTGATGAGCCACAGCATGAAGTTATGGGAGAAAGTAGTGGAAGCTCAGTTAAGAAGGGAGGTGATGATTAGTGAGCAGCAGTGTGGTGTCATGTCAGGAAAGAGCACCACAGATGTGATGATTCCTCTGAGGATGTTGATAGAGAAGTTTAGAGAAAGCAAGAAGGAGTTGCATTGTGTCTTTGTGGACCAGGAGAAAGCATATGACATGGTGACAAGAGAGGAGTTGTGGTATTGTATGAGGAAGTTGGGAGTGGCAGAGAAATACATAAGAGCAGGACTAGAAAAGGTCCAGAGAAGAGCGACCAGGCTGATTCCAGGGCTACAGGGGATGAGTTATGAGGAAAAATTAAAAGAGCTGAGCCTTTACAGTTTAAGCAAAAGAATATGAAGAGGAGACCTGAGTGAAGTGTTAAAAATTATGAAGGGAATTAGTCCAGTGGATCAAGATGGTGACTTTAAAATGAGTTCATCAAGAACATGGGGACACAGTTGGAAACTTGTTAAGGGGAAATTTTCCACAAACATTAGGAAGTTTTTCTTTACACAAAGAACGATAGACACTTGGAATAAGAGACCAAGTAGTGTGGTGGACAGTAAGACGTTAGGGACTTTCAAAACTCGACTTGATGTTTTTGGAGGAAGTAAGTGGATAGAACTGGCAAGCTTTGTTGGGCTGAATGGCCTGTTCTCGTCTACATTGTTCTAATGTTCTAAAAGAGTGGTACAGGATATGTACGAGGGATTTGTGACAGTGGGGAGATCTGCAGTAGGAGTGACGGAGGTGGGATTAAATCAGGGATCGGCTCTGAGCCCTTTCTTATTTGCAATGGTGATGGACAGGTTGACAGATGACATTAGACAGGAGTCCCCGCGGACTGTGATGTTTGCTGATGACATTGTGATCTGGAGCAATAGTAGGGAGCAGGTTGAGGAGACCCTGCAGAGGTGGAGATATGCTCTAGAGAGGAGAGGAATGAAGGTCAGTAGGACCACCAAGACAGAATACATGTGTGTGAATGAGAGGAAGGTCACTGTAATGGTGAGGATGCAGGGAGTAGAGGTGATGAAGGTGGATGAGTTTAAATACTTGGGATCAACAGTACAGGTTAGTACAGAATGTGGAAGAGAAGTGAAGAAGAGAGTGCAGGCAGGATGGAATGGATGGAGAAGAGTGTCAGGAGTGATTTGTGACAGACGGGTATTAGCAAGAGTGATAGATAGATAGATGGATGAGCACATCAAATGAGCGGTAGGAACAGTTGGCAGCCTTGATGTGTCCGTGTAAGAGTTCTGAGAGTGAAGTATAACCCGGCCCTTTGCCGCCTTTTCTACTAGTTTGTTGGTTTTAGTCAGGGATGGAGCTTTCAAGTGTCTTCATGTGGTATCCAAGTCCTCTAGGCCCATACAAGGAAAGTTTTAGATTTCACTCATCCTTAGGAAATCTGTGCCAGTTTCCTCCTACATATTCAGATTTGCCACCTTCATTGGGTGGGAAGTTTTATTTTTTTTGGGGGGGACAGAATCCGGTCATACGTATATCCAGTTTCTTTTTCCAGGTGGGCAAAGTTATTACTATGGAGGAAGCGAACACAGTTGGCTTGAGGCTCCACTTCCTTTTTCTTTACTTTCCTTTTCCCCTTAATGACAGGGTTATGGTAACGAGGTAATATGCTGCAAAAGAAAAATGTATTTTTGTTCTTTGTCGTCAGGTTTCTTTGGTGGAAATCTCCCAGATTATCAGAGGTCTGAAGTGATGATGTTTATCATGGGGAAGGTTCCAGTATTTGGAACACCATGCCACACGCTGGAGACCACGAATATGGGGTGAGTTGACAAACACACCACCAAATGACTTTTCGTCTGCTACTCTAAATGTGTTGTGCATGTAGCTTTCACCTAAGGATCTGCTGGCTCTCTCCTTATATACAGTGACATGGCACAGTGGTGTTCTCAAACCCACTAAATCCACTTCAGAGTGACAGGGGAGCCTGGAGACTTTCCCAGCAGCACATGGGCACCAGTCAATCATAGGAACCACGCACTCACACCCATTGGTGATTCCAAACTATTCAGTCCCCTTAAAAGGTCTACACGTTCCTGGATTACAAATGACACATATACGAGGGGGTACCCAAAAATAACCGGAATTGAAAAAAAAAATAGCTTTAATAATTTTTACTTACTGAAACTTTAGTTTCCTTCAAAGTACTCTCCACATGAATGAATTCCACTGGTGGAAACGTTTTTGGAATCGCTGAAGAGGAACGTTGTCCAAGGCCTGAAGCGATTTTTGCTTAGACTTCTTCCGCAGTACAAAAACGCTTTCCTTTGAATTCTTTGTTCATATGTAGAAACCAGGGACATCTTAACGCATGGGCACGCTGGGCAGATGCCTGCGGGCCTCGCAAGCATAGGGGCCCAATGCTAATCTATGTATGTTGTGACTTGCTGTCAATAAATAAATACTATACTATACTAAACTACAAATATGTGTTATTGTGTTACAAGTGGACGTTGGCATTTGCCTCTGATTTAGTATCACAGGCACCTCTGCAACCTCATGTGCATGTTCTATGTGTATGGATCTCACGCACTACATAACGTCAAAGCATATGTGTTAACGTCACTTCAACTTAATTCTCCACAAAGAAATTTTGCAAATGTTTGTGTTGAAAACTTACTCAAGAATAAATACTTCATAGTAATTTCATACTGTGCCATCTCCATCTGTATGGTTTACCAATTGAGTATCATTTATATGTTGACATTTTTGTGTTTTTCAGGGCTCATGTTATGTTGTTGAAACGTTTGTGTTGATTAATCTTTTGCTGTACAGCATGTTTTTTAATGTTTAAACACTGATTTTGTTGGAAGTACCAACACGGTAAATATATGTTTCATGTTATCGGCCATTTACATTTTTATTCCTATGAGTAGTTGTGTAGTTAGGGACCCCAGTACACTGCTTTGCCCGGGGGGGCTATAATGCTGTTAAGATGACCCTGATGGGAACAAGAAAAAGTCGCACAGAGCAAAGATCAGGCAAGTAGGGATGGTAGCAAGAACTCCAGGACACACAAGTCAATTTAGAAAATCTCCTGAATAGTCCAACAACAATCTTCGTAAATCGCATTGCCAACTTTTTCAAGATTTTTGTCATTCCTAATTGTGGAAGGTCAGCCAGTTGGTCTTCAAGTGACATTTTACCTCGTTTGAAACACAAAAGCCACTCGTAGACTTGTGTTTTACTTACAGCTTCCTCTTTAACACTAGAATTACCGAAGCCTACAAAAAAACTCGTAATCCCAGCCCACCGTAAATCCCTTCGCACCTCTCCATCAGCGTCTTTTGTGTTGTAAATATGTCAGTCGGCACAAGCAGCAAGCAGGCTGCTATCCCATCCACCCCTCAACCGGCGAAGTCATGTCACAAAGAAGATTCTCAGAGCTAAAATCTGTGTATCTGGAAGTGAGGTGCCTAGAATTGTAGAGGGTAAATAATATATCGTCATTTAGAATACATTTATTTCATGTGTGTTCCATGTCTACAACAATCTATGTAAACACATCGCTAAAATAGAAACGTTTTTCATTTTTAGTAATAATTGAAAAAATGTAGACATGAAGTGTATAACGTGTGAAGACTGAAGTTCAAATATCAAATAAACACTTTCACAAAAGGTACAAGTGTAACAAAACAAGTGCAGTTTTATTCAGGAATATAGCCGAGGAAAAGAAGTTGCTTTATGGTAAGTCAATGACACGACTGCTTTGGTGGCGCAGCTGTAAGAACTGCCGACTCCTAATTAAGAAGTCGCTGGTTCAATACTGGCTGCCTCCCAAATTTACCGTTTTGAGTAGTGAGTTGCTCTTATCTTATATATAAACGTCTACGCGTGAAAGTGTGTCTGTTTGTCTGGCCCGGAAGTGAGAGGTGGAGTCTGGGTAAGGGCTGGGTTAGCTGCTAATACACAAGCGAAGCCAGTAAGTCGGCAAAACGAAACCTTCGAAGAAAGACTCACTCGCTTAGCCGCTAATACAAAGGCGAGCACATCGGCAAAACGGTATCCCTTTTACGTTTCCTCCTGCCATTAATACACAAGCGAGGCGAGCACATCGGCAAAATGAAACCTCCAAAGAAAGACAAAGTCACTTAGCTGCTAATTCATAAATGATGCAAGCACATCGGCAAAACGAAACCTCCTAGGAGACAGACGCCCAGAGTAGTTCCTTTCAATTACGTGACATCTCTACATTTCAATTTTTTATTTTCTGATAATTTCAATAGTTCCTAGGAGCCTGAGCTTTTTACAGCACGGGCTTACACAGCTAGTTGTTAATATTATACAATACAAACATACATTTGATTTACCAGTATAAATTTATAGTACTTGTAAAAGTTAGTTTTTTTTGTTTTCTTTCAGTTTTATTCTCTCAGTCACGTTCATGCTCCCACAACCCCACCCCAAACCCCCAATCTAACGCTATCTTCAGATATAGACGTGGTATAACAAACTTTTTGTTATTTAAGGTGGTTCAGGAATACGATGTTTTTCATAGGCTTCGGTAATTCTAGTGTTAAAAGCAGTTTCGAGCGTCACTACAGTTTCATCAGCTGTTTTTCCCAAGAGAAAACAAAATTTAACGCAGACTCGCTGTTCTTTATGATCGCCCGTCACAAAAATCGCAGGACACGTTTAATAAGCACCAAGAAAAGAACACGGGGACACAGTTGGAAACTTGTTAAGGGTAAATTTCGCACAAACATTAGGAAGTTTTTCTTTACACAAAGAACGATAGACACTTGGAATAAGCTACCAAGCTGAGGAGCAGAACTGACAAGGTAGTCTTCTCCGAAGTTCTGCCTGTGCCACGCGCCAGTCCAGGTAAGATTGAGGAGATTAGAAGGCTTAACGCGTGGCTCAAATCTTGGTGCAGGGTAGAAGGGTATAGGTTTATGGGGCATTGGGACTCCTTTTGGAACAGATGGGACCTGTTCCGCCGTGACGGGTTACATCTGAACCGGAGGGGCACCAATGTATTGGGGAGGCGTATGTGTAGGCTAGTCGAGGATTGTTTAAACTAGGGAATGGGGGGGCAGGGAGTTTAGGACAGGCCAGATTTAGATCTATATATGGAAGAACAAACAATGGTGTAGAAAAAAAAATGCATAGTAATGTAAATTCTAAGCAAACACGTAAATGTAGAAGGATTAACACATTAAAAATAGCTTGCCTTAATGCTAGAAGTATCAAAAATAAGGTAAGTGAGTTGGAGTTGTATGTAGCAGAGCATAATTATGATATTATAGCAATAACAGAAACCTGGCTAAATAACAAAGATGGAGATGAGTGTAACATAGAGGGATACACATTTTTTAGGAAGGATCGACAGAACAGAAAAGGAGGTGGGGTTGCTGTTTATGCCAAAGAGGGTTTAAATGTAAGTCCTCTTCAGTTGGATGATGAGCCCCATCTTAGTGAGGACATGTGGCTTCGCCTGGAAAATATTAGGGAAAGAGGTCTTATTTTAGGAGTATGTTATAGACCACCCAATTCAGACAATAATTTCAACACACATCTTTTTAGTAATATCAAAAAGGCAAGTTTACAGGGGGATATTATAGTCATGGGGGACTTTAATTATCCAAATATTAACTGGGATAACCTTACAGATGGAGGAGCACAAGAGCAGGAGTTTTTAGAAGTAATCAGCAACTGTTTTTTAACACAGCATGTTAAAGTACCAACACGGGGTGAAGCCTGTCTGGATTTAGTATTCTGTAATAATCAGGATAGAATTGAGGGTGTAGAGGTGATTGAACCACTAGGGTCAAGTGACCATAATGTAATACAGTTCTCAGTATTTTGTAAAGGTACGGATGCAAAGACTAAAATTGTTAAGTTGAACTTTGGTAGGGCTAATTTTGAGAAGATGCGACAAAGTCTAAGTAGGATAGACTGGGATAAGCTTTTAAGTGTGGAGACAGTCGAGGAGCAGTGGAACAGGTTTAAAAATGTTTTACATGTAATGCAGGACAGATACATACCTAAATTTGGAATTAATAGGAAACTAAAAAAAAACTCCACGATGGATTAATAAAGATTTAAAAAAGAAGTTGCAAAGGAAAAAACTGCTGTATAAGGCATATAAGACTAATGACTGCAAAGTGAATCGTAGAGCGTATGAAAATATGAGAGCAACCATTAAGAAGGATATCAGGGAGGCTAAAAGACAGTTGGAGAGGAATATAGCAGATAAGGCGAAAGAAGACCCCAAGAGATTCTTTCAGTATTTTAGTAGTAAAAGAACAGTCAAGGAGGAGGTCAAGTTCATCAGGAATAGTAAGGGGAATTAAAAGATACAGAAAATGAAATAGCAGATGCCCTAAACTTACATTTTTCGGAGGTGTTTACAAGTGAGCGAGTGGATAACCTCCCAGAGGTAAACGCAACTACTAAGGAGGTACTGAGGGATTTGGAAATTGAAGAGGGAGAAGTGCTGCTCAGATTAAATAGGCTGAAATCAAACAAATCACCAGGCCCAGATAATATTTATCCTCGTGTTCTTAAGGAGGCTAGTGAGTACATATATAAACCCTTGACACATATTTTTAGGAAGTCACTGAGCACTGGAGAGATTCCGAAGGACTGGAAAATGGCAAATATCATTCCATTATATAAAAAGGGTGACAGGGCAGATCCAAGCAACTATAGGCCAGTAAGCTTAACATGCATCACAGGAAAATTAATGGAAGGAATTATTAAGGATAAGATTGAGCAACACATAGCAAGGACAGGAGTTATTCTGACCAGTCAGCATGGGTTCAGAAGAGGGAGGTCGTGCTTTACTAACATGTTGGAATTCTATGAGGTTGCAACAAAAGCATACGATCAAAGTGGAGCATATGATATTATTTATCTGGACTTTCAGAAAGCATTTGATAAGGTGCCACATGAGAGGTTGGGCATCAAGTTAAAAGAGGTGGGAGTTAAGGGTGATGTTTTTAGATGGGTGCAGAATTGGCTCAGACACAGGAAGCAGAGGGTGATGGTGCGAGGAACCTCATCAGAACTGGCCGATGTTAAGAGTGGTGACCAGCAGGGGTCAGTGCTAGGGCCGCTGCTATTTTTAATATATATAAATGATTTAGATAGGAATACAAGTAACAAGCTGGTTAAGTTTGCAGATGATACCAAGATAGGTGGATTAGCAGATAATTTGGAATCCGTTATATCATTACAGAAGGACTTGGATAACAGACAGGCTTGGGCAGATTTGTGGCAGATGAAATTTAATGTCAGTAAATGTAAAGTATTACACATAGGAAGTAAAAATATTAGGTTTGAATACACAATGGCCGGTCGGAAAATCGAGAGCACACCTTATGAGAAGGATTTAGGAGTCATAGTGGACTCTAAGCTATCAACTTCCCGACAGTGTTCAGAAGCCATTAAGAAGGCTAACAGAATGTCAGGTTATATAGCACGATGTGTGGAGTACAAGTCACAGGAGGTTCTGCTCAACCTTTATAATGCACTAGTGAGGCCTCATCTTGAGTATTGTGTGCAGTTTTGGTCTCCAGGCTACAAAAAGGACATAGCAGCACTAGAAAAGGTCCAGAGAAGAGCAACTAGGCTGATTCCAGGTAGACAGTAAGACGTTAGGGACTTTCAAAACTCGACTTGATGTTTTCTTGGAGGAAACAAGTGGACAGGACTGGCGAGCTTTGTTGGGCTGAATGGCCTGTTCTCGTCTAGAATGTTCTAATGTTCTAAAGTAATGTGGTAGACAGTAAGACGTTAGGGACTTTCAAAATTCGACTTGATGTTTTCTTGGAAGAAATAATTGGATAGGACTGCCGAGCTTTGTTGGGCTGAATGGCCTGTTCTCGTCTAGAGTGTTCTAATGTTCTAATGCTAAAAAGCAGATATTTATTTAAGAAAAACCAACACAGAATGGCGTACAAACAACACAGAGCAATACCACCCCGCAGAATAACACAGAATATGGTAAGTATGCCGCACCTAGTGGCGAAATTCGCAACTAAATCGAGATTGCGTGCTAGGTACAGATTCACGTAATTTTTAGGTACCCCCTCGTGTGTCTTGATCCAATCCAGATTTTTGCTGCAAATAAATAAATAATCAAAAATGACAAAAATGCATTAAACAAATAGCTGCTAATCCAAAAATTGCTTTGCAACTCTACAAAGCGAGAAGCCTGGTTTGATGAGGTCCCTGTCCTGGGCACATGAAGTGGTGTTTGATCCTGATATGCAAATCAAAGGCCTCCCCTTGGCAAGCTGGCGCTGCCTGTCCTTTCGGAGTGTTGGCGCCTCGTCTCCTTTCAATTCATTTCATGTTGAATCTTTCCTTCCTTTGTTGATGTGCTCTGAAGTAAGACTGTGAGAATTCATTTGTTTCTGTTTCAGATTTGCTTTATGAATCATTTTTTTAATCCTGTCGTCTTTTTTTTTGATGTGTTTAGTGCCAAAACTAGCATGTTCGTTAAATGTCAATTTATGTTATGATTCATGTTTAATTCCTCAGTTAAATATTTATCATTCTCCCCCTTTTATATATTTTCTAAGTATTTACAGTACATTGTAGAATTAAGATGAATCAGTATGGTTCTTTGAAAATCCCAGCCACAGGGGATGCACAAACCATTATGTTTCTTCGTGCTGATCCCAAGCCCCGATAAATTACGTCGGGAAGGGCATCCGGTGTAACAAATCAATATGCGGACAATAATTTTGGATGATCCGCTGTGGCAACCCCTAATGGGAGAAGCCGAAAGAAGAAGAATAAGTATGGTTCTTTGAAAATACCCTCTTAGCATTAGATTTCCAAATTAACTCTTTCAGGGCTGACGCTGACTTTGTCAAAATTCAGGGGTACAGGGCGGTTTTAGTTCGACTCTCTTTGCTTGAAGGAAAGTTATGTAACTTTGTTGATCTGACCTCGGTTCCCTGCACGTACAGGAGTAGTGAAGAGCAAACAGCCTCTAAAATGGCAGCAACATCTGGCGAGGCTAAAGCAAATGCGCAAAGCAAAATACTCCATGGACGTTTTACGTATTATCGCGGAATCAGACTCTGAGTTTGATGCAAGTGATCTGGAGATGGAAAACGGAAGTGAGGTACCAGCATCAGCCTATCGATCCCCAGCTAATTGTGGCGCTGAACTAGTTTGTGTAGCAGATACGCCTACAGCAGCGTTCTCCTGGTTTAGGACCACTACTTATGATGACAAGAGGTACAAACCATATTGCGTCACACTGTGACTGCCACCGTCACCTACCTGCCGTGCATTCCTGCTGGCCACTGCTGCCAAAGATGCCGAACAGGCGTCAACAGCAACCACAGTACGTAGCAACAGACGATTTATGTGTGAAACCAGTGCATTGTGTGCTTTTCAGAAAACTGAGTTTTTTGTAAAAAATATTCAGCCCTTAAAAAGTTAATGTAAGCTTTGGTGGTGCAGCGGTAAGAACTGCCGACTCCTAATTAAGAAGTCACTGGTTCGATACTGGCTACCTCCCAAATTTACTGTTTTGAGTAGTGAGTTGCTCTTATCTTTAATATAAACGTCTACGTGTGAAAGTCTGTCTGTCTGTCTGTCTGTCTATCCGGCCCAGAAGTGAGAGGTGGAGTCAGGGTTAGGGAAACAGAAACTCACTTAGCTGCTAATACACAAGCGAGGCCAGTAAATCGGCAAAAGGAAACCTCCGAAGAAAGACTCACTCGTTTAGCCGCTAATATAGAGGCGAGCACATCGGCAAAACGGTATCCCTTTTACGTGTCCTCCTGCCGTTAATACACAAGTGAGGCGAGCACATCGGCAAAAAAAAACACCCCAAAAAAAAAAAAAAATCTTTTTTTTTTTTTTTTTTTTTTTTGTCCCCAAATATTGATTTTTAACCTGTGGAGAAAATATACAGAGCCCTCCATAATGTTTTGGGACAAAGACACATTTTTCCTCGATGTACCCCTCAGCTCCACAGTTTAAAATTATAAATCAAAAAATTCAGACATCGTGATTAAAGTGCACATTGCAGACTTTCATTTTGGTGGAACTTCTACCCGGTGGTCAGCTCTGGTCCAAGTGAGATGAGTCCCTTGCAGACATTTCAGTCACACCACACTTTTTCTTCACGGTCCCCCCATTTCAGGGTACAGTGGAACCTCGGTTCACGATCGTCTCTGAACACGTACAAATCGGGTTACGGCCAAAAATTTCGCCAAACTTTTGCATCTGTTCACGACCAAATACTCGGGTGACGAACAAGCCAGTTTCCCTTCCAGTTCATACGCGCCAATGATTTCCGCACGTGTTCAGTCTCTCCCTGTGCATTCCCTGTGCAGCGAGAGAGAGGGCTGGCCGCGTAAGGCCGAGAAGGCAGTTAAAGAATGCACCGGGCTTGTTTTTAAAGAGACTGATTCGACTATTCTCTGTTCAAGGTTTTCTCAGTGTTATTCAATGTTTTTTACATTTAGTTTACTATTATGCTGTGCATTCTATGGTATAATTAACTATTTTTGTGCTTAAAAATCTTTAAAAAAATATATTTACATACAGCTCATTCGGAATGGATTAATTGTATTTACATACAATCCTATGGGGGAAATTACTTCGGGTCACGACCAAATCGGATTGTGACCAGAGTTTTGGAACGAATTACGGACATGACCCGAGGTTCCACTGTACCATAATGTTTGGGTCAATTGGCATCACAGGTGTTTGTGATTCCTCAGGTGGGTTTCATGGCTTCGTAAGATACCTCGGCTTGCTTCTACCCTTTGGAGTCTGTAGTCGCCATTGATGAACAAGAGCTGTGCCAGTGAAAGTCAAAGAAGCCATCATGAGGCTGAAACACAAGAGTCAAACCATCCGAGACATCAGGAAAACCTCAGGATGACCGAAGTCAACTGTCAGGAATATCATGAAGAAAGAACACACTGGTGAGCTCAGTAATCACAAAGGGACTGGTGGGCCTACACTGCTGATGACAAGAAAATCCTCACCATGGTCATGAAAAAGCCCCAAATTCTTGTTCAACAAACCAGAAACAGTCTTCGTGGGACGATGTGGACATGTCAGCGATGACTATCCGCAGAAGACTTCATGAACAGAAACACAGAGGACACGCTGCAAGATGAAGACCACAAAAACAGTATGGCCAGATTACAGTTTGTGAAAAAGGCCTTCAAGATGCCTGCAGAATTCTGGGAAAAAGTCTTGTGGAAAAACAACACACAGATGAACCTAATCAGAGTGATGGCGAGAGCAAAGTGATTGAGACCAAATGGAACTGCCGAAGAGCCAAAGCAGACCACCTCATCTGTAAAACATGGCGGTGCTGGGGGTGTTGTGGCAGCATTACATGCCCAAGCCACAGGTCCAGTTGATGATGTGACTGTTGACGGCAGTAGCACAATGAGGTGTGTAGAAATATCTGATCTGCTCGAGTTTAGTAAATCCTCCAAACTCAGTGGACGGCAGTTCATCCTACTAGAAGATAATGAACCAAACACACTGCTGAGACAACACAGGAGTTTATCAAAGCTGAAAAATTGAAAATACTTGAATGGCCAAGCCAGTCACCTGATTTAAATCCAACTGAGCAGGCCTTCCGTATGCTGAAGAGAAAACTAAAGTGAACAAGCCCCCCAAAACAAGCTGGAGCTGAAGATTCCTGCATTAGAGGCTTCGCAGAGCAACAACAGAGAAGACCCTCATGACCTGCTGATATCTATGAATGGCAGACTTAAAGCAATCATTGCATGTGAGGGAGATGTGACAAGGTCCTAAATATGACGGTGCCCTGAAATGGGGGTCCATGGTGTGACCAAAATATATGCAAATCTCCTTAAATGAAAGCCTGCAATGTGCACTTTACTCACAATGTCTGAATTGTCTGATTTATAATTTTAAAGTGTGAAGAAGATTGGGAAAAGAAGGAAACAATGGGTTGAATTGTTGTCCTAAACATTATGGAGGGCACTGTACTTGGATCTTCCTATCACTCTTTTTGTAATATTTTCCATATTCCACTCCTTCAGAATTTCCCCAGTGCACATTGACTTTCTACGATTATGCATCAAAACTTTATACTGTACATGTACTCACTGATCTCCTTAAGAACTTGAAGATAAATGTTATCTGGTCCAGGTGAATTCTTTGATTTCAGCCTATTTAATCTGCGCAGCACTTCTCCCTCTACAATTTCTACAATAATATTAGTTGCTACATTGCTTGGAAATTGAAAATCTAATAGAGATAGTTGTTAGTAGGCCCCTATCCATTGCAAAATCACAATTTCTTCATTTTCATCGAAAAATTTTGAAGCTTAGTCACTATAAAGATATAAACCACTCCAATGGTTCTTTCTTTACCTGAGCTGAGGATTGTTAATGAATGTCGTCAATGGTAGTAAAACATGAATGAGCATAGATAGATAGATAGATAGATAGATAGATAGATAGATACGAAAGGCACTATATAATAGATAGATATAAAAGGCACTGTATAAATGATAGCTAGATATGAAAGGCACTATATAATAGATAGATAGATATAAAAGGCACTGTATAAATGATAGATAGATATGAAAGGCACTATATAATAGATAGATATGAAAGGCACTATATAATAGATAGATAGATAGATGTGAGAGGCACTATAAAACTGATAGATATGAAAGGCACTATATAATAGATAGATATGAAAGGCACTGTATAGATGATAGATAGATATGAAAGGCACTATATAATAGATAGATATAAAAGGCACTGTATAAATGATAGATAGATATGAAAGGCACTATATAATAGATAGATAGATAGATGTGAGAGGCACTATAAAACTGATAGATATGAAAGGCACTATATAATAGATAGATATGAAAGGCACTGTATAAATGATAGATATGAAAGGCACTATATAATAGATGGATAGATGTGAGAGGCACTATAAAACTGATAGATATGAAAGACACTATATAATAGATAGATATGAAAGGCACTATATAAATGAGAGAGAGAGATAGAT
>JANRMT010062817.1:6849543-6915981 GCA_026402145.1 Polypterus bichir lapradei | reverse complement strand
ATAGATAGATATGAAAGGCACTATATAAATGAGAGAGAGAGATAGATAGATAGATAGATATGAAAGGCACTATATAAATGATAGATAGATATGAAAGGCACTATATAAATGATAGAGAGATAGATATGAAAAGCACTATATAAATGATAGATCGATAGAGGGGTAGATAGATATGAAAGGCACTATATAAATGATAGATAGATAGATATGAAAGGCACTATATAAATGATAGAGAGATATGAAAAGCACTATATAAATAATAGAGAGATAGATATGAAAAGCACTATATAAATGATAGATAGATAGAGAGATAGATAGATTGATATGAAAGGTACTATATGATAGATATGAAAAGCACTATATAAATGATAGAGAGATAGATATGAAAGGCACTATATAAATGATAGATAGATATGAAAAGCACTATATAAATGATAGATCGATAGAGGGATAGATAGATATGAAAGGCACTATATAAATGATAGATAGATAGATAGATAGATATGGAAAGCACTATATAAATGATAGATAGATACTTTATTAATCCCCAAGGAGAAATTCACATACAGGAGCTCAACACAAGCCTGGTCCCCAGTCAAGGCTGTCTTAATGCATGGGCACGCTGGGCAGTTGCCTGGGGGGGCCCCACAAGCATAGGGGCCCATGTTTTTTCTGATGCCTATGTATGTTTCTGTTTTGCTATCAAAACAGGGGCCCCAATGCTCTACTTTGCCCGGAGGGGCCTATTATGCTCTTAAGATAGCCCTGTCCCCAGGTCCAGGTAAAGCCATTCACAATTGTGAGCTGTGATTGCTTGGAAATAATATATGCATACAGTATCCCGGTATTATCCTGGTCCTTCTGTTGTAATTTGGCAAGCTCTCCAGTATCTGCTACTCCGTCGAGTTTTGTGTGATCGTCTGTAAACTTAATGGTGGTGTTACTTTCATTCGTATTGTCATTATTAATGGCAATTCATCTAGTCTGTGTGTTTCTCCCTCTGTGGTCCTCACAATTTTTCTGCTTCCTCTTACAGAGACCTCGGAACCAAGCGTATTCAAGTTATGTTGCTTCGGTCACTTATAATGGCAAGTATATTTTATTCACTCTCTATTACAAAACCTACAAGTAACATATAAGTTTTATAATCGAGCAGCAAGGTCCTTTTTGATTTTGGGTGAAGTGGCGAAAGGTAACCAGTACAAAGGGTGAATTTGTGTGGATATTCTTCATTTTCTTAAGAATTTCCCTTAAACATTTCAGTCCTGTCATCTTTTGATCTATGTTTGCTTGAAGTGAAAAGGTTTAGCTCCTTTGGTCTCTCCTCTGTGATAGAAACCGGGCCGTCCGTGAGCCCCAAACCCCGACTCCCGGGTTCCAATAATAGAAAGTTGATTAAATAATTGGAATTAAGTGATTTTTCAAACTTGCGGTTTTCTTGAATTCGTATCACATGTGTCTCCAAACGTGCAGTCAGTCATTCAGCCGATTTAAATTTAGAAAAGTCATCGTGTGTCCCACACTGAACGTGGACCAGAGAAAGTAAAGGAGAGAGTTGTGTGAGGAGATCAGAAATAAAATGACAGACAAGCATGTGAAAGGCAAATGGCTAGAAGACCACCAACTCCAAGTAGCTTGATGGTCCTGTGGCAACAGTTGCAAATATTATGAAGAAGATGAAGGTCCATGGGATTGTAGCCAAGTTCCCTGGATAGGAAGAAAGTGATAGGCAAGCATGTGAAAGGCAAAGGGCTAGAAGACCATCATTTCCAAGTAGCTTGATGGTCCTGTGGCAACAGTTGCAAATTTTATGAAGAAGATGAAGGTCCATGGGACTGTAGCCAAGCTCCCTGGATGCAGCTGTACAATGAAAATTGACCTCAGAATGAGCAGAAGGATAATGACAATGGCAGACAAAAAGCCAAGGCCAACTTGCAAAGACATACAAGCTGAACTCTAAGGTCTATCAGTGTCAATTTTTAAGTGACAGTGGGCACAATGGAAGGAGACCCAGGAGGAGTCCTCATAAAAAGGCCAGACTGGAATTTGCTCAAATGCATATTTTGACAAGCCACAGTGCTTCTAGGTGAAGGTCCTTTGGACAGACGAGACAAATCTGGGGCTGTTTGGCAAGTCACATCCACTCTGTGCCCACAGATGAAAAAATTGGAGCTTTCAAAGAAAAGACCACCTGACCTACAGTAAACCATGGAGGTGGCTAGGTTATGTTTTGGGGATGTTTCCATGCGTCAGTCACAGGGGGCCTTGAGTCTGTGCTATCAGGACATTGTGGAGCGAAACGTCCTGCTCAGGGTCAGGAAGCTCTGTGGCAGTCGCAGGTCATCCAACAGGACAAGGAGCCAAAAGCACCCAAAAATGGCTAAGAACAAAACATGGGAAATTCTGAAGTGACCTTCTAGGAGCCCTGATTTCAATTCCATTGAACATCTATTGAAAGAACGGAACCATGCCGTCTGGAGAAGACCCCTTTCGCACCTTGGCGAAGAGTGGGCCAAATGACCTGTGGATGGGTGCAAACGTCTCATGGAGAGTTCCAGCTCCAAGCTCTACAGGTTGTGCAATACTAGGGGGTGGATCTCATCATGTTTGTCCAAGCCATTTTCATTTGTGTTATTATTTGAAAATATTCTATTGAATCCGAACGCTAAAGCAAAATCGGATTTGCCTTAAATGTGGAATAAACAATGATGGATGCCAATGACTTTAGTGAGTTTCAAGTTATTTCCGAGAAAATTGGGGAGGGTTCTCCTTTTTTCATAGAGGTGTATACCAATAAATTTAGTCTTTTTATTTATTTATTTTCAGGTTACTTCGGGTTATAAAGCAAAATCCATCCATGCTGCACTTCCTGCCCCATTCCTGGACCCGCTGCTTTCCGTTTCCCTGATGGAGGACAGTGAGCTTCGCCAGTTAGTTTTGGAAATTCTTCACAATCTTATTGATCGTCATGACAACAGGGCAAAACTGAGGGGAATAAGGTAATGATGCCTGCCTGCCTGCATGCCACGGAAAATAAACTGTCGTCATTTTCTGCTTTGTCATAGAGAGAATTACTGTAATGTGAGACAAAACAAAGAGAAAAAGGTTTGGAGATCCACCAACGTATATTGTAGTTGGCAAAATCAGAGTAATCATATGAGACTGACTGGAAGGTGAAGTGGTTGGAGTCTTTTCTAGGCAGTGTGCAGGAAGAGGCGGGTCCTTAGATGAAATGAGGTCAGTAGGAGGGTGTGGTCTGGTAGCGGAAGTGGCTGGCGCTCTAGTTGGTTTTCTCTTCTTGTGGTCTGCAAAGGAGGGAGAAAAGGCATTAATGCAACTCATCAACCCCTGACTTCTTCGTCTCACCCTCAGTTAAGCCAAAACGCGCGTGTGTGACAATCCTTGGCACAAAAATGAGGTCAGTAGGAGGGTGTGGTCTGGCAGCAGAAGTGGGAAGAGCTGTGGCTGGTTTTCTCTTCTAGTGTTCTGCTAAGGAGGTAGAAAAGGCATTAACACTAGAATTACCAGAGCCTATGAGAAAACTCGTAAATCTGGCCCACCTTAAATCCGTTCGCACCTCTCCATCAGCGTGTTTTGTCCTGTAAATGTGCGGATTAAGACAAGCAGCAAGCATCCTGCTATTCCATCCCCCCACCGTCTCAGAACGTTCACAAAGTTCTCCCAGCTCATGCCTTGTTTGATTATCTGGGTGTGAAGTGCGGAGTTTTAGAGTGGAAATAATAAATCGTTATTTGGAACACACGCATTTCATGTGTGTTCCGTTTCTACAGTAATCTGTGTAAACACATTGTTAAAACAGAAACTTTTTCATATTTTAGTAATAAATGTTACAAAATGTTGGCATAAAGTATAGAATGTGTGAAGCCTGAAGTCCAAAGATCAAATAAACACTTTCACAAAAGGTTCAAGGACGATACAACAGCATCCATGGCGTAGCGGTAAGATTTGCTGACTTGTAATCAAGAGTCCCCGTTTCGATCCCGCCTGTCTCCTTTGCCATTTTCAGTAGTGAGCTGCTCTTATTGTTAATATTATACAGTACACACATACATTTGGTTTGTGTCTGTAACAGACCTTGTACATTTATAGGACTGTACTTGTAAAAGTTACCTTTTTTTTTTCACTTTTATTCTCTCGGTCACGATGCATACTACCGCCCTAGGGATCTGACGCTGTTAGTTTTTATTTGAAACTGGGAATATCTGTAGATGTGAGGGGTGTTTTCAGGCAATGGAACTGGACATTCTTTCATCTGGAGGGATAAAAGCTGACACACAAACGCTGATCTCACTGTCACTTTATTTTTTTTTATTCAGTTTTATTGAGTGTTCCTGCTCACGCAGAACTAGTATGCCTCTTATGGTGTATGATGTCAAAAAAAAAAACACACAGACGTAGGTATATATGATATTTGGAATTATTCATTTTAAGACCTTTTATCAGGTCAGTTCAGCGCTATATCATCAAATTCAAATATTAACAGTTCTCACACACGTAAGGACAGTCCTTCCTCTCTATGCTGTGGTTTCTGTTACACACCTGAAAGAAAGAAACAATATATGTGACATTTTGAAGAACTCATTTTATGACCTGAATAGTACCAATCAGAAAACATCATCGCACTAATGCAATATTAATTGAAAAGGAACAGCGTCAGATCGGGTGTGAATTTACACTGGCGCTGTTACTTAGGGTCAGATCAGGAGAGGGGGTGGTGTTAGAGCGTGATCGTGATTGAGAGAATAAAACTGGGAAAAAAAAAGTTACATTTTACAAGTACAGTACTATAAATGTACACGGTCTGTTACAGACGCAGACCAAATGTATGTGTGTACTGTATAATATTAACAATAAGAGCAGCTCACTACTGAAAACAGCAAATATAGGAGGCAGTCGGGATCGAACCGGGGATTCTTGATTACAAGTCAGCAAATTTTACCGCTATGCCACAGAAGCTGTTGTATCACCCTTGAACCTTTTGTGAAAGTGTTTATTTGATCTTTGTACTTCAGGCTTCACACATTCTATAGTTTATGCCTACATTTATGCCAACAGTCTCTGTTTTAACAATATGTTTACACAGATTACTGTAGAAATGGAACGCAAATGAAATTCATGTGTTCCAAATAACGATCTATTATTTCCACTCTAAAACTCCAGCAGTTCACTCCAAGATAATCAATCAAGACACGAGCTGGGAGAACTTTGTGAACGTTCTGCGACGGTGGGGTGATGGAATAGCAGGCTGCTTGCTGCTTGTCTTAATCGGCACATTTACAGGACAAAAGGCGCTGACGGAGAGGTGCGAACGGATTTAATGTGGGCCGGATTTACGGGTTTTCTCATAGGCTGTGGTGATTCTAGTGTTAATGCAACTCATCAACCTCTGAATTCTGCGTCTTACCCTCATTTAAGCCCAAGCGTGCGTTTGTGACAATACAAATGGCATTCTTGTACAGAAATGAAAGATGTGATTTAACTCTTTCAGGGCTGATGTCGACTTATGTCAAAATTCAGGGGTAAAGGATGGTAGTCAGCTTTAAACTGCGACACAAAACTCGCCTTTACGTTTAAGTTTGACTCTCTTTGAAGGAAAGTTAAGCAGCTTTGTTGATTTGACCTCGATTCCCTGCGTGAGTAGCGAAGAGCAAACAACCTCTAAAATGGCATCGACATCTGGCGAGAGACTAAATACACCATGGACGTTTTACATATGATCGCTGAATTGGACTCTGACTTGTCGGACTTGGAATTTGATGCAAGTGATCAGGAGATGGACATCGAATATGAAAGCGAGGTACCAGCATCAGCTGATCAGTCCCCAGTTACTCCTGGTGTTGAACACATTTGTGTAGTTGATACACCTACAGCAGCATTTGCCTGGGAGGACCACCACTTATGATGACAAGAGGTACAAACCATATTGCATCACACTGCGACCGCCACCCATCTGCTGTGCGCAGACATCCAGGCAGCCGAGCCACCGTGCATTCCTGCTGGCCATCAAGGTGCCTCCACACAGCCAATGCCTCCAGAGATGCCGAACATGCGCCAACATGTATGGAGTTTCTCCTCATGTGTGTCCGGATTTTCCTCCCGTCATGCTGGCCTCCCCCAAAATGTCAGTGTTACTTGTTGACTTTAAATGTGCCCTTCGTGAATGCGTTGCGTATTGAGTGGGCCCTGCAGTTGCAGGCCCCGACGCTAATGAGGTAGGCCTTCTACCCTCAGTTTGTATTAAAATGGGTTTTATTCAAAAAGTTGCCCTACCAAAGTAGCCAGAATTATGCAGCAGCCTTTCTACAGCCAGTTTATATGGCAAAGATCTCTTAGACTTCTTCGTTGCCTCAAATCAAGAACAGAAGGATTGCAAAAGAGCAAGTAATAAAAAATAACGAATGGTCATCTTGTCCTAAAATTTGTATTTTGCAACTATTGTTTACTATTTAACAATTCTTGTACCTCTGCCTCCACCTATTAATATGTTCTGTTGTAGCAGGGGGCAAATGATGAGGCAGGGCAAAAGCCAAATCCTTGGTGTGGCTACCGAAAAAAACTCGGTTTAATTCCATCAAAAAAAAAAAGAAAACGTTTAACTGAAACACACATTCGATGGCGCCCCCTGGCTGGGCCTGGTATAGCGCTCTAAAGCAGGGGTCGCCAACTCCGGTCCTGGAGGATCACCACGGCTGCAGGTTTTCATCTAAAGCACACACTCTTTCTCTCTCGATGGCTCTCCATAGCTGTCAGGTCCAAAATGAGATGCCACCTTCTGAGAGCGTCTCTCTATTATACTGAGTAGATGTGAAGGGGCGGGGCTTCCCGGGATGGGGGGCGGGGCTTCCCGGGAGGGGGGGCGGGGCTCCCCGGGAGGGGGGGGCGGGTTCATCAAAGGCTGTGAGGGTAAAAACGGAGACAAGACTGTTTAGCGACAGCACTCCCCCCTTTAGTCCTGGGGTGGTACCACATACTTTAGGTGTGACTATGTCTATGTTTAGTGTTTAATTTTCAGTAAGCTGCGGATCACTGTATACCTTTGAGAGTGTTTTTGTAACAGCTTTACACAATTTTGTTCTTGAGAGTGAGAATGTTCTGCAGTTTTATACTTCAATAGATACTTGTATAGTAGTTTCATGTTTGCACCATGAGGGTCCACCCGCAATTGCCATCCATTCCAGGTCCAGCCCCTGCCATTTCTCCCTACTAGGAGTTGGTCGCATTGCCAAATAGGAACCTCAGACCCACCCACTGTTAGACATGAAGGTGAAATGGGGACGTTTGGCTTGTATAACCTCCAGGTTATGACCTCATCCAGTAATGGCTATGGATCAAAAGTTGACTAAACCTGTAGACGAAATGTAGGGAACTGAGGAGACATCAATAATAACACTGCAGAACTGTTGAACTCATCCACCTTGCCAACCCTCTCTGAAACTGGCATCACTGGGACTGCCTTCAGGTGGTCTGAGTCCTGCCTCTTAAGGGCAGATCCTACCGTGTGTCCTGGCATAAGAGATGTCAAGGGTGCACCACGCCAGATTGAATTATTATTATTTTTTACCCACAACCCCCTCATTCCTATGACAAGTTGGCGCACATGATGGGTGTTAGTGATGTTCATCTGTGTCAGTGTCATTGGAGCTGTGGAGGATGTGGACTGGACAGACACGCAGCTTCCTTATTTTCTACCAAAGTTTCCTTCCTAAGGACCCTTTACATTAGCTGAAGAAACACAATCTTGACAATTCTCAAATGTGCTTAATCAAAGTCAAGGAGGCAGGGGGGAATTGGATTCTCCCCACAGCAGCATCAGGCCTGTACATCACAGGGTCCAACTTACACACATGTACACACTCAACCGAGGGCACAGGTAACTGAACAAGCACATCGTGGAGAGGAAAACTGGAGAAAAGACTTGGGAAGAAAGAACTCGCCAGCAGGCGATGATGAGGTGTGGCATTCAAGATGACGATTCTGAATCCACGTGGCAGTGCCAGCCACTTCGTTCAGCCCTATTTTTAGAGGCACAGTTTTTATGCTCATTTTATTTTAGTATACATGCTTTGATACCATGTTTGATTTTAATTTTTTTTTGGTATTTTTATTACCATATTTATTTATTTTTGTAATTTGGTTCTTGAATTTAGCAGCATTGTTATGCTCAATAACTGTTAAATAAACAAAGTTATTATCATAAAAATTATTATTAATGCTGGGACTTTAGAATAGACAGTCTCGTTATATTTATCTTCCTAATCAAACTTTATTTCTTTTGTTTAGGATCATCCCTGATGTTTCTGCTCTGAAAATAAAGAGAGAGAAGATTTCAAAACAAGATGTGAACTTCATGAAAAAGGTACATTTTTTGTTATGTATGGATTGTGTTGAATACGATTGATATCCACATTCTAAGGGTTACCCATCCAGAACTTTTCATTTAAAATCTGCAACCTCTCATAATAAACTAGCAGTCTGGTTTGTGCAAATCAGAGTGAAACAGAGAGAGGGGCCTAATGTGCGTTTTAAGTGTACTGACAAAGGCACTATAAGATAGATAGATGAAAGGCACTATATTATAGATTGATAGATAGATGGATGAAAGGAACTATATTATAGATAGATAGATGGATGAAAGGCACTATATTATAGATAGATAGATGAATGAAAGGCACTATATTATAGATAAATAGATAGATAGATAGATGGATGAAAGGCACTATATTATAGATAAATGGATGCAAGGCACTATATTATAGATAAATGGATGAAAGGCACTATATTATAGATGGATAGATGGATGAAAGGCACTATATTATAGATGGATAGATGGATGAAAGGCACTATATTATAGATAGATGAATGAAAGGCACCATATTATATGTAGATAGATAGATAGATGGATGAAAGGCACTATATTATAGATAGATAGATGGATGAAAGGCACTATATTATAGATAGATGGATGAAAGGCACTATATTATAGATAGATAGATGGATGAAAGGCACTATATTATAGATAGATGGATGAAAGGCACTATATTATAGATAGATAGATGGATGAAAGGCACCATATTATATGTAGATAGATAGATAGATGGATGAAAGGCACTATATTATAGATAGATATATAGATGGATGAAAGACACTATATTATAGATAGATGAATGAAAGGCACCATATTATATGTAGATAGATAGATAGATGGATGAAAGGCACTATATTATAGATAGATAGATGGATGAAAGGCACCATATTATATGTAGATAGATAGATAGATGGATGAAAGGCACTATATTATAGATAGATATATAGATGGATGAAAGACACTATATTATAGATAGATGAATGAAAGGCACCATATTATATGTAGATAGATAGATAGATGGATGAAAGGCACTATATTATAGATAGATAGATGGATGAAAGGCACCATATTATATGTAGATAGATAGATAGATGGATGAAAGGCACTATATTATAGATAGATATATAGATGGATGAAAGACACTATATTATAGATAGATGAATGAAAGGCACCATATTATATGTAGATAGATAGATAGATGGATGAAAGGCACTATATTATAGATAGATAGATGGATGAAAGGCACCATATTATATGTAGATAGATAGATAGATGGATGAAAGGCACTATATTATAGATAGATATATAGATGGATGAAAGACACTATATTATAGATAGATGAATGAAAGGCACCATATTATATGTAGATAGATAGATAGATGGATGAAAGGCACTATATTATAGATAGATAGATGGATGAAAGGCACCATATTATATGTAGATAGATAGATAGATGGATGAAAGGCACTATATTATAGATAGATATATAGATGGATGAAAGACACTATATTATAGATAGATGAATGAAAGGCACCATATTATATGTAGATAGATAGATAGATGGATGAAAGGCACTATATTATAGATAGATAGATGGATGAAAGGCACCATATTATATGTAGATAGATAGATAGATGGATGAAAGGCACTATATTATAGATAGATATATAGATGGATGAAAGACACTATATTATAGATAGATGAATGAAAGGCACCATATTATATGTAGATAGATAGATAGATGGATGAAAGGCACTATATTATAGATAGATAGATGGATGAAAGGCACCATATTATATGTAGATAGATAGATAGATGGATGAAAGGCACTATATTATAGATAGATATATAGATGGATGAAAGACACTATATTATAGATAGATGAATGAAAGGCACCATATTATATGTAGATAGATAGATAGATGGATGAAAGGCACTATATTATAGATAGATAGATGGATGAAAGGCACCATATTATATGTAGATAGATAGATAGATGGATGAAAGGCACTATATTATAGATAGATATATAGATGGATGAAAGACACTATATTATAGATAGATGAATGAAAGGCACCATATTATATGTAGATAGATAGATAGATGGATGAAAGGCACTATATTATAGATAGATAGATGGATGAAAGGCACCATATTATATGTAGATAGATAGATAGATGGATGAAAGGCACTATATTATAGATAGATATATAGATGGATGAAAGACACTATATTATAGATAGATGAATGAAAGGCACCATATTATATGTAGATAGATAGATAGATGGATGAAAGGCACTATATTATAGATAGATAGATGGATGAAAGGCACCATATTATATGTAGATAGATAGATAGATGGATGAAAGGCACTATATTATAGATAGATATATAGATGGATGAAAGACACTATATTATAGATAGATGAATGAAAGGCACCATATTATATGTAGATAGATAGATAGATGGATGAAAGGCACTATATTATAGATAGATAGATGGATGAAAGGCACTATATTATAGATAGATGGATGAAAGGCACTATATTATAGATAGATAGATAGATGGATGAAAGGCACTATATTATAGATAGATAGATAGATGAAAGGCACTATATTATAGATAGATAGATAGATGGATGAAAGGCACTATATTATAGATAGATAGATATATAGATGGATGAAAGACACTATATTATAGATAGATGAATGAAAGGCACCATATTATATGTAGATGGATAGATAGATGGATGAAAGGCACTATATTATAGATAGATAGATGGATGAAAGGCACTATATTATAGATAGATGAATGAAAGGCACTATATTATAGATAGATAGATGGATGAAAGGCACTATATTATAGATAGATGGATGAAAGGCACTATATTATAGATAGATAGATGGATGAAAGGCACTATATTATAAATAGATGGATGAAAGGCACTATATTATAGATAGATAGATAGATGAAAGGCACTATATTATAGATAGATGGATGAAAGGCACTATATTATAGATGGATAGATGGATGAAAGGCACTATATTATAGATAGATAGATGGATAAAATGCACCATATTATAGATAGATAGATGGATGAAAGACACTATATTATAGATAGATAGATGGATAAAATGCACCATATTATAGATAGATAGATATATAGATGGATGAAAGGCACTATATTATAGATAGATTGATGAAAGTCACTGTATTATAGATGGATGAAAGGCACTATATTATAGATAGACAGATAGATGAAAAGCACTATATTATAGATAGATGAATGAAAGGCACCATATTATATGTAGATAGATAGATAGATGGATGAAAGGCACTATATTATAGATAGATGGATGAAAGGCACTATATTATAGATAGATAGATGGATGAAAGGCAATATATTATAGATAGATAGAGTGAAAGGTACTATATAAAGAATAGATAGATAGATAGTAATTTAGTGTACTTGGCAGGATAGACAGAGAGATAGACAGGAAAGGCATTATATAATAGGTAATTTGATATGAGAGGCACAATATAATAGTTAGATTAGAGACGCTATAAGATAGATAGATGTGAAAGGCACTATATAACAGATAAATAGATGTGAGAGGCACTATATAATAGATAGATATTTTAGCGTAGTTGGCAGAATCAGATAGACAGAGAGAGGTGAGATAGATAGGAAAGGCACTGTGTAATAGTTAGATAGGGGAGGCACTATATAATGGATAGAAAGAATGAAAGAAAGGAGAGATGGACTGACAGATTCGCCCACCCAGTTACTCCATCTGTCCGTCTCCAGGGGAAATTTGCCTTTTTACAGAAGCTCTTTAAATAAATAGATAGACTGATAAATATACACACATACAATATGGTCCGAATGCACACCAGAATGATTTAAAAGAAAGAAAAGAAAACTGACTTGGCAGTCCCAGTCCCAGTGAGCACTACATGGGGGTGTTGTCTTTTTTTAAAGGAAAGTCGCGTTTCCTGACACACTTCTGCTAAATGGTTTGTTGGCTGACGGTCCTCAGTGTTGATGTGTCGGAGAGATGATGTGCAGCATTGTTCATGATGGTATTCAGTTTTGTTTTAATTCTCTCCTCTCCTACTACCTCCAGGGGGTCCAGGGTGTGTCCCATATCTGAGTCTGCCCTTTTAATAAGCTTGTTGATTCGGTGGTCCTCCCTTGACATGATGTCACCAGCCCAGCACACCACACCGACCATCACAGAGGTGTAGAAGTCATGAAAGATGTCACTTCCCATATTTCTATTGTCATCAGAACAGCCTCAGTTCAGTTATACTTTTACATTTTTTTCTTTGGCTTATAAATGATTTATATTTTTGTATATTTTACTTGTGTAGTATTATTTTATTTTTTTATTATTTTCTTAATTTATATATTCCTGTACAGCACTTTGGTTAAACACAGTTGTTTTAAAATGTGTTTTATACGTATACAGTAGAATTGTAAATATATCAGTTCTTTCAGCTGCCATGGCACCGCCACACGGACTTTTCAGGTTCATATCGTTGTGATGGCTCATCTTTACAAATGTGTTTGATATTCTGTGTTTTGTTCTCTACATGAGGAGGCAGGAGTTAGAAAGTGTAAACTCCACACCGGTGAGGCAGCGACTCTAACTGCTGTGCCGCCTGCACACCCTTCAGCAGCTCGAAATCAGAATGTGTCACCGCTCCTGCTGTGGTGTGCTTTTCACAAAGCATACATTTAAATGGCATACTTACGGATGACACTGCGTACGCGACACACGGATGTTAATTAAACGTGTCATTTTTTTATTTGAATTCAACTTGCATGTGTTAGTTTTTTGCAAATTTAGATTAGCAGCTGAAGACTCGCAACTAATATAACTAATGCGATGTAATTGTGTTTGTTAGCAGCCGGAGCACAGTGTGTTCCCTGCAACTTTTAACATAATTTAATTTCAATTCCTGACAGAACTCTTATTGCAAACCCACATAGTATTAAGACAACTTTTTTTTTTTCTTTTAACAAAGAAGCGCTGGAGAATTTGTTACATATGACAAATAAAGGCCCTCTGTGATCCAGAATGAGATTACGCCAGTCGAAGAAACGTATGACATGACAAATAACGATGAAACGGAATTAGAGGGAGGGTGGCATGGTGCCACGGTGGTCAGCATGGCTGTTTCAATGATCTGGCATCTAGAGTTCACATCCCACATCTGGTTGTGCAGTATGAACATTCTCTATGAAGCTACGTCCACGTGTAGCTTTCATTTTAAATGAAAAACGATCTCCGACCACACTACCGTTTTTACGAAATGGTGAAACAACGAGGCGAAATGCTTCCGACATAGTCGTTTGCCAACATTGGCTGCACACGCATCAGCCGAAACAGAAAGAAATGGTATTCTCCTTGAAGGAATGGTAACACAGCTGGCCTCAAGGTTTATCGCAAAACTCTAGTGACTGGTGAATTATTTTCCGTTTGTGAGCGGATTCAGCATTCAAACCGTGCGAAACTCAATTTCGGTTGAGCAACACAAGCGCTATGGAAAGCAACGCCTGTTTTTCCGCCGTGGTGCCATATGGTTTTCTTCCATGAAGGGTAACCAATCAGTGAGTGAGTCGTCATAATGAGCAGGGTCCAATCAGGGAACGGGCCATGTGACAAGCACAAACCAATCAGAGTCTGTGTTTTCAAAACTCTCCATTTTCAGCCGTCCGTACAGTAATCCCGAGTCAGAATTTTCTGAAATATATTCCTCTTTGCAATGGAGTCCATTTTCGAACGTTAAAAACACCGGGGTTAGTGCGAACTAAAGGTGAAAATAGACATGAAGGTCTGTAAATGAAAATGTAGTAGTGTAGACATAGCCCGAGTCCTCATGGTCTTGTGAGTTTTCTTTCACATACCAGGAAATGTGCTGGTTAGACTAACGGGCGACCCTTAACTTGGTCCCCCAAGGTGGCCAGGGTTATGTAACTGAAGGTCTGGTTATCACAACAGGCAGGTGCCATACGGCATTCAGATAATGTCACTCCCTCTCATACAGTCCTTAACCTGCTAAAGGTTACCATTATAGAGTCCAGGTTTTAGATCACCTTAGATTAGAAAAAGTTTATTTAATGCCAAGGGGAAATTTACACACGTAGAGCAGCAGCAACAAAACAAAGGATCCAAACTCACAGGATAAATAATATAGCCAATCAGTCAATTGTATATATGTATAGATAGATAGATATACATGAAAGGCACTATATAATAGATAGATAGATAGGAAAGGCATTATATAATAGATAGATACATAGATAAGAAAGGCACTATATAATAGATAGATAGATAGATAGATAGATAGGAAAGGCATTATATAATAGATAGATAGATAAGAAAGGCACTATATAATAGATAGATAGATAGATAGATAGATAGGAAAGGCATTATATAATAGATAGATAAATAGATAGGAAAGGCACTATATGATAGATAGATGTGAAAGGCACTATATAATAGATAGATAGATAAATAGATAGGAAAGGCACTATATGATAGATAGAAAGATAGGAAAGGCACAATATAATTGATCGGTAGATGTGAAAGGCATAATATAATAGATAGATAGATATGAAAGGCACTATATAATAGATGGGGTGGCACAGTGGCGCAGTGGTAGTGCTGCCTCGCAGTTAGGAGACCTGGGTTCGCTTCCCAGGTCCTCCCTGCGTGGAGTTTGCATGTTGTGGAACGAGCCCCGCACACAGACAAGTAGACATGTTTAAATGCACCGCCACATGTTTATTTACACTATTAATATTTACAATAAAGTGCACACAACCCACTTCACCCCAAAGTCCAGGACCTCAAAATAATGCCTCACTCTCTTCAGGCCGCCTCATTGCTCTCCTCCTGAGCTCTGTCCTCTTCCACCCGACTCCAGCCTCCAAATGGTGGGAGGTGGCCCCTTTTATAATCACCCGGATGTGCTCCAGGTGCCTCCCGGCAATCTTCCACCGGCACTCCCCAGTGTGGTGGAAGTGCCGGCCGCACACCCGGAAACACTCCGCATGTTCTCCCTGTGTCTGCGTGGGTTTCCTCTGGGCGCTCTGGTTTCCTCCCACAGTCCAAAGACATGCAGGTTAGGTGGATTGGCGATTCTAAGTTGGCTCTAGTGTGTGCTTGGTGTGTGGGTGTGTTTTGTGTGTCCTGCAGTTTGTTGGCACCCTGCCCGGGATTGGTTCCTGCCCTGTGCCCTGTGTTGGCTGGGATTGCCTCCAGCAGACCCCCTTGACCCTGTGTTCAGATTCAGCGGGTTGGAAAATGGATGGATGGACTATATAATAGATAGAAATGAAAGGCACTATAAGATATAGATTTATCTGCCTTTCACAACCATCTCTCTATCTCACTATCTCTCTGTCTCTTATATAGTGCCTTTCACATCTATCTAAGATAGTGTGGAGGATTGCCAGCTTCTGGTTCCGGTCCTCACCCCCAGGCCGCCAGGAGGAGCTCTCCCGACAGCAGGATCATGCCCCGAGGTCCAGTAGGGCCTCATGGACTATGTGTAGACTGGATACCTTGGGGGCCACCAGGAGTCGCTGTAGGGGGGCTTGTGGGCTCTTTTGTGCCTTATAACCCGGGAGTACGTCACGATCACGTGACGGGAAGGAACGACATGCTCCCGGGTTGACTGTTTACCCTGACCCAGGGGCTATAAAAGGACTATGGGCCAGTCCAGACACTGAGCTGACCTGGGTGGAAGGGTGGCAATGCGTCTGGGAGCTGGAGGATTGTGTTTATTGATTATTGTATTGTTAATTTATGAGTATAGTGGTGGAGAGTGTGCTTTGTGCACTGTGGAGATTAAATAAAGTCATTATTGGGACTTTTACCTGGTGTCTGGAGTCGTGGACAGGGGTTCAAGAGCGCCCCCTATCTACCACAATAGATAGTTATGAAAGGCACTATATAGTTATATTGTTCAGGTATTTCAAAGTGATATTTCCAAATAAACTTAACGAGTGTCCCAAAAGGAAGCACTGAATTGCCTGATAGCAGTGGGTAGATAAGACCCCTACCAGAGACACTTCTTAGCAGACCGTGATGGAAGGAGCCAGTGGCTAAAAGTGCTCCTCATTCAGTCGATTCCACTGTTTTCTAAATGGCTTACTTAATTCCTTGGTTCGTACGCTCAGGCCGGGGTGAGAACCTGCCTCATGGAGTTCTCAAATTTAGCTTGCCTCTGATTGCATTTGTAGATTTTTAGACAGCTAAGCAACACGATTTTTCCTTTTAGTGCCATAATTGAATGGGCACAAGTAACTGAGCACACCACCATGTCTGGCACCAAATTGGTTCATTCTAGCTTTTAACAAATGTGGTCGGAGATTTTAAAGGTAAGAAAGACAGAAGTTTATAGGTAAGACAGTGTAACCAGTAGCAGGCCCCAAACCCCCGATCCAGTAATGCCCAACACAGTCACAGGTTCAAATAATGGATGTTTAATCCACCAAGCACTTTATTTAAATAAGCCCAACCAATAATCACACAAAGCCATGATGCTATTTCCTTTCCTTCCATCTTCTGCTGAGTGTTGCCACAAGAGGGCGCTCTTGGGGGGAGGACTGCCCTGGTTCTCAAACAACCCGGCAGTGGTCCCCACAAGTCATCCTGGGTCACCAGAAGACGTTCCTCGTCCAGTAAAAAACAAAAGGGAGCCCACTGCCTCCCAGGATAAGCCTTCTTGAGCCATTTTGCATTGTAGAGGTCTCTTGTGAGAGCTGTTTTGGGCTCTGGGCTACTGTGAGGCATCTAGAATCTGTAGTCCCTTCTCCAGTCATCCCTGCTCTCGGAGCTTCTTGTGGGTTAAGCCGAGACAGACTGTGTTCTATGTCACCCCATTTATAGACTTGTCTCCACTCATCTCTTGTCTGGCTGTCTCATACTCAATATCTTCTTCCTCTTTCGGCTGCTCCCGTTAGGGGTTGCCACAGTGGAACATCTTCTTCCATATCTTCCTGTCCTCGTCATCCTGCTCTGTCACACTCGTCACCTGCATGTCCTCTCTCACCACATCCATAAACCTCCTCTTAGGCCTTCCTCTTTTCCTTTTACCTGGCAACTCTATCCTTAGCACCCTTCTCCCAAATATACTCAGCATCTCTCCTCTGCACATGTCCAAACCAACGCATTCTCACCTCTCTGACTTTTGTCGTCCAGCCTGAGCCGACCCTCTAATGTCCTCATTTCTAATCCTATCAACCCTCATCACACCCAGTGCAAATCATAGCATCTTTCTGTCTCCTACTCAATATAATGTTCTCAAATCTTCTGTTTATTCTGGGGTGCTATCCCAGCAGCATCAAGTGTAAGATATGAACTGATGTGACGATCCATCGTGCAGCCCTGTCTTGTGCAGGCTCTTATAGGGCTAACTTAGAATTGCCTGCTAACCTAAGATGCACATCTTTAGGGATGGGAGAGGATAACCAAAGAACCCAGGCAAAACTCCCACAGAGAAGTGGAGAACACCATTCAGGCAACAGTTGGTTTCAGGTTCTGAACCTAGAAAGCTGGATCCAGGACCACAGAGGATCCTCTGTACCTCCTTTTCTAATCGTAAGCACCCCAAAATACCAGCACACATCTTATTTTAATCCAACAGAAGGTGCCCAGGTGCTGTTTTGACAGTGTGTGTAGGTTTCAGTTGTCCATTTATTTATTTCTTTTTCCTTTCTACTTTATAGCACGGACAGCAGCTGTATCGACACATCTACCTGGGTTGTAAAGAAGACGATAATGTGCATAAAAACTTTGAGCTTCTCTTCACTGCACTGGCTCTCGTTACAATTGAACTAGCTAACGAAGACGTGGTTATCGACCTGATTCGACTCTCTATTGCTCTGCAGGTGGGCTTCAACATTTTCTTTCATTTACCATTCTGAATAAAGCTTATTACCAAAGTGCTTTGGGTAAATAAATGGGTAGCACTTTAGAATTAGGTGTCCCTAATACGCTGTGCTTACCATGTAATTGCCTGCATAATTACAGAGCAGCTACTACAACAACATATATTTCTATAGCACATTTCCATACAAATGATGGCAGCAAATAAACTCTCAGTTCTTGATGGTGAGGTGTTGGAAGCAGCAAAAATGGTCAAGCATGAGGATCAGAGCCACCTTGACATGGGCCAAGTTGTGATGGCTAGATGACTGAATCAGAACATCTCCAAAATGGCAGGTGTTATGGGGTGTCCCCAGTATGCAGTGGTTAGAAACTACCAAATGCGGTCTAAGGAAGGACCACCGGTGAACATAGGTGCCCAAGGCTCATTGATGGCTAGCCTGGTCCCACAGAAAAGCCACCGTAGCTCAAATTGCTAAAAAAACAGGTAATGCTGACCATGAGAGAAAAGTGACAGAACAACTTGCTGTGTAGCTGCGAACCAGTCCGAGTGCCCATTCTGACTCCTTTCCAACCCTAAAGGCACCTACAATGGTCACGTGAGCATCAGAGCTGGACCATGAAGCAATGGAAGAAGGTCTGACGAACCACTTTACCTTTTAGATCATGTGGACGGCCTGGTGTTTGTGCGGGAAGAGATGGCAGCAAGATGCACCACTGGAAAAAGGCAGGTTGGCAGAGAGATGCTCTGGGCTACGTTCTGCTGGGATGCCTCGAGTCCTGACAGTCATGTGGATATTACTTTGGCATGTACCACCTACCTAAAAACTGTTGAAGACCACATTCATCCTTTCATGTTAACGGTATTCCCTGTTGGCAGTGGCCTCTTTCAGTAGGACCTGGCAAAAAAATGTTCAAGAATGGTTTGAAGAACATGACAAAGAGTTCAAGGTGTTGATTTTGCCTCTAAATTCCCCAGATCTCAATCCGATCGAGCATCTGTGGGATGTTCTGGAAAACCAAGGTGGATCCATGGATATCCCACCTTGCAACTTTACAGGACTTAAAGGATCTGCTGCAGTCGTCTTGGTGCAGATACCACAGGACCCCTTCAGAGGTCTTGTGGAGTCCATGCCTGAATGGGACAAAGCTGTTTTGGTAGCACAAGGGGTGGGGTGGGGTTAGCACAACATAAGGCAGATGGTTTTAATGTTGTGACTGATGATGATGTGTAATATATACACGTGCACATATATAGAGTATGCACACATAAATATGCACATCATTATCAGCCACTGCTTTAAAACCACCTGCCTTATATCGTGTAGGAAGCATGGAGGTGTTTAGTAAAGACGGCAATAGAGTTTCTAACCAGATTGTTTAATGCAATCTTGAAAAGTGAGCGGACACCTGAGGAGTGGAGAAGAAGTGGACTGGGACCGATTTTTAAGAATAAGGGGGATGTGCAGAGCTGTAGTAACTACATGGGGATAAAACTGATGAGCCACAGCATGAAGTTATAGAAAAGAGTAGTGGAAGCTCAGATAAGAAGTGAGGTGATGATTAGCAAGCAACAGTATGGTGTCATGCCAGGACAGAGCACCACAGATGCAATGTTTTCTCTGAGGGTGTTGATGGAGAAGTAGAGAGAAGGCCAGAAGGAGTTGCATTGCATCTTTGTGGATCTGGAGAAAGCAAATGACAGGGTGACTAGAGAGGAGCTGTGGTATTGTATGAGGAAGTCGGGAGTGGCAGAGAAGTACGTAAGAGTGGTACAGGATATGTACGAGGGAAGTGTGACCGTGGTGAGGTCTGTGGTAGGAGTGACGAAGGTGGGATTACATCAGGGATCGGCTCTGAGCCCTTTCTTATTTGCAATGGTGATGGACAGGTTGACAGACGAGATTAGACAGGATACCCTGTGGACTGTGATGTTTGCTGATGACATTGTGATCTGTAGCGAGAGTATGCAGAAGGTTGAGGATACCCTGGAAAGGTGGAGATCTGCTCTAGAGAGGAGAGGAATGAAGGTCAGTAGGAACAAGACAGAACACGTGTGTGAATGAGGGGGAGGTCAGTGGAATGGTGAGAATGCAGGGAGTAGAGTTGGAGAAGGTGGATGAGTTTAAATACTTGAGATCAACAGTACTCAGTAATGGGGAGTGTGGAAGAGAAGTGAAGAAGAGAGTGCAGGCAGGGTGGAGTTGGTGGAGAAGAGTGTCAGGAGTGATTGGTGACAGATGGGTATCAGTAAGAGTGACAAAGAAGGTCTATAGGACGGCAGTGAGACCAGCTATGTTGTATGGGCTGGAGACGGTGGCACTGACCAGAAAGCAGGAGACAGAGCTGGAGGTGGCAGAGTTAAAGATCCTAAGATTTGCATTGGGTGTGACAAGGATGGACAGGATTAGAAATGAGGACATTAGAGGGTCAGCTCAGGTAAGCCCGGTTTGGAGATAAAGTCAGAGAGGCGAGATTGCGTTGGTTTGGACATGTGCAGAGGAGAGATGAGGGGTATATCGGGAGAAGGATGAAAACGATAGAGCTGGTAGGTAAGAGGAGAAGAGGAAGGCATAAGGAGGTTGTGGTGAGAGAGGACATGCAGGTGGTGGGTGTGACAGAGCAAGATGTAGAGGACAGAAAGATATGGAAGAAGATGATCTACTGTGGCAACCCGTCATGGGAGCAGCCAAAAGAAAAAGATGTAATATGTATGTGTGTGTGGGTATGTATGTGTATATATTATATATGTATTGTGGCAGTAGGGGGCGTTAGTGCTCCCTTGAACCCTCAGGTATAACTCCAGACACCAGGTAAAAGTCCAAGACTTTTTATTATGGTTCACAGTGCACCAAGCACCTTCCACACTACTCATAAATCACTAAATCAATTCAACACAATAATCACTCCTCCTCACCCAGACACTTTGCTCCTCTCCCACCCAGCACAGCTCAGCGTCTGGACTGAGGCACCGTCCCTTTATAGCCCCTGACCCGGAGGTGCTCCTGTCCCAACAGTCCACAGTTCCTTATTCCTTCCGGGTCAGGGCAATCAGTCCCTTACTTCAACCCGGGAGCATGTCATTTCTTCCCGTCACGTGACCGTGACGTACTCCCGGGTCATACGGCATCACAGAGCCCATAAGCCCCCCCACAGCGACTCCTGGTGGTCCCCAAGGTATCCAGCAGGGCTGTGTATAAACACTACAAAGTCCATAAGGCCCTGCTGGACCTCGGGGCACGATCCTGCTGTCGGGAGAGCTCCTTCTGGCGGCCTGGGGGTGAGGACCGGCATGGGAAGCCGGCAGTCCTCCACAGTATATATGTATATATATGTATATATATGTATATAGATATATATAGACATAGAAATATAGGTGTGTGTATGTATGTGTATATATATAATATAATATAATATAATTATTGGGTGGAGTGAGCTGCTTAAGCAGTTTGATCTCACTGATTTCCTTTTCAGACAAAAGAAGGGTTTGGTCTTATGAATCAATTAAATTGTTTTATCATTATTAACATTTTTTCAATTTGTAATTTTAGTGCCAAATATCTACTAAAATGAGCATGTTGTAGAAGTATAATTATAAATGTCACTGTTTTCAGTTACCTGATTCTAAAACAACATCTCAAAAAAAATTCTATTGGTATTCTATGGTATTTCTATACTGTAAGAAATGTTAAACGTATTGTTTTTTACTTATTTGTTTTAGTATGTCCTTGTCTTAAAACCCATTTATTTAAATTGTCTTTGCCCTTGAGCTAACATTTGAGTTTTCTGCTTGGGATGGAAATGCAAACAAAATGGTGAAGGTGATGCCTAACAGCGGTGTAAGTGCCAGCCAAGCATGGTATTATGTAAGAGGTCATGGGCACAATAGTGATTGCTCGCTTCTATTGTACGTGTCGGTTTTCTGCTGCAGCAGCAGGTTGTCCTTCCTTGGATTTAATATCTTAATATGTTTTTAGTATCTAATACCCTGATGTTCTTTCTCACTTTTTTTTCTATTATGTATTACTTTAGGACATGGCCATCATGAACGAAGATAACCTTTCCATATTTAACCGCTGTGGCACCATGGCACTGGTAGCTGCTTATTTGAATTTCCTAAGTCAGATGATTGCAAACCCTGCTTTTTGTCAGCATGTCAGCAAGGTAGGGAAATTTCATACCAGCGTATGCTTTTTGTAAACATCTAATTTTTTTTTTCATTGAAATTAAAATGTGAAATTTGCTTTTTTTTTAAGACTATTGCCTGTATCAGAAGTTCATACCTACTGAACTGTTAACCTTAACCAGATATAGATATTCTATGGTCAGAATGTTGTTAACTTCACTTGATTAATATGTTAAACATCCCAGTGGATTAATTTGGCATTTTTGATACTGATCAACAGGAAAAGACTCTTTAATGTCAAATTGAAAACAGATCTCTACCAAGTCGTCAAAATTAATTGCAAATATAAAACATGTAATATTTAACAAGTATAAAACATGCAAAAATTAATTAAAAATATAAAACACGTAATATATTAAAAACATAAAACACATAATTTAGGACATACAGTCAAACTCTCAGTTATAACGATTTCTCGGTTATAATGAAAAAAAAAATATTTTTGAAAGATATACCAGCGATTCGCATGTAAATTTGCCCAGTTATAACGAGCGAAATCTCGAACAACACTTGACCACATCCTAACTCTTTCGTGAGCAACTAGCGGAATAAATTTCAATATGCAATAAATTTCTTACCTATTTCCTGGAACAATGAGACGACTGTTACCATACAGAATTGCTTTAGGAAATCAACATCTGACATTTTTGAAGAAAGGGACGAATTGCCGTTATCTACATGGGTTCGCCAAAACAATATTGAAATTAATAATGTCAATTATTACGACTATCAACACGTGGATGACCAATTGTTTACTAGTAGAATTCCTACTGAAAACAAAATCGTAAACGCATTGCTTTAAAAAGAAGACGACGATGACGAGGAGGAAGGTGCCGCTGACATATTGGAATTACCAGAACGCAGTTTACCAACATTGTTTGATGCCGAAAATGCTTGCAATAGATTGATGGCATTTTTTCAAGGGACTGATGTGAAAAAGCAAGCATTTAAATGCATTAAGTGTTTTAAGAGGCAAACTGCATGACTGTAGATGACAAAGTTTAAAACAAAAAAGTATTTTGGACTTTCTTAGAAAATAGTATATTGTACTTAATGTATGTTTTCATTATGGGCTAAATGTATTTTTTTTTTCCAATAAATCACTATTATTTTAATAGACTGAGTTAGTTTTTGTCAAATTTGCATATTCCGGTTATAACGAATTTCGCTTATAACGAGCAAATAGTGTCTGTCCCATCAAACTCACTATAACCAAGTTTGACTGTATATAAAACACGTAAAAATTAATTACAAATATAAAACATGTAATATATAACAAATATAAAACACGTAAAAATTAATTACAAATATAAAACACGTAATACATAACAAACATAAAACACGTAACAAATATAAAACACATAATTTATCACTTAAGTATTCATCCTTTTAATGTGAAGCCCCTAAATCATTAGTGGTGTGGCCAACTGGTTATTTGGAAGTCCCAGAATTCATTCACTGGAAGTCCCCAGTCTGGGGTTCTAATTGATTGTCATATTAACACATCTTAATGTGGAAAGGCCAACTTGTGGGTGGTGAGTCAGTATGGTGGCCTGACCTAAACAATGAGAAAATAAGAACACAACAAGGAACCCCATGAAAAGTACAAGTCAGGAGATGGAAGCAAGAAAATCTCCACGTCTCTGAATATCCAGTTAAATCAGTCATGAAGAAATAGAAAGAATATGGCACAGCTAGAAGTCTGCTAGATGAGACCATCCATATAAACTGAAGGAGAACAGTGAGGGAGGCCAACAGGAGACCTCTGAGAAGTGTGAACAGCTAACAAGCTACAGTAGCTGAGACTGGAGGGACTGTGCAGGTAACAACTCTGTTCTGAGCCGTCATCAGTTGCAGCTTTTCAGGAGAGAACAGACACACCAGAAATTTCAGCAGAAGGACATCGGCTGGAAGAAGGTTCTGTGGACTAATGAGACCAAAATTGAGCTTTATGGAATCCAGACTTAACCCCATATTGCACCGCACAAACACACCATCCTTGCCATGCAGCATGATGGTGGCAGCATCAGGTGGTGAAGATGTTTCTCTGCGGCAGGCTCTGTAAGGCCAAGCGGTTAAAATAAATGCAGCAAAATATGGGGGAAACCTGAAGCATTCTGCAAGAAACCTGCACCTTGTGAGAAGCATCTTTCAACAAGACGAACGGACCCAAGGATAAAGCCAAGGCTACAAACCTACAATGTGAATGTCCTGGAGTGGCTCAGTCAAAGTCCAAACTTCAATCCAATTGAGAATTTGTGGCTGAACTTTATAAAGACTGTTCACTCGTAATCGACACCACACCTGGTGGAGCTTGAGCGGTTTTGCAAAGAAGAACAGAGAAAAAAACAGCAAAGCTGATAGAGCGATAGACATGTGCAGACACTCAAGGCTGCCATGGCTTCCAAAGGTGCGTCTACTGAATACTGACTTGGAGGGGTGCAATCGATTATTTTATTTCATACTTGTCATTCATTTAAATCACTTTGCAGAGACCTATTTCACTTATAAACCCTAGTTGTAACGTAACAGTACATTATAGGATTATGGGGAGCTTTAGTCTGTCCAGTAAGGAGCCTAAACTAAGGATGGTTTGCCAGTCTACTGCTTATCTCTTGGATGTGGTAGAAGTGTCCAGAAAAGCCCCTGTGGCCCACCTGGAGAGCATACAAATTCCACCCTGACTATGACCAGCCTTGTCATTGATCTCAGTTGCTTCCATATTTGCTGTTTTTTCTTTTCACTTCTCAAACACATATCTACTCATTTTGTCTTCCATCTCCAAACAAAGCCATTAGGAGCCTTTGTGGGTTTATGTCCAGCGATGGACTGACATTCCATCCATGGTTGGCTCCTGGAGTAGTAAGAAACAGTTGTGTGGAAATATAAAATGAAAGTCGCCGTGTAAATTAAAGAGGACTGGAAGATGTGTAAAAGGAAGTTCTTGGCCTGATCACCAAAACCCTCAAAGCTTTTAGAAGGACATCACAATTCAGAGAGAAGAGGGCTGCAGCAAACTCTATGAACATTTTTTTCCAAAAGTATTGATCACCTCTGAAAACTTTGTTTTTTTTTTTTTTTTTTTAAAACAACAAAAAAGGTTTTTTATCACATGGAGCTTCTTGCAATGTATTCGTTTTTTTTATTCTACAAGGAGACGGTTGCAGATTTATTACCTCCTAACATTCCTCTTCAATATTTAATGATGGTGCTTTTGCTTTGCTGCCTGCAGACAGAGGCAGAGACATCCATTCGATCACTGTAATCTCTTTAGATAATAAAGAACATTACAACAATGATATACCTTCCAAGGAGTATTTTTTTGGGTAAATTGGCTCAGAATTTCTTAAATCTTTAGCGTTTCAACGTCTCACGGATTACCTGTTAAATATTTAGATGGCGTTCTGCTTAGCACTGGCACCTCACAGATCCAGAGCTCCATGTTTGAATCCTGCTTTCAGTTTGAACCTTCTCCTTGCTGTTTCCTCCCAGTTTGTCAAACACACGTTTGTTACTCTAATTGGCATTTCTATATTAGCCCCTATGTGAATGCAAATGGATCCGGTGACAGACTGGTACCCCTTTCATAAGAACTTTGTATCACGCCTGTGTATCTGAGGACCTCCTTACAGGCTTCATCAAGGTATGTAATAATCCACCCGGATGAAAGGGGGGTTATACCACACTGTCTTCTCCTTCTCACCCTGGCAGCACCGTGAAACCACCCAATGAGGGCAACTGAATTCCCGCTTTCCAGTCCCCCAACTATAAAGCCACCGGATTCCCGAAAGGTGGTGTTTCTTGCTATAAGAACCCACCGGTAGACAGAACCTTCCCTAAAAGTGGTCCGGAGAAAGAATGTTTGTTTTCTGTTTTGCTGGCCTGAGAACTGGGCAGTTTGATGCCACAACTGATGTTACTTTTTTGTTTACTTAGCCATCACGTTAAACAGAACGACCTGATTGGTGCCCCAAATTTTGATACACCAGTCTGTCATTCCTTCATCCGGCCACATTTGTTTAGCTGATAGCTAAGCTGGCCCAGTATCTAATCCAGAGATTGACTATCTATCTATCTATCTATCTATCTATCTATCTATCTATCTATCTATCTATCTATCTATCTATCTATCTATCTATCTTGAAATTGTGCAGGCCACATCAACTGATCCCAGGGGTTCACCTTCTAATAGGATGTAAGGGGTCAAAGTTACTCCTTTTTACAGGACTTTGAAAAACTGGGGATCGGTAATATAGACATGTGGAGGATCATTTTATTCTATTTCAATGTCGCCGATCACAAATTTGATCATAATTTTGATACTTGATTCTTTACCGGTGGTCCTAGCCCTCTAACAGCCCTTCACAGAAAGATAAGAACAACCAATTTTTAACACAAGCATATGGTGTACTGTGTTAGACTATTTCAATCACTTTAATATATGTGAATGATTTGGATAGGAGTATATTTAACAAGCTGGTGTCACAGACCTTGTCCGGCCAAGATGCCTCTTCGCGGAGAGGACTGGGTGAGCAATCGTAGGCAGAACAGTACCTCCCTCCAGGACATTAGATGGCAGCCCCCATGGGTTGCAGTGGTGCCTCAGATTCCCACAGGGCTTCATGGGAGTTGGAGTTATCTACAGCCCTGTTGGGATCCGGGGGTGCGGTCAAGGGATGCTGCAACAGCTCCTGAGCCCTCATGGGCAGTTCTTACGCCACACCCTGCTGCTGGCTCCTTTTATAACACCCCCGGAAGTTCTCCAAGTGCTCATTGACCTACTTTCAGCCAGTAGCCACCACTCTGGAATGGAGGGAGATGAAGCATTTCCGAGGAGGAGAATCAAAAAGAATAAGAGAAGGAAAGTATTGGGATTGTGCTTGTGTTTGGGACTGTGTTTTGTACTTGTGGGAACAGGGAAGACGTTGCCCACAAGTGAGAAAACAAAAATAAAACTTTTGTGTTTTTATAAGGGTGCCTTCTGCTTCTGTCTGTGTTGGATTAAACGCTGGTATAGCGCCATCTACTGTCACACTGGTTAAGTTTGCAGATGATACTGTACCAAGATAGGTTGATTGGCAGATAATCAAGAATGGACTGTGGCAGATAATCAAGAATGGACTGCAGACAGGCTTAGGCAGATTTGTTACAGATGACATTTAATGTCAGTAAATGTAAAGAATTACACATAGGAAGTAAAAATGTAAGGGGTTTGAATGCAGCATTCAGAAGCCATTAAAACATGACTGTTGGATCATTTAACACCAGGACATTGCAATAAAGGTCTATGCATATATAATAAATAATGAACTCTATCAAAACTAGTATAAAATATAAAGAAGTATATTAGAAAGTAACAGTTTTATTATTAATGCTGTCAAAAATGCAAAGAAACTGTTAACTACTTTATTTGCACCAGCAACATGACTAAAAGTATGCATTTGAATGAGAAAACTTGAAACATGGCACCATGCAGAGTGCAGGCTTAGAAGCAAAAGTGCCACAAATATAATGCGTTTCTTTGTGCTTTCCACGCTTGTTGCACACATCTGGTAGATGGTGGCTGTTTGCACTCAGTGGGTGGCAGACGCCTTGTGATGAAGAAGCGCCTTTGGGGCAGCCATCCACATCACTCCCAGAGCCTACAGGTTTCACATCTTTCAATTGATTGTCACTATCTTAATTGCTGTCATTATCAAAATATTCCTTTTGCAATAAATCTAATTGTTTCAAAACATCAGCAGCTTTATACCTTTTTTCCGAACGACATAACGACAGACTGTCTATTTATAGCACTATTTTCCGCAAGCTATCTCCACCAAAATCTGGCTGTCCACAAGATGGCAGCACTATAGTTGGTAACTGAAATGCGGCAGCAAAGCATGCCAGCCACCTGGCTGCATCTATCATGGCTGTATACTGAGATATGACTTCTCTTGCATGTCGTGTTTTTATAGGCTCTATGAGATACGGCTATACTCCTACTGCAAGTTCCAACTGATAGGTAGGCTAACAGAATATCAGGTTATATAGCGTCTTGATGAGTAGAGTACAAGTCACAGGAGGTCCTGCTGAAGCTTTATAACACACTGGTGAGGCCTCATCTGGAGTTCTGGGTGCAGTTCTGATCTACAAAAAGGACATAACAGCACTAGAGAAATCCCAGAGAAGAGCAGCTAGGCTGATTACGGTGCTACAGGGAATGAGTTATGAGGAACGATTAAAAGAGCTGAGCCTAAGTCTTCAGTTAGTTTAGGTCTTGTTAGGTCTAAATACACAATGGGAGGTCTGAAAATTGAGGATACACCTTATGAGAACGATTTAGGAGTCATAGTGGACTCTACGCTGTCAACTGCCAGACGGTGTTCAGAAGTCATTAAGAAGGCTAACAGAATGTCGGGTTATATAGCGCCTTGACGTGTGGAGTACAAGTCACAGGAGGTTCTGCTCAACCTTTATAACACACTGGTGAGGCCTCATCTGGAGTCCTGTGTGCAGTTTTGGTCTCCAGGCTACAAAAAAGACATAGCAGCACTAGAGAAAGTCCAGAGAAAAGCGACTAGGCTGATTCAGGGCTACAGGTGATGAGTTATCAGGAAAGATTAAAAGAGCTGAGCCTATTAACCATTTAATATCTAAAACTGTAAAGTATTATTTATGGGAAGTAAAAATGTGAGGTTTGAATACACAATGGAGGGTCTGAAAATCGAAAGTACACCTCATGAGAAGGATTTAGGAGTCGTAGTAAGTTATCAACTGCCAGACTGTGTTCAGAAGTCATTAAGAAGGCTAACAGAATGTCAGGTTATATGGCGCCTTGATGTGTGGAGTACAAGTCACAGGAGGTTCTGCTCAAGTTTTATAACACACTGGTGAGGCCTCATCTGGAGTCCTATGTGCAGTTTTGGTCTCCAGGCTACAAAAAAGGACATAACAGCACAAGAGAAAGTCCAGAGACGAGCGACTAGGCTGATTACAGGGCTACAGGGGATGATTGATGAGGAAATATTAAAAGAGCTGGGCCTTTACAGGTTAAGAAAAAGGAGACGAAGAAGGGACATGGCTGAAGTGTTTAAAATCTTGAAGGGAATTAGTCCAGTAGATTGAGAAGGTGACTTTAAAATGAGTTTATCAAGAACACAGGGACACAGTTGGAAACTTGTTAAGGGTAAACATTAGGAAGTTTTTCATCATAAAGAGAACCACAGACACATGAAATAAGTGACCAAGTAGTGTGGTAGACAGTAAGACTTTAAGGACCTGCAAAATTCGACTTAATTGGACGCAGTGGTTTTAGGTTTAAATTATTATTAAGTCTGTTGTTTCAGAATCTTCAGCATAACACAAAGAGTAAGTTCTTGAACGCATGTATTCAGTTTTTCATTTGTTTTCATTTAAAACAGGTGATTGAAGTCAGAAGCCAGGAAGCACCTTATCTTTTACCGGAGACTTTTTTCAGAGAAAAGTGCACGTAAGTTCATGCCCCCCTTTTTGTTTGTTTTTTTAACTCTTGGACAAACTGCCAGTGCCACAGTGATTTCAGTAATCAACAAAAATAAAAAGGTTAGTTGCTGGTATCTTTCCTAGCCAGGATGCCATAATGAATGAACAGATGGAGAATGTCTATCCACAGTAGACTAGATGGCAGCCTGGGTGGATTTCCCAGGTGAACACTCACAGGGCAACATGGGAGTTGTCGTTCCAGTGGGCAGCCCCAGCTGGTGGGTGTCTTGGATGCTGCAGAAAGGAGGAGAGTCCTGCCTGACCTGGAAATGCTACCTGAATGCTGTATGGTGGCACTGGAAGGCATGAAAGAACCCACTCGACCTCTTCTAAGTGAGTCCGAGTCAGGAGAAAAGGAACAACTCACCTGGAAAGTGGAAATAGTGATTGATCATCTGTGATTGTGAAATTGGGTTTTTTCTCATATATATATTAACATAGCGTCCATTGTATGAAATCAACTGGGCAAACCAACTGAGGAAGCATGTACCGGAAGTAAAAAGACCCATTGTCCACAGAACCCGCGAAGCAGCGAAAAATCCGTGTTATATATTTAGATATGCTTACGTTTAAAATCCGCGATAGAGTGAAGCCGCGAAAGTCAAAGTGCGATATAGCGAGGGATTACTGTATATGTGTATATATATATATATATATATATATATATATATATATATATATAGTATTTGTATGGGTGGATCTATGTAAGAAACAGTAAAATACATTGTAAAGAAAAAAATAGATAAGTGCATGATAAATGAAATACAGTCACCTTATCTAGCCTGCCAAACTGTCTCCTGGTATATAAACTTAAAGGTGTACATATTGTACTTCTGCACATTTTATTACACTGCCAACTTGAACTGACTGTGAATGTACATAAAATCATTTGTACGATGCTTCCATTGGCAATGAGTAGGTGGCGGGCAATTACAAATTTTAGTTACTCATGCAACATGTATCATAGATGTATAAAATGATTATATTTTTTATATTTATGTTGAATTAAAGTGTATATTTTTTGTGCAATTAACACAGCCTTCCAAAGTCCTTGGAAAAGCACGACAAGAACCTGTTTTTCCTCACCAACAAGATCGCAGAGTCCTTGGGCGGCACGAGCTACTGTGTGGACAGGCTGTCCGTGCCGTACGTCCCTCAAGTGACAGGTGAGCCAAACTTCGAGATCTTACAAGCCGTTTCAGTCCAAATCACTGAATGTTTCAGGGTGAATTTACTCCTTTTGGATTTTTGTTTAAGGTTATATGTCTCATATATAGTTAGCTACCTGACATCTGCTGGAATACATTCTTTCATTTTTTTACCCAATTATTTCATTTTTTAGGCAGTGGGTGAGACAAGTTTAGAATGCATCCTTTAATATTTGTATTTTACCCAAAATGAATACTAAAACAGGTGGGAAACTATCAGAAAATGAGTTTTTGTTACTTTAATACACTAAGAAAAACAAGGAAATATTCAAAGTCCATACTCAAATGTCCAAAAATCAAAAGGGCGACTAAGCTACAAAATACAAAAAAAAAAACCAACAGAATCCAAACAAACTCAAAGAAACAAAAATACAAAAGGCCAAAAGTAAATCCAAAATAGAAAGCAAAAGAATACTAAAATAATAAACCAACAGCATTTATTTTTATATCAATTTCATTTTTTTTCTGTTATTCTATTTCTATTTCATAGCTCATTTCACAATGTCGCTCAGATTGATTCACATGATGTCAAAGAGAAAAGGAACACAAATAAGAATAGGTAACAATATTAAAGAATAAGTAACAAGGACAAAACAAATAATTGTATACAATCTTCTAAAACAGATACTTTATATAACTAGTAGAAGAGTAGTATCCTTAAGTTAAATCATATTTGTTGTTTTTGTAGCATCATGTTCAGAAGTTGCCAATGTAATTTCCTTCTAGTTGTGCAAGACAATTGTACTTCTGCTTCTTCTTCTCATTCAGTTCTATTTGATTTGATTCGATTCAATTTCCTTTCTGCACACAATAATTTTGCAGATTTACTTTGAAAAATTATATATCTGTGTGGTACCCGGATGGAGGTGGTACCCAGCCGGGACGCCCAAGAAGACCGGAGGAGGGCTTGTGCCTCCTCCAGACCTCGAGGGGGCGACCGCCCTGGGGGCTGCGGGTAAAGAGCTGGGAAGCTCGACCCTGTAGGGACCCGGGGTTACCGCCAGGGGGACCCCAATACCTGGAAGATCCTGGACCTCAGCACTTCCACCACACCAGGAAGTGCTGGGGGGAAGAGGAACAGGGACACCCAGATGCTTACGAGGAGACAGCCGGCACTTCTGCCATACTGGGGCGTGTCGGTGGGAGATTGCTGGGAACACACCTGGAGCATATCCAGGTGCTTATTTAAAAGGGCCACCTCCCTTCAGAAGAGGACAAGAGTCGGGTGGAAAGAGGCAGTAGGCGGCCTGAAGAAGAAATGAGAAAGAGAAGGCATTGTGCTGGCCTGGACTGAGGGGTATCGGGGCTTGTGAGTACTGAACTGTGAAAAAATAATGAAAAATAAACGTGTGCTGGGTGACTTGAGCGTTTCTGCCTGTCTGTGTCCGGGGCAACGTCCACAATCTGCCAATTTTTGCTCATCAGTCTACACTGAATAACCCATAATGACAAAGTGAAAACATTGCTTTCAGGAAGTTTTGCGTATTTATTAAAAATCAAAAACTGAAATGTCCCCTTCATATAAGCATTCAGAACCTTTGCTGTGACTCTCGTAACTTGTGCTCAGGCTCACCCTTGTTGCTTTTATTCTCTTTGAAATGTTTCTAAAACTTGAATAGAGTAAACCTGTGACAAACTGAAGTGACTGGACATCATTTAGAGAGACCTGCAAGTGAAAGGTCAAACAAATCAAACTGCATGTCAGAACAAACATCAAGCCGTCAAGTCCAAGGAACTCTTTGCAGACTTACACAATCACACTGTGATGAGGTGCGGCACAGATCAGGGCAAGAGGATAAACCCACTTCTACAGGTCTAAGTGTTCCCATGAGTACAGTCAGGTCAAGTCAGGTTGGGGAGCCTGCACTGGTACAGTATGTTGCCGGACCCACCACATGACTGAACAGCTTGGAATCCTGGTTGGCAACCCCCCCAGGCAGACATGCAGTCCAGTCCCATCGTCCGGAAATGACCCTCTATGTGCAGTAGCCAGGTGTTATGTGGGCATCCCCTTGGCCTGGTCCAGCCACTCAGGTCCTCAACAATGAGGGTCCTGTGAGCCGGATCACCCTCAGGTAATCGTGCCACATAGTTGTAGTGCCGTAACTGACACTCCCTCATGATGCAGGTAATGTTCCTCATTCGGGAGTCCTTGAGCAACTGACACAAAGTCAAACCAGCGATACCCAAGGATTCTCCGAAGAGACACAGTACCAAATGAGTCCAGTCTTCATCTTAGGTCACTGGATAGCGTCCATGTCTCGCAACCGTATAACAAGACAGGAAGCACCAGGACTCTAAAGATTTGGACCTTCGTCTTTATGCAGATATCAGAAGGTCCACACACCCCTTTCCAGAGACCTCATGACCCCTCATGCTCTCCCAATCCGTAAACTGACTTCATAGGAAGAGTCATCAGAGTCGCATGAATGTCACTGCCGAGTTAAGTAAACCTCTCGACGAGGTCAACACTCTCTCCACAGACAGACACACTGGTGATGGCCGTGCCCAAGAGGTCATTAAAGGCCTGGATGTTGGTTTTTATCAGGACACTCGCAAGCCCAGACACTCAGATTCCCCACTCAGTCTTTTGAGTGCCCCGATCAGAGCCTCCATTGACTTTGTGAAGATCACAGCAAAGTCAGGATCAGTGAATCTCTCTTCACCAACTGATGCCCCACAGCTGCTGGACCCCACGACTCTGCCCATATCCCAGTCATGCAAGCACTGACCAGAGGGGGAGCAGAACACACCACTGACGAACCCCAGAGGTAACTGGGAAAAACACAAAGGGTCTTCCTCCACTCAGCCCAGCACTCACAGTACCAGTGGACAGTCCGGCCAAGATATCCAGCAACTTTGGGAAGAATCCTGCAAAGTCTCAGGATGTCCCACAGGGTCGAGTGCTTTATGAAAATTGCAAAGGCTGCAAAGAAACTCTGCTGATATTCGCCCTCAGTGCCAGGATGTGGTCGATGGTAGACCTCTTAGGCCTAAAACCAGACTGTTCCAGTCACTGGTAGGTGAGCAGGTAATCACGGATCCTATTGAGGATGACCCCAGCAAGGACCTTACTGGGCACCAAGAGCAGTGTTATCCCCCTTGTAGTTGCCTCAATCCGGATGATCACTCTTCCTTTTCCAGATAGGAACGACAAGTCCCGTTTTCCAGTCAGTTGGAATTACGCCCATCTTCCAAATGGAAGCAAAGATTGCAGCCTTCCCTACACTCAGTGGGTTCACCACCAGTGCAATCTCAGTGAGACTGTGGGGGTTCACAGCTAATTGGAGATCAGCCTCAAGAACCATGGCTTCAATAATTGTGAAATGGAAGAAGTTTGGAACCACCAGGACTCTTCCTAGAGTTGGCCTTCTGGCTAAATTGAGTAACCAGACAGGACGGGCTTTGGTCAGAGAGGTGAGCAAGAACCCATTGGCCATTCTAACAGAGCTTTGGGAGTCCTCTGGTGAGCTGGCATAACCATTTAGAAGGACAACCATCTCAGCAGGACTCCCATCAGTCAGGTATTTATGGTGGAGTGGCTAGAAGGAAGACACTCCTCAGTAAAAGACATATGAACTCTAAGTACTAAGTATGGTAAAGACCAGGAGCTGCTCATCACCTGCCTAATACCATCTTTACAGTAAAGCATGATGGTGTCATTGTCGTGCTATGGGGGTGCCTCTCAGCAGCAGGGACAGGGAGACTGGCTAGAATTGAGGGAAGGATGAATGCAGCCAAATACAGAGGGGTCCTTGAAGAAAACCTGCTCCATGGTGGACGTCACCTCAGACTGGGCCAGCAGTTCACCTTTAAGCACAACAACGGCACAAAGCATACGGCCAAGACAATGCTGGAGTGACAACAGGACAACTCTCTGTTTTCTCTCTCTCAAAGCTCAGACTTAGACCACCCAATCCCCCGATAGAACATGTGTGGGAAGACCTGAAGATTGGATAAACTGCCAAAATCCAGGTGTGCAAAGCTGGCAGAAACCTACCCACGAAAACTCAAAGCTTAAACCGCTGCGAAATGGGCTTCTAGAAAGTGCAGAATTAAGGGAATGAATAATACGGAGTAACACTTCCATGAATAATGAGATTTCAGTTTTTAATTTTTATTAAATTTTCAAACCTTTCTGAATACATGTCTTTATTTTGTCATTATGGGTCTCTGAGTATAGATTGATGGGCAAAAATGAGCAGTTTTATCCATTTCAAATTAAATGTACAAAACAAGGAAGTGTGCAGAAAGTAAAGGAGGTCTGAGTACTTTCTGTATCCTCTGCAATTTAAACCACTGATCAGTGATGAAAAAAAGAAATTAAATCCACCGTTGTATAACAACAAAATGTGAAAACTACCCAGGGGTGATTACTTTATAGACCCTGTACAGACAGATAGACAGATAGATGTGAAAGGCACTATATAATAGATAGATATTAATACTGGTATAGTTGGCAGGATGATAGATAGTGTGGCGAGCAGCTGGGGGCGGTACCCACCCGGAAGGACTGGAAGAGGGATTATGCCTCCTCCGGACAACGAGAGGGCAGCCAACCTGGTTGGTATGGGGACCACGGGAACAGAGCATGGAAGTTCAACCCAATAGGGGCCCGTGGTCACCGCCAGGGGGCGCCCATATGCCTGAGAGGCCCTGGACGTCAGCACTTCCGCCACACCTGGCAGTGCTGGGGGAAAGAATACCAGGGACACCCGGAGTGAGCTGGAGTTGGGTGGAAGAGGACGAAGCCTGTAGGAGAGGAGTGGAGGCGGTCAGGAGAAGAGAAAGGCACTGAGGAAAAGGCCTGGACTGAGGGTGATCGGTGCGGGAGTACTGGGTTGTACGTGACGCTTGTAAATATGGAAATGTGGAATAAACGTGTGTTGGTGCTTGAAACATCGGTATCTGCCTATCTGTGTCCGGGCTGTTCCCCTCAATAGATTGATATCAAAGGCACTATATAATAGATATTAATATTGGTATGTATAGATAGACATGAAAGGCACTATAAAATAGATTTTATTATTGGTATAGATAGATGTGAAAGGCACTATATAATAGATAGATATTAATATTGGTATGGTTGGCAGATAGATGTGAAAGGCACTATATAATAGACAGATATTAATATAGGTATAGTTAGCAGATACTGTAGATAGATAAGAAAGGCACTATATAAGAGACAGATATTAATATTGGTATAGTTGGCAGATAGATATGAAAGGCACTATATAATAGATAGATAGATGTTAAAGGCATTATATAATAGATAGATATCAATATTGGTGTAGTTGGCAGATAGATATTAATAATGGTATAGTTGGCAGATAGATATGAAAGTCACTATATAATAGATATTATTATTGGTATAGATAGATATGAAAGGCATTATATAATTAATAGATAGATGATAGAACATAATTTGTCCTCAGGGGGCAATTTGGCTTTTTTACACAATCTCTATAAATAAATCCATACATATATAAAAAATTGAGTATAATTCTCATTTCAATGTGTTTTTTCTGTATACGCTATAAAAATTCCACGCTACGGCTTACTGTTGTATTCTTTGTCTTCTGAAATCAGAAGAATCTTCTGAGGTCCTGACCTGGTGGTTGACCCGCACAGATGGTTAACGTTTTTTAAAGCCCACCTGAGCAGCCTACCCCTCTGTTCTTCAGTTAGTTAAAAACAAAAAAGCCGTCCTTTGTTGACATGTCCCCGCCGGCTCATGCAGACGTTTCATTTTGTTATCCTTTACCATTTCAGTTCCCGGCACTAAGCCGTCAGAAATCCATCAGGGCTGAGCTGCAAGCCTCTGCAATAATCTTCACAGAAATATATATTGCTGAAGTGAGAGCTTCCAATTATTGATTCGCAGTCCGTGTTTTCATCTTGTTGGCATTGCATTCTGTGTGCAGTTCATTGTGATGGCCTTTTTTATTTTTGACTTGATTTTATCCTGTGACTTCCCTTGAGCCAAGATAAGCAGGCAGTGTTTGGTTTTATTACAACTGCAATTTTTTTTCCAATTTATATTTTTGTACAAAACATACAGTAATAATTATTTCATTACCCCCACCCCAAAAAAAAAAACTTTGCCAATACATTTCAATTCAGCATTGTGCTTTATACAAGATATGGGTGAGAGTTTATCTTTCCTGCTTTAATTGCTGACAGCTTGGATTAACTGAGTGTTTCTGTAAGATAAATGGGATTCAGAGGAAGTCATCACCCCCAATCCCCCTACACACACACACACACACACACACACACACACACACACACACACACACACACCCCCGCTAGAGCAGCACAGAGCCTCCGCATCAGGCCTGTTGAACTTGCGCCCCCAACAGACTGAGACACCAGCGATTTTCAGTCATGTAAATTGAAATTTCATCCAATTTCAGTATGGCACACTATTGACCTGTTGTTGCCATCATCTAGAAGAGATGTTAGTGCTATTAATGCCACCCCAACCCGTCCCAACTGGACACACTCACATCCTCAGCTGCGCCTCGATATCCCGTCCCTGAAAATCTCAAACAGGAGTGATGATGAGACACACAGCCTGCATGGAGTCCAACACCCACAGTCAAAGGAAACAACGACTTAATGCCAATTATTCAGACATAACTCTTACTGCATTCATATAGCGGATGTTCTGTTTCTGACTATTATAAGTTATCATCATTATATTTTTGGTATTATTGTGGATCCATTTTGTTTGTAATATCTCTCTCATTTGTAGCCATTTTGTTTGCTGATGTTATGTCTGCTGTTGGTCATGAAGACGCGCCATTGCACTACCATGAATTTACAATATACTGTATGCTCTGTATATAATTTGTCCAAGTTTATGGATACTCACTGAAGCAAAACATTTTTGCTGTGCTTTTTAGACAGGGAAGGGTTGTCTGTTTAGATTCTTGAGCTTTTTGCTTTATCCTACAACTTTGATTTTTTTTATTCTACATTTTGCGTTTTGTCAGTTGGCTTCAGTGTTCTTACCTTTCACCCGTTCCATTGCTGTTCATCTGCTTCCTTCATAAACTGAATTTATCTCTTGGTCTGTTCACAAATTTGTCAGTCTTTGACTCTCCATTTGTATTTGGTAGAATTACAATCAGTTGTCCAGTCATTCATTTTCTTGTTTTGTAGATGAAGACAAGCTGTCTAGAAGAAAAAGTATCGTTGATACGGTGTCGATCCAAGTGGACATCCTCTCTGGAAACAACCAGCCAGACAAGGTGAGGTGCAGAGTGGACAAGGAAGGGTGGGCTTTAAATAGAGCCCCTCATAATCAGCTGTCTCTATGTCTGTCTGTTATATAGTGCCTTTCATATCTATCTATCTATCTATCTATCTATCTATCTATCTATCTATCTATCTATCTATCTATCTATCTATCCTTTCCATCTGTGGAATCTCTGTCAGTCGATTACTTTGGTCTGGGTGGGCGTGGTTGTTGGTTGCGGGTCCACTTCCTTCGTGGAGGGTCTCTGTGAGTATTTTCTCGTTTTTCTTTTATTTATCTTTCTTTCTTATCAGTTTAATGTATCAAGATTTTTTTACTGATCTGCCATTTATTTAAAAGTCTATTGTTTTTTGCTAGTGGTTGTTGTAATAGTCGGACCCAAGCAAAGGTTCCAGGAATTAACCCATGAAAATTTGAACACCTTTCCAGAAAAAACGGAATTAAGGTGGTTGTGAACCCGATGGTCTCTATTGAAGCGTGTGTTGTTGAGATGGCGAAAAGAGTAGGCTGTGGGAATGTGAAGTCTGCCTCTCGCATGAACAAAACGGTCGTGGTGTTTTTGAGCGATAAAGCTATGGTGCATACTCTAGTGCAGGAGGGCCTGGTGATAAACGGCTCGCTAGTCCCGGTGCTGCCTTTATCGACTCCTGCTAAATGAGTTATAATTTCAAATGTTCCATCTTTTTTGAAAAATGAGGTTTTATTAAGTGAACTTCGTAGATATGGTGAAGTCATATCAGACTTGGTAATGATACCGCTTGGCTGCTGTTCTCCGGATTTAAAGCATGTCGTGTCTTTCAGGAGACAGGTGTACATGTTACTAAATAACATAAAATACTAATAAATAAATGCAAGGAGCTTGATGTGGCCTTGAAATTTAAAGTAGAGGGTTATGAATATATTGTATTCATCTCTACAGAATTAAGGAAATGTTTTAAGTGTGGTCAGACAGGGCACAAAGCGAATCAGTGCAAGCAAGGTGAGATGGCAGACAACTCGGATATGCCGGGACCGTCTGGTGAGCACAGAAAGCCCCGTAATAGCACTTCGGGCAATGAAGAGAATGAGTCTGTGATTAGTGATTCAGAAATGGCAGATCAAAGTTATTAAGATCATGAAGATCAGGTTGAAGATCAGGGTGAAATAACAGTGGTACAAAGTATCACAGCAGGCCTGGGACATGAAGCAGGGGAGCCGTAAGTGTCCAGCAGAGAGCCTGCGATGAAACAAAAACAGATGGCTGAAATGGTTATGGGCGCAGCAGCTAATGCCGGTCAGATTTGTGAAATTACTGAGAATAGGAAGGCTGAAGTCGGCCATGAAGAGGAGGAGGAGGTATCTAAAGTGGCACCAGGGGTTGAATGTTGTAAAGATGACTCTGCTGCGCATCTCCACAAGACACCCACTGAGAGTGCTGCCGCTCCAGAGACGAGCCCAAGAGATGCGCCTTCTTAAGAGGTGGCGGAGGAGAGCGCGCTGGCTGTGCAGGCATTGACTGATGAAATAACACAACAGACGGAGAAATGCTTATTGAAGATGGAAACGGTGAACACGGTTTGGTGAAGCCGGTAACCAGGAAAAGAAAGGAGCAAACAACCAGTGGTGGACATGCCAAGAAGAGCACGAAAACTGAAAGTGTAGAGGCCGCCGCTGCTAGTGATCTGCAGCAGACAGACGACACTGACAGCACAGTGAGAGAGGATGGAGGGGAGGACAGCAATGAATCTGACCCATCGATCAGAGTAGATCTGTCATCTCACTCGAGCTTACGCGAGGCTTACAGCACAGAAAGCATTTTGTGTTTTCTAGAGTTTTTAGAAGGGAAGCGCGGGGTCAGCATAGTTGAACATTTTCCTTATCTTCATCTGTTTCTGAGCTCAGCGAAGCAAGTGCGGCGGCGGGCTGCTGAACTAGGCATGACCTCCAAAAAGAGAGTCCGCTTATAGAACATTATCAGCAAAGTGAAACGATCTTTAGAAGCGCAATCATGATGGCAGTTTTAATGCGTTTCCCCATTTCTTTGGTTAACTTAGTGTTGTTGATCGCTACCCTATTTTTCTGTGCGATGCCTGTTTATTCCCTATACTCTTTAAAAGTAAACGGCTGCAGACATTTAGTAAAAAGAACGGCGCTATTTGAGCACTTAGTGCAAAAAAGATTTAACATGGCCTTCCTTCAAGAGACTCGCACTGACGAGGCTAATCAGTCTGACTGGCACAGAGAGTGGCCAGGGGTGGCACATCTAAGTCATGGCTCCAACCTCAGTGCGGGAGTTGCAATCCTTTTTTCTAAAAGTTTTGTACCTGACAGTGCGGTTTGTACGGAGTTAATCCAGGGGAGGCTGCTGAAGGTAGAAGCGCAGCTGGGGGAGAAGAAGTGGGTGTTTATTAACGTGTACGCCCCAAATGCAGGGACCGAGAGAACTCACTGCTTCTCAGTTTTAAATGATGGACATGTGACGATGATGAGCTGGTGTTTGTGGGGGGCGACTTTAATTGCACAGAGAATGCGCAGCTGGACAGAAATGGACTAGAACCGCACCCGGGGTCCGTCCAATCACTGGTGTCTGTGTTCACCAACGATAATCTTATTGATATTTGGAGAGAATTTCATCCGGGGGTCTGGCAATATACGTGGGTGAAGGGCTCAGCTGGGCTGCTTTCTATGGCTCGACTTGACAGATTTTACATCCACAAACATCACAAGAATCTCATAGCTAACTGCTCCATTCTTCCAACTGGCTTATCTGATCACGGTCTTGTTTCCCTTCAAATCTCTTTTCTCTCTGCTCATTCTGTCAAGTCCTACTGGCACTTTAATAATAATCTACTGAAAGACCCCCATTTCATCAAATGTTTCAAATACTTCTGGAATCAATGGAGATGGAAAGAGAGGCAATGGTGGGATTGCTCAAAAACCGAGATGCGAGTATTGTGCCAACAATACACCGAGCAGACCACCAGGGATGTGAATGCGGCCATTTCTGAACTGGAGAAGGAGATCGAAGAACTTCATTCAGTTTTATGTACGAACTTTGACGGCAGCACTTTTGAGTCCCTTAAAACAAAGAAACAATTATTGATGGACCTTATGGACAAGAGAGTCAATGGCGCACTCGTCCTCTCGAGAATGCAGTCGCTCACTCAGATGGACGCTCCCACACAATTTTTTTTTAAACTGGAAAAAACAATTGGCCAAAGCAAGACCATTAACTGTTTAAAGAATCACAAAGGTCAAGACCTGCTAGAGCCTGAAGCCCTTCGATCCTGGGCACACCAGTTTTACCAGCAACTGTTTTCTGCGGACGTTGCAGAGGTGCCTTTAGAGTCGTCATGTTTTCTCCAGGACTTACCTCAGGTTCCGGACGGAGAGAAGGACATCTTGGAAACTACGATCTCTCTGGATGACTTGACCACAGCTTTGAATGGGCTGAACATTGGAAAATCCCCAGGAATCGATGGGTTCCCTGTTGAGTTTTTTAAAGCCTTTTGGTCTCACCTTGGCACTGATCTGGCAGAGGTTTTCTGTGAAAGTCTGCGAATGGGTGAACTGCCTCTTTCCTGTCGCAGGGTGGTAATCACACTAATCGCAAAGAAAGGAGACCTCACGGAGCTAAAGAACTGGCGTCCAGTGAGCCTGCTGTGTGCTGATTACAAGATCTTCTCCAAGGCCCTGGCTAACCGGTTAGGAAGAGTCATGGCGAGTATCATGAACCCCGAGCAGACATACTGTGTCCCCAACAGGTGTATTCTGGACAACATCTTCTTAGTTTGGGATGTGATTGATGCTGCCAGGCACTTTGGGTTTGACGCTGGTCTTTTATCACTGGATCAGGAGAAGGCGTTTGACAGGGTGGACCACAATTACCTTTTAGCAGTGCTGAAGGCCTTTGGCTTTGGACCTTCGTTCATTCGGCACATTGGACTCTTATATCACAACGTGTTTAGTGTCATCAAACTTAATGGAACACTAACTGCCCCCTTCAAGGTTACCAGAGGGATACGTCAGGGCTGCTCTCTGTCCGGTATGCACTTCTCGCTCTCCATCAAGCCGCTACTGCAACAGATTCGCATCCGCCTTCAAGGTCTGAACATCCCTCAGTGCCCAAATTTACAGCTCAAGGTGGTCACGTATGCGGATGACTTGACAGTGTTTATCTGCCATCCTGGAGACATCACGGCGCTGAAATATTGTCTGAATGAATTCGAGAAACTGTCATCTGCAAAAATTGACTGGGATAAAAATAATGCATTTTTAATTGGCAACTGGAGGGATGGGGACCCACTGGGCCTGCCTGGTGGTCTTAAGTGGAACAGGAGAGTCTTCAGATACCTGGGGGTGTTTTTAGGACAGGGAGGCATAGCTGAGGAAAACTGGGCAGACTGGGTGGAAAAAGTTCAAGCCAGACTGAAGAAATGGAAATACCTTCAAAAGGAGATCTCCTGTCGAGGCAGGGTCCTCATTATTAATAACTTAATAGCCTCCATGTTCTGGCATAAGTTACAGTGTGTTGACCCCCCAATATCTGTCCTCGGATCCATCCAGGGCATTATTTTAGATTTCTTTTGGGATGGCCTACATTGGGTGAAGCCAAGTGTCCTGTATCTGCCTGTAGAAGAGGGTGGTCAGGGACTCATTGACTTGTTGAGCAAGATGGAGGTCTTTAGGTTGCAGGATTTACATCGGCTCTTATACGGCCCTGAGCACCTGCCATGAAGACAGCTGGCCTTTGCCTTATTTCGTGGGGTAAGGGGCTTAAATTTTACTAAACATTTTTTTTTCTTACACTCTGCCAACGTTGTTGGGTCTGACTTGCCAGAATTCTATCAATCTGCACTTCAGGTCTGGCACAGAAAGCTCAGGAGAACCAGGCTAAATCTGGAGAATATTTTTTGGTTCTTGGAAGAACCTTTAGTATGGAATCCTCTTTTAGACTGTCCGTTATTGTTTCCTGAATCATTCGTATCAATTCTTTTAAACAAAAGAATTTTGAAAATAAGACATTTGATACTAACATGAGGTGCTGGCACACCCCTGCACACTTAGCGACAATCCTGGGGATCAGATCAATACGCCTGGTTGACATTTTTCACAGTCAAGTACAAACAGCACTGCGGAGGTCAGGTGCGAGTTCTCTGTGTGCCGAGTACTTCACAGGTGAGGGGACACCTGAGGCAGAGATGGCATTGCCCGCCGTTATCGTGAGACCAAATGTCACTGACCACACTGACAGACATGGACACCTTCTCAAGTTTGGTACTCTGGTCGAGAAAGACTTTGAACTGTTTAACAAAAAAAAACTGTATAAACTGTGTGTCAAAGTGACATTTTATAATCAACTGAAAGAGTTGCCAGATACACTGTGGAGGAAAGAACTGCAGGTCTCCGAGAACATCACACCATCATGGAGGGCTTTTTATAAACTCCCATTGCAGAAAAGACTTGGGGATCTGCAGTGGAGGATAATGCACTCGGCCTTAGCCACAAACTCATTTTTGAATATAATTAACGCTTCAGAGACTGACCAGTGCCCGTTCTGTGACACGAGGAAGACCATCTTTCACCTCTGCATTCACTGTGAACGGCTGAGGCCGTTGTTTATTTTCTTAGCAGGTCTACTTAGTGGTTTTGGGTTTAAGTTCTCAAAAATTAGTTTTGTCTTTGGTATTACATATAATCAAAAAAATAGGAATAAATGTGTTATTGGGAATTTCCGCTTAGGACAGGCCAAGTTGGCAATCTTAAAAACGAGGAGAAATAAAGAGAAAACCTCATGGGGACCAACGCTCTGCTGCTCTTCAAAGTTTTAATTAAAAGTCGACTGAAACTTGAATTCATGTACCACAAGCTAACGAACAATTTAGAAATGTTCAGCGACATGTGGGGGACACGACAGGTACTGTGTGCTGTGGAGGGGGGCGAACTGGTGATCAACTGGGAATGAAAAGTATTGGTAGGCATCAACAACATGTTTTTTATTAATGTGCGGAGTAGGAGGAGTGTAAAGGGGGGAGTAGTGGTGGTAGTCTGATATATACTTTTTGTTTTATCCTGAATTTTGGGCTTGATTGTCTTTTGACTGTGTATATTGTTAATATTTTTTTTTTTATGTTCACAATAACGGTCATTTTAAAAAAAATATCTATCTATCTATCTTAAACTAGACATTAAGCCTGTTACAATAACGGGCACTAGAACAGTAGTGCATAAACATTATTAGGAACAGTCTATATTAAATGTCTATATTAAATGTGGCTGTAATATGCGTCACTGTATTGTGTGCCTTTAATTTTCTCTCTCAGTAATACTGGTTTGTATTTCCGTAAAATGCCTGTAAATTTCTCTGACAGTAATACAGTGGAACCTCGGTTCACGACCATAATTCGTTCCAAAACTCTGGTCGAAACCCGATTTGGTCTTGAACCGAAGTAATTTCCCCCATAGGATTGTATGTAAATACAATTAATCTGTTCCAGACCGTATGAACTGTATGTAAATATATATATTTTTTTAAGTTTTTAAGCACAAATATAGTTAATTATACCATAGAATGCACAGCGTAATAGTAAACTAAATGTAAAAACATTGAATAACACTGAGAAAACCTTGAACAATAGAGAAAAGTAACCTTGCAAGAGTTCACGCTACAGCGTTACGAACCGCTCGCTAAAAACACTTTTTTTTGAGTTTTAAGCACAGGGGAAAAAATGAACATTTGAAAAATCCGTAATTTAATAAACAACCAAGAAAAGTAACATTGCAACAGTGCACGCGCGTGCCTGTGTGTGTGTTTCTCTCGCGCGCCTGTGTGTTTGTGTGCGCTTCTCTCACGCGCCTGTGTGTGTGTGCGTCGCTCTCTCTCGTGCCTGTGCGTCACGCTCTCTCTCTCTCTCTCTCTCTCTCTCTCTCTCTCTCTCTGCACAGGGAATGCGCAGGGACAGACTGAACACATGAGGCCCTGCGCATGCGCACTTCACCAGAAGACACACACACATGGACACCTGGACGCACACAGGGGTTTTATTAAAGAGGATAGTGCCTTTCATATCTATCTATCTATCTATCTATCTATTATATAGTGTCTTTCATATTTATCTATCTATCTATCTATCTATCTATCTATCTATCTATCTATCTATCTATCTATCTATCTATCTATGTTATATAGTGCCTTTCATATCTATCTATCATATAGTTTGAAGCCCTTCTCCTTCTTAGCTCCTGATGTTCAAATAATTTGACTTACATCGTTTACCGTAAGTCTGGGCACATCTTGAAGCAAACGAGTGAAAATCGCCATAGAAGTCTGCTTTGATATCAGCACTGGGGTCCGACAGAGAGTGTGCATATAGCCAATTGAATTAATCTATGCAACTTTCTCTCCTGTCTTTTCGGTTCCCTTTGTTTAATTGCTTGGGGTTACAGATTCAAAAGAAAAGATTAAATATTGAAGTACAATAGCAACCAACAGAGACGCAGAAGCGAGATGACGCAGAATGAAGAATAGAGCCTATTGCAGCATAAATGTGTTGTGAATTGTCCAATTTTTAGGTTTTTATACGTTTTCCAATGGGGTTTTCTTTTATTTTAAGCTTAAGTTTGGTATTTTTCAAGTTGAAGTTTTTTCTTCACAAATATGGTATGTATGGTTTGCCACGTGAAATTGTGTTCTAAAATTAAACATTTTCTATACATTTTAAAAAGTACATTGCCAGTCTTGTCAGAGCCTTACAAGGACACAAGATAGAAAATAACAGTATAAAAACTTGCCGAATACGTCCTCTTTGAGTTTCGATAAAAGAAATAGTTCACGTTGTCCATTTGCAGTTGTTCTTAACTTGTCTCGCCTTAAGATGCTTGCCTAGCAATTCTAAATGATGAGCCCCCGTGTGCTAAATCTGGCTTTGTGTTAACAGTACATGTGAGAAGAAAAGATAAGCTTTAAAATATTTGCACAGAGCACAGTGACATATTAAACTTATATTCTGATTACAGTTGTTAGGGGCGGAGTCACCGAGGTCGCGACCGTAGCGTCAATCAAACAACAGGTTAAGGGTCACTTCCTTATCTACGTTTGTGGGTAGAAAACTACCTGTTGTCTCTTTAATTCTTTTTTATTGTATTTTCTGTTTCTAACCCTTGCTGTAACATTTTTGACCTTAGTTTTTAATTCTTGTTTTGCTACTTTAGCTTAAGTTTTTTTTTTTTTTTTTTGATCTACTGATTTCGACCGTCACTACAGTTTATTTGCATCTCTTCTTCCGATCTCATAAAATCGTTCTGCACTTCCTGCAACAAAATAAAGTGTTGACTGGTCCAGGTGATTCATTTGTTATTTTTGAAAAAGAGGGGTTTATATGTTAAATTGTGTCTCTATGTTTAATTTATTTATCTATTTTTCTTTCCATAGGCAAGAATAGCTGAAGAAATAACATTTGAAGCTCTAAAGAAAGCAATTGGTAAGAACAGAGACAAGGAATACTGTTTGTTCCACATCATTATTTATAAAGTGGAGGGTATTATTAACACCACCTTTATTTGACATGACTTGTATAATATGTTGGGCGGCACAGTGGCACAGTGGTAATGCTCGTGCCTCGCAGTAAGGAGACCTGGGTTCGCTTCCTGGGTCCTCCCTGAGTGAAGTTGGCATGTTCTCCCTGTGTCTGTATGGGTTTCCTCAGGGTGCTCCCGTTTCCTCCCACAGTCCAAAGACATGCAGGTTAGGTGAATTGGCGATCCTAAATTGTCTCTAGTGTGTGCTGGGTGTGCGTGAGTGCCCTGTGGTGGGCTGGTGCCCTGCCCAGGGATTTGTTCCTGCCTTGCACCCTGTGCTGGCTGGGATTGGCTCCAGCAGACCCCCGTGACCCTGTGTTAGGATATAGCGAGTTGGAAAATGTCTGACTATATAATATGTTTAATTTTACTGTATATTATAGTGGGCAGGCAATTCTAGTGTGACAATGAAGAAGTCATTTAATAGCCCAGGTATCGTCTCCAGTGTATTTATTGTCTGTCAGATGTCGTGGCTTATAACATCATCATTTATTTGAGTGTGGGGTCTCTCTTTTCCTACATGCCCTACTGTACATGTTCAACTTTAGACCAATTTCCAATCTATCGTTCTTAGCTACAATAATCGGGAAAGCAGTTATTTCCACAAATAGATATTTTTCCGAATGAAAATGACGTACATGAATAAAATCCAGTCAGGTTTTAGATGAGGCGAAACAGCATTTGTGAATGTCATGAACAACTAGACGATTAAAAAGAGACACAAATAAAGCTTCTGTTCTGGAACCCTTAGATTGAGCGCTGCATTTGATACCAATGATCATGAAATGTTGCTTAGAACATCGAGATGGCATTTCTGGAGCTGTCGTCCACTGAACACATGAAACGTATTTAACCAGGAGACAGTGGGTGGTTGGATTAGATGAATGTTAATGGGAGAGACCTGGAATTTTATGCAGAGTTCCACAGGGCTCTGTTTTTGGACCACTTTTATTCTCATTCTGCATGCTGTGATTGAGTCAAATTATTCATAAGCATTGAGTCAAATTCCACAGCTATGCGGAAGATACCCAGCTCTACATATCTGTAGCTGATATCGATATGCTAAATTCCTTAATTTATGCTGTATCTTGTATTATTAACTGGATGAATATGATAAACGAATAGATAAATGAAATCTTTATTATTGGTACTGAACAAAATACAAGCAAAGAAGTAAGCAGACTGTGAAATTTGGCAAAACACAAGTTAGAAAGCTTGGAGTGATCCCTGAGGCTGACCTAACATTCAAACCCCACATTAGCAATATAACAAAAATGGCCTTTTTATTATAATTATTAAACATTTCTGTAGTTGAGCTCAGTACTGCATAGTCTGGTAAATGTGTTTAACATGAATAAAACCTTGGCTGCAAACTCCATTCAAACGATTTGAAATTATTTCATTGCCATTTCACAGACACCACAGGAATGGAGGAGCAAGAGAAAGAGAAGCGACGGCAAGTAATTGAAAAGTTTCAGAAGGCTCCCTTTGAAGAGATTGCAGCACAGTGTGAAATCCAGGTGGGCATTATTGTCCTTGTGTAGGTTGAATCCTGATATAAAGTCCATTTGTGTTTACACCCTTTAAGTAAAATTGAACACCAGATGGAATTACAGGGCAACACCTGCTCAGTCAGTGACGCCACATTTTATGTGCCATGTAGCTCCTTTCAGTGACGTGCTTGATGCTGGAATTCTGGTGGGGCCATTCAAGAAATTTCCTTTAAGTGTGGAGAGTCCTCTGTAATGTTTGTAGTAATTTTACTAAGTAATAACATCAGCACCTTATTTCTCCTAAGTTTATTGAGACAGGCAAGTTAATACGCCATATACACCCCAAACATCAATCAGATAATAAGATGCTGGTGTCTTGTTAGCATTGAGTGATATCACATCATCGGGCTACCCTCTGAGAGTGAAATCATCTGAAACAAATACGGCAGGAGGCTTTAAAATGTTAGATAGCAAGGCTTTAATTTTACTTATCTATCTATCTATCTATCTATCTATCTATCTATCTATCTATCTATCTATCTATCTATCCACACATTAGTTATATATCTATAACTTAGTTATATATCTATTAGTTATATATAGTGCCTTTCACCTATCTATGTATCTATCATACAGTGCCTTTCATTTCTATCTATCTATCTATATATCTCTGTCTATCTGTCTGTCTGTCCATTATGTAGTGTGTTTCATATCTATCTATCTATCTATCTATCTATCTATCTATCATATAGAGCCTTTCAGATCTATCTAAATATCTAATTATTTATCTGTCTGTCTGTCCATTATATGGTGCCTTTTACCTATCTCTCTATCATATAGTGCCTTTCATTTCTATCTATCTATCTATCTACACATTAGAGTCATTCATTCTTAATAATTTTAGTATTTAATAATTATTATTATTAAATACTAAAACACTATATACTATCTGTCATATAGCACCTTTCAGATCTCTCTATCTATCTCTGTCTGTCTGTCCATTATATAATGCTGTCATATAGTGCCTTTACATCTGTCTATCTAATTATTTATCTGTCTGTCTGTCTGTCCATTATATGGTGCCCTTCACCTATCTCTATATCATATAGTACCTTTCATATCTATCTATCTATCTATCTATCTATCTATCTATCTATCTATCTATCTATCTTATGAAATTTGCAAGCCTTTCTGAAAGCATGCATTCCCTTTGTCATTATGGGTTATTGAGTGTAGACTGATGGGCAGAAATGGCAGTTTTGTCCTTTAAAATAAAGTATACACCAAGTGAAAGAGTCTGAATTCTTTCTGGCCCCTCTCTCTGTCTGTCTGTCTGTCTGTGTATCAGCCTGATTGATTAACTGATTAGTGTGTCTGACTGCAGCTTGAAGTGCAATAATTCAATTTCTGTTATATTTTCCTTTTCATTTCATTTTTAGGCAAACCAACTACATAATAAACTGGCAAAAATATTTGAGTTGACAATCCGGTAAGTGTGATTATTTCCATTGTGTTTTCTTTTTTCTTATTTGTCTTTTTATTTACGTTTACAGTTTTATTTTTGTTTTTCTTTTTAATCACTTAAATCAAAATATGGCTAATGCATCTATTTGTAAGTTAGTGTAAAGTATTACATGTAGGAAGTAAAAATATGAGGTTTGAATGCACAATGGTCTGAAAACTGAAAGTCGACCTTATGAGAAGGATGTAGGAGTCGCAGTGGACTCGACACTATCATCTGCCAGACAGCGTTCAGAAGCCATTAAGAAGGCTAACAGAATGTCAGGTTATATAGCGCCTTGATGTCACAGGAGGTTCTGCTCAACCTTTATAACACACTGGTGAGGCCTCATCTGGAGTACTGAGTGTAGTTTTGGTCTCCAAGGTACAAAAAGGACATAACAGCACAAGAGAAGGTCCAGAGAAGAACGACTAGGCTGATTCAGGGCTACAGGGGATGAGTTACGAGGAAAGAGTAAAAGAGCTGAGCCTTTTCAACATAAGCAAAAGGAGATGAAGAGGAGACCTGACTGAAGTGTTTAAAATTATGAAGGGGATTAGTGCAGTGGATTGAGACGGTGACTTTAAAATGAGTTCACTAAGAACACGGGGACACAGTACATTTCATAAAAACATTAGGGAGTTTTTCTTTACACAGGAAGCTACAGACACATGAAGTAAGTGACCAAGTAGTGGGTAAACAGTAGGACTTTAGGGACCTTCTAAACTTCAATTTGATGTAATTTTAGAAGAATTAAGTGGAAAGGACTGGCAACCTTTGATGGGCTGAATGGATTGTTCTAATGTTCTAATATGATTTCAAAATAAACAAAAAATCATGGTGGGAGGTTTGGAATGCTGTGCTTTGAACGATTTCTAAGAGTAACCAGTGAGAAAACTTCAGAAGAAAAGCTCTTTATAGTATAGAAACCATTAATTTTTTTAACCAAATGTTTGAATGTAAAATGTGTTTTAAAATAGTAAGAATTTTCCCCTGCATGTCTACAATAAATTTTCATTTTTCCTTTTTGCTTTTGGCTGTTTATAATCCTCAGTCTCTCTTCCATTCAAGACTGCAGTCGTTACAGGAAACGTGATGTTGAAGCCAGACGTGTAATTCATATCGCCTGAGACAACCATGAATTGTGCTTAAAACTGGGTGGGATCAGACAGACAGCTCATTGAGTGTCACATTTCTTAACTAATTCAATGCCTTATGAAGGCGGTGCTCAAAGTAAGGGCAGGGATTTTGAACTGCAAAAGATCAGAGGTGCATCCTGGTCTGATAACCTTCTGATTATGTCCTCTAAAAACCCTATTAGACATATAAATGTGGCAGAAAACACCATTGCATGTTTTAAAAATTAACCTAAGCTTTTGCAAAGGAAAACACTTTTCTGTGGGGCATCTGTTGGTGAAGAAAGATTCACTGATCTTGACTTTGCTGATGATGCTGTGATGTTTGTGGAGTCAACGGAGGCTCTGATCAGGGCACTCGAGAGACTGAGTGAGGTGTCTGAGTGTCTGAGCTTGTCAGGGTCCTAATATAAAACCAAAGAGCCAGACCTTTAATGACTTCTTGGGCACGGCCATCAGCAGTGTGCCTATCTGCAGAGAGAGTGTCAAACTCATCGAGGGGTTTACTTACCTCGGCAGTGACATTCATGTCTCTGGTGACTCTTCCTATGAAGTCAGTAGACGGATTGGGAGAGCATGGTGGGTCATGAGGTCGTTGGAAAGGGGTGTGTGGCGCTTCCAATATCTACACAACAGGACGAAGGTCCAAGTCTTTAGAGTCCTGGTGCTTCCTGTCTTGCTATTTGGTTTGCGAGACATGGACGCCATCCAGTGACCTAAGACGAAGACTGGACTCCTTTGGTACTGTGCCTCTCTGGAAAATCCTTGGGTACCGTTGGTTTCATTTTGTGTTGCTCATGGAGTCCTGAATGAGGCACATTATGGCAATATGGCCATGTGGCGCATTTCCCCAAGGGTGATCCAGCTTGTAAGATCCTCTTTGTTGGGGACCCGTGGCTGGACCAGGTCAAGGGGTCGCCCACGTAACTCCTCTCTGCGGTAGATAGAGGGTAATTTCCTGGAGGGTGGGACTGGACCGCGTGTCTGTCTGGGGGGGGGTTGCCAACCGGAGTCCCGAGTTGTTTCGTCATGTAGTGGGTGAGGCAACGCACTGTACCAGTACATGCTCCCCAATTTGACTTGACTTGTTCAACATTTCTTGCCTCTCATCTCCTGTCATCCTACACTTACACAGATCTTTGTAGTCACGGATCACACATGAAATGCATGTGTTCCAAATAACGATTTACAGTATTATTTACCCTCTAAAGCTCCCAGTACCTCACTCACAGATAATCAAGGCTTGAGCTGAGAGAAGTTTTTGCTCGTTCTGTGGCGGTGGGGAGGATGGGATAACTTGCTGCTTATGCTAATCGATACATTTACAAAACAAAAGACGCTGACAGAGTGGTGTGAACAGATTTAAGGTGGGCTGGGGTTGCGAGTTTTTTCGTAGGCTCTGGTAATTCTAGTGTTAATGTAATACTCTGAGAAGATGCTGAGGGCATTGGATATAGTCTCTTTTGGATATCTTGGAAGGAAACAGACTGGGAGGCTAAGCAGAGGTCATCTGCGTAAATGAACCTCCTAATGTTGGTGAGCGCAGGCTGGTCATTGGTATAGATATTGAACAGAATGGGAGAGCCGGCACTGAACCTTGTGGAAGTCCGTGTTTCTGATTCTTCCTTCCTTTCCATCAGAAATACAGCAGAGTATTAAGAACGTTCCATTAACACGTTAGCTTTTCTGCCGGAATAGATGGACAAGTGTCTAAGTGGGTGTCTAGGTATCCATTTGGTGTCCATTTGGTTATTAAGGTTAGGAAGAAAAATGTAAAACTAGGGAAAACATTTAGAAGAAGGGTAAGAAAAAAATCGAATAACAAGTAAGGATCCAATCTTAAGAAAATTGGGCTTGATCAACCTTTTCTGTTGTCCGAAGTTACATGGTGGCAACAGCAGCATAGCAGTGATTTTCTTGTATCCACTCAGGCCAAGTGAATGAGGCTTATTGCTGCAAATCTAGTGACTGATAACTTTGCATGGATGGGTTAAAATGACAATAAAATAAACATTAAGTCAATGTGTAAAATGGGAAATCAAAAGCCCCAACCAGACCGGTACTATAACGACCACCACCACATTTTCTCCCAGCAGAACACTGGGACTAAGTGTGGGCAGATTGACAAGCAACGGCAAGAGGAAACTGCGAAAATGGGTGGCAATATCTGATGAGGGACGGGTGTAAATTATTATACTAAACCAAATGGTCAACCCATGCATCAAATAAAAACCAAGAGGGTTACGTTGATTACTATTTCCTCTAGGGGTCGCTTATTCCACCTGGAATAAGTTCTTTTTAACTGTGGCGTTTTAAGTAACCCGAAACTATCTACAGTACAGGCCAAAAGTTTGGACACACCTCCTCACTCAATGTGTTTTCTTTATTTTCATGACCATTTACAGCACTCCATCACTCTCCTTCTTGGTCAAATAGCCCTTACACAGCCTGGAGGTGTGTTTGGGGTCATTGTCCTGTTGAAAAATAAATGATCGTCCAACTAACCTGACTTCTGCACAACACAACTGCTGGTCCCAACCCTATTGATAAAGCAAGAAATTCCACTAAATAACCCTGATAAGGCACACCTGTGAAGTGAAAACCATTTCAGGTGACTACCTGTTGAAGCTCATCGAGAGAATGCCAAGAGTGTGCAAAGCAGTAATCAGAGCAAAGGGTGGCTATTTTGAAGAATCTAGAATATAAAACATGTTTTCAGTTATTTCACCTTTTTTTGTTAAGTACATAACTCCACATGTGTTCATTCATAGTTTTGATGCCTTCAGTCATGAAAATAAAAAAAACACATTGAATGAGGAGGTGTGTCCAAACTTTTGGCCTGTACTGTAGATATAATGTAAAAAGGAGATATCCCTCCTATAGTGATATGGCGGTAAGAAATCACATAAGAGAAAATAACTTTCCTTAATGACGATTTACGCGGCATTACAAACGAAGGAAGCCAAATGGCAAGACAATTACCCAGGTGGGATCTCGATGTTTACAGTCTGCCATTTTTCATCGCTGCGATGGAAGGATTTTCAGGACGGATGATGTTATCACCCATCCGTCCGTCAGCTTCGAGGTGTTTGGCTGCTGTCCAAGTCTTTTATACTGTTTTCTCCACGTGTAGGCCCTTACTTAGGTTCCAAACAAGGCAAGGAGTGGATTCAATTTCATCTCTAGCATACAGAAATAGTTCAATGCCCATTTTCATAGTTGTACCTTTCTCTCTTCAAATGCTTGCCTAACAGTTGTAAATGCTGAGAGCCCCTGTGTGCTATGTGAGTGGATTTATAAAATAATTTTTGTACAGAGCACAGTGACATTAAACTTATATTCTGATTACAATTACTTAGATTTTAACCCATCTTAGAGTGGTAACGTAGCGAGTCTTGATATGTATAAAATCCAATGTCTGTCTGTCTGTCCGCTTTTCACAAGAAAACTATTTAACGGGTTTAGATCGCCTTTTTTTCTATAATTTGCTTGAACATTCCGATTGATTTTGCAACTTCTCTCATCGCGCTAAGTATCATAGTTCGCTTTCGTTACTGATTTATTTGCGTGAATCAGAAAGAGACGCAGCAGTCCAAGGGGAGGGGATGGGGGCGGGGCCCTCCTCACTCACGAGCCAGCCTCGGAACGTACCTTACCTTAGCTAGTGAACGAGAGAACTACCATATATACTCGCGTATAAGTCGGGTCTTGAAACCCCAAAAATCTATCATAAAATCACACCCCGATTTATATGCCCATTCAAAAATGCGACGCATTTTTTGCTTCCTCCAATCCCACACCAGTTTCTCAGACACATCGAATTTTGCTGCAGCAGCGCAGTTACCAATTTCTTTCGCCACTTCAATGACTTTTCATTTAAAACCAGCTTCATATTTTCTTCTGATTGAACGCTCCATTGTAGATAAGGGATTCTGTTATGATAAAGGTGTATGAGAGTGTGAGATACACAAAAAACACAAAACAGTGCAAACGTCGTTTCGGAATAGTTTGCGTATTACTGTGTGGTCATGTAGGCACAATAAATAGAAAAAAAAATGGCTGAGTGCTCCGTGGTTACTCTCTCAGGTGGGCGTTAGCATGTCGTATGGACCAATCTTGGACCAATAACGTGAGTTTTCCGCATTCGACTTATACGACCGACATTATAAAATACCAGAAAGCATACGGTAAAATCAAGCCCCAATTTATTCGTGGGAGAACTTAAACACAAGTATATTCAGTACTTAACAGATTTAGATCTTTTTTTTTTTTTTCTTCTAGAGTTTGCTTGAACATTCCGGTTGATTTTACAACTTCTCACGTCACGCTAGGAATCGTAGTTCACTTGCAGGAGCAATATATTCATGCTAATCCAAGACAGAGGCCATGGGCTGAGGGGAGGGGGAAGCGTGAAGTCAGGAGTGGAGAGTCGGTCTACCTCTTTGTTTTGGAGCGCAACTTGCCCTCCGCGTAACTATCGATAACTTTTTGTGTATTCATTTTTAAAGTTTGTCTTGTTTCACTACTGTGCGGGCGGAGCAGCCTAGTAGGAGATAAAACAGAATCTTCCCATATCTGTGCAGTTTTGTAAATCTAACATTCTATTGAACAGAATCGAATTCATAACTTTTATGGACAGAATTTCTAGGCGCAGCCAAGGTGTTGAGGGGGGTCCGGTTTGGTGGACTCAGGATTGGGTCACTGCTTTTTACAGATGATGTTGTCCTGTTTGCTTCATCAAGCCATGATCTTCAGCTCTCTCTGGATCGGTTCGCAGCTGAGTGTCCGAGACCGTGGTCCTCAGCCGGAAAAGGGTGGAGTGCCCTCTCAGGATTGGGAGCGAGATCCTGCCCCAAGTGGAGGAGTTCAAGTATCTCGGGGTCTTGTTCACGAGTGAGGGAAGAATGGAGCGTGAGATCGACAGGCAGATCGGTGTGGCGTCCACAGTCTGTCATGGTGAAAAAGGAGCTGAGCCGTCTCAATTTACCAGTCGATCTACGTTCCTACCCTCACCTATGGTCATGAGCTATGGGTAGTGACCGAAAGAACGAGATCGCAAATACAAGCGGCTGAAATGAGTTTCCTCCTCAGGGTGTCTGGGCTTTCCCTTAAAGATAGGATGAGAAGCTCAGTCAGCCAGGAGGAGCTCAGAGCAGAGCCGCTGCTCCTCCACATCGAGAGGAGTCAGATGAGGTGGCTCAGGCATCTGATCAGGATGCCTCCTGGGTGAGGTGTTCCGGGCACGTTTAACGGGGAAGAGGCTCCGGGGAAGACCCAGGACACGTTGGAGGGACTATGTCTCCCGGCTAGCCTGGGAACGCCTCGGGATTCCCCCAGAAGAGCTAGAAGAAGTGGCCGGGGAGAGGGAAGTCTGGGCATCTCTACTCAAGCTGCTGCCCCCGCGACCCGATCTCGGATAAGCAGAAGAGGATGGATGGATGGAACATTCCATTGATAGATAATCCAGTACTTACGTACATTTACCTTACTGGGATTGGCTCTTTTCACTGCTAATAATCTGTGCTCTTTGTTTCTTGCAGGCCACCACCAAGTCCCTCAGGAACTGTCCCCGTTGCTGCTGGACACACACAGTACCAGTCTGTTCCAGTCTACGAGATGAAATTTCCAGATCTGTGTGTTTATTAGCTGCCTAAAAGGCTGTAAGAAGGTTATTCTCTTTTACAGATATGTGTACTTAACCATATTTTATGAGGTTTATTGTGTTAAATAAATGTTAGCTTTTTTTTTTCTACTTTTTCACGTATTCAATCACATGTTCCAGTTCAAGTAGTTCCTACATACTTATTTACATACAATTTAAGGGCACATTGTTGTTTGTTCACTTTGCATGAACTCAGTCTTATATTCCTAATATTTGTTGGTGACAATAAGTCTCACTATGGTGGGTACAGAAATGTTTTTATCCTTAGCATTATTAAAAGCAGTGTGGTGCCTCCCCTATGTGGGTAGGACATTGCACTTTAAACCTCAAGGTTCAGCCAGCACCTCCGAATCGTGTAAACTCTGTTCCAAGTCAAAGCAAAAACCTGTCAAGTCGCCTTGTCCTTGTCATCCATCATGATAATATAATTTTATCCCTTTGTCCTTTAGGCTTACTCCTTGATTATTCATGTCATCAACAGCAACTTCCGTTTTTCGCTGTCACTTCCAGTCACACATGGCAATTTTAGAATGTCTGTGTGGTGGTCCGGGTTGACTGCAGCTGCCATCACTCCTTCATCCCACAAGTGTTAATACTCATAAATTAAGGGCAATGAGGGCAGATAAGAACAAGAGCATGGCGCAAAAGTGTGCATAGTGCTTTTATTAACAATCTCAAAGTGCAACTAGTGCAGTGCAATAAATAAGTTCATAAATGATCCAATCAAAAGAGTGTTCTTGCTAGAGGTTAAAATCTCATAAATAATCCAATGAATAATCCATCCATCCATAAAAACAAGGTTAAAATCATAGCCAGGGTCTGTCCTTCACAATCAATACGTGCTTGGTACTATCTAAACCTGACGTCTCCTTTGCTCACCCTTTAAGGTCTCCTCAGCTCAAGGAGACGTACACCGGCAAGTGTGGTCATCCTTCACATGGGCTTGAACCCAAGCCACCTCATTTAGTCACCACTCCTAGCCAGGCTTATCTTCCTGGCTGCATGAGTCCTGCTTCTCATTTCCACCACCATCCCACGGCATTAACACTAGAATTACCAGAGCCTACGAAAAACTTGTAGATCTGTCCCACCTTAAATCCCTTCGCACCTCTCCATCAGCGTCTTTTGTCCTTTAAATGTGTCGATAAGCAGCAAGTAGCCTGCTATCACATCCCCCACCACCACACAGTTTTCTCAGCTCAAGTCTGTTTACTTGTGTGTCAGTTGCTTGGAGCTGTATAGAGTGAGAAGCCAAGCAAAATCACACCTTTTATAAATACTACTGTATATCGTTATTTGGAACACTTGCATTTCATGTGTGTTCCGTGTCTACAATGATCTATGTAAACACATCATTAAAACAGAAATGTTTTTCGTGTTTTAGTAATAATTGACAAAATGCAGACATGATGTGTATAATGTGTAAAGCCTTAAGTCCAAATATCAAATAAACACTTTCACAAAAGGTACAAATATAACAGAACAAGCATGCTTCTACTCAAGAATATAACTACAGAAAAAGAACCCACGTTAGGGTGCGACATTGACACGCTTTTGCTACGACTGCTTCGGTGGCGCAATGGTATCAACTGTTGACTGGTAATCAAAACTTCATGGGTTCGATCCTCGACGAGTCCGTTTTGAGAAGTGAGCTGCTCGTATTCTTACTATTTTAGAATAAAAACATACATTTGGTTCCAGTCTGTAACAGCCGGTGTAATTTAAGATACTTGTAAAGGTTAGCTATGTTTTTTTGTTTTTTTTAATTCAGTTTTATTCTCTCAGCCGTGTTCACGATCCCAATCAAACCCCCCGACCCCGCATTTGACACTGCTGTTTTCACATAGACGCGCTATAACAGAGATAAACTCTTCTACATCGGTGCAAGAATGCACGTCGCACTTTTGCCATCACTGTAATTTGTATATGTACATGGAAAGCTCTGCACTACGGTGGCATAGGAAGTAAGTAAATAAATAAAGGTAAATAACATTCGATCTGGCTTTTATGTAAGTAACATATAAATGTTAATGTTTTGGGCACATGCACTGTCCTTACATACACCGTCCTTTGTATGTAAGAGCCAGATTGAATGTTATTTACCTTGAGTTATTTACTTACTTCCTACAGCGTAAAGTCATAAGTAGAGTGCAGAGCTTCCCGTGTACATATACAAAGTACAACGATGGCAAAAGTGCATTCTTGTGCCGATGTAGAACCGTCTTCATGATCTGAGTTGACCTCTGTTATAGCGCGTCTTTACGTGAAAACAGAAGTGTCAAATGCAAGGGGTTAGGGTAGGATTGTGAACGCAGCTGAGAGAATAAAACAGAAAAAAAAAAAATATCATAAATTACACCGTCTGTTATGGAACATGGAATCAAATGTATGTTTTTATTCTAAAATAGTAAGAATAAGAGCAGCTCACTTCTCAAAACGGACTCGTCCGGAATCGAACCCATGAAGTTTTGATTACCAGTTAACAGCTGATACCGTTGCACCACTGAAGCAGTCATAGCAAATGCATGTCAATGTCACACCCTAATGCGGGTTCTTTTTCTGCATTTATATTTTTAAATAAAAGCGCATTTGTTCTGTTATATTTGTACCTTTTGTGAAAGTGTTTCTTTGATATTTGGAATTCAGGCTTCACACATTATACACTTCATGTCTACATTTTGTCAGTTATTACTAAAACATGAAAAACGTTTCTGTTTTAACGATGTGTTTACATAGATCGTTGTAGACACGGAACACACATGAAATGCAAGTGTTCCAAATAACAATATAGTATTTATAAAAGGTGTCATTTTGCTTGACTTCTCACTCTATACAACTGTAAGCAACTGACAAGCAGTAAACAGATTTGAGCTGAGAAAACTATGTGGTGGTGGGGGGATGTGATAGCAGGCTGCTTATCCACACATTTACAGGACAAAAGATGCTGACGGAGAGGTGCGAAGCGATTTAAGGTGGGACGGATCTACGAGTTTTTTCGTAGGTTCTGGTAATTCTAGTGTTAAGCAGGGAGTCGCAGGGGACTGGTAGTTGGGCCTGCTCTTCGGGTGCTCAGCAGAAGTGACCTTGCACTTTGAGCAACTTCTGCTCACTCATCCCATTTACAACAATTTATTTATATAGCAAGTTTTCATACAAATGATATTAAATTAAAATTCTAGGCCTCTTCCCGACCACTTGTCACCACTCCACAATAGCACCAACTCCGTTATCATCCTGCCTGTTAACTTTCTTACTCTTTTAACCTCCAGGCCCTTCATCTTTCTTCTTCAATCTGGCCTCCCTCCTCACTCAACTCGTGCCCCTCTTTAAACCCCCATGGGCGCAGATGCCTTAATTGCAACCCCTGACCACTAACAAGGTAATTGAACCGCACATGTCTGCACGTGACTTCAGGCTCACCAGCTCCACCTTTAACTCCCCGGGGCCAAGTGTACCATTTTTATTTAAAAAAAACTAACACATCACCAATGACCCCAATTATGTTTTATCGCAGTCTGGTCCCTTTATATATACAGATATATATATATAATCTTATCAGGTCAAGTTAAAATGCCCATTATGTTTTAAGCCAGATATCCCGATTAGCAGGGAACACTCTACAGGGTGGTCCAGATCTAATTATGCAATTATGAAAAGGCGAACACATTGCACCCACTGTTCGACTGACAACCGTCTCCCCGCCATTTTGGAATGCAGGGCAGGTGCTGCTATCGGCAACAAAAAGAATTTTTGTGAATTCTCTATGTAATAAACTTAATAAGTTATAACATAATGAAAATTGCATAATTAGATCTGAACTACCCTTTACATAAGGATATTGTAGTCATGGCTCCCCTGACTTTTTTCCCTTGCTGGTAGTATCTCTGGCTCCTTGCTATTAGTTCTGGCTTTGCTCCTATCTCAGCAGAGTTTCTACAATACTGAAGCAAGTGCTGTATTTACAAGGTTATTTTGCAAAGGTAAAGTAACACAGCCTCGTACAATCCTTACTGCTAGTTAACTTCTTGTCCTTCCTGTCTACCCAACTCTACACAAAAATGGGTTTGACTTAAAATTTTTTACTCCACCTTCTTAAGCCACATTCATGTTAGCCCCAAAAATACAAGAAAAACTTAGGTGTAATGATAAAGAAGGGGAGAGATTGTAAAGGCTTGGGTACCTCATTTAATATAAAGAAAAGTAGAAAAACGAAGAGTTCACACCATAACTTGCGGGCGTTATTTGTCCTTTGCCAGCTATGTGTGCCGTATGTATCGTAGAGAGTTTCTCCCAGCGTTAGGGTATTCTTCATCCGTGTTTGTCAAGTGCAGGTTCTAAACAAAAGCCTAAAATATTAAACATTCAGATACTTTACAAATAAAATGTCATAGTTGTATTAAAGGATAAGTTTGGTATTTTTAATGTTGGAAGTTTTATCTTCATAAATGTGGCATATTATGTATTTGCCGCACGAAATTGTGTTCTAAAGATAAGGACTTTCTAAAGCCTTTGAAACTTCTGAAATGCTTGTAATTCTACTTCAGTAAACTATAGAAACATCTGACAAAAAGATCTAAAAACACTGAAGCAGCAAACTTTATGAAAACCAGCACTTGTGTTGTTCTCAAAACTTTTGGTTACGACGGTACATGGAATGATATGGCTGACTTACAGATGGCAGTAATACACTTGTCGATTGCAGCAGTTTCATATCTCATGTTATGGTAAACAGTCAGTCAGTCAGTCATTATCCAACCCGCTGTATCCTATCACAGGGTCACAGGGGTCAGCTTGAGCCAATCCCAGCCAGCACAGGGCACAAGGCAAGAGCAAACCCCGGGCAGGGCTCCAGCCCACCGCAGGGCACACGCACACACACCAAGCACACACACTAGGGACATTTTAGGATCGCCAGTGCACCTAACCTGCATGTCTTTGTACTGTGGGAGGAAACCCACGCAGAAACCGGGGAGAACATGCAAACTCCACGCAGGGAGGGAAGCGAACCTGGGTCTCCTGACTGCGAGGCAGCAGCGCTACCCACTGCGCCACCATGCCACCCTACTGGTAAACAGGACCCTTATAATTGGGATTCTGCTATACGAGATTGTACTGATTTTCTGATCGTTATATTAAAGTTGCAGCAGGACTAGATCACAGATCAACAGGCTATAGAATTAAAGTGCTTTCTAAGAGTGCTAAAGGCAAAATCTAACAGTTAACAAGGATAGAAGGTGTTCAATCTTATGAATATATAATGAAATAGTGAAAATGATATTTATCAGTAAAAATCAACTCTCACAATACAATACAATACAATACAATTTATTTTTGTGTAGCCCAGAATCATACGAAGAAGTGCCACAGTGGGCTTTAACAGGCCTTGTAGGGAAAAAATAGAAGAAACCTCGGGAAAGGCAGTTCAAAGAGAGACCCCTTTCCAGATAGGTTGGGTGTGCAGTGGGTGTCAAAAAGAAGGGGGTCAGTACAATACACAGAACAGAACAAATCCTCAATACAGTATAAAAATAAAAATTTTACAAGTACGGAGCAGAATCAAACAGTAGATGATATCCCATAATACGACTCGGATTTGTTCAGAATCCTGGAGACCTCAGCCATCAAGATGCCTCCCCCAATTGTCCATTCCACCGCTGAAACAGCGTTGGGCCAGCCAATCCGATGAAAGGACCCCTCTACCCCACAATTCCTGCAATCCTCTGTCAGATATGACTTTATCTTAGGCAGGCAAAATAACTTGGCAGGTGGGCCGTGGCACCGAGTGCCACATTTGAGTACCAAGAAGAGAAACAGAATAGGTGAGGGTTAGTAACAAATTGTAACTATCATGTTACTTATGCTGCAGTGGGTTGGCGCCCTGCCCGGGGTTTGTTTCCTGCCTTGCGCCCTGTGCTGGCTGGGATTGGCTCCAGCAGACCCCCATGACCCTGTAGTTAGGATATAGCGGGGTTGGATAATGGATGGATGGATGTTACTTATGTTTTAGTGCTAATGACTAACAAGAGAGATGCAGTCTGTACAGTTAATCAGCAGCTCTAGTCAGGGTGTGCTAAACTAAAGTTGTGAGTCTTCAGATGGATAGATAGATACTTTATTAATCCCAAGGGGAAATTCACATACTCCAGCAGCAGCATACTGATAAAAAACAATATTAAATTAAAGAGTGATAACAATGAAGGTATAAGAGACAGACAATAATTTTGTATAATATTAACGTTCAACCAGGATTTGAAAGCTGAGACCAAAGGGGCATCTCTTATAGTAGCAGGCAGACCACTCCGCAGTTTAGGGGCCCCCTGTAACTAAAAGTTCGACCTCCCACTGTTATTTTATTAATTCTTCTTCTTGCAGCGACAAATAAAAGTTCATGTTCTGCACCAGCGATTCCCAACGTTTTCTATGCCCCGCATCCCTAGAAAATGGTTGATTTCTATTCCGCACCACCCCAAGATTTACCCCTAAATTGTGTTGAAGTAAGTGGGTGTAGGGAGAAGCTTATGTGTGATGTTTGGTGGACTAGCGCTGCCACCCGCCAGGGTTGGTGTGTGCCAACCAACTCCTCTGATCTTGAACCGAATAAGCATGTGAGTAAGCATGTACATAATGTAATAAAACAAAAAAAAAATTCTCTCTCTCTCTCTCTATATATATAAAATATCCTGCATCTGTGTCTGTGCATCCCAATGCCCAGCATCCACAACAGGCCTGGGGTGTCGGACGAAGAAAGGCCACTCGAAGCACAAAGAAAGAACAATGTAAGGGCTAGAATTTCTGATGAACAAAGGAATGTGTCTGGTATAAAATAGTTAACTGTGTGGCATACAGCCTGCCGTCATGTCGTCCAGTGACCACAACAGATCTGGGGTGTGTGACAGAGAATGGCAACAAGAGGGCTAGAATGGCAGGGGTAAGACAGTAAACTGTGTGGCACATATCTGTGAGTGATGTTGTCCATCATCCACAACAGGGTAGTAGTGTCCGACCAAGAATGGCAAGAAGAAGCATGACGAAAGGGGGGATGTAAGAGTTAGAATATCTAACAAACAAAGATAAGTGGCTGGCGTAAAATAGTAAATCGTGCAGCATACATCCGGGTGTCATGTCATGTAAGGTCTGATGAAGAGAGGCAACAACAGGCACACAGAAAGAGGACAGTAAGGGATAGAACACCCAACCAGCAACGGAAAGAGGCTGGTGTATGATAATAAAACGTGTGCCATTCATCCTGTCATCCAGCATCCACAACAGGGACAATGTCAGTTGAAGAAAGGGAACAAGAGGCACACAGAATAAGATTTGTAGGGCTAGAATGTCTGATGAGACATAAAAACAACGAGGGACATAAGACGACATATCTGATGAACGGAGGTTCGTAAATGCATGATATGATTGAAACAGACGGGCTTACCTCTGTACTGTTGAGCCAGTTTATTTAAACAGGCATTTCACTATGCTAGTAAATACTATGTTAATACAATGTATGCAGTGTATTATGAAATGTTTTACAAATAGTCCAAAGGAGAAAACAGAAGTAGAAATACAAAGACGGTTACATTAAACCCCAGTTGTGGGTTAACTCAAGAAAACAAGAACTAGAATAGTGTTCAAGTAAAAGCTCTACATAGAAATTATTTGAATCAAAAAGCAAAAACATAGTTAAGCCAGATGAGTTATAATTATGATAAACAGCATCCTTGGTCTTCAAATTGTTGTTGTGGTATCTCCTAGTTTACAAAACCAGCACAAAAATATTTGAATATTTGTGAGGTTGCAATAGATAAAGGAGTGAGACAGCTTCTTGGATACCAAAAATCCTAACGTGTATTTGTATTGTTTAAATGGTACATCTTTGTTGTTTTGTATTGAATATCCAATAGCTGAATACTGTTGACCACTTAGAATTTTAAGAATGTATGACATGTTTTGCACTCATATTTAAAGGCCGGCTACAGCAGATGCTTTGGTGCCATACAGAATTTTTTTTTTTTTTCTTTTTTCAATTTTTACCAATATCTATCCGTTTTTGAACCTGCTTATTTCAATACTGGGTTACAGACAGTCATAGGTTGTGTATCCATGCACAAAATTAAACTGTAAAAAACATCCACCTTAATAAAAGGATAAGTGTCGGTGTATCCATTCAGTTGCAACAGTTATTCCAACAGATGGTACGTTATAAATATTAACACTGCTTTTACAAGTCCTATACCAAATGGTATATAACAGAGACATATGCACTTTGTTTGTTATTCCAGCAGATGGTACATTACAAATATTAACACTGCTTTTACAAGTCCCATACCAAATGGTATATAACAGAGACATATGCACTTTGTTTGTTATTCCAACAGATGGTACATTTCAAATATTAACACTGCTTTTACGAGTCCCATACCAAATGATACATTATATAATGGAGAAGTATGCACTTCATTTGTCATTCCAACCGATGGTGCCTCATAAGCGTTTGTAGCAATGCATTTTATCACCACAAATGTTTGTGATGCGCTGTCTTTTGGAAAGACAAATGCAGTTCATTTTCTTACTACATGCATTACAAAATACATTCCAGTAGATGGTGTACTGCAAAAGTTACTGCTGAGGACTATGTTGATTACTTAGATTTCAACATATTGTGGTCATGTGAGGTACAACACGAGTTCCAAAATAAACTTTGGGGTACCAAGTGGGCCACCCTGTATAATAATGGTGCCAGAAATAGCGTTTGGTGACGCAAAAAAATCCTAGGCTCCAGTGCCTTCTGCCGTCAGGTCTAGAGTAGAGGTCCATCCTACACTGAGTCTACGGCCAAATTGGACCCTCCTGGACCACCTCGAATTATAGTCCTCCATTCGGAAATAGCAAAGTCAGTTGCCTTCATTGGGCCATTGAGCATCTTCTCATAGCTGTGGCCAGAGAGAGTCAATATCATTAATGACAGCACCCCTTCTCGGCCTCAGATAAGCCTGGATAGTGACATAATTCCAAAAATGGTATTTTTCGGTCTGAGAGAACTCTAGAATATCGAGAGTCATCAAAATCTTGAAATCGAATTTTTGGATAATTACAATACTTTCCCTACAATTCGTATATGAGAAAGTCCAGGAGGTCTAAAACGTCGAGATTCATCAAAATGTCAACTTTGAATCTTTGGACGATTACAATAATTTCCCTATACTTCATATACGAGAATCTTTGGATGATTACAATACTTTCCCTATATTTTGTATGCAACAAAGTCAGGGAGATCTAAAACGTCAAGATTCATCAAAGTCTTGACATCAGATCTTTGGATGATTACAATACTTTCCCTATATTTCATATACGCGAAAGTCGGGGAGATCTAAAAGGTCAAGATTCATCAAAATCTCAGCATCGAATATTTGGACAATTACAATACTTTCCCTATACTTCATATACGTGAAAGTCCGGGGGACCTAAAAGGTTGAGATTCATCAAAATCTCGACATCCAACCTTTGGACTATTACAATAATTTCCCTATACCTCATATACGAGAGTCATCAAAATCTCGACATCCAGTCTTTGGACTAATACAATGCTTTCCTTATACCTCATATACAAAATTCATCAAAATCTCAACATCGAATCTTTGGAC
>JANRMT010062817.1:6836008-6849533 GCA_026402145.1 Polypterus bichir lapradei | reverse complement strand
ACAATACTTTCCCTATACTTCATATACGCGAAAGTCAGGGAGATCTAAAAGGTTGAGATAAATCAAAATCTCGACATCCAGTCTTTGGACTATTACAATGCTTTCCCTATACCTCATATACGAAATTCATCAAAATCTCAACATCGAATCTTTGGACGATTACAATACTTTCCCTATACTTCATATACGCAAAAGTCAGGGAGATCTAAAAGTTTGAAGTAAATCAAAATCTCGACATCCAGTCTTTGGACTATTACAATGCTTTCCCTATACCTCATATACGAAATTCATCAAAATCTCGACATCCAATCTTTGGACTATTACAATACTTTCCTTGTATCTCGTATGTGAGAAAATAAAAAGCGTCACACTGTATGGAGTTGTTGCCATCATCCTCATGGCACTGTATGGGTGACGTTACCATCATCATACCTCATATAATCACGCCTTCAGGATCTGTAAGCCCCTTTTCAGGTACTTATGCACATATAGCGTCTGATGTGCCCAATGCTCTCGTGACCCTGAATTGGATTAAGCAGGTTTGAGAACGCAGTGGATGATTATGATTCAGATCTATCTACCCATCTAACGACTTTTGTGCTCAATTATTTTCCACATAATAGTCACATGCATGGTTTTTTATTTGTTTTTATTTTCACGCATATTATTAAATAATATTTCAAAACTTTCATTTTTTGTTTTTGATTTAAAAAAAATAAATAAATATAAAAAAATCAAACCACTGGCACTGTTCACTTTTCACCACCAGCATGCTGTACTGGCCATTTGCTGCTTATCTTGAAATATTAATACTTGTATTGATGTGAAATATTACCTGTGTAACAGTATCATGCCAATCAAACTCGATGCATGTTTTATGAGTGTTAGAGACTATTTTTATGAACTTGAAAACGTAGCACATTTCATTGTAAATTTTATACTTTGACCACGTGTGTCGTGAATGGCTACGGACATAACGTGTGCTGATTTCAGCCAAAGCAATCGTCTGCTGTACGTCGCCATGTACTCTCAGCTGCCGTCTGCAATGCTAAATTAAAACCGGGCTGCGTCCTGGAATGTAATAACAAAGTATATATTTAGAGGTACAGCTTTAAATCAGTCTTTCTTTACATTAGTGAGGCCAAAAAAACCAAAACATATCTAGTCGTGTGACACTTCATACTTGTAAAAGTGCAATAAGATCCTGTATTCTCAATATTGTGCTGCGAGCCTTGCTGATGCTTTTGTGACATTGGCTTTGTCATTTGTACATTCTATATAATGAGATTTCTTTATGGCAGTGATAGTGATGAAAACGAAATAAAAATAAAATGTATAAACTCACATTCATGGTTCATATTCTTTCTTTCCACTGTTAATCAAAGCAACGTCCATTAACAGGCCTGCCAGTTTTTCCTTTGGATCTTTAGAGTGCAAACCAACCCGCCTGATTTCTTCTCGTCTGCCGCAAGTCTACTTTGTGTCACGCATTCACGTCAGAGGGGAGGGTCGCCATCCATGTAATTCACAGGTAGGTGGTACCACCCCAAGCAGAGAGGGGGCACCGCCTCCTCCAACTACCTTGACTTCTCTTTACTCAACCGTCCAGTGAAGGCAACTAACTCCGCCCCTTCTGCACCCAGGGCGATAAAAATTTGAGACCGCCCTCAGGAAAGGTGGCACTTAAGGCTTAAGTGACCAATGAGAGGAGCTTCATCCGCTGACTGAAAGAGCAACATACAATGAAGCCCTAAATACCTGACTGCTGAGGGTCTTAACTTATTTTGTTTATATTATTGTTGAACGGCATCACGTGTTATTTTATTTGTTTATTTTGTCAAGTCAACAGGGGGCAGTCAGCTTGGCACCCCAAAGATCAGTCAGTGTGGGGGATACTCAACAATTCCTTGTGGTTCATTAAATGTGCTTGTGGTGGTGATGAGTTCCCTGGTCCAACCACCTTCAAAAAAGGTCTTCCACCTGAAGCCACCTCAGCCATTACTTGAATGGGAGACCATCTAGGAAAAGCTCGAGTTGCTGATGGCAGAGGTGTTGGTGAAGCCAACCGAGGTTGCTGACTCGGTGGTCTGAATTTGAAACCCAATGCCTCAGTGCAGTGACAGGAACACCATGTACTTTAAAAATGGTGTTGTCATGGGATCAATTCCTTCATCCTCCCACCACATGAGGCCGGGCATTGTGGTGCACCAGGAGGAACCAGCATAGAGTCTGACAATGGGTCCAAGAATTTCATCCCGATACCTAATGGCAGTCAAGGTACCATTGTCTCGCCAGTGACGTCTGTGCGTCCCTCCATGAATATGCCTCCCCAGACTGACCATCACTGACCCACCACCAAACTGGTCATGCTGAACGATGTTACAGAAAGCATAATGTTCTCCACAGCTTCTCCAGACCCTTTCACGTGTGTCACATGTACTCAGGGTGAACCTGCTCTCATCTGTGAAAAGCACAGGGCACCAGTGGTGGACCGGCCAATTCTGTTATTCTATGGCAAATGCCAATCGAGCTCCACGGTGCCCACTAGAGGACGTTGAGCCCTCAGGCCACCCTCATGAAGTCTGTTTCTGATTGTTTGGTCAGAGATATTCACACCAATGGCCTGCCTGCTGGAGGTCATTTTGTAGGCTCAAAGGAGCAGATACCGGTGGGTCCTCCTGATGGGTTAAGGACCTTCTACGAGGAGCCCTGTCTAGCTCTCCTGGAGTAACTGCCATTTCTCCTGGAATTTCCTCCATGCCCTCATGACTGCTGGGAGACACAGCAAACCTTCTGGCAATGGCATGCATTGAAGTGCCATCCTGGAGAAGTTGGACTGCCTGTGCCACCTCTGTAGGGTCCAGGTATGGCCTCATGCTACCAGTAGTGACACTGACCATAGACAAATGCAAAACGAGTGAGGAGGGAAAAATGTCAGTGGGCTCCACCTGTGAAACCATTCATTCCTGTTCTGGGGGTCGTCTCAGTGTTGCCCCTCTAGTGCACCAAAGCAGCTGAAAACTGATTAACAAGCCCCTCTGATACTCAACTGATCAGATCAATAGCCCAGAGGTGTCATTGACTTGATGCTATACTTGGATTAAAGAGGGTCCCTTTAACTTTTTTGAGCAATATATATATACCTATATATACATTCAAATAGAGACTTTTAATTATGTTAATGGTTAATAAAAAAAAAAAATCATTAACGGTTTCTGTACATTTTTGACAGATTTCCTGTTTTTATTTTTAAAGAGTCACCATTAAAGTTAGAATAATAATGTTGCCTTTAATACATTTCTGTACATTTTTGTGAGTTTTGGTGGAGTTCATTATTCATTATACTGTATATCCTGGTTATAAACAGTCTAGCAGTTAATGTGTTAAAGGAATGCAGTCTCAGCTCCTCTGTGCTCTAAGAGCAGTCCAACCTGCCATTAATGTGGACCCCCAAAGTACCTGTATGAGTGGACCACCACTACATCCACTCCTTGAATAGTGACCAAACACAGAGGCTTTGGTGAAAGTCAATAGCCAGCTCCTTGGTGTTGCTGATGTTAAGTTGCAGACAATTCTCAAAGTTCTCCGCGACTCCTCTCCTCTGTCTCATGCCCCATAAGTGCAGAATCATCTGAGAATTTCTAACGTGTTATACATTCATATGAAAAAGTTTGGGAAGCCCTCTCAGCCGGCATAATAATTGACTCTCCTTTCAACACAAAAGTGGTATGTCTTTCATTTCCTAGGAACATATGAGTACTGCGGTGTTTTCCGAACAAAGATTTTTAGTGACGCAGCATTTAGTTGTATGAAATTAAATCAAATGTGAAAAATTGGCTGTGCACAAATGTGGGTCCCCTTGTCATTTTGCTGATTTGAATGCCTGTCACTGCTCAATGCGGATTACTTGGTTGGATGAGCTCGTCAAGCCTTGAACTTCATAGACAGGAGTGTCCAATCACAAGTGGTAAAAGATATTTAAGGTGGTCAATTGCAAATTGTGCTTCCTTCCCTTTGACTCTCCTCTGAAGAGTGACAGACAGCATGGGATCCTCAAAGCATCTCTCAAAAGATCTGAAAACAAAGATTGTTGAGTCTCCTGGTTTAGGGGAAGGCTACAAAAAGACATCTCAGAGGTTTAAACTGTCAGTTTCAACTGTAAAGAATGGAATCAGGAAATGGAAAGCCACAGGCACAGTTGCTGTTAAACCCAGCAGGTCTGACAGGCCAAGAAAAATACAGGAGTGGCATATGCAGAGTCAGAATTGTGAGAATGGGTACAGACAACCCACAGATCACCTCCAAAGACCTGCAAGAACATCTCGCTGCAGATGGTGTATCTGTACATCGTTCTACAATTCAGCGCAATTTGCACAAAGAACATCTGTATGGCAGGGTGATGAGAAAGAAGCCCTTTCTGCACTCACGCCACAAACAGAGTCACTTGTTGTATCAAATGCTCATTTAGACAAGCCAGATTCATTTGGGAACAACGTGCTTTGGACTGATGAGACAAAAATGGAGTTATTTGGTCAGAACAAAAAGCGCTTTGCATGGCGGAAGAAGAGCACCGCATTTCAAGAAAAACAACTGCTACCTCCTGTCAAATTTGGTGGAGGTCCCATCATTCTGTGGGCCTGTGTGGCTAGTTCAGGGACTGGGGCCCTTGTTAAAGTTGAGGGTCAGATGAATTCAACCCAATATCAACAAATTCTTCAGGATAATGTTCAAGGTTCAGTCACAAAGTTGAAGTTACTTAAGCAGGGGTTAGATATTCCAGCAAGACGATGACCCAAAACACAGTTGGAAATCTACAAAGGCATTCATGCAGAGGGAGAAGTACAATGTTCTGGAATGGCCGTCACAGTCCCCTGACTTGAATATCATCGAAAATCTATGGGATGATTTGCAGCAGGCTGTCCATCAAATTGAACTGAACTGGAGAGATTTTGTATGAAGAATGGTCAGAAATACCTCCATCCAGAATCCAGACACTCGTCACAGGCTATAGGAGGACAGCGTCTAGAGGCTGTTAGATTAACAAAAGGAGGCTCAACTAAGTATTGATGTCATATCTCTGTTGCCCACATTTATGCACCTGTCTAATTTTGTGATGATGCATATTGCATATTTTCTGTTAATTCAATAAACTTAATGTCACTGCTGAAATCCTACAGTTTCTATAAGGCATGTCAGATATTAAAAGGAAGTTGCTACTTTGAAAGCTCAGCCAATAAGAAACAAAAATCTAAAGAGTTAAGAGGGGTTCCCAAACTTTTTCATATGACTGTATTTCTAGTCTGAGGTGCACAGAGTGAAGAGATAAGAAGACATTGTGGTGCTCCAGTGTTGCTCACACAGTCCTTGGCTCTCACAGATGGTGGTCTACTGGACCGACAGTCCATTTTCCAAGACGCCACAGGCTCACCCACCTGCATATCTCTGACTTTATCCCTGAACAGGGATGGCTGGATGGTACTGAAGGCGCTGGAGAAATAAAAAAAAAAAACAGAATCCTCTCAGTGCGGCCAGCTTTGTCCAGCCTTGTGGAGCAGATAGTTGATTGCATCCTACACTCCAGTCTTTGTCCAATAGGCAAACTGCAGTGGGTCCAGGTGGTCTACCACAAGAGAACTCGTATAGTCCAGGACCAGCCTTTTAAAGGTCTCCATGATGTGAGATGTGTCATTGGTCTGTACTCATCAGGTGAAGAGACGCCTCCCTTCTTTGGATCAGGAACAATGCAGTGACACTTTCTGAAGCCTTAGGGACAAACTGAACAGGTGACGGAGAACACTAATAATTCTCCTCAGCAAGTCAAATCAAGTTGGGGAGCATGCACTGGTACAGCGCGTTGCCACCCCCACTACATGATGAAACAACTCAGGATCCCAGTTGGCAACCCACCAGGCAGACACGCGGTCCAGTCCCACCCTCCAGAAATTACCTTCTATTGGCCACAGCCAGGTGTTATGTGGGCAACCCTTTGGCCTGGTCCAGCCACTCGGGTCCCCAACAATGAGGATCTTATGAGCTGGATCACCCTCGGGGAAACGCACCACATGGCCGTAGTGCCGTAACTGACGCTCCCAATCAATGCAGGTAATCATGCCTCATTTGGAACTCCATGAGCAACACAAAGTCAAACCAACAGTACCCAAGGATTTTCCGGAGAGAAGCAGTACCAAAGGAGTCCAGTCTTCGTCTCAGGTCACTGGATAGTGTCCATGTCTCATAACCATATAGCAAGACAGGAAGCACCAGGACTCTAAAGACTTGGACCTTCGTCCTTTTACAGAGATATCAGGAGCACCACACACCCCTTTTCATTGACCTCATGACTCCCCATGCTCTCCCAATCCGTCTACTGACTTCAAAGGAAGAGTCACCAGAGTCATGAATGTCACTGCCAAGGTAAGTAAACCTCTCAATGAGGTCGACACTCTCTCCACTGACAGACACACTGCTGATGGCCGTGCCCAAGAGGTCATGTTGGTTTTTACAGGACACTCACAAGCCCAGACACTCAGACTCCTCTCTCAGTCTCTTGAGCACCCCGATCAGAGACTCCATTGACTCCATGAAGATCACAGCATCGTCAGCAAAGTCGAGATCGGTGAATCTTTCTTCACCATCAGATGCCCCACAGCCGCTGGACCCCACAACCTTGCCCAACACCCAATCCATACAAACACTGAACAGAGTAGGAGCAGAACACACCTCTGACGAACCCGAGAATCAACTAGGAAAAACACAGAGGTCCTGCCTCCACTCTGCACAGCATTCACAGTACCAGTGTACAGGCCGGCCAGGATATCCAGCAACCTCGAGGGGATCCCGCAAACCCTCAGAATGTCCCACAGGGCAGCTCGATCAACTTTACGAAAATCAACAAAGGCTACAAAGAAACTCTACCGATATTCGTGTTTGCGCTCCATGAGAACCCTCAGTGCCAAGATGCGGTCGATGGTAGACTTCTTAGGCGTAAAACCAGACTGTTCCGGTCACTGGTAGGTGAGCAAGTGATCACGGATCCTATTGAGGAGGACCCTAGCGAGGACTTTACCCGACACCGAGAGCAGTGTTATCCCCCTGTAGTTGCTGTAATCCAGGCGATCACCCTTCCCTTTCCAGATAGGGATGACAAGTCCCGTTTTCCAGTCAGTTAGGATGATGCCAGTCTCCCAAATGGAAGCAAAGATTGCTTGCAATGCCAGGAGGACAGCCTTACCACCAGCCTGGAGAAGCTCAGCACAGGCTTTTTAAGAACTCGAGAACTGACCTGTTTAAATTCGGTGAATATTTTCTGGACAGACAATCCTGTACAAGGAGTTTCTCAAAGCTGAAATCAAGTCAGTTTTGTGTTTGATCTTTAAAACCTAATAGCGATGTTTCCTGTCTAAGCTGTAACCGTGTAACTGATTGCTGTCATTTTACATGCAATTTTCCAAAGTAATCATCACTTGCAGGAGATGTCATTATTTCCAGAATTAAATACCAATTGCGTTGCTTTGTTTTCCATCGTGGAATAGTTGGTCTGTTTACTTTGACGCTGCAACGTAATAAAAAGCTCCTCCAAGCAGTAAGACCAAATTAAACTAATCAAATGACAGTCATTTTCTCATCACTGCCACCTTCCATATGGAAATTCTTCCTAATTGCTTGATAACCTTCAAACTTTATGCTTCTTTTTATTCCCCAGTGAACATTTCAAAGTTGCTAGAAAAACACCGTGATTAGAAGGGTGCCATTCCTATCACTTTTATAAAGCAGTCGTATGTTAAGCATGGCAGTACGTAGAATGAAGGGTTGGGGAAGAGACCACCATAATGGAGCAGAGAGAGAGGTCGGGAGCATATGATGATGGCACGTTGCCACACCAATCACACGACGAACCACCTGGATTGGGGCCCAAATGCAGTGGGTGACACCTCAGCACCACACTTGGCACAGTGTGAGGCTTTTTTAATAGTGGCTGAAGTGCCAATCTTGCTACCGACCCCTTAGTTTTCCCCATAAGTTGAAGGACCTGCTTGCAGATAAACGTCATTCCTAGGACAAAGCAATTGCAGGTTAAGGGCCTTGCTGGAAGGGTCAGGGTCACTTATGGCGTTTACGGGATTCGATTGCTGGCGCAGATCCCTAACCTCAGAGCCACCATACCCAACCCCAAAACGGAGGTGCAGTTGGGTTTTATGCCAGGGGAGAGTAGAAGAAAGCCAAGCAAAATGACACCTTTCATTGGCTAACTAAAAAGATTACAATATGCAAGCTTTCGAGGCAACTCAGGCCCCTTCTTCAGGCATGATGTAATGCCAGGGAGAGGAACGACTGATGTCATAGAGAGGCATCGAGAAAAACAGAAAGGACTCCTTATGGTGTTTATTGATTTAGAGAAGGCTTGTGACGGAGTGACACGTCAAGAGGTCTGGAGGTGCACGAGAGAGAGAGAAAGGAGGAATGGAGGAGTGAGTGTGAGGATTGCCCAGGGTATTTACGAGGGAGTGAGGACTCAGGTTAACAGCCGTGTTGGGATAGCAGACAAGATCCCAGTTCGAGGAGGTCCGCACCAGGGATCTTCTTGGAAGTCCTGACCTCTTTGATATAATAATGACCAATTCCCCCCGGCCACTGCTGAATGTAATCACCTGCCACTCCAGGGGTTGGCGCTGTGCTCTAATATCCGTTCTCTTCCTCCCTCGGCAGACCAGATGATTGACAGCTGTAACATCTCCCCCAAAATAACTCCCCGTGAAGGCATCCAGAAGGTATCCTAATCAGATGTTCAAACCACCACAGCTGGCTCCTTTTGATGTGGAGAAGCAGCGGCTGTACCTTCAGCTCCCCCTGAATGCCTGCACTTGAGCCCAGACGCCCGATGAAGGAAGCTCATTTCTGCCTCTTGTATTCGTGGTCTTGTTCTTTTAATCACTACCCACCTGACCATAGGTGATGGTAGGAAAGTAGATGAAGTGGTAAATCAAGAGGGTACTTGTGTACTAAACGGATGGCACGGACGGCTAGTACCCTTTTCTATTATCGCCATGCAAGTTGGATTTTTGTTTTTAAGATTAGGCCGCGAAAGGGGACATTAACATTAGGGACCTATAGGCAACTATGCTGCACCCCCACTAACTTTAAGGTTAGTATTGGTGGTTGGGATAGGTCAGTCTAATAATTTAAACTCCAAAAATTAAACAACCGGCTAATAGTGCTGCCGTCCATTTAGTACACAAGTACCATCAAGAGCTTTGCTTTTTGGCTCTCTTCACCACGACTGACCGGTACAAGTCCGTGTAACTATGGCTGCTGCTCTGATCTCCATGTCGATCTCCTGCTCCCTTCTTCTCTTACTTGTGATAAAGTTACCGAGATACTTAAACTCTTCTGCTCAAGGCAGCACCCAATCCCCAACATGGAGAGGAAACTCCACCCTTTTCTGGCAAAGGACCAGTGACCTTGGACTTGGAGGTGCTAATCCTCATCCTGGATTCTTTGAGTACCGAGAACAGAAACAGAATAGGTGAGGGTTAGAATCCAATTATAACTATCATATTTCTTATGTTTTAGTGTTAATGACTGACAACAGAGATGCAGTCTGTACAGTTAATCAGCAGCTCTAGTCAGGGTGTGCTACACTGAAGTCGTAAGTCTTCAGCCGGGATTTGAAAGCTGAGACCGAAGGGGCATCTCTTATAGTAACAGGCAGACCAGTCCACAGTTTAGGGGCCCCCTGTAACTAAAAGCTCGACCTCCCACTGTTATTTTATTAATCCTTGGAATCGTAAGCAGACCGACATCTTGAGATCTTAATGTGCGCTCAGGTTTATAAGTTGAGATAAGTAAGCCGGACCTCAGCCATTTAATGCTTTATATGTTAAAAGGAGGATTTTGAAATCTGCCCTAAAGTTAACTGGGAGCCAGTGTAAGGATTTAAAAACTGTAGTTATGTGTTCGTATTTTCTTGTTCTTGTAATAATTCTTGCAGCAGCATTTTGGATTAACTGGAAGCTGTATGAAGAACAATTTGAACATCCAGTGAACACGGCATTGCAGTAGTCAATCCAATTAGAAACGAGAACTAACTGCATACTGAGCTTGTTTTACTTCTGAAAGAGACATGTTTGTTTGAAGTGTTTGAATAAAGTTCCTGTCTCTACAATCTCCTGTGTTTCTGTGCAAGTCTGTGACCCAAGCGTGACAATATCTATATAGTTTCAGGTTATGTAACATACCGCAATTACAAATGAACTTATTCCAACCAGGGAGCTAGCGCCCCCTGCTGGATTCACTCGCCTTATCTCACTTTTGTGTGTTCATGTACAGTAAATGTACTTAGTGCCTCAGAGACTGACTTCGTATGCCTCTAGTCCAGGGGTGTCCAACTCCAGTTCTGGTGGGCTGCAGTGGCCACAGGTTTTCATTCTAACCATCTTCTTAATTAGTGAGCTGTTTTTGCTGCTTCTCTTCATTTTAGTTGATGTGACTCGGACCACTTAGTTGTTTCTTTTTCCTTAATGAGCAGCCGAACAATAATGAGACACCAAACAAGACCAGCTCACCTGAAAATAAAAAAAGGTGAAGGTCTCGGCACTGTTGGTCTGCTCAGGTCACCAAAACATCTTGCCGATGGTCTTAGAAAAAGCAGAAAATCAACAGTCTGCTGTGCCAGAATGAGAGCAGCAACAAGTCCTGATATTCAATAATGGCTTTAATGAACAGCAAGAATTGGCTTCTCATTAAGAAACTAGTTGGAGTGAAAATGGCTGGAGTTTGACGTTCATCTGTCGGCTTGTTTCACGTCTCGTTTCTGTTTAATGAAGACACAAATCAATTCAGAGAACTGAATCCTTAAAAACAGGGCTATTAAAGTGAAGGGAAAAGGAGTTCATTAGCAGTGAAAACTGATTAGGGAAAGGGTTAGAATGAAAACCTACAGCCACTGAGGCCCACCGGGACTGGAGTTTGACACCCCTGCTCTAGGGTGTCGCACATGCGTGTCAGACGACCTTTGAGCAGGTTCAGTTGAGGGATGTAATAACCCACCAAGACGTGAGGGGGCACTCCCACTAACGTCATCTCCTTCTTTTCCTACAGTGCTGAGAAGCTACCCGGTAAAGACTCTTAACCCCGCCTTTTTTCATCCATCTGCCGTAAAATCCCAGGCATCCCAGAAGGAAGCATGTTTTGCAATTCCCGCTTAAGGGACTCACACCTACAAGCTCTGTCGTTTTGCGCTCTCCCCCACCATAACCTATCATCTATAGGCGAGGAGCAAAATCTTTAGATTCATCAAAAATTTCAATCTCCGGCTTTCAATGGATCTCGATGTTTTGGCGTCCCCTGATACTAAAAACATCAATATCTCGATGATGGGTGTGTGTCTATCTGTCTTTGTGTCACAGTTTCTTGAGGACGGTCTAGAACTAAAATGTCTGGACAGTAAAATACCAAACTCGAAACGTAAGCCTATTATGAGATGACGATGTGCTGATCAGTTTTTGAGCCAAATCATGCAGGATAAAGAGGCCCTCTAGAGCTGTGGTTGCCAACTCCGGTCCTGGAAGACCACCGTAGAAGCAGGTTTTCATTCTAAGCCTTTTCTTAACGAGTGACTAGTTTTTGCTGCTAATTAACTTCTTTTGAATTCATTTTCATTGAGTTGCTCTTGAAGACTCAGACCCCTTAATTGTTTCTTTTTCGTTAATTAGCAGCGAAACAACAATGAGATACAAAATGAGCCAAAACAACTGGTGTCCATCATTCAATATCTGAAAATAAAGAAAGATGAAGGTCTCAGATCCCCAAAACATTTTAACAAAGCTCTTAGAAAAGAGAAAATCAACAATTACAGAAATGTCTGCTAATGTATCAAGAGAGCAGCAACAAGCCAAGGAATTAAAAAACGAGTTTAATTAACGACAAGAATCGGCGCCTCATTAAGCAGCTGGTTGGAGTGAAATTGGTTGGAGTTTGAGGCCCTGACTTAGGTGGTCTTCTGTTGGCTCCCTCACTTCACATTTCATTTCTGTTTGGGTGCCATTTTAAGGGATGAAATGAAGCAATTCAGAGGAACGATGAAGAAATTCAGGGGAACTAATCTTAAAAGAAGCAATTCAATTAAAGTGAATTGGCAAGAAGTTAATTAGCAGCACAAACAGGGCACTCATTAAAAAAAGGGTTCGAATGAAAACCTGCAGCCACGGTGGTCGTCCAGGACCCGAGTTGGCGACCCCTGCTCTAAAGGAACCCTCAAATATCGTAATTCTGCAATTAATGATGAATTCTTCTTGTCAATTCCTATTCCTATTGTAATGACCCATTTTATGGTCAGAAAGATCCGCACTAGAGTGGTAAATAATAATTGAAATGTTAGAGAATAGTTCGGGTTACTTGGTTCCTAGTTGCACAAAGCCTACTGACGCTCACGTCCAAATTTTTTTTTCCCATTCTGGGTTTTTGTTTTCTTTTGGGGTATTTTGCTCATGTTAAGTGGGAAGGAATGGAAGGCGATGATTGGTGATTGGTGTTTGCCTGCCTTCCGAAGAATTCAACTGCACGGCTTATGCAGCAAAGTGTATCCATTTGGCCCAATTGAGGGGTCAGCTGTCACTGTTATAAACTGTTTCTGTTTTAATTTTTTCTTTACTCCAGTGTTTATTTGCCTGTGTTTGCCACTATTTAGGAATTTTGGATGTGAAGATTCTGTTTATGGGCAGCACGGTGGCGCAGTGGGTAGCGCTGCTGCCTCGCAGTTAAGGTGACCCAGGTTCGCTTCCCGGGTTGTCCTTGCGTGGAGTTTGCATGCTCTCCCCATGTCTGCGTGGGTTTCCTCCCACAGTCCAAAGACATGCAGGATTGTAAATTGTCCCTAGTGTGTGTGTGTGTGTGTGTGTTTGCACTGTGGTGGGCTGGTGCCCTGCCTAGGGTTTGTTTCCTGCCTTGCACCCTGTGCTGGCTGGGATTGGCTCCAGCAGACCCCCGTGACCCTGCAGTTAGGATATAGCAGGTTGGACAATGGATGGATGGATGACCATTTCTAATTTTGGATGCCTATTTGTTTTTCATTACAGTGCCATTGTGTTTGGGATTTCGGGGGCTGCCTTGTCCCCCTACTGGCGTCACTATAAATGAATCAAATTTAACGTGTTACATACAATGCTGGATAATATATAGTGAATTGCTTATCTATCACCCTTTAGAATCTTTTTTTTAATGAATAGATGAACCTTTCATGATCATTTCTTTAATTGATTTTGTAAATAAATGTCATGTCGTTTCACTGCACTTTTCTAAATCTGGAGAATGTCAGACCCTTCAATATACGTGTAGTACAAGTGATGAATCTCTAGCACCTGACAGGTCAGTAAATCATATTTTAATAATGTGCTCTGACCGCTCGCCATTTAACACTTCGAAACAATCGACCAAATGATACATTTTACCAGGGGATATGATCGTTTAGTCAAAGTGGGTGAACCGCAAATAGCATAAGCAATATTTATTGGACTCGGTATTCAAAGCT
>JANRMT010062817.1:6810704-6835998 GCA_026402145.1 Polypterus bichir lapradei | reverse complement strand
AAGAATTTCATTGTACAGGGAAACGTGTTTCCTTACTGTGCACATGACAATAAACTTTGAACTTGAACTTGATCTTGATCTGACTGCTTCTAAATCAGTGGAACGACCGGAAGGGGTTTGGATTTCCAAAGTCGGAATGGAAGTGATGTTATGGTCCTTCCATGGCGTCCTCCTCTATTGTTAGGATAGAGAGTAGATTATCCCCTATTCTTTCTTGCCTTTAAAGCACGGCCGTGTCTGTCAAAAGCTCTTGCCGCCTGCAGCTTTATTAAAAGCATTGAATGGACCGTATGCTCTTGGGGCCAACTTGGGCAGATTCCAGAATCAATTGAGCTGTCACGCAGGTGCGTTAAAACTTTCTTTTTCAGATTTCATTAAGACAAATTGAGCACCGAAGTCTGAAAGCATAAATGACGAGTTGTACCCTCGGTAGGTCGTGAAATCTTCACTCGCTCTTTTGCTTCTCCATTTTGTTCCGATTTTTAACCTCTGCTTCTAAACTTTCTTGTTTTCCCTATTGCCTCCAGTCAAAAAAGTCTGTTCAAAGAGATTATAGTTAATCATGCCTTTTGGAATGAGACTTGAAATGAATCCTAAGAGGGCGGCTGATAAGGCTGCTTGCAGCACTTGGCGATGTGCAAAACTTCAGTGATTCTGATTAAAAAGAAACCAGGTGCAATTACCGAGCTTTAATAAAGTAGATTTGTACCATATGTGGGACGCGCCAGGAGTAATAATGTTCAATTACAGTTTAACCGTCAGTTCAATTTGAAAAAAATCTGATATGTGGGAAGTTTTCCAGAAATAACTCCCATGCACAAGCCAAAGGATTCTGGTACTAAAATAAAACCATTCCCTGGTCCCCTAGGTTACACGCTCAGAAAAGTAATAATGCGTCTTCCAGCACAGTGTATGTAAAATCAATACAAAATATTTTAACATGCTCAATAATGCTATAATAATAATAATAATGCTTTTTGTTTCACTTATAGAATGCCTTGCATGGCTTTATAGAGGCCATGAGGAGAACTGGTGGAAGGAACACTCGGTGCTCGTAACAAAGTGTTGGGGTGCCAGCCAGGTCGCCCCCTTTAATCTTTTGTCAAATACAGGGTGAGTCAAAATTATGTTAACATTTGAATGGCAGAAACAATCTATTCACAAAACATACTTCATATGTGGAAGAGACATTTTAAAACTGTCCTCATAACTTATCTTTTCAAACTGGCATACCAATTGTGAATTTTACATTGTTACTGCCTGTAATCTTTGTTTGTTTTCTAATTATTGCTTTTTGATTTATCATTCTCTTTGTTTTTTATTTTATTAATGTTGTTTAATTTCATTGTAAGGTGACCTTGAGTGTTAAGAAAGGTGCCTATTAAATAAAATGTATTATTATTATCCATGTTGGCACCCTGCCCAGGATTAGTTCCTGCCTTGTGACCTGTGTTGGCTGGGATTGGCTCCAGCAGACCCCCGTGACCCTGTGTTCGGATTCAGCGGGTTGGAAAATGGATGGATGAATGGATTATTATCCATATATATATAATTCACTAAGGGCATGCAAGACACTGAGCGCAAGCAAGACACTGAGGGCACGCAAGACAGTGAGCGCAAGCAAGACAGAAACCCGTCCGCCAACTCTAAGACCATGGGATACACTCGACAGAGCCCCGCCCACCAACTCTAACCCTCCTACCGCGTCATGGGATACGCACGACTGCTGTAACCGTCCTCCCGAGTCCAGCGTTGCTCTCGAGGAACGCAACCACTCACCAAACACCGCCTCAGTTGCTTTCGTCTGTACAAAAGTCCACATGCACCTCTGAGCCACATTCACTTTACACCGCAAGCTAGACAGAGAGCCACAATCACCAACTCACAGAGCCCCGCCCGCCAATTCTAACTAAGGGCAAGCAAGAAAGAGAGCCACGCCCGCCAACTCTAAGACCATGGGATATACACGCATTTAGTGTATAATGTAAACGATTTGCCAAAATCTGTTGTATGTAAACGATACTGTTTAAAACGTTATTTCATCAGAAAACCCGGTGTTCACGTCTACCTGTATTAGTTTAAATGGCACTTTTACCACTCGCAATAGAGCAGACGCGCTGACTTATCGTGTCGACTGGGCAACACAGTGAATGTGGCGTCTATCTATATATGTCTATGTTTTCCGTAGCCTGCTACAGGAAGGTACTCTCTCGACCATTGGCATTGGTTTCGCTCCTTGCTATTTTCGTTATACTGTGACGGTGGTTTCCTAAGCCTTTGTTATACTGAATTCCTTTCTCACCGTTTTCCGTTCCTATTCTTACACCGCTGTATGCTACGGGGGGCTTCGGCTAGTTATTATTATTATTAAGATGATTTACAGGAATGTCTCAACCTGCTCACTGTCATGTACCATATGTGGCACAAAAATTGTATTGTAAGCACATACATAGCAGTACCATTAGTGTTAACATAATTTTGACACACCCTGTATAATAAACAGGGACTTGATGCCGCATTAATAAACATAAATCACCTCAATTGATCTCGTGAGTGGGTGAGAATCGGGGAGCCCCGTCCTTTCTTTCAAGCATACGGGTCCAAATGAGACACCGACAGTCACGACTTGTCTCTCTTTTATAGCAGTCCTGCCGGAAGGGGGCGTGGTCAGGGGCCCTCAGGGGGGCAATCTTCTCTGTGATGAGGAAATGAAAAAAATAGAGACGAGCCTGTTAGTGACAGCGCCCCCTTCTGGTCCCGGTGGGGTATTACAAAACCTTGGATGAGTCCTTGAGGTGTCCTTGCGCAACATCTAATAGAGTGAGAAACTGAATCCCTTTGGTTCAGAAGTCATTCTTGAGCACTTAAACTTCTAAAGAATACTGGCAAAAAGAATCATTTACACCTTTTTTAGTTACATTCATACAACAACAACAACAACATTTGTTTCTATAGCACATTTTCATACAAATAATGTAGCTCAAAGTGCTTTACATAATGAAGAAAGAAAAAAGACAAAGTAAGAATTAAAATAAGAGAATACTAACTAAGAATAAAAGTAAGGTCTGATGGCCAGGGAGGACAGAAAAAACAAAAAAAACTCCAGACGACTGGAGAAAAAATAAAATCTGCAGGGGTTCCAAGGCCATGAGACCACCCAGCCCCCTCTAAGCATTCTACCTAACATAAATGGCCTCAGTCAGTCCTCATGGTATTTAGAGTTCTCATGGAAGAACTTGATGATGATGGTCATGTGGACTTCTGGCCTTTAATCCATCAATGTAGGGACATCACGGTGCTTTGATCAGGTAGTTAGGGTGCAGATCGCCACCAAAAGAACAGATCATAAGATCATTGTCATGTCTATCCGCCCATCCGTCTGTCTGTTTGCATGGAGCAGCTCACCTCCCGGTGGAGCCATTTCTTTAAAATCTGGTAAGGAAATTCAGAACATCAGAATAATTACGATGAGAGACCAACATTCAATATTCTCCAAAGTAACATCAAGTCGAGATCTGAAGGTCCCCAAAGTCCTACTCTCTACCACACTTCATTTAGTCAATGTGTCTGTGGTCTTCTGAGAGTAAAAAAAGTTATCTGCCCTAAACGAGTTTCCCACCTCGTCCCCCAGTTTCGAGTTGGAGAATTTATTTTAACCTTTAAACTGCCACATACTTGGGGGGTTAATGCACCAAATATTTTTTTGCTGCAATTTTTAAGGAAACGTTACAATTCACCAAAAAAAAGTATAATTTTAATGGAACACATATTTTTTTCATGAAAAGAGCATCACAATTACTGCAACACTGATCATTTTACACACTGCCAATGAACTGTAAGACTATTAAAAAAAACTACTGGAACAATCAATTATGATATGTACAAGGTGCGAGTGACAGCATTGATGAAATTCAGTAAAACGCCGAGTCAACTGCACTTGAACTGGTTGCACGCAGAGGCCAAAGCTGATGCTGACAGACTCGTCTAGTGCAGCGGCTCAATCCCAGGGATAGTGATGCTGCAGTTCTGCAGGGGGCGCCAGTAGTCATGAGCTGGCTGCTCAACGAATGTACGGCATGGACTGATCAGCTCTGGCGGGCTGGCAAATTACACTGGGAACCGACTATAGCCGGTTGCGGCAGTTTAAGGGTTAAAGTAATACCTGAGATCCACCGTACTAATTCCCTTCCTAATTTTAAACTCTTTGATCATGTCACTACTTGACTGAAAAAGTTTAACTCTTCAATCTGTCCTCATAGCTCAAACCTTGTATTCCTTTAATCAGCCTAATCATCCAATGTCCATATTAGGGCATCGTCCTTCCTAACGAATCCATCCTCAGACAAAATGCCATCCACATTCCGCTGTCAGACAAAACGCCATCCTTCGTCTGACAAAACTCCATCATCCCTCCAATCTCTGCAAAATCAGAATCCATCCTCTGACAAAACTTCTCTGCTCCCTGCAGCAAAACTTCATCCTCCCCTCCTGCCTTTTTGAAAATGGCATCCATCTTCTGACCTCTGACAAAACACAATCTGCATTCCGCTGTAAGAGAAAATGCCATCCTTCCTCTTGCATAACTCCATCCTTCCTCCTGCCTCTCCCAAAATGGAATTTATCCTCCAACAAAATGCCACTTGTATTATTCTGCTTTTGGACAAAATGCCATCCTTGCTCTGGCAAAACTCCATCCTCCCTCCTACCCTTTTCAAAATGGCATCCATCTTCCACCTTTTAACAAAGTCCTTGATTAGGTTCCTATATCTCCCTTAGCTCTGGGCTTGTTGACTGCCTCTTAAGCGCACGTGTGTGACAAGGTATAAATAGAACTGATTTTGCTGGTGTGGTTTTCATTACATACTTTACGCAATTATACAAATTAACACAGGTAAACAATTTACCAGTCGATCTACGTTCCTACCCTCACCTATGGTCATGAGCTATGGGTAGTGACCGAAAGAACGAGATCGCGAATACAAGCGGCTGAAATGAGTTTCCTCCGCAGGGTGTCTGGGCTTTCCCTTAAAGATGGGATGAGAAGCTCAGTCATCCAGGAGGGGCTCAGAGTAGAGCCGCTGCTCCTCCGCATCGAGAGGAGTCAGATGAGGTGGCTCGGGCATCTGATCAGGATGCCTCCTGGACGCCTCCCTGGTGAGGTGTTCCGGGCACGTCTAACCGAGAGGAGGCCCCGGGGAAGACCCAGGACACGCTGGAGGGACTATGTCTCCCGGCTGGCCTGGGAACGCCTTGGGATTCTCCCGGAAGAGCTGGAAGAAGTGGCTGGGGAGAGGGAAGTCTGGGCCTCTCTGCTTAAGCTGCTTCCCCCGCGACCCAACCTCGGATAAGCGGAAGAGGATGGATGGATGAACACAGGTAAATAGTGCTAATGAGGCATTAGGGAGCAGCCTTCATCTTTTCCCACCCAAAAAGACTCTTGAAAACCCCAGAAAAACTCTTGCTTGAGTTTTGCAATTGGCAGATTGCCTGCAAAAAGAACTTTAGTGTCAGTTTCACAGCACTTGCCTGATTTGCTCATCCCTAACGACCATCCACAAATGCAGTAAATGAATGGCGCTGTTCGGATTTTGTTAAAGACGAGGCCTGCTGGCTTTACGTGTGCATCTGAACTTCTCCATGAAACATTCTTTGTCTGATTAATGTCTGAAACAAGCATCTGACTCATCAAGCATCTGGTACTTCTCACTTTCCTGTGATACAATAAATTAAAAAATGTGTATCATTGTGTGTTCTTGACCTACACCTACTTCACATTCATATGATTAATGCCAATTACTCAAAACACAATTAGAGAATTCAAGGGCAGCTCATTAGGCAGGGATCATGAAAATGATCAAAGACAACTGAACATTTTTGAAGCCTGGTTATGAAATGTGATTAATGCACTTAAATAACTTAATTGTGATGATTAACATCATCTCTGTGCAGTTGGTTTAAATGACCGAGACAACTTGTGATCGATAAAACAAGGGTTATACAGCAGAAGAAGTTCCTACTAGCAGTTCCTTATTGTTTTTGCCACAGTTGCCATCATCATCATCCTCTTTTGAATCCATTTAGTGACTTCCTTCCACCCATATGGTTCTCCAGTCCGTTTTGGGACTGCCATGTATTTTTCAACAAGACAATGCAAAAGCAAATTCTCATGTGTGTGAATGAGAGGGAGCTCAGTGGAATGGTGAGGATGTAAGGAGGAGAGTTGGCGAAGGTGGATGAGTTTAGATACTTGGGATCAACAGTACAGAGTAATGGGGATTGTGGAAGAGAAGTGAAGAAGAGAGTGCAGGCAGGGTGGAGAAGAGTGTCAGGAATGATTTGTGACAGACGGATATCAGCAAGAGTTTAAGGAAAGGTCTACAGGACGGAAGTGAGACCAGCTATGTTATATGGGCTGTAGATGGTGGCACAGGAGACAGAGTTATAGGTGGCAGAGTTAAAGATGTTAAGATTTGCATTGGGTGTGACGAGGATGGACAGGATTAGAAATGAGGACATTAGAGGGTCAGCTCAGGTGGGACGGTTGGGAAACAAAGCCAGAGAGGCGAGACGGCGTTGGTTTAGACATGTGCAGAGGAGAGATGAGGGTATATTGAGAGAAGGATGTTAAGGATAGAGCTGCCGGGGAAGAGGAGAAGAGGAGGTTTATGGATGTGCTGAGAGAGGACATTCAGGTGATGGGTGTAACAGAGCAAGATGTGGAGAACAGAAAGATATGGAAAAAGATGATCCGCTGTGGCCAGCCGAAAGAAGAAGAATGCAAAACCACATTCTGCAAACGTGACAAGGGCATAGCTGTGGGTAAAGAGGGCCCGAGTACTCGACTGGCCTGCCTGCAGTCCTCACCTGTCCCCAATAGAGAATGTGTGGAGAATTTGGAAATGAAAAATATGACCATGGTGACCCCGTACCGTGGGCACAACCTTTACAAGAAGAATGGTGTCCTCAGTGCCAAAACATCTTTGAAGTGTTGTGAGAAGGAATGGCGACATTGCAAAGTGGTGAGTGCTTTACCGTCCCAACTGTTTTCGGAATGTGTTGCAGGCCTGAAATGTAGGATTGGATGCATATTAACAAATGAAATGAAGCTGACCGGACAAAATGTGAAGTATCTTGGGTTCACACTGTCTGCAATGAAATAAAAGTCAAAGGAAATTTTGGCATTTTCCATACAGTCCCAGCTCTTTCTGATTTAGGGTTGACTAATTATGTATTATCTGTTAATCATATTCAATTTATTTATTATAAAATATATAGGTGTGTTTTGCGGTTCTCAAATGTTCCTTCTATTTTTGGGAACTGAAGTCCAGTGCGGTTCATTCAAATGCACTCTGGTGGATTTTGGTGGTATTTGTGAGTTTTGTGTTTTCTTTGATTTTGTTTTCTGGCTCTCGGCTATTTTACTGGTACAAAGAACCAGTATAAGCTATTACAGTAGAATTCTGACTCCAAAGGTCCGTTTATCAGTAACTTAAAAAAAAAGAGAAATGTGCAGTGATAACATTCTTCTGTAATTAACTGTGTATTTAAGAAGTGTGATCAACAGCTGTAATCCAGTCATCTCTTTCGTGGTACTGGGTGGCTCTGTGTGTGTCTCGATAAAAGAATTTTTCCCATCATTCCATTTCGCACTGGCTTCGTTAATTTGACTTTAACATATGTAATGAGTGAAAGAATGAGACCACAAGTTCAACCAAGTAGAAATGAGGTTTATTTACAGGGTGGGAAGCTCAGTGATATGGAAGAGCCTCAGAATGCTCGCTCCACTGGATCGAGAGGTTCAACATTCCACATGGCGACTCACCTTAGAATTATTCCGGGCACCTCCCACTGGGTGGAGACCCTGCGGCAGACCCGGAACATACCGAAAAGGTGAAATCTATAGCCGGGGGACTGGGAAGTCCAGGCTGACCTGCTTGTCCCTTTGCCACTGCGACCCTCATCAGAAAGGGTGGCAAAGAATATGAGATGAAATAAATTTCTATTTATTAATCTGAAGCTGTGAAATTCTCCAACTAATTAGTATACTGAACACTCAAAAAACTTAAGTCATTTAATTAGTATTTTGTTTGCAATTATTTGCATTTTAACCATCTGTGAAATCTGAAACCTTCAATGGATTTTTATATTTTTAGGTCATTAATTTAACTCCAACTGCATCTCAAATGCAAATGTAACTAAATATCACTGTATATTCCTCAGACAGATATATACGCAGTTTATGGCCGAGTGAGTCATGTCTTGTTAGAACAGAAATATTTCTAACAACCAATTAGGCCTCTTCACTCTTATCCTAACTTCATTTGATGCAGCCCACTTTCATCTCTTTTCATAGATGCAGTAAACACCTACGTAATAAAAATAAAAAGAACCTGAGGGGAAATGGCAATCGGAGTATCTCTCTGGCACAGGGTTCAAAATTTGGGATTGCAGCTGAGACTTTTTTTTAAATTATTTTCGCATTATAAACAAAATGCTAAAGTTTTATTTTGACTCAAGCGAGTATTTTACTCAAATCTGATTTTCTTTGAGCTCGTACTTTCAAAGTGGCCTCTGACAGTAGGAAAGCCAAGAGTGGAGACAGATAGGCAGGCAGACAGACAGACAGATGGTCATGTAGTTTACAACAGCGGCTCGAAAAACTTCTAAGTCCCACTAAGAGCAGAGGGTCATGTAGGCTCTGGGTCAGAGGGTCTTCTTTGGATTAAGTCCAGTATTTAACTAAAATCTCATTTCCTTTGAGCTGTTACTTTCAAAGTGGCAGCTAACAGTTGGGACGCCAAGCGTTTTGACTCAAACTCCTTTTTTTTTTTTTTGTAGTCATTCTCTTATTGTAGTACGAGCCCCGCCTGTCCTCTCACCCACCCAATCACATTACAGAAACACTGACATAACTAAATAATAATAATTATTCTTTTCCAAGGAACCAGTAAACACTATTAAGGGGAATATTATTTGAGCCTAGGGCTTCATTATCTTTTGTTAGCATACACTTTTTCACGAATCTTCACTTGTGAGCCCCCCTCCCTCCCACTCTTCAAAAGACTGTAACTGTATCGTGACGATTGAAGTGTCACCACACCGCCACCTTTTAGCGAATCTTAAGTGGGACCCGCTTGATCTTTGATGGATGTCACTGTATCATGACGACCGAAGCTTCGTCGATTCTAGGCACCTTTTCTTAGCGAACTCTTTTTCACCAATCTTCAAGTGAGAACCACTCAACTCAGCCCCCCAAACCTGCTATGACGATCGAGGTATAACCCCATGCTCTTTGAACAACTGCCTCTGTATCACAGCGATCAAAGTTTCATCGTACCGTGCCTTTTAATCTCACACAGTTTTTCTCAAATTTTCACGTGGGACCCCTGTCACTGCCCAACGGAACCCCCAATCTGTTTGCATGCCCTTTGCTGCTCTGCCAGATCGAGAGGAGCCCATTGAGGTGTTTCAGCATGGCGCAAGGTTGCCCCCTGGTGGCTCACCCTTAAAATTATTCTAGTTGGACACTCCCTGTAGGTGGAGATCCAGGACATGCTGGTGAGGTTATATGCTAGGGACAGGGAAGTTTGGGGAGACCTGCTTGGCCTGCTGCCACCACAAACCCACCAGGAGAAGTGGTCTGAGATGATGTGATGATGAGATATGAACAAAGAGGACACGGTGTAGCAGTGAAGTAAGAACTTCATCTCCCAGCAGTCCTTGCAGGGGCTGCTGGGGTCAAAGGTGATCAAAGGAGGTTAAAAGGAGGGCAGGGGGCAAATAGGAGAAACGTTTTGTTTGTTTTGGTGCGTCGTGTGTTACATTCCTCTGTTGGACTGCCTGCCATTAATTCTGCCATATATCATCATTGTGTCCTGGACTGTATTCGTTTGTTGGGGTCTGGATTGTCTGTCTACCTGTGCGCTGAGGACTGTGTTGGAATTCATTGGTTTTCCGGAAGATTGGAGCGCTCCTGAACCATCCATCCAACTTCATCCAATCAGTAACTTCCGGTAGGACTGAGTTTTCTTTCACCCTTTCAACATACAGATCGCTGGACTTAACTTCATCACCTCTCATTTCATCCGGTTTGGTTTACATGGACTTTGCTGTGTGGTGTTAGTGTTTATTTGTTAACAACAACAACAACAACAACAACATTTATTTATATAGCACATTTTCATACAAACAGTAGCTCAAAGTGCTTTACATAATAAAGAATAGAAAAATAAAAGACACAATAAGAAAACAAAATAAATCAGCATTAATTAACATCAAATAAGAGTAAGGTCCAATGTAAATGTAAAATTAAATGTAAAATGTTAAATGTTAAATGTAGTATCACCAAACGGGTCAGGGGTGGTATTATTGTTTTCATTTAGTTCATTTAATTTCATTATATTCTTTATTGTTTAATGTTCCCAGTGTGCTTTATTTGGTCTCTGTAGTGTATGTGTGTGTGTGTGTCATTCCAAGGCTGGGGTTGTCCCTGGTAATCTTCCACTAAAATAAATAAATCACTGTCACATTGATGGTGTGAATTTTAGCGGCCCCTGACTGCTACAACGGTAAAACAATATGTACAGGATATGGAAAGAAACAGACAAATTAAGAGATGAGAATACTCAAACTAAGCTGCTCAGGGAAATTAAAATTTAGCCAAAAATAAGGAATGTTACTAAGACGCAAAACGTCCTCACTGTGCCTACACGTACGACTTCACAGTACCTACGGGAGTGAGGGCACTGGGACTTGTGTTAAAGCCACCAGCATGAATTATTTGCAGCAGCAGTCGATGCGCTTCACTGCACATCCATGTTACACGTTAGATGGGTTTGGGTGAAACCTTCAAGTGACAGAAGCCATGTGTCCCAGTTTTGAGCAGATCCCTCCCTCATAGGCCTTTTTCTTATAAAGGGCAACAAAGAAATTATAAATATTTGGATTTTAAGAAAGCTGAGCCCCCCATCCTCCTGAGATCTCCATGCTTCAAACAGCGTCATGAAGACTCGAAATAAACCCCCCCGCTCCCCTCTTGCTGCCACCATCACCACCACCACCATGACGCACAACAAGCTTCACTGAATCCTATTTGCTTTCAGTCATTTATTCTCGCAATGCTTCCACTCTGTCCGAGGTTGAGCAATCGAGAGTTACCGGATGCCACAAAGTGTGTTGTCTGCATTTCTGTTATTAATAAAATATTTATTTTATGCACAGTATATACACGCCATGACCAGGAGTTAGAATAAGGTCACTGTGCCTTCTTGTGTGTTGTACAAGGCAACTGAAGGAGGTTGGCATGAGGAAGAGCATCTGGTGATAAAAACGTCTGCTTCAATGCCCTATTTAAAAGGGGCATCCAGCCTGTTTGAATTTTGAAAATTACTATTATTATCGGCCTATATATATATATATATAATATTCAATGCATTCGTAGTCTGAATCACAATCTGATCGTGTGGGTGGTTACATACCAGGTAACGCTTGTGGTTGGTCAGCAAGTCGGCTAACGTCTGCCACGGTGCCCTCTTTCAGTTGCGAGAAGCAGATCATAGAATGGTTGAAATAGTTTTTACTGTCAAATAATGCAAAGAGTACGCGACACGTGTTTCGCTCTAATTCTGGGCTCATCAGGCGGACACACTCACTGCACCCCCTCTTGGGAATCGAGCCTCGGGCGTCAGCGGGCTAAGCCTCTCACGTTGCGCCATGGCATATTGTTCGTTTATTTGACAGTCTGTAGATCAGGGTAATTACATTCAATGCATTCGTAGTCTGAATCACAATGTGATCGTGTGGGTGGTTACCTACCAGGTAATTAGGGCGAAACACGTGTCGCGTACTGTTTGCATTATTTGACAGTAAAAACTATTTCAACCATTCTATGATCTGCTTCTCGCAACTGAAAGAGGGCACTGTGGCGGACGTTAGCCGACTTGCTGACCAACCACAAGCATTACCTGGTAGGTAATTGTTTTTGTCTCCTTCATATTACAATGGGTGTGGACTCTTCTGAATAAAGTCTTAATACAGCTCTGTTTATGAGCCTTGAGACTCTCAAGAAACTTCTCAGAAGAGCCAAGCAGGACCATTGCAGTCTCCACGGTTCTCAACACTTGCCAAATTAGACAACAGATCTTTTCATCCCACTTCTGACACCAATAAAGTGCTGGTGCAGAGTGTCAGAATGGATCCTCTTGCTCTTTAAAAGGCTGGGTAGTCTTAAAAAAACGACTTGGCTTTTCCACACTAGCTGGAATTCTGTTTATTACTTTGTCGGCTTTATAGTATGTGTGACACATCCCGGGCTGACGTAAGTTGTCTACACCGCTACTATAATTGTGAATGAGGGAAGACTCCAATAGAACCCAAAGAATAGTTTGGGGTGTCAGCCACGTCACCCCATTTGATCCAGTGCAGTTAATCACAAAGAAAATAGCCACACGATAGCACGAAAACAAAATGAAAACACAGGTAGTAGTTAGGTGGGTTTCTTTTAATCATCCTACTCAGTCGAGTGGGTCTGTCTTGGTGGCCAGCTGAGGTCCAAATAAGATGCCAGGGACTATGGATCTTTTATAAGGGCTTTGAACGGAATGAGTGTGGTCAGTTGCCCTCACTGGATTTGTTGTTCAGTGCTGTGGATAACAAGAGAGACAATCCAGTTAGCGACAGTGCCCCCTCTTGTCTTGGACTGGTATTACATACCTGTGATGAGCCCAGAAGGTGATCCTCTGACACACATGCATGACTGTATGAGAAGGTACCCTAAAATAACCGGAATCTGTACCTGGTATGCAATCTTGATTTAGTTGCGAATTTCGCCGCTAGGTGTAGCCTACTTTATCGTATTCGGTGGCAGTCTGCCGAGTGGCGTTGCGCTGTGTTATTCGTACGCCATTCCGTGTCGGTTTTTCTTGGTGCTTATTAAACGTTTTCTGTGATTTTTGTGATGGGGTATCATAAAGAACAGCGAGTCTGCGCTGAATTTTGTTTTCTCTGTAGCGATGCTTGAAACTATTTTTAAAGAGGAAGCTTTACGTAAAACACAGGTCTACAGGTGGTTCTCATGTTTCAGACGAGGGGAAATGTCACTTGAAGACCAACCGAGATCTGGCCGACCTTCCACAATTTGGAATGACGAAAATCTGATAAATGTTCGCAATGTAATTTACGAGGATCGTCGTCGGACTATTGAAGTGATTTCTGAGTTGACTTGTGTGTCTTGGAGTTCTTGCCACCTTCCCTACTCTCCTGATCTTTTGCTTTTTCTTGTTCCCGCATATGAAAAAAAGAACTCAAAGGAAAGTGTTTTTGTACCGTGGAGGAAGTCAAAGAAAAATCACTGCAGGCCACTGGGACAACGTTCCTCTTCGGCGATTGTTTCCACCAGCGGGAAAACCGTTGGGACGAGTGCATGCATTCACGTGGACTTTGAAGGAGGCTAAAGTTTCAGTAAGTAAAAATTATTAAAACAATTTTCTTTTTCAATTCCGGTTATTTTTGGGTATCCCGTTGTATTCTTTAAGGACCTCTTGGGCACGGCCATCAGCAGTGTGCCTGTCTGCGGAGAGAGTGTCGTCGTCGTCGAGAGGTTTACTTACCTTGGCAGTGACATTCATGTCTTTGGTGACTGTTCCTATGAAGTCATTAGATGGATTGGGAGAGCATGGGGGGTCATGAGGTCCCTGGAAAGGGGTGTGTGGTGCTCCTGATATCTCTGCAAAAGGACCAAGGTCAAAGTCTTTAGAGTCCTGGTGTTTCCTGTTTGCGAGACATGGACACCATCCAGTGACCTGAGATGAAGACTGGACTCCTTCATGTGTGTGTCTTCAGAGAATCCTTGAGGGCACCGTTGGTTTGACTTTGTGTTGCTCATGGAGTCCTGAATGAGGCACTTGACAGTCATGTCTACAGAGAGAGTGTCGACCTTGTTGAGAGGTTTACTTACCTCGGCAGTGATATTCACATCTCCTATAAAGTCAGTAGATGGATTGGGAAAGCATGGGGGGGTCATGAGGTCACCAGAAAAGGATGTGTGGTGCTCCTGATATCTCCACAAAAGGACGAAGACCCAAGTCTTTAGAGTCCTGGTGCTCCCTGTTTGTGAGACATGGACGCCATCCAGTGACCCTGAGATGAAGACTGGACTCCTTCATGTGTGTCTCTCCGGAAAATCCTTGGGTGCCGCTAGTTTGACTGTGTGTTGCTCATGGAGTTCCGAATGAGGCACATGACCTGCATTGTGAGGGAGCGTCAGTTACAGCACTATGGCCATGTGGGCGTGATTCCCTGAGGGTGATGCGGCTCGTGACATCCTCATTGTGGCTGGACCAGGCCAAGGGGTCGCCCACGTAACACCTGGCTGCGGCAGATAGAGGGTCATTTCCGGAGGGTGGGAGTCGACTGCGTGTCTGCCTGGGGGGTTGCCAACTGGGATCACGAGTCATTTCGTCTTGTACTGGGTGCAGCAACACGCTGTACCAGTGCAGGCTCCCCAACTTGACTTGACTTGACCTCGTATATATTAAATGGTGTGCCGTTTCAGCAAGTGAGCCCTTGAAGGTACAGTAATTATGTTTCAGTTATCGCTCCCTTTTAGCTTTTCCTAGGAGTCGCCTCTAACAGCCGCGGTAGAAAAACACGAATAGAATGGCATATTTAATATCCTAAATAACGCAACATCAGCAGCTCAGAGCATGTCTAACAGATCCATGTTGTACGAAAATGAATGGAAACAAGAAAATCAAAAGAGAAAAAAAAATAAGAAAATTAAAAGAACAGAAATCGTACTCGGGACTTTCATTAGACTGAAAACAACCTCATAGCTGCGCTATCTATAGACTATAACTCGATATTTCTCGGACACCAGAATTGATCAGCTACAATGATCTGCCGCCCATGATGATCAGATGGAGCCAAAAGTTTTACCTTGAGACTTCCGCAGATTTCAAATCTCCATCAGGTACCCACGTTGAAAGCTTTTATGTTTAAGAAATTTGAACCAAAATTAACCGCGGGACCTCCAAATCCAATAACTTACGATAGAAAATCCATCAGTGTCATTTTTTTTCCATTACTTAAGTTGGAATCTGCTGCTTCTGAAAGTTATTGAGCCACCACAAGCCTATTTTTAAGTACGTGATAAGGTATTGAAAACATATATTTATGTGCTCTACTAATACATGTAAATATATTATATGACTGCTATTATTTTAAAATATGATCGACTGATACAAAAAAAAGTTAAGAGGGTGAGTCAAAAATAATCCACACTCCGAATGTACAGTCATGGCCAAAGGTTTTGAGAAGGACCCAAGTGCTGGTTTTCACCAAGTTGGCTGCTTCAGTGTTTTCAGATCTTTTTCTCAGTTGTTTCTCTGGTACACTGAAGTAGAATTACAAGCATTTCAGAAGTTTCATTAATGACAATGACATGACGTTTATGAAAAGAGTCAATATTTGCAGTGTTGGCCCTTCTTTCTTTTTCAAGACGTCTACAATTCATCCTCTCATGGTGTCAATCAACTTCTGGGCCAAATCCTCACTGATGGCAGCCGTTTCTTGCATCATCGATGGTTGGAGTTTGTCAGAAATTGGTGGGTTTTTGTTTGCCCACTCGCCTCTTGAGGATTTGACCACAAGTTCTAAATGGGATTAAGGTCTGAGGAGTTTGCAGGCCATGGACCCAAAATGTCGATGTTTTGTTCCCTGAGCAACTTAGTTTTCACTTTGGCCTAATGGCCCGGTGTTCCATCATGTCAAACACCAAACTGTTCTTGGATGGTTGGCAGAAGTTGCTCTCGGATGAGGTCCCATTCTTTATTCATGGCTATGTTCTTAGGCCAAATTGTGAGTGAGCTCACTGCCTTGGCTGACATGAATGGTCTCAGGATGCTTTACTGTTGGCCTGACACAGGACTGATGGTAGCGCACTTTCCAGGCCATGGACCCAAAATGATGATGTTTTGTTTCCCAGGCCACTTAGTTCTCACTTTTGTCTTATGGCCCGGTGCTCCATCATGTTGGTCACCAAACTGTTTTTGGATGGTTGGGAGAAGTTGCTCTCGGTGGATGTTTTGTTCCCATTCTTTATTCATGGCTGTGTTCCTAGGCCAAATGGTGAGTGAGCCCACTGCCTTGGCTGACATGAATGGTCTCAGGATGCTTTACTGTTGGCCTGACACAGGACTGATGGTAGCACTCTTTCCTGGCCATGGACCCCACATTTCGATGTTTTGTTCCCCTAGCCACTTAGTTCTCACTTTTGCCTTATGGCCCGGTGCTCCATCATGCTGGACGGTTGGCAGAAGTTGCTCTCAGAGGATGTTTTGCTCCCATTCTTTATTCATGGCTGTGTTCTTAGGCCAAATGGTGAGTGAGCCCTGCACTCCCTTGTCTGAGAGGCAACCCCACGTGACATGAATGATCTCAGGGTGCTTTACACAGGACTGATGGTAGCGTCGCTCACCTTTTCTTTTTTCTGGATGCCCCAAACAATCAGAAAGGGGATTCATCAGAGAGAATGACTTGACCCCAGCAATCCTTGGCAGTCCAATCCCAGAATATCAGTCTGTCCCTGATGTTTTTCTTGGCTTCTTTGCTGCCCTTCTTGACACCCACCAGGCCATCCTCCAAAAGTCTTCGCCTCACTCCCACCTGCCTGCTGCCAAGCTCTGCCCTGGTGGTGCCCACAGCTGAATCAACTTTAGGAGACGCTCCTGGCACTTGCTGGACTCTCTTGGGAGCCCTGAAGTCTTCTTCACCTCTCTATTGTAATTCAATCAGAATGACAGAGTGACCTCCAGCTTTGTTCTCATCGACACTCTCACCCTTGTTAATGAGAGGATCACTGAAGTGACGTCAGCAGGTCCTTTGTTGGCAGGGCTGACATGCAGTTGTTTTTTGGGATGAAGTTCATTTTCATGGGAAATAGGGACTTTACAATGAATTGCATTCCATCTGATCGCCCTTCAGAACATTCTGGAGTCGATGCAAACTGCCATCGTGAAAACTGAGGCAGCAATCGCTACTGGTGACTCCCCTGCTTCTCCCATCCAGGCTATGCACCAGGGGAGTCACCCTACCTGCATCTGACCTTCTTCACTTGGCTGGTCTGGTGGCCTCCCAATCCCTGGCTTCGTTTAGCCATCCGCCAGACCGAGACTTGGCTTCCCACAACGGTCAGGGCGCTCACGCTGGGGTTCCACTCCAAATCTCCGATTCCCGCTGCCTTCGCTGCAGCGAGCCAACCTTCTCCCAGTCACTCCTGATCCACACCACCGCTCAGCAGGAGCAACCACTACCATCGGCCCTTGGGTGTCGGCCAAACACCCCGCTAGGGCTCGCCTCTCCCAGCTGCCTGCAAACATCCACGAGTCTGCACTCGTTCACTAACTCACTCATTCGCTCGCTCTCTCTTTCTCGCTCGCACACACCGGCTCCCTCACTTCCACCTGCCATCTTCCTTAACCTCCGTTCTTTTTTTCTTTCCCCCTTCTTCCACATTTGCGCTCCTGTTATATGAAACGGGGACATGGCTCAGGTGTGCTGATAAGCTGCTCCCGGTATCAATTACGGATACGGATGACTCCTCACCTGTGCACTTAAGTGAGGACCGCCCACATCACGAAGCGCCCGGGATCCGCTCCGGCCACACTACCACACCCCCTCTTTAACTCTTTGACAGCTGAATATTTTTGCCAGTTTTCTGAAAAGCACCCAAAGCAATGGTCTCACATATACATCAGTATAAAACGTCTTTTGGTGCACGTCATGGCTCCTGTCGGCGCCCGTTCGGTGACTCTGGCAGCAGTGGGGTCAGCTCAATGACCAGCAGGAATACGTAATGGGCCGGCTTGCTGGCTGTCTTTGTGCAGCAGTAGCTCTCACAGTGGGATGCAATCTGGTTTGTACCTCTTGTCATCGTAAGTGGTGGTCCTCCCGGGTTAACGTTGGCGTAGGCGCATTAGCACCACGATCAGCTGACGCTGGTCCCTTCACTTTCGTTTTCGATCTCCAGATCACTTACATCAAAATCTGACAACTCTGAGTTAGACTCTGCCATATGATACGCAAAACGTTGTCCACGTAGTATTTTGTTTTGCGCATTCGATTTTTGGTCTTTCGCTATTTGAGGGGTTGTTTCTTCTTCGCTACTCACACACGCGCAGGAAATGACGGTCAAATCAACAAAGCGAACTTTAAAGAGAGTTGAACTACATTAGAGGATTAGAACACTCTGGACAAGAACAGGCCATTCAGCCCAACAAAGCTCGCCAGTCCTATCCTCTTATTTCTTCCAAAAAAACATCAAGTCGAGTTTTGAAAGTCCCTAACGTCTTACTGTCTACCACACTACTTGGTCGCTTATTCCAAGTGTCTATCGTTCTTTGTGTAAAGAAAAACTTCCTAATGTTTGTGCGAAATTTCCCCTTAACAAGTTTCCAACTGTGTCCCCGTGTTCTTGATGAACTAATTTTAAAGTCACTGTCTTGACCCACTGGACTGATTCCCTTCATAATTTTAAACACTTCAGTCAGGTCTCCTCTTCATATTCTTTTGCTTAATCTGTAAAGGCTCAGCTCTTTTAATCTTTCCTCATAACTCAACCCCTAGAGCCCTGGACTCACCCTAGTCGCTCTTCTCTGGTCCTTTTCTTGTGCTGTTATGTCCTTTTGTAGCCTGGAGACCCAAACTGCACCCAGGACTCCAGATGAGGCCTCACCAGTGTGTTATAAAGCTTGAGCAGAACCTCCTGTGACTTGTACGCCACACATCAAGGCACTATATGACCTGACATTCTGTTAGCCTTCTTAATGGCTTCTGAACACTTTCGGGAAGTCGATAGCTTAGACTCCATTATGACTCCTAAATCCTTCTCATAAGGTGGACTCTCAATTTTCTGACCGCCCAGTGTGTATTCAAACCTCACATTTTGACTTCCTATGTGCAATTCTTTACATTTACTGACATTAAATTTAATCTGTCACAAATCTGCCCAAGCCTGTCTGCTATCCAAGTCCTTCTGTAATGAGATAACAGATTCCAAATTATCTGCTAATCCACCTATCTTGGTATCATCTGCAATCTTAACCAGCTTGTTACTTATATTCCTATCTAAATCATTTATAGATATTAAAAATAGCAGCGGCCCTAGCACTGCCCCCTGCTGGTCACCACTCTTAACATTGGTCAGTTCTGATGAGGTTCCTCACACCGTCACCCTCTGCTTCCTGTGTCTGAGCCAATTATGCACCCATCCAAAAACATCACCCTAAACTCCCACTTCTTTTAATTTGATGCCCAACCTCTCATGTGGCACCTTATCAAATCCATCCATCCATTATCCAACCTGCTATATCCTAACTACAGGGTCACGGGGGTCTGCTGGAGCCAATCCCAGCCAACACAGGAAACAAACCCCGGGCAGGGCGCCAGTCCACCGCAGGGTGTACACACCAAGCACACTCTAGGGAGAATTTAGAATCACCAATGCACCTAACCTGCATGTCTTTGAACTGTGGGAGGAAACCGGAGTACCCGGAGGAAACCCACGGAGACAACATGCAAACTCCACGCAGGGAGGACCCGGGAAGTGAACCTGGGTCTCCTAACTGCGAGGCAGTAGCACTACCCACTACGCCACCGTTCTGCCCTCCTTAATAATTCCTTCCATTCATTTTCCTGTGATGCACGTTAAGCTTACTGGCCTATAGTTGCTTGGATCTGCCCTGTCACCCTTTTTATATAATAGGAAGCAAATAACGGTTTGGTCACAGTTTGCAAGTGATTATCATCCTCTACCCCTGAATTTTGACAAAAGTCGACATCCGCCCTGAAAGAGTTAAGTCGAGAGTGCGGCGATTATCTATTTAAAACTGGCCTGTTCAATTTGAGCTGTGGTCCCGCTACACCACACTCACCCAGAAGTGCTTTCGGGCCACGTAAGCAGAAAACCAGGAGTACTGCCAGGTGGATGATGAATGGAGACTTCCTGCCGTAGATAGATGAGCCAGAGTCGGGTGGAAGGTGGACAAAGCTTGCATGGAGGAGTGGAGGAGGCAGTGACAGAGAGGAAGAAGACAACAAGTTGTGCCTGTGCTTGTATCTGTGGTGGTGGGAAACACTTCATAAGGAAGAGTTTCCCACAAAAAAATAGTCTTTTTGTGCTTTTAACTTGAGTCTGTTTCTGTTTGTGGAGCTGGAGCGCCCCCTGGTGTCCACACTGTTTATATAATTTTAACAAATTGCTGTGTTTATCTCCTCTTAATAGCTGCTGTAGATGGGGAGCTTAATTCAGTTCCTTTACTCCTTTCAGAGGGTAATATCGATACTGATTTTATACCAATATGGGTCATTTTGTATTAATAGATATTGCTCGATTACTAATTATTGGATACGACTCTATTGGGCATACTTTTAAAAAATGTCACGTTTAAAAAAACTGAGCAAGAATCAGTCCCTGACACTAACAGACGTCATTCAATGTCATCGTCACATCACTTGAATTGCAGTCTGCTGTATATGACAAGCCATGGAGCCACCACTGGGACTCTTTGTGGTGCGTCGTAAAGTGTCGTTCAAAAGCACAGGTTTAATCTTGTCTACTAAAACATCGAATTGCATTCTATTATCCCTCTTACTTTTGAACAGGACCCATTGTTACAAAGTGTGGAAGAAATACCACAAACAAAATGGAATCTTCACGAGATAAAGGTTTGGGGACCGTCCCCGTATATTGTCCTGAGGACAAATGAAAGCAAAAGGTTGATCAAAAGTACATGTATTGTAACAGATGACAATGTGGCATTGACAAAATGGCGTTTTTATAGAATGGTGGATGATGGGAACAGGAAATGGCTGACAGGAAATGGTGTCATGGGGAGGAATGTGTGATGTCCAAGGTGAGAGCCGGAAGTGATGCCATATGGAGTCGCCGGAAGTGACGTCACGGCGGCCATTTTGAAGCCCGGAAATAGCTGCAATTATTTTTCTTCGGTTCTCCTATGAAGAGAAGAGGTTCAGGTAAGCACCACGTGACATGTCACCTTTCAGCTTTTTGACTGCCTCCTAATCGCACGAGTGTGACAAAAGATATTGAATAAACACAAATGTAATAACTGACTCTTGTATGAAGTAAATACAAACGTGAAATGCTCCAACTTTCATATCAGTTAATGTAGCCGCCGAACGCACCTGAATGTTCCGCCTCGCCGACATCGTCGAACTTGTTTTTCTCGTTTCTGTCTAATCTTTCCGCAGGGTCCTTTCTTTCAACTCACCTTTGATCTTCTTCCCCCTGCTTCTTGTCAATGGCTCCCTTCACAGTCCACACTGGTCACTGTCTGCAACCGAAAGCACCTTCGAGTCTTTTAGTATGGCCTTAAATGGACCCTCTGGGTAATTTAAAGGTGTGCAAACAAGACCCCCCTGTCTGTCAAAGAAAGTTTTTTTTTTACCCCATTTCTTGTTCTAAGTCTTCGGCGGTTTGCTTAGATGGAAACGAGGGCACGTCAGAGTGGTTTGGATCAGAGACTTCTCGGAGTCTTTTGTTGCACATTCACTTCTCTTCATGCCTGTGGCGCTGATCTGATTTCTCTGCTATCTTCCCCGTCACAAGAATTCAAAGAATCTCATCAAAGAAAAACGCAGGAAGCTGAACTTTCTTCTTCTTCTTCTCCTTCTCAAGTCGATTTGCACTTTGGAACAACAGACTAACTCAGCACTTTCCTAACTTTCTCCGTGGTGGCCCCCGAGGTCTTCCAAATTTCTACTTGACACCCCATTTTAATAGGCCTGTGCATGTGAGATTTTAGAAAAGGCACAGAGAAAAAAGCCACTTTTACATTTACAAAACCATTTTTTAATGAATGATTTTCTAAATGGCGACACGGTGGCGCAGTGGTAGCACTGCTGCCTCGTAGTTAGGAGACCTGTGGTTCGCTTCCCGGGACCTCCCTGTGTGGAGTTTGCATGTTCTCCCTGTGTCTGCGTGGGTTTCTTCCCACAATATAAAGACACGTAGGTTAGGTGCATTGGCGATCCTAAATTGTGCTTGGTGTGTGTGTGTGTGTGTGCCCCTGCCCGGGGTTTGTTCCTGCCTTGTGCCCTGTGTTGGTTGGGATTGGCTCCAGCAGACCCCCATGACCCTTTGTTAGGTTATAGCAGGTTGAACACTGACTGACTGATTTTCTAAATTTACTGACTCCAATGGTGAGGAATCATAATGTACTCGGGCCCCCTGACTTTCAGCAATCTTTACTGTGATTTAATTTAAAATGGACAAATTTGACATTTTTGGTCATCAGTCTACACCAGGGGTCTCCAGCTCCAGTCCTAGAGAGCTACTGTGGCTGCAGGTTTTCATTCTAACCCTTTTCTTAATTAGTGACCAGATTTTGCCGCTAATTTACTCTTTGCCTTAATTTGAATTGATGCACAACTTAAGACTCAGGCCCCTTAATTATTTCTTTTTTTCTTACTTAGCAAGCAAACAATATTAACTCTTTGAGGGCTGAATATATTTTCCATAAAGCATAGTTTTCTGAAAAGCAATGGCTTCATACAGAAATACATAACATAATGCAACATACAGTCGTATGAAAAAGTTTGGGAACCCCTCTCAGCCTGCATAATAATTGACTCTCCTTTCAACCAAAAATATACCAGTGGTATCTTTTTCATTTCCTAGGAACATCTGAGCACTGGAGTGTTTTCTGAAAAAAGATTTTTAGTGAAGCAGCATTTATTTGTATGAAATTAAATCAGGGCGGCACGGTGGCTCTGTGGGTAGCGCTGCTGCCTCGCAGTTAGGAGACCTGGGTTCGCTTCCCGGGTCCTCCCTGCGTGGAGTTTGCATGTTATCACCGTGTCTGCGTGGGTTTCCTCCCACAGTCCAAAGACATGCAGGTGAGGTGTATCGGCGATCCTAATTTGTCCCTAGTGTGTGTGTGTGTGTGCCCTGTGGTGGGCTGGTGCCCTGTCCAGGGTTTGTTTACTGCCTTGTGCCCTGTGTTGGCTGGGATTGGCTCCAGCAGACCCCCGTGACCCTGTAGTTAGGATATAGCTGGTTGGATGATGGATGGATGGATGGAAATTAAATCAAATGTGAAAAACTGGCTGTGCAAAAATGTGGGTCCCCTTGTCATTGTGCTGACTTGAATGCATGTCACTGCTCAATACTGATTACTTGGTTGGGTGAGCTCGTTAAGGCTTGAACTGCCCACCGCAGGGCGCACACATACACTCACACACCAAGCACACACTACGGACAATTTAGAATTGGCAAAACACCGAACCTGCATGTCTTTGGACTGTGGAAGGAAACCCACGCAGACACGGGGAGAACATGCAAACTCCACGCAGGGAGGACCCGGGCAGCGAACCCGGGTCTCCTAACTGCGAGGCAGCAGTGCTACCCACTGCACCACCGTGCCACCCTCCACATACTTAGACTGGACTGTAATCGTACCGTGCCGTCTACCCATACCTTGTTTTGAGAATTGGTCTGTCCTTTAACACTATGCACCCATGCATCTGTCTGACATTGGTTTTGCCCAATAATCACTGCACTATTGCACTTTAACACTTAATATTACGCTTAAATTTACTATATTTATTTATGTCCTATTATATTGTTATCTTTCAATCTAGGACTTTTTGATAATCAAGCTGATTCTTCTAACTTTGCACAGTTTTTGAAAAGTGGATCAGGTTGCATTTCACTGCGTGTTGTCTTGTATAACTATGCATGTGACAAATAAAGAATCTTGAATCTTGAAGAAAAGTCAGTTAAAATAAACGGAAATAGTTCATTAGCAGCAAAAACTGGTCACTAATTAAGAAAAGAGTTAGAAGGAAAACGTGCAACCACAGTAGCTCTCCAGGACTGGAGTCGGACACCCCTGGCCTACACCAAATAAGCCAGCAGTTCTCAAACTGTGGGGTGTGACCCCCTGGGGGGGCACTGAAGCTGTACAACCGGGGCGTCGAATAAATGAACAAGACATCAAAATTAATTTTTTACGTTTTTATTTCAAATTTAAATTTGCAAGCATATAATCACAACGAATGCATAATAACAATTAAAATCAAACGTTTCTAAGGCACAGATCTAATGACTAATATGTGTCTGCTTTAAAGTACACAGCCTGTCCAGGTTTGGTTTGATATTCGAGATACGACACTCTGAGCTCCTTTTCTATTTGAAGTTTGTTTCTATGATGAGCGGCGCCGCTGCTGCTGCTTTTATAGTCGCGTATTTTCAATCCAGAAAGTTCGAGATGTATCGGTATCTGTCGCGAACATTCAGGTAACAGTAGATCAGGTGATAATGCGGCGCGACTGCACCACACTGGCAGCGTAGCCAATATTGCCAAATCGAGTTCAATAATTTACTGCGTATTCGGTTATTTTCATGATACAACTAACAGCGGTATAATATTTGTCGGACAAAAATACATTCGTCTCGCGCAGATTGACTTCATCGGTGTCCTCATTTACGAGATTTTTAAAAATTAAAACATATTTAATCGTTTCTTTACATAAAAAAATAATTAAATAAGAATAAATACTTTGTTTTTGGGATTAGAATTACTACCAAAAACCACACGAGGCATTTTAACAGTTATTAAAGCACTTAAAAAAAATACATTGCAAATATGTCAGCAAAGTTAGCCAAATATGCAAATCTTATGGAAGTAAAAATGATAGGATACCGCGACACCGCACGAGTATCATACCTTAGTTAGTTGTATCGGGGTTATTCCAGGTATTAAAGGGGGGGGCACGAAATACGAAAGTTTGAGAACCGCTGAAATAAGCCATAATGACAAATTGAAAATACGTTTTCAGAAAGGAATTTTAACTAATAGAGCACAAAAGAGTCACTTGTCTAGAAATAAATTGAAGGGGAAAGTAATTATTTAAGCACATATAAGACTGAATTGATCGAGCAACATTATCTACAGATTATTATTACAAAGAACCGACATTATCAACCTGCAGATAAATGGTCATCGAAACAACAAAAATCTCCCCTTCTCTGTAGAACTGGCCTCCTTTTAAATCGTGCGCTGGCCTGCTTGTTCCCAGCAGCCTCTGCACCCTCAGCAGATGACCAAGCAGAGTCACTGCAGGGACTGCTGGGAGTTGAAGTTTCATTCCCCATTAGCCGGCCTCCTTATCCCCAGCAGCCTCTGCAACCTCAGCAGATGACCAAGCTGAACCACTGAAGAGACTAATGGGAGTTGAAGTTTCATTCCCCATTAGCCGGCCTCCTTGTCCCCAG
>JANRMT010062817.1:6798669-6810694 GCA_026402145.1 Polypterus bichir lapradei | reverse complement strand
AAGTTTCATTCCCCATTAGCCGGCCTCCTTGTCCCCAGCAGCCCCAGTACCCTCAGCAGATGACCAAGCTGAACCACTGCAGGGACTGCTGGGAGTTGAAGTTTTATTCCCCATTAGCAGATGACCAAGCTGAACCACTGCAGGGACTGCTGGGAGTTGAAGTTTCATTCCCCATTAGCCGGCCTCCTTGTCCCCAGCAGCCCCAGCACCCTCAGCAGATGACCAAGCAGAACCACTGCAGGGACTGCTGGGAGTTGAAGTTTCATTCCCCATTAGCCGGCCTCCTTGTCCCCAGCAGCCTCTGCACCCTCAGCAGATGACCAAGCAGAGCCACTGCAGGGACTGTTGGGAGTTGAAGTTTCATTCCCCATTATCACCGCTACAAGCAATTATTTAAGCACATACATAACTGAATTGATTGAACAACATCATCTGCAGATTATTACTGGAAAGAACGGACATTATCAACATGCAGATAAATGGTCATTGAACTAACACGGGAAAAGTGCAGGGGTCCTGACCGATATCAACACAGGATGGGATTAAAAATGGACAGTGGCATCGGGAGGTGGGGGGCTTCAGTGGGTTAAACCCCTGATCTTTTAGCCCCAGATGATGACAAAGTGAAAACCCATTTTCAGAAATTGTTTGTACATCTCTTAAAAATTAAAAACTGAACTTTCATTCCTATAAGTACTTTGTAGAAGCCCCTTTAGGAGACATTCCAGCTTTGTGATTTCTTTGGTGTGGCTCTACAAGCTTTGCCCACCTGGATTTGGATCTCATTCCTCGTGGCAGTTCAACTCAAGCTCTTCTATATTGGCATCTATAAATGGCCACCTCCAGGTTTCTCCACACGTTTGCTATGGGGTTTATGTTCGGGCTTTGGCTGAGCCACTCTAGGACATTCTGACACTTGTCACAAAGTCACTTTAGTGATGTCTTAAAAGTGACAAAAAAAAAAAAAAAAAACACATCCATCTTCTTTCAAACCTGCTTATCCAGGGTAGAGTCAAACAACGCCTTAAACTGGAAGTCAATTAAAGTCAATTAAAACGAAGGGAAAAGGAGTTCATTAGCAACAAAAACTGGTCACTGATTAAGAAGAGGGTTAGAATGAAAGCCAGCAGCCACAGTAGCCCCTTGCTACAGACAGACACTAAGGTCGACTTTTCTGACTATTAAATGCAAAAAAATCAACATTTTTTTTTTTAAATTAAAATTCACTTTTCAGTGAGGCTGGGTTTGTCTGAGGTTTGTGCAAATGAATTCCTTGTCAGTGCGTCAGGGACATGAGCCTCTATTTAGCTAGATAACAAAATGAATTCATGTTTTTTAATGAAGTAATGTTTTCTCCAATTCGACTTATTATTGTAGCTTTAGAGTTTAAGATCTCTTAACAAAATAGGCAAGAATAAAAAAATATATATCACTAGGAGTCAAATTATTCTGCTGTCTACTATAAGGAATTGAATTTATTTTAGTTTACAAAAATCAGAAGCTTGAAATGCTGCACTGGCAAAGCCTCTAACACGTTATGCACCAGTGCCATCTAGTGGTCAGTTTGTGTAGCGCAGGCAGCTGGAATGACGCTGGAAACAGCAGAGTCTAAAATAGAACTGACAATTTTATTTTGGGAACAGCAAAGCAAATAACAGCCAGTGAGCTGAACCGACCCACACCGCCCTCAGCTTGCCACCAAAACTGCAACTGTTTGGTAACCCTTTACTTCCCAGACATCTCTCTATTATAAAACAAAATCTTGGGAGGGAGACTAGGGAGACGAGACGTGATCTTCTCGGAAGACAATTTGACGTGCCATGAGACAAGGCAGTGAGACAACATTTAAAGCAAGTTCATGGACATCTAATCTAGCAGTTGTTGGAATGCTTTTGGCAAACACGCTTCATGTGCTCCCAGCTCTTAAAACAATGACAAGCAGAACACGCTGCTCGCCAGCAGCAGCAAGCCAGTAGATGATCCGCCCACTTCTCCTTAGCGTGCATTCAACGAAAACCATACGAGCAGCAGACACGCAAAGTGGCAAAAGGACAGCTGCTGTACAGGCTTCGAAATGATCGACGCACAGCATGACAAGCAAAACACGCATCTCGCCAGCAGCAGCAGCAGCAGAAAGACAGCAGCTGATCCAACAACATCTCCTTAGTGTGCGTTTATCCGCCCCCGCTTCACAACACGAGCGACGTTACACGTCCTATGAGAAAGAGATGTAACCACGCCCGGGGCTGGAAATAAAGGACAAGTTTTAAAGTAAAATGAAAATAATGCATATGTAACAATTACCATGAAAATAACAACCTCTTTAAATTGTTTATCCGGTAAACCAAACGAGGGGGTGGGCGAGGGAAGCGAGCAGGGGGCGGAGCCCCCTAGTAGCACTGAAAAAACAAGTGTCGGGTGCTCTGTTGCTAACACTCTTGTATCTTTTTTCCCACTCAATACACCAAGTAACCGCCCCTTGAGGGCAACAGAGCCAGAACAGCTCCGCCCCTTCTGGTCCGGCAGATAAAAAAGGAAGACAGTTTGTAGCGGGGCCACATAGGTATTGTTGTTTATAGTGTTTGCACCCAGTCGCGTCTCGTCACAGCACACCGGCTAAACTAATATCTTCCTCTTCTTCTTCTTTTGGCTGCTCTCGTTAGGGGTTGTCACAGCGGATCATCTTCTTCCATATCTTTCTGTACTCATCATCTTGCTCTGTTACACCCATTACCTGCATGACATCTCTCACCACATCCATAAACCTTCTCTTAGGCCTTCCTCTTCTCCTCTTCCCTGGCAGCTCTATCCTTAGCACCCTTCTCCCAATATACTCAGCATCTCTCCTCTGCACATGTCCAAATCAATGCATTCTCGCCTCTCTGACTTTGTCTCCCAACCGTACAACTTGAGCTGACCCTCTAATGTCCTCATTTGCAATCCCGTCCATCCTCGTCACACCCAATGCAAATCTCAGCATCTTTAACTCTGCCACCTCCAGCTCTGTCCCCTGTGCCACCGTCTCCAACCCATATAACATAGCTGGTCTTACTACCGTCCTCTAGACCTTCCCTTTCACTCTTGCTGATACCCGTCTGTCACAGATCACTCCTGACACTCTTCTCCACCGACTCCACCCTGCCTGCACTCTCTTCTTCACCTTCTCTTCCACACTCCCCATTACTCAGTACTGTTGATCCCAAGTATTTAAAGTCATCCACCTTCGCCAACTCTACTCCCTGCATCCTCGCCTTTCCACTGACCTTCCTCTCATTCACACACATGTATTCTGTCTTGGTGGTCCTACTGACCTTCATTCCTCTCCTCTCTAGAGCAGATCTCCATCTCTCCAGGGTCTCCTCAACCTACTCCCTACACTCACTACAGATCACAATGTCATCGGCAAACATCACAGTCCACGGGGACTCCTGTCTAATCCCATCTGTCAGCCTGTCCATCACCATTGCAAATAAGAAAGGGCTCAGAGCCGATCCCTGATGTAATCCCACCTCTGTCACTCCTACAGCAGACCTCACCACAGTCACACTTCCCTTGTTCATATCCTGTACCACTCTTAAGTACTTCTCTGCCACTCCCAACTTCCTCATACAATACCACAGCTCCTCTCAGTCACCCTGTCATATTCTTTCTTCAGGTCCACAAAGACACAATGCAACTCCTTCTGTCCTTCTCTAAACTTCTCCATCAACATCCTCAGAGCAAACATATCATCTGTGGTGCTCTTTCTTGGCATGACACCACACGCTGTTCACTAATCATCACCTCACTTCTTAACTGAGCGTCCACTACTCTTTCCCATAACTTCATGCTGTGGCTCATCAGTTTTATCCCCCTGTAGTTACTGCAGTCCTGCACATCCCCCTTATTCTTAAATATCGGCACCAGTCCACTTCTTCTCCACTCCTCATCATCCTCTCACTTTCCAAAATTCCATTAAACAATCTGGTTAAAAACTCCACTGCCATCTCTCCTAAACAGCTCCATGCTTCCACAGGTATGTCATTTGGACCAACGGCCTTTCATTCTTCATCCTCTTCATAGCCGTCCTTACTTCCTCCTTGCTAATCCGTTGCACATCCTGATTCACTATCTCCACATCATCCAACCTCTTCTCTCTCTTGTTCTCTTCATTCATCAGCCTCTCAAAGTACTCTTTCCATCTGCTCAACAGCCTCTCCTCACTTGTGAGTACGTTTCCATCTTTATCCTTTATCACCCTGACCTGCTGCTCATCTTTCCCAGCATGACCCCTCTGTGTAGCCCACCGGTCCTTTTCTCCCTGCTTAGTGCCCAACCTCTCATACAACTCATCATACGCCTTTTCTTTAGCCTTCGCCACCTCTCTCTTCACATTGTGCCTTATCTCCTTGTACTCTTGTCTACTTTCTGCATCTCTCTGACTATCCCACTTCTTCTTTGCCATTCTCTTCCTCTGTATACTCTCCTGTACTTCCTCATTCCACCACCAGGTTTCCTTTTCCTCCTTCCTCTTTCCAGATGTCACGCCAAGCACCCTTCTTGCTGTCACCCTTACTACATCTGCTGTAACTTCCCAGCTGTCTGGTGACTCTTCACTGCCACCCAGTGCCTGTCTCACCTCCTCCCTAAACTCAACCCCGTCTAAACTAATACAGTATGTGTTTGTTTAAATGTTGTCCCCAGAATGAGAAATGAGGAAGGATGTTGTGGGGAGGCAGCGACCCCTGGACACGTCAGTACCGGAGTTTTGCCAGTTACATCCGGCTCATCATTATTTAAACAGTCAGGAGGGAGAGAAGAGGGAGGAAGGAGAGAGACGGAGATTTCAACAACAACAACCGATCATCATATTTCTGCCATTGTTTACATCGTGTTTTGTTCCAGTTTGTTTCTCGTTCAGCCGGAATCATGACAACACAGTCATCGCCAGATACAAAGGGGTTGGACATTATTTGGGGTTGGAGGGCGCTATTATCCTACCCTGGAACACCACCGAGCCATTGTGGACGACACCTGGGTGAAAATCAAATCTCAGGAGGTACCTCAATTCACTGACCACATCAACTCAGTGGACAAACACATCCAGTTCACCAGGGGGGACATGAAACGTGACAGGCTAGCCTTCTTAGATTGTGAAATTTCCATCAGCAATGGGGGACATTTGAAAGTTGATGTGTACCGTAAACCAATGCATATGGATCAGAATTTAAAGTTTCACTCTCACCATTCGCTAGAGCATAAAATAGGAGTCATCAGGACTTTACTACACAGAGCAAACACCATAGCCACAGACACAGCGGCCAGGGAAGTAGAAAAACATCGTATCAAAAAGGCACTGAGAAAATGTGGTTATCCCAGCTGTATCTCCATGTTCTTGATGAACTCATTTTAATGTCACCGTCTCGATCCACTGCACTAATTCCCTTCATAATTTTAAACACTTCAATCAGGTCTCCTCTTAATCTTGTTTTGCTTAAACTGTAAAGGCTCAGCTTTTTTAATCTTTCCTCATAATGCAACCCCTGTAGTCCTGGAATCAGCCTAGTTGCTCTTCTCTGGACCTTCTCTTTTGCTGTTATGTCCTTTTTGTAGCCTGGAGGCCAAAACTGCACACAGGACTCCAGATGAGGCCTCACCAGTGTGTTATAAAGCTTGAGCAGAACCTCCTTTGACTTGTACTCCACACGTCAAGGCGCTATATAACCTGACATTCTGTGAGCCTTCTTAATGGCTTCTGAACACCGTCTGGAAGTCGATAGCTTAGAGTCCACTATGACTCCTAAATCCTTCTCATAAGGTGGACTCTCAATTTTCTGACCGCCCATTGTGTATTCAAACCTAACATTTTTACTTCCTATGTGTAATACTTTACATTTACTGACATTAAATTTCATCTCCCCAAGCCTGTCTGCTATCCAAGTCCTTCTGTGATGATATAACAGATTCCAAATTATCTGCTAATCCACCTATCTTGGTATCATCTGCAGACTTAACCAGCTTGTTACTTATATTCCTATCTAAATCATTTATATATATTAAAAATAGCAACGGCCCCAGCACTGCCTCCTGCTGGTCACCACTCTTAACATTGGCCAGTTCTGATGAGGTTCCTCGCACCATCACCCTCTGCTTCCTGTGTCTGAGCCAATTCTGCACCCATCTAAAAACATCATCCTGAACTTTTTATTTGATGCCCAACCTCTCATGTGGCACCTTATCAAATCCATCCATCCATTATCAAACCAGCTATATCCTAACTACAGAGTCATAGGGGTCTGCTGGAGCCAATCCCAGCCAACACAGGGCACAAGGCAGGAAACAAACCCCGGGCAGGACGCCAGCCCTCCGCTAGACCTTATCAAATACTTTCTGAAATTCCAGATCAATAATCTCATCTGCTCCTCTCTGGTCGTATCCTTTTGTTGCTTCTTCATAGAATTCCAGCATGTTAGTAAAACACGACCTCCCTTGTCTGACCCCATGCTGATTGTTCCTAATACTGTAACTCCTGTCCTTGCCATGTGTTGCTCAATCTTATCCTTAATAATTCCTTCCATTAATTTTTCTGTGATGCACGTTAAGCTTGCTGGCCTGTAGTTGCTCTGATCTGCCCTGACACCCTTTTTATATAATGGGATGATATTTGCCATTTTCCAGTTTTTTGGAATCTCCCCAGTGTCCAGTGACTCCCTAAAAATATGTGTCAAGGGTTTATATCTGTACTCACTAGCCTCCTTAAGAACACGAGGATAAATGTTAATGCTGTAATTCTATAGAATAACCATATTTTATCTACGTTTGTTGCATTGTTTTCAAATGCTTGTTAATGTTTGTTGTATGTGAGCCATCAAGTTCTGAAAGCAAAATGTGCGGACATACAGCAGTTAAATTTATGATCATATCGTCAGACAGCAAAAAAAAAAAAAAAAATTAATCACATCTGCAATATTTCCTCATACTTTTAACTTAATTCGTTTCAGGAGGCCATTTTCAATTCGGAATTTTTCAAAGTTCAAATTAATTTTCCCCGTTAGAAATAATAAAAAGTCAACGAATTTATTCCCAAACCCTAAACAATATGCATAATTTAAGGTAAAAATAACACTATTATATGCCATAAATAAAACATTATAACATGAAAACAATAAATAAGATAGGTAAATACTGTATAATAAAAATGAAAATTGCGTGTACTGTATCTTAGTGAGGAGTCCTGATGTCCCATATTGCTGGTGGTGGGGTAGAGAAAGGCTGCCGTTTAGAAGAGGAGAACACGCCAAGTAACTGCCCTGTGCGTTAAGTTCCTTTTCACCTCAATGGTCGATACTATAGGGTGGTGCAAGGAAACAGAAAATTCTCAACTGACGTTCGATGCACGAATAAATTGAATGATGAAATGTATTGTACAGGATATGTAAGTAATGATGGTAATCAATATTCATTTCATATTCATTTTATCTTTTGATGAAAACATCATGAAGGTTGTTGTCCATTTCTCAGTCCACCCCAATTGGGGTCACCCAATATGCTAATGAGGTTGTGGCAAAATATTTAAAAATAGACAAAAACAATGTGTTGAATAGGAGGTTAATGTCAATATTTAAAACAGTTGAGGTTGCAAAAAAGTTCAGATTTCAAAATGGGGTCACAAACCAAAAAAAGCTTGGGAACCTCAGCACTATACAGTCATATGAAAAAGTTTGGGAACCCCTCTTAATTTTTTGGATTTTAGTTTATCATTGGCTGAGCTTTCAAAGTAGAAACTTCCTTTTAATATACAACATGCCTTATGGAAACAGGAATATTTCAGAAGTGACATTACGTTTATTGGATTGACAGAAAATATGCAATATGCATCATAACAAAATTAGACAGGTGAATAAATGAGGGCACCACAACAGAGATATGACATCAATACTTCATCAGCCTCCTTTGCTCCTTTGAGCCTCTAGACGCTGTCCTCCTATAGCCTGTGACGAGTGTCTGGATTCTGGATGGAGGTATTTCTGACCCCATTCTTCATACAAAATCTCTCCAGTTCAGTTCAATCTGATTAACAGCCTGCTTCAAATCACCCCACAGATTTTCGATGATATTCAAGTCAGGGGACTGTGACGGCCATTCCAGAACATTGTACTTCTCCCTCTGCATGAATGTGTTTTGAGTCATTGTCTTGTTGGAATATCCAACCCCTGCTTAAGTAACTTCAACTTTGTGACTGATGCTTGAACATTATCCTGAAGAATTTGTTCATATTGGGTTGAATTCATCTGACCCTCGACTTTAACAAGGGCCCCAGTCCCTGAACTAGCCACACAGCCCCACAACATGATGGAACCTCCACCAAATTTGACAGGAGGTAGCAGGTGTTTTTCTTGGAATGCGGTGTTCTTCTTCTGCCATGCAAAGCGCTTTTTGTTCTGACCAAATAACTCCATTTTTGTCTTCTCAGTCCAAAACACTTTGTTCCCAAATGAATCTGGCTTGTCTAAATGAGCATTGGCATACAATAAGCGACTCTGTTTGTGGTGTGAGCGCAGAAAGGGCTTCTTTCTCATCACCCTGCCATACAGATGTTCTTTGTGCAAATTGCGCTGAATTGTAGAACGATGTACAGATACATCATCTACAGTAAGATGTTCTTGCAGGTCTTTGGAGGTGATCTGTGGGTTGTCTGTAACCATTCTGACAATCCAGCCTCTGCATGTGCCGCTCCTGTATTTTTCTTGGCCTGCCAGACCTGCTAGTTTAACAGCAACTGTGCCTGTGGCCTTCCATTTCCTGATTCCATTTCTTACAGTTGAAACTGGCAGTTTAAACCTCTGAGATGGCTTTGTGTAGCCTTCCCCTAAACCATGAGACTCAACAATCTTTGTTTTCAGCTCTTTGGAGAGTTGCTTTGAGGATCCCATGCTGTCTGTCACTCTTCAGAGGAGAGTCAAAGGGAAGGAAGCACAACTTGCAATTGACCACCTTAAATACCTTTTACCACTCATGATTGGACACACCAGTCTATGAAGTTCAAGGTTTAATGAGCTCATCCAGCCAAGTAATCAGCATTGAGCAGTGACAGGCATTCAAATCAACACAATGACAAGGGGACCCACATTTGTGCACAGCCAGTTTTTCACATTTGATTTAATTTCATACAACTAAATACTGCGTCACTAAAAATCTTTGTTCTGAAAACACCGCAGTACTCCGATGTTCCTAGGAAATGAAAGACATACCACTGTTATCTTTTTTGTTGAAAGTCAATTATTTTTCAGGCTGAAAGGGGTTCCAAAACGTTTTCATATGACTATACAATCACCAACACTTCTACTTCCTCAGACATTTGCTGATACATCTGGCTACTCTCATCAGTTTCTACAGGTGCATAATGTAAGCCACACAACCCATGGTGACAGGGCGTATTACATCTTTGTGAGGCTCCTGTTCAGCCCAGGGCTGCAGGGACTACACAGGGTGGTGAAGTAGACTCAGACTATTGTCAAGTGGGATTTACTGTCATACCTTCTATACACATAGCTTTACTGTTGTATGAAAGTACCGGGGGCCACAGCACAATACTTAGAGCAGAGGTCTCCAACACGTCGCTCACGAGCTACTGGTAGCTCGCAACCTCTTTCCAAGTACCTCGCCAAAGGGTTAATGAATCCTACAGAAATTTGAAAACTTGATTAATCAAATTAGGGGGGGGGCGATGTTTCCAAAAAATCATATCACAATCCTTTTAACACAAAATCACAATCCACAATCTGACTTGCAAGCTATCTTTTCAATGCGGCATACACTTAAGAGAATATCTGGACTCAAACTCATTAAGACCTAACACTTTATTTTAAATATTCAACAAAGTTGAATTCAATTGTCCTCTCATTTTCTAGCTAAGCGGAGTTAAGTTACACGCCCCAAAGCTGGCAAGTGAGTGAGGAGAGTCCCCACTCAGATTCGCGCAAATAAATCGGCACGGCAAGTGATCTCTGATACATAGCGAAATGAGAGAAGTCGCAAAATCAACCGGAACGTTCAAGCAAATTATGGAAAAAAAAAACGATCTGAATCTGTTAAGTAGTTTCCTCGTGAAAAGCGGACAGACATTGTATTTTATATATTATATATTAGTAAACCTTCAAAATAATATGCAGCTAAAGTCTCAGCAGCATTCTCAGCATTTCTGGAGCTTAGTAGAGCCAGATAACTAGAAGGATCTTCACAAAGCAGCTCTGAAAATGTCTGCTTTGTTTGGGTCTCCATACCTCTGTGAGTCTGACATGAATGTCATGAAGTCAAAGTCAAGACTGATAGACGAACATTGAAATGACTCCATGAGAGTTAACCTCAGGGGCTCCACTCCACCATACACCTCAGTGCCAGTCATCTGACTAACTAAACAACACATCAAACATGCGACTGGACCTGTGAATAAAGTGACACAGTGACATGTGACAAAATGACAAATGAATAAGTCAGATCTGTGGATTTGGAATTGCATTGTTTTGTTTTGACAGCATTCATGTGTTAATTCAATGGTGTGAGATACACTAGAAAATGCATACAGACCTACAAAATGTACTTGCAGGTGAACTAAATATTTTTTGTGATGTTTTAATGCAAAATGTGAGTTGTGAACACCAACATTTTGTAAATGTTCAGACAAAACGAGCTTATTCAGTTTGTTTGGGTTGAAATAAGCTATGAGAATAAACATTAGAAAACATGAGGAGCTCTCGGCCATCTTTATTTTGTAAAAGTAGCTCTCAGGGAAAAAAAGGTTGGAGACCCCTGAATTAGACAATAAATATGACAATATAAAAATGCAGGAACTGGATAATTTTTTATAAGCAAATACAGAATAGGGAACGTCTGAACAGGCAACATCATATTGACAAACAGCAATTAGTGATGATAGGAGATATATAGTGCAGAACGGGACAGTACTTAGATAAGTGTCTATGATAAGGGGGCACACACAGGGTCAGAGGGGCACAAGGCTTTCCAGTAGTAATTACAACATTTATTGGACTTTATTTGGATTGTTTCTTTATTGGACACTCCAAAGACACTGAGTTAAATCGGCACAGACTTTATGGATTTCTTACTTTCACTAAATATTGAAATAATAGCTGTGCTACCCATCTGAGATGGGTTGAAATTAACATAAACCTAAACATTAATGTTTGCAGTGCACTATCTATTAGAATGTATTTTGAAGTGTGTGTAGTAATAAAATGCATTGCATTTTGTCATTCCAACAGATGACACATCACAAATATTTGCAGTAGCAAAATACCTTACTACAGATGTTTATGGTGTGGCATCTGTTGGAGTGACAAATACAATGTATATGTCTTTGGTATGGGATTTGTTAAAGCAGCTTTAATGTTTGTGATGCACCATCTGTTGGAATGACAAATACAATGTATATGTCTCTGGTATGGGATTTGCAAAAAGCAGTTTTAATGTTTGTGGTAGCACTGCTGCCTCACAGTAAGGAGACCTGGAGTTACTTCCTGGGTCCTCCCTGTGTGGAATTTGCATGTTCTCCCCGTGCCTGCATGGGTTTCCTCTGGGTGCTCCCGGTTTCCTCCCACAGTCCAAAGACATGCAGGTTAGGTGCATTGGCGATCCTAAATTGTCCCTAGTGTGCGCTTGGTATGGGGGTGTGTGTGTGTGTGTGTGCCGTGCAGTGGGTTGGCGCCCTGCCTGTGATTTGCTCCTGACTTGCGCCCTGTGTTGGCTGGGATTTGGCTCCAGCAGACCCCCGTGACCCTGTGTTAGGATAAAGCGAGTTGGATAATGGATGGATGGATGGATGGATGCGGCACCTGTTAGAATGATAAATACAATGTATATATCTCTGGTATGGGATTTGTAAAAGCAGTTTTAATGTTCGTGATGCACCATCTGTTAGAATGATAAATACAATGTATATATCTCTGGTATGGGATTTGTAAAAGCAGTTTTAATGTTTTTGATGCACCATCTGTTGGAATGACAAATACAATGTATATGTCTCTGG
>JANRMT010062817.1:6779815-6794499 GCA_026402145.1 Polypterus bichir lapradei | reverse complement strand
AGGAGGGAGGGGAGGACGGCAATGAATCTGACCCGTCGATCAGAGTTGATCTGTCATCTCACTCGAGCTTACACGAGGCTTACAGCACAGAAAGCATTTTGCGTTTTCTAGAGTTTTTAGAGGGGAAGCGGGGGGTCAGTATAGTTGAACACTTTCCTGATCTCCATCTGTTTCTGAGCTCGGCGAAGCAAGTGCGGCGGCGGGCTGCTGAACTAGGCATGACCTCCAAAGAGAGAGTCCGCCTAAAGAATATTATAAGCAAAGTGAAACGTTCCCTAGAAGCGCAATCATGATGGCAGTTTTAATGCGATTCTTCGTTTCTTGGGTTAATTTAGTGTTGTTGACCGCCACCTTATTTTCTTGTACAATGCCTGTCTATTCCCTGTGCTCTTTAAATGTAAACGGCTGCAGAGAATTAGTAAAAAGAATGGCGCTATTTGAGTACTTAGCGCAAAAAAGGATTAACGTGGCCTTCCTTCAAGAGACACACACTGACGAGGCTAATCACTCTGACTGGCACAGAGAGTGGTCAGGGGTGGCACATCTAAGCCATGGCTCCAACCTCAGTGCGGGAGTTGCGATCCTTTTTTCTAAAAGTTTTGTACCTGACAGTGCGGTTTGTACGGAGTTAATCAGGGGAGGCTGCTGAAGGTAGAAGCACAGCTGGGGGAGAAGTGGGTGTTTATTAACGTGTACGCCCCAAATGTAGGGACTGAAAGAATTCACTGCTTCTCAGTTTTAAATGATGGACATGTGACGATGATGAGCTGGTGTTTGTGGGGGGAGACTTTAACTGCACAGAGAATTCACAGCTGGACAGGAATTGACTAGAACCGCACCCGGGGTCCGTCCAATCACTGAGGTCTGTGGTCACCAATAATAATCTCCTTGATATTTGGAGGGAATTTCATCCGGGGGTCCGGCAGTATATGTGGGTGAAGAGCTCAGCTGGGCTGCTTTCTATGGCTCGACTTGACAGGTTTTACATCCAGAAACATCACAGGAACCTCATAGCTAACTGCTCCATTCTCCCAACTGGCTTATCTGATCACTGTCTCGTTTCCCTTCAAATCTCTTTTCTCTCTGCTTATTCTGTCAAGTCCTACTGGCACTTTAATAATAATCTACTGAAAGACCCCCACTTCATCAACTGTTTCAAATACTTCTGGACACAATGGAGATTTAAAAAGAAGAACTTCTTTTCACTGAGGCAATGGTGGGATTGCTCAAAAACTGAGATACACGTATTGTGCCAACAATACACCGAGCAGACTACCAGGGATGTGAATGCGGCCATCTCTGAGCTGGAGAAGGAAATTGAGGAACTTCATTCAGTTTTATGTACTAACTTTGACGGCAGCACTTTTGAGTCCCTTAAAACAAAGAAACAATTATTGATGGACCTGATGGACAAGAGAGTCAACGGCGCACTCGTCCGCTCAAGAATGCAGTCGCTCACCTAGATGGACGCTCCCACGCAATTTTTTTTAGGTTGGAAAAAACAATTGGCCAAAGCAAGACCATTAACTTCTTAAAGAATGACAAAGGTCAAGACCTGCTGGAGCCTGAAGCCCTTCGATCCTGGGCACACCAGTTTTACCAGCGACTGTTTTATGCGGACATTTCAGAGGTATCTTTAGAGTCGTCAGTTTTTCTCCAGGACTTACCTCAGGTTCCAGATGGAGAGAAAGACATCCTGGAAACTACAATCTCTCTGGAAGAGTTGACCACAGCTTTGAATGGGCTGAACATTGGGAAGTCCCCAGGAATCGACGGGTTGCCTGTTGAATTGTTTAAAGCCTTTTGGTCTCATCTTGGCGCTGATCTGGCAGAGGTTTTCTGTGAAAGTCTGCAAGTGGGTGAACTGCCCCTTTCCTGTCGCAGGGCGGTAATCACACTAATCCCAACGAAAGGAGACCTCACGGAGCTAAAGAACTGGCGTCCAGTGAGCCTGCTGTGTGCTGATTACAAGATCTTCTCCAAGGCCCTGGCTAACCGGTTAAGAAGAGTCATGGCGAGTATCGTGAACCCCGAGCAGACATACTGTGTCCCCAACAGGTGTATTCTGGACAACATCTTCCTAGTTCGGGATGTGATTGATGCGGCCAGGCTCTTTGGGTTTGACGCAGGTCTTTTATCACTGGATCAGGAGAAGGCGTTTGACAGGGTGGACCACAATTACCTTTTAGCAGTGCTGAAGGCCTTTGGCTTTGGACCTTTGTTCATTAAACACATTGGACTCTTATATCACAACGTGTTTAGTGTCATCAAACTCAATGGAACACTAACCGCCCCGTTCAAGGTTACCAGAGGGATACGTCAGGGCTGCTCTCTGTCCGGTATGCTCTTCTCGCTCTCCATCGAGCCGCTACTGCAACAAATTCGCATCCGCCTTCAAGGTCTGAACATCCCTCAGTGCCCGAATTTATAGCTCAAGGTGGTCGCGTATGCGGATGATTTGACCGTGTTTATCTGTCATCATGGAGACATCACGGCACTGAAACATTGCCTGGATGAATTTGAAAAACTGTCATCGGCAAAAATTAACTGGGACAAAAGTAATGCATTTTTAATTGGAAACTGGAGGGATGGAGACCTACCGGGCCTGCCTGGTGGCCTTAAGTGGAACAGGAGAGTCTTCAGATACCTGGGGGTGTTTTTAGGACAGAGAGGAGTAGCTGAGGAAAACTGGGCAGACTGGGTGGAAAAAGTTCAAGCCAGACTGAAGAAGTGGAAATATCTTCAAAAGGAGATCTCCTGTCGTGGCAGGGTCCTCATTATTAATAACTTAATAGCCTCCATGTTCTGGCATAAGTTACAGTGTATTGACCCCCCAATATCTGTCATCAAGACCATCCAGGGCATTATTTTAGATTTCTTTTGGTATGGCCTGCATTGGGTAAAGCGCAGTGTCCTGTATCTGCCAGTAGAAGAGGGCGGTCAGGGACTCATTGACTTGATGAGCAAGATGGAGGCCTTTAGGTTACAAGCTTTACATCGGCTCTTATACGGCCCCGAGCACCTGCCATGAAGACAGCTGGCCTTTGCCTTATTTCGTGGGGTAAGGGGTTTTAAATTTTGCTGAACATTTTTTTTTTCTTACACTCTGCCAATGGTATTGGGTCTGACCTGCCGGAATTATATCAATCTGCACTTCAGGTCTGGCACAGAAAACTCAGGAGGACCAGGCTAAATTTGGAGAATAATTTTTGGTTAATGGAAGAACCTTTAGTATGGAATCCTCTTTTAAAATGCCCGTTATTGCTTTCTGAATCATTTGTATCAATTCTTATAAACAAAAGAATTTTGAAAATAAGTAACCTGTTTGATACAAACACGAGGTGCTGGCACACCCCTGCCCAAATAGCGACAGTCCTGGGGATCAGATCGATACGTGTGGTTGAACTTTTTCTCAGTCAAGTAAAAACAGCACTGCGGAGGTCAGGCGCGAGTTCTCTGTGGGCCGAGTACTTCACAGGTGAGGGGACACCTGAGGCAGAGATGATATCACCCGCCGTTATTGTAAAGCCAAATGTCACTGACCACACTGACAGACCTGGACATCTTCTCAGGTTTGGGACTTTGAACTGTTTAACAAAAAAGAACTGTATAAACTGTGTGTCAAAGTGACATTTTATAATTAACTGAAAGAGTTGCCAGATACACTGTGGAGGAAAGAACTGCAGGTCTCGGAGAACATCACACCTTCATGGAGAGCTTTTTATAAACTCCCGTTACAGAAAAGACTTGGGGATCTGCAGTGGAGGATAATGTACTCGGCCTTAGCCACAAACTCATTTATGAATATAATTAACGCTTCAGAGACTGACCAGTGCCCGTTCTGTTACATGAGGGAAACCATCTTTCACTTCTTCATTCACTGTGAACGGCTGAAGCCGTTGTTTATGTTCTTGGATTTTCTTTTAAGTGGGTTTGGGTTTAAGTTCTCAAAAATTTTTTTGTCTTTGGTATTAACTATAATCAGAAAAACAGGAATAAATCTGTTATTGGGAATTTTCTCTTAGGACAGGCCAAGTTGGCAATCTTAAAAACGAGGAGAAATAAAGAGAAAACCTCATGGGGACCGACGCTCTGCTGCTCTTCAAAGTTTTAATTAAACGTTGACTGAAACTCGAATTCAAGTACCATAAACAATTTAGAAATGTTCAGCGACATGTGGGGGACACGACAGGTACTGTGTGCTGTGGAGGGGGGCGAACTGGTGCTCAACTGGGAATGACAAGTAGTGGTGGGCATCGACAATATGTTCTAATTAATGTGCGGAGTAGGAGGAGTGTAAAGGGGGAGTAGTGGTGGTCTTTGTGTTATAATGAAATATCAATTTTTTTGATTATATTAATTATGTGCGGAGTAGGAGGAGTGTAAAGGGGGAGTAGTGGTGGTTGTCTGATATATACCTTTTTGTTTTATCCTGAATATTGGCTTTGTTTGCCTTTTGACTGTGTATATTGTTAATATTTTTCTTTTATGGTCATAATAAAGGTCTTTTTAAAAATATCTATCTATCTATCTATCATATAGTGCCTTACATAAATATCTATCTATCTATCTATCTATCTATCTATCTATCTATCTATCTATTGTGAACCCGGCCCGGACACAGACAGGCGGACATGTTGTTAAAACACCACCACACGTTTATTTACACTTTTATACAAATAATATGGTCACAAAGACCCCAGTCCATTGGTCACTCAGACCCCAGTCACGTGCACAATTACCCCAATCACAGTCCTGGCCACAATGCCTTTCTTCGGGCCGCCTCCACAGCTCTCCTGAGCTTCATCCTTCCACCTCCCGACTCCAGCACCGAATGAAGGGAGACGGCCCCTTTTATACAGTCCCCGGATGAGCCCCAGGTGTTCCCGGCATTCCTCTTCTGGCCACGCCCCAGCGTGGCGGAAGTGCCGGCTGTCCTCCCAGCAGCTCTCCGGGTGCCGTCCTAATTCTTCCCCCCAGCACTTCCTGGTGTGGCGGAAGTGCTGGGGTAACAGGTCCCCAAGGCATTGGGGCGCCTCCTGGTGGTGACCACGGGCCCCTACAGGGTGGAGCTTCCATGCCCTGTACCCGTGGCCCCCAAAGCAACCAGGAAGGCAACCCCCACGTGATCCAGGGTGGGCACAGACCCACATCCGGTCCCTTATGGCGTCCCGGCCTGGTCATGGCCCCTGGCATCCCTGACACTATCTATCTATCTATCTATCTATCTATCGATCTATCTATCTATCTATCTATCTTATAGTGCTTTTCAATCTCATCTATCTATCTATCTGTCTGTATTGTGAATTTACAGACAAATGAATTCTACAGAGGATTTAAAAGGTACTCAGAGCCCTTCACTTCCTGCAATCTTTACTGTGTTGTAGATTTCATTTTAAAAGGAAAAAATTGCCATTTTCGGCCTCTGTCTACACTCAATAGCATTTTGTTTCCAGAATCATTCGGAAATATTTTAAAACTCAAAAGCTGACCTAGTTCATTTATGGAAGTATTCAGACCCTTAATTTAGTACTTTGTAGAAGCCCCTTTGGCTGTAATTCCAGCTTTGAGTTTTCTCAGGTAAGTCTCTACAAGCTTTGCACTCCTAGATTTGGGCAGTTGATCCCATTCTTCCTGGCAGATCCCCTGAAGCCTCTGTTAGATTGTCACCTTCAGGTCCCTCCCAGTGAGTTTTGCCCAGTGTGTTTGTTTTTTTTTTTTCTTATCACACCAATGCATTCTTTCACGCTCTCAGAGTCCTATCAGTGCCTTTTCCTCAAGAGCGACCTCCTGTTAGCCACTCTACCGTAAACGCCTGAATGACAGATTTCGGCTAAGATGGTCATCCTTCTGACAGGCTCTCTCATCTTGGCAGAGGACTTGTGAAGCTCTTTTAGAGTTGACACTTCCGGGTCAATGGTGATCTGACTCCGCCCTCTTCTCCTCTTAAAGGGTTCCACCATCTTGGGCCAGACTAGTTTTTGACTCCTCTCTGAAAAATCATTACTTGTGCTTTTGTTAATTTTTGTTATTTTTCCATCAGTGATAAGGGTTTTGCCTTCATGGTGCCCCAACTCTTCATCTTCTCTCTGTGTTTTTCTTGCATTGTTTATACGACATTATATTCCACCGTATTAGGATGGTGGAGCCAAGGCTTGCCTTATGTATGCAGAAAGTTTTAAAGTGATCTATGATTTATGACTATAGATTGTGAGTGGAAGTGATTTAGGAACTTTGATTGACTTGTAAAGATGTTGCATAAATCATTTGTAAGGACTGATAGGAAATCCTCCTACATTCACATTTTAGATCTTTCTCATACTTGTATTAAAGAAGCCTCTGCAGACAAATCCACACAAACAATCGTGCAGACTCCATGGCCATGGAATCGCTGGATTTGTGAGACCGCAGTGCTAACCGTTACAGCACGGTGGTACATCCAAATAAGCAACACGGATAAATTCCCTGGCTGTTAGGTAAGGAGGTCACTCTCAGCTAATTAACGCCACTCAACCATCCATTCACTTTGGTAACATCACAGTCCAATTTAGAGTTAATCAACATCATGAATAATGAAAATAAAACCCCATCAATAATAAATGAAACTTCATAAATATCAATCAAAGATGTGCTCCCTAGACGTCAGGCAATAGAATTGATTTTTTTTTTTTTTTTGCTTATGTATTAGAAGTCCTAATCAATGCCAATCCCTTCTAATTCCATTATTCTATTGATTTGAAATTTTGATTAAATTCAATGTCCTGAGTAGTCAAATGATTATACAAGTGGGGGCAATTAATGGATTGAAGCAAACTCCAAAAAATAAATTCACAAATGAAACAAAATCTTCAAATATAACAGCACACTGTTTAAAACAGGATCCAGGGTTCAGATCCGAGACCTGAGTTCAGATCCCAGCTTGGCATGGGCATGCTGCCTGTGTGGAGTTGGCATGTCCTCCCAGTGTATTAGCGGGCCTTGTGCTGGACTGGCACTACATTCAGGGTACAAGGATTGACTTCAGAGCCCCCAACAGTACCACCCTTTGTATTAGAACACACATACATGTCTGTGTCTGTGTGTGTGTATATATATATATATATATATATATATATATATATATATATATAGTCACGCATGCGCGAGTAGGAGACCGCGGACGGATCCGAAATCAATTCAAAGTCCCGTCATCCCTCACGCCTCCTTCCCAGCATTCCTCCACTTCCGGTCCCTCCTATATAAAATGGCCGCCGATGCCCGTGAAGGCGTCGCGTATTTGAATGATATTTGCTTTTTGTTCAAACGACTGTGTATATTGACAAACTGCTTTTTTTTGTTTACAGTATACGGGGCCAAAACCCCAACCCTTTATGCTGTGTTTGTTTCCTTCTTTTACAGTATATATATATATAGTATGTATATGGGGGCTAATTGTAGCTGGAAATCTACAAAGGGAGCAAATGAATCACCCCTTTTATGGGGACCCGGATGGGCTCCAGCTGCTTCCCGGCACTTAACGCTGGCCACACCCCTGTGTGGCGGAAGTGCCGGCTGCGCACCCGGAAGCCGTCCGTGCATCCCCGGTCGTCTTCCCCCCCGGCACTTCCTGGTGTGGCGGAAGTGCCGGGCTCCCGGGATAATTAGGCACTGGGGCGCCGCCTGGCGGCGGCCACGGGTCCCTACAGGGCTGGGCTTCCAAGCCCTGTACCCGAGGCCCCCTGCATAACCAGGACGGACGCCCCCACTCGGTCTGGAGGAGGCACACGCCCTCCTCCGGTCCTCCAAGGCATCCCGACCGGGCTCCAGCCCCGGCCGAGGACCAGATGTGATAAACCGGCATCGGGGCTCCGCCTGGCGGTGACCACGGGCCCCTACAGGGTAGGGCTTCCATGCCCTCGACCCGTGGTCCCCAACAGAACCAGGACGAACGCCCCCTCGCTGTCTGGAGGAGGCACAAGCCCTCCTCACGTCCTCCTGGGCGTCCCGGCCGGGCTCCAGCCCCGGCCGGGGACCACAACATACATACATACATATATATATATATACAATACAATACAATACAATTTATTTTGTATAGCTCAAAATCACCCAAGAAGTGCCGCAATGAGCTTTAACAGGCCCTGCCTCTTGACAGCCCCCCAGCCTTGACTCTCTATGAAGATAAGAAAAAACTCCCAAAAAAACCCCAGTAGGGAAAAAAATGGAAGAAACCTCGGAAAAGGCAGTTCATAGAGAGACTCCTTTCCAGGTACGTTGGGCGTGCAGTGGGTGTCAAAAAGAAGGGGGTCAATACAATACAATACACAGAACAGAACAGAACAGAACAAGTACTCAATACAGTATACAAATACTTTACAAGTACAGAGCAGAATTTAACAATGGATGACATCACATAATATGATTTGGATTTGTTTAGATTCCTGGAGACCTCATCCATTAAGCTGCCATTCCACAGCTGAAACAGTGCTGGGCCAGCCAATCCGATGAAAGGACCTCTCTTTCCCATGATTCCAGCAATCCTCCATCAGGGATGACTTTACCATAAGCAGGCACAACAACTTGGCAGGTGGACCGTAGCACATTTGAGTACCGGGAAGAGCCACAGAATAGGTGAGGGTTAGTATCAGATTATAACTATCATATCACTTATGTTTTAGTGCTAATGACTGACAACAGAGATGCAGTCTGTACAGTTAATCAGCAGGTCTAGTCAGGGTGTGCTAAACTGAAGTAGTGAGTCTTCAGCCGGGATTTAAAAGGTGAGACCGAAGGGGCATCTCTTATAGTAGCAGGCAGACCATTCCACAGTTTAGGGGCCCAGTAACTAAAAGCTTGACCTCCCTCTGTTATTTTATTAAAAGTGTGTGTATATGTGTATATATATATGTATATGTATATAATTATACACACAATTTATATATATTAATATAGATATATATAGATATAAATATATATATATATATATGTAGATATAGTAACAAATGCACTATATAGGCACCTGACCCAACACAGATGGACACCGAAGCACGTATAAAAACCAAGAAACTTTTATTGTTCTTCACCTATGGGGTACGTCTTCCCCATAATGCCAGGTGCTTGATTGCTGACATCCGGCTGTACTTACGAGTGTTTAGAAACCAGTACCCAAAAGGGGCCATCCACTCCTGTTGCAGCACCCCTTGGCAGCGCCTGAGGAACCCAATAGGGCTGCACCAAACTCCAACTTTCATGAAGCCCTGGGGAAGTCCTTGGCACCGCTGCAACCCAAGGAGGCTGCCATCTAGCGTCCAGGGGGAGATACTGGGTTTCCAATGCTTGCTCCCCTGAAACATATCCTGCATGGGTGTCCCAGCCGGGCATGAGCCCCGGCCATCCATCACAATATATATATATAGTATGTGTTATGTATATATATATATTTATAGAATGTGTATATTGCATATGTGTGTGTACAGTAATATATATATAATATATACTGACTATATGAAGGATAATTGTAGCTGGAAATCTACAAATGGAGAAAATCAATCACATATGTTAAAATACTTTTAAATTGTTGTTTATTTTTTATTGTGTATGTGTATATACAGTACATACATACTGTACATACATAGATATATATATGCAAGTGTGTATATGTATATGCATATATATATAAACACACACACACACACACACACACACACACACACACACACACACACATATATCTATATCTATATCTATATATATATATATATATATATATATATATATATATATATAGTGATGGATGCCTGGGGTCCATGCCTGGCCGGGACGCCCCTTCACCACATCTGCCAGGGGGACAAGGCTGGGAAGCCCAGTATCTCCCTCTGGATGCTAGATGCCAGCCTTCCTTGGTTTTTAGCGGTACCTTGGACTCCGCCAGTGCTTCATGGGAGTTGGAGTTTGGTGCAGCCCTTTTGGGTTCCTCAGGCGCCGCTAGGGGGTGCTGCAGCAGGAGCGGCTGGCCCCTTTTGGGACTGATTTCATCTTACCTGGAAGTGCAGCCGGATGTTGCCAATCAAGCACCTGGGTACCCAATAAAAGGGAGCCAGTGACCACCACTCAGGGGCCAGAATCGGTAGGAAGAGGACGAGGTTGCCAGGGTGGAGTGGTGGTGCCAGAGGGAGAAGTATAAGTGCTTGGTGTTAGCTGTATACTGTGCTTGGGACTGTGTTGTGGCTGAAGGGATTACGGGGAAGATGTGCCCTCCAGCTGAAGAAAAATAAATAATTGTTTTATTTTACACGTGCCTCCCGTGTTCAATCATATATAGTCGGGCACTATATAGCGTCCTTCTTCTACTATATATATATATATATATGTATATATTGTGCAAGATACCCTGACACATCGAGACATGACACTAGATGTCCACAAAAACATGTTTATTTTCAGTTCTTTTCTAAAGCACAGCACATAAAGTACACTAATCACCACAAAGATTGCTCAGTCCTTTCCAAGTAGAGTGAGGCAGTTACTTTTGTAACGCCCCGGCTGTGCTCCAGGTGCTCCGTGATGATCTTCCAGCATCACTTCCGGTTGTGGCCGAAGTGCTGCAGTTCAGGACTCATGATCGTCTGGGTGCCCCCTGGCGATGGCCACAGACCCCAACAGGGTTGAGCTTCAAAGCTCTGATCCTGTGGCCCCCATGCAGACCAAGGCGGTTGTCCTCTCATGGCCCAGGGGAGGTATTGTCCCTCTCCCGGTCCTTCTTGGCATCCCGGCTGGTCAAGAGTCAGGGGGTGGAGGACAATGCCTGCGTGGAGAGGAACAAAGGTGGCAGAAGAAAGAGAGAGAAGGGACTGAGCTTTGTGGAGAAGTTTTGCTTTGTGCACTGTGTGCTAAACAAGGCAAGGAAAGAAAATAAGACATGTGCTATTGGACTTGTGTGTCTCTGAACCCGTCTGTGTCCAGGTTAGGGGGCTGTCTGACCTTTTTTGTCAATTCTGATGCTCCGTTTGAACTTCACAATGGCTAAAGGGCTAAATGCTGCTGTGTGATTGGCTAATTAGATATTTGCATTAACAAGCAGTTGCACAGGTGTACCTAATAAAGTGGCCAGTGAGTGTATGGCATGGCAGATATCTGCCAACAAGTCGACCAACCACAAGTGTTACCTGGTGGGTAACCACCCAAATATCAGATTGTGATCAGTCCTATACATGCCATACTCCAGTCTACGCCCTGTCAAGTAAGTGAATCGACCGCTGTGGCGCAACGTCTGAGGCTTTGCCTCACACGCTGATGTCCGAGGTCCGATCCCTTCAACGGAAAGCAAATGTTGAGCCCCAATTAGGGTGAAACACATGTTGTGTACTCTTGCCATTATTTGGTGGAAACTGTATATATTTAATAAACAGTGGCACATTAAGGTGGTACAGACCACACTGGATGACACCCTCAGAGGGGGTGACCAGTAGAATTTTTGTGAAGTGCTTGTGGAACCCTGCCCCACCTGATGAACTGACTGAGAGTCTACTGGATGAACTTAGCCAACCCCAAACCCTACGTGATGAGCGTCTGCGCCATAAATAGTGAGAATTACTGCACTCCATTGCTCAAAGTCATGATCAACTCTACTCTCTGTTAAAGAGCTTTATTCATCGAGTCACTCAGTGGCTTATAGGGGTCTTAATTCAGCCTTGGTTGCCACACTGGGTGAAATGAACCGTAGTGACACCACTGCATATTTTTAATATTTTTATATATAAATATATAATTTAAAGATTGTGTTACAGAGACGAGGTGACATAAAAAATACACTGATCAAACACCCTCACTTCACACTGGGCATATTTTCATTTGGAGGAACTGTTATTGTAGATAGATATTTGTAGATGAAAAGCAAAGATTTACTCTAACAAGAAAGAAAGAGAAAGAAAGAAAGAAAGAGGGCCACGCCGCTCTGTTTATAGAACGGCTGCGCTGTGAAGTGAAGTGCTATTAATTACAGACACTCGAAGAACTGCTGCAAGCAAAGGGCTCTTCTGAACTCACCGAGTGTAGGCTGCATTTGAAGATTTTCCCTTTTTATTATTTCTGTGAGTTTTTTTTTTTTCTTTTCTTAAAGGATAAACTTATGTAACAATGTTTTGTTTTTTTGGCAACAAATTATAAAAGAAATAAAATAATAGTAAGAATGATAGTTAACATGTACTGCTATTTTGCTTATCATTATTACTATGCACGTCTCTTTACATTTTTGTATATTGTAATTGTGTTTGTACAGACCGGTTAATGCTGCCGCGGCACAAATCCAGCATTCCGAGTTCAAGCCTCCTCCTACACTTTTAAAAATGCCGGCTCTTTAATGGCACTTTTTTGTGAGAGTTCGCATTAGGGACAGATGCAAATGCCATGGGTGCCATGTTGTGTGCACGTGCATACTTCCTACTTCCTGTCTCATTGGATTCCTGTTTCCTGCAGCAGCAGTAGCAACAGCATTAAGATTTTCCTGTTAGGGTTACAAACGTTTGCTAAACAGTTAGAACTTAACTGGCAGTGTCAGAACACAGTTATGCCAAGTAAATCACTAGAGTGGGAATCTTAATACACAGAACTATTCCATTTGTAGTTTCAGGTGCAATACAGATTCTGAAGGGTGATATGTCATACTAAGGTCAGGTTTATACTTCACGTGGTGCGATGCATGGCCCAGTGGATGCTCCTTCTACGCAAGCGTTTTACTGTTTATACTTGCTTGCGTAGTTGATGTAAATCTGGAAGATTGTACCAGGTGGCAGTGCGAGATATCATCACAGTGAGAAAACGTTTGGCTTCACTGTGTTGTGAATTGCCTGAAACATCCATTAAATTCCGAGGACACCCTGCCACAATATCTCTGAAAAGGATGTTTAATTTCCGTGAATGTGCTCAGAGGACATGGCTGCCACACGTTCCCAGCGTTCATTTGACATGATGTGTGCGTGTACGGGTTCTGAGTGTGAAGTGAAAATGAGCCCTAAAATGATTTTGATTAATATCTACGCACCTAACATGGATGATAGAGCTTTCTTCCAAAATGCAGGGTTGTAAATGACATTCTGATATCCTCTGATGAAGGAAACTCCACTGTAATTATGTTGTTAGACTTAAGTGCAGCATTTGACACCATTGATCATTCTATTTTACTGCACAGGCTAGAAAATGATGTTGGCCTTACAGGCACTGTGCTTGCTTGGTTTAGTTCTTATTTATCAAATCGATTCCAATATGTATAGAAGTGTGCTGACAAGACTCCATCATTATACACAGAAGTTCAATATGGTGTCCCACAGGGCTCAGTACTCGGACCTTTACTGTTTTCACTTTACATGCTTCCACTGGGATCTCTCATTAGGAAACATAATGTTAATTTTCACTTCTATGCAGATGACTCCCAGTTATACCTTTCATTTTGATCAAATGAAGTTATTCCAATGTTGTCTTTAATTAGTTGTGCTAGTGAATTAAAGGAGTGGATGGATGAGAACTACCTATCTTTAAACACCGATAAAACAGAGATGTTAATTATTGGAGGGAATGACGCTGATCACAAAAATATTTTGTCATCATTTAACTCAGTTGGAATCACCATTAATTTTACTGAATCAGCCCGCAATCTAGGAGTCATCATTGACTCTAGCAGGTCATTTAAAGCGCATATTACAAAGTTGTCCAAATCATGTTTCTTCCATCTTAAAAATGTTGGGAAATTAACTGAGAAAAGAATTCCGTCACTTATTTCAAGTAGGATTGACTACTGCAATGCTGTGTTCACTGGATGTTCTTCATACTGCCTTTAGTTAATCCAAAATGCTGCTGTAAGAATTATTACAAGAACAAGAAAATACAAACACATAAGTCCAGTTCTTAAATCCTTACACTGGCTTCTGGTTAAGTTCAGGGCAGATTTCAAAATCCTCCTTTTAACATATAAAGCATTAAGTGGCCAAGGTCCGACTTACTTGTCTGAACTTATCATGACTTACAAACCAGAGCGCACATTAAGATCTCGAGATGCTGGTCTGCTTGGGATTCCAAGGATTAATAAAATAACAGTGGGAGGTCGAGCTTTTAGTTATGGAGCCCCTAAACTGTGGAATGGTCTGCCTGAGATACCCCTCGGTCTCAGCTTTTAAATCCCGGCTGAAGACTCACTACTTCAGTTTAGCACACCCTGACTAGAGCTGCTGATTAACTGTACAGACTGTGGGTGGTCATTAGCACTAAAACATAAGTAACATGATAGTTAGAATTTGTTACTAACCCTCACCTATTCTGTTTCACTTGTCAGTACTCAAATGTGCCACTTGGTGCCACGGCCCACCTGCCAAGTTGTTTTGCCTGCCTAAGGTAAAGTCATCCCTGATGGAGGATTGCAGGAATCGTGGGATAGAGGAGTCCTTTTATTGGATTGGCTGGCTCGGTGCTGACTCAGCTGTGGAATGGCCAAATGGGGGAGGCAGCTTGATGAATGAGGTCTCCAGGAGTCTGAACAAATCTAAATCATATTATGGGATATCATCTACTGTTAAATTCTGCTCCATACTTGTAATATTTTTATTTTTTAGATAGATAGATAGATAGATACTTTATTAATCCCAAGGGGAAATTCACATAATCCAGCAGCAGTATACTGATACAAAAAACAATATTAAATTAAATAGTAATAAAAA
>JANRMT010062817.1:6750698-6779415 GCA_026402145.1 Polypterus bichir lapradei | reverse complement strand
ATTTCTAGTAGGATTGACTACTGCAATGCTGTGTTCACTGGATGTTCTTCATACTGCCTTTAGTTAATCCAAAATGCTGCTGTAAGAATTATTACAAGAACAAGAAAATACAAACACATAAGTCCAGTTCTTAAATCCTTACACTGGCTTCTGGTTAAGTTCAGGGCAGATTTCAAAATCCTCCTTTTAACATATAAAGCATTAAGTGGCCAAGGTCCGGCTTACTTGTCTGAACCTATCATGACTTACAAACCAGAGCGCACATTAAGATCTCGAGATGCTGGTCTGCTTAGGATTCCAAGGATTAATAAAATAACAGTGGGAGGTCGAGCTTTTAGTTATGGAGCCCCTAAACTGTGGAATGGTCTGCCTGAGATGCCCCTCGGTCTCAGCTTTTAAATCCCGGCTGAAGACTCACTACTTCAGTTTAGCACACCCTGACTAGAGCTGCTGATTAACTGTACAGACTGCATCTCTGTGGGTGATCATTAGCACTAAAACATAAGTTACATGATAGTTAGAATTTGTTACTAACCCTCACCTATTCTGTTTCTCTTGTCAGTACTCAAATGTGCCACTTGTTGCCACGGCCCACCTGCCAAGTTGTTTTGCCTGCCTAAGGTAAAGTCATCCCTGATGGAGGATTGCAGGAATCGTGGGATAGAGGAGTCCTTTCATTGGATTGGCTGGCTCAGTGCTGACTCAGCTGTGGAATGGCCAAATGGGGGAGGCAGCTTGATGACTGAGGTCTCCAGGAGTCTGAACAAATCTAAATCATATTATGGGATATCATCTACTGTTAAATTCTGCTCCATACTTGTAATATTTTTATTTTTTAGATAGATAGATAGATAGATAGATAGATAGATAGATACTTTATTAATCCCAAGGGGAAATTCACATAATCCAGCAGCAGTATACTGATACAAAAAACAATATTAAATTAAATAGTAATAAAAATGAAAAAAAATAAAAATAAAAAAGCAGACAATAACTAATAACTGTATTGAGGATTTGTTCTGTTCTGTGTATTGTATTGTATTTTATTGTATTGACCCCTTCTTTTTGACACCCACTGCATGCCCAGCCTACCTGGAAAGGGGTCTCTCTGCCTTTCCAGAGGTTTCTTCCATTTTTTCCCTACAAGGGTTTTTTTTGGGAGTTTTTTCTTGTCTTCTAAGAGAGTCAAGGCTGGGGGGCTGTCAAGAGGAAGGGCCTGTTAAAGCCCATTGCGGCACTTCTTGTGTGATTTTGGGCTCTACAAAAAATAAATTGTATTGTATTGTATTGTATTGTATGGGTCTTTGGGGACAGCAGGGACTTGAATTGACCTTCCCGTGCATCCGGGATAGCACTGACGGAACGTATGGGAAGTCGGTGGGCCAGCTAGGTGCATCTCGGCCAATGGCGATGAGGGTAGTCAGGCGAAGGCGACTGCAGTTGTCTGTGTGGCGGCCAGCTGGAAAGCCCCACTTGGGTGAACTGGAAAGACAACAAAAAAGAGAGAGAAGGGTCATGTCACACCTGCTGAGGAGCCTCACTTGATGCCTCAGAGGATTTTGTAATGAGATTTTTAAAGGATTTTTTGTTCCATATTGAGCACTGATTTTTAATTGGATTATTTATTGCTTTTCTTTACTACAATCTGCACTGCACTTTTTTGTTGGGACCTGAATAAGCATGGAAGTCGCAGTTTGCATATTTGAACCTGGTTGTTGTCTCTCACTCGCCACTGTGCCAATCTCAGTTGAAAACTATTAGGGGGTCAAGCAGATAGTTTAGTGAGTTTAGTGTTGTGTATGTGTCCTGCACATTGTCCCCTGACCAATCAGAACCCAAAAATAATATAGAGGGTCCCTGTAATACCCAGCTGGTGTTGACTCTCATACCTTGAAATTATGAGCACCCAGATTTAGGAGGTCAGATGAGTATGAAGGGTGCACTTTTTCCTGATGCTGCTGTGAGGATCGACGTACATCCACCAGCATCATCCTCCTCAGTCTGCACTGCCCTCCATAATGTGTGGGATAAGACACATTTTTCCTTTCTGCTCCACAGTTTAAAATTACAAATCAAACAATTCAGATGCCTTGTGCCCTCCCTGCGTGGAGTTTGCATGTTCTCCCCGTGTCTGCGTGGGTTTCCTCCCACAGTCCAAAGACATGCAGGTCAGGTGCATTGGCGATCCTAAATTGTCCCTAGTGTGTGCTTGGTGTGTGGGTGTGTGTGTGCTGTGCCCTGCGGTGGGCTGGCGCCCTGCCCGGTGTTTGTTTCCCACCTTGTGCCATGTGTTGGCTGGGTTTGGCTCCAGCAGACCCCCGTGACCCTGTAGTTAGGATATACCGGGTTGGATAAACTTTAAAAAAGAAAAAAAAAGGGTGGCACGGTGGCGCAGTGGGTAGCACTGCTGCCTTGCAGTTAGGAGACCTGGGTTCGCTTCCCGGGTCCTCCCTGCGTGGAGTTTGCATGTTCTCCCCGTGTCTGCGTGGGTTTCCTCCCACAGTCCAAAGACATGCAGGTTGGGTGCATTGGTGATCCTAAATTGTCCCGAGTGTGTGTGTGTGTGCGCCCTGCATTGAGCTGGTGCCCTGCCCGGGGTTTGTTCCTCCCTTGCGCCCTGTGCTGGCTGGGATTGGCTCCAGCAGACCCCCATGACCCTGTGTTAGGATATAGCGGGTTGGGTAATGACTGACTGACTGACAATTCAGACATTGTGATTAAAGTGCACATTGCAGACTTTCCTTTAAGGAGATTTGCAGACTTTTTTGTCACACAGCACTTTTTCTAGATGGTCCGCCCATTTCGGGACACCATCATGTTAGGGATAATTGGCATCACACATGTTTGTGATCACTCAGGTGGATTTCATTGCTTCATAAGACACCTCGGCTTGCTGCTACCCTTTGAAATCTGTAGTGGCCGTTGTTCAACATGAGGATGAGAGCTCTGCAAATAAAAAGTCCAAGAAGCCATCATGAGGCTGAAACAAAACAATCAAACCATCGGAGACATCAGGAAAACCTTAGGAGGACCAAAATCAACTGTCTGGAATATGATGAAGAAGAAAGAACACACTGGTGGGCTCAGTAATCACAAAGGGACTGGTGGGCCAAGGAAGACCTCCAGTGCTGATGACTGAAAAATCCTCACTATAGTCAAGAAAAAGCCCCCCACACCTGTCTGACAGACCAGAAAAAGTCTTCAGGGGGCCGATGTGGATGTGTCAGAGACGACTATCAGCAGAAGACTTCATGAAAAGAAACAGAGAGGAGGACACACTGCAAGATGAAGACCACAAAAACAGGATGGCCAGATTAAAGGACTTCAAAGAGCGTGCAGAATTCTGGGAAAAGGTCTTGTGGACAGATGAGACAAAGATGAACCTCATCAGAGTGACGGCGAGAGCAAAGTGTGGACTCATTTTGGAACTGCTCAAGCAGACCACCTCATCTGTTAAACATGGTGGTGCTAGCACGTATGGCTGCCACAGGTCCTGGCACACTTCTCTTCATTGATGATGGACTTGCTGGCCGCAGACTCGCAATGAATTCTGAGGTGTGCAGAAACATCTGCTGAAGTCCAAACTCAGTGAACGGCACTTCATCCTACAACAAGATAATGAGCTGCTGAGGACACACAGGAGTTTATCAAAGCTAACAAATGGAAATTCTTGAATGGTCAAGCCCGATTTCAGTTCAATTGAGCAGGCCTTCCATATGCTGAAGAGAAAACGTAAGGGGACAAGCCCCCCGAAACAAGCAGGAGCTGAAGATGGCTGCATGAGAGGCTTGGCAGAGAAGATCCTCGGCACCTGCTGATGCCTATGAATGGCAGTGACATGCAACAAAACCTGCCATTGTTGTGTCGCCGTGAAATGGGGATCCATGGTGTGACCAAAATGTGTGCAAATCTCCTTAAATGAAAGTCTGCAATGTGCACTTTAATCTGAATTGTTGGATTTGTAATTTTAAACTGTGGAGCAGGAGGGTCATTGAAGGAGAAAATGGGTCTTTGTGCCCAACATTATGGAGGGTGCTGAATATCTAAATGTGTTAAAGTAGCCACACACAGAAAAACACTTGGCATGTAACATTAGGGGAATCGAGCCCACCATTACAGCATATGAATGACAGTCTCCTTATATATCTAAAAATTGTACAAAGCGCTACTTTATCTCCCTTTTTTAAAATGTATTGATGTAATGCCTGTTGGGTAGGTTTCATTAAATCCATCCACCGGGTTCAATAAGGAAATTAGCACTTCACAGCAGGCAGCTTGACTTTAATAAGGCCGAGGAGGACAGCGAGATATGCCTTTTATCTAAATTTACAGCTGATGCCGGCAAGGCGCTTGGCAGATAAAAGAAGCAATTCTGTGTAACCTTCAGAGCGGCTGTGCAGAAATGAAGCGCTTGCTTCACACTTTCAGTGTTAACGTGATATTCATTCATCTTTTATTGTCTGCAATAGAGAAAATTGTACAGCGCAAAAGCGAGAAAGCACCTTCATAATATGTACAGTATACCGAATGATAACCATCAGGACGAAATACATGCATTAAGCAGCGGAAAAGATCAATTTTAGATGGAAACGTGAGGTTATATATTATTAATTATTAATCCTCTTCATCCTGAAAGGAACATAAGGCGTCGATGATTTGCCTCCGTCTGGTCTAGTGTAGCGGACAAAACTGTGATGATTCACCACGTTTTTAGCCATATGTAATATCAGCAGAGCTTCTTTGCAGCCTTTGTCAATTTTCATAAAGTGTTCGACTCAGTTGATCAAGCTGCCCTGTGGGACATCCTGAGGATTCACGGGATCCCCTCGAGGGGATATGTGTATATATATATATATGTGTGTGTATGTGTGTGTGTGTGTGTGTGTGTGTATATATATATATATAGTGATGGACAGCTGGGTACCATGCCCGGCCGGGATAACCCTACTGCATCTGTTCCGGGGGAGCAACCACGGTCAGCTCAATACCTCCCCCGGAACGCTTGGTGGCAGCCTCCCTGGCCGACGGTAATCCCCCAAACCGGTCGCATGGCTCCATGGGAGATGGAGTCTTCCACAGCCTGGTTGGGAGCTCGGATGGCCGCTAGGGGGAGCTCCATGGAGTCAACAGCCCAGCTGGAGGAGTCTTCAGCCCTACCCGGAAGTGCAATTCGGACCAGGTGGTCAAGCACCTGGAACGCTTCTGGGTGGGCTATAAAAAGGGCCAGCCACCACCACTCGAGGAGCCAGAGTCGGGAGGAGGAGGACTAAGCTTGAGGAGAAGTGGTGGTAAAGGACAAAGAGAGTGTGTTGGGTTGCAGTTGTGATTTGGGACTGTGTTGGGCTGTGTGGCACGGAGAAGATGTGTCCCACAGCTGAAGATCAATAAACGTTTGTTATTATTTTGTACGTGCCTCTGAGTCAGTCTGTGCTGGGTCGGGCGCTATAAAGCGCTTTATTACAATATATATATGTGTGTGTGTGTATACAGTGGTGTGAAAAACTATTTTCCCCCTTCCTGATTTCTTATTCTTTTGCATGTTTGTCACACAAAATGTTTCTGATCATCAAACACATGTAACCATTAGTCAAATATAACACAAGTAAACACAAAATGCAGTTTTTAAAGGATGGTTTTTATTATTTAGGGAGAAAAATAATTCAAACCTACATGGCCCTGTGTGAAAAAGTAATTGCCCCCTTGTTAAAAAATAACCTAACTGTGGTGTATCACACCTGAGTTCAATTTCCGTAGCCACCCCCAGGCCTGATTACTGCCACACCTGTTTCAATCAAGAAATCACTTAAATAGGAGCTGCCTGACACAGAGAAGTAGACCAAAAGCACCTCAAAAGCTAGACATCATGCCAAGATCCAAAGAAATTCAGAAACAAATGAGAACAGAAGTAATTGAGATCTATCAGTCTGGTAAAGGTTATAAAGCCATTTCTAAAGCTTTGGGACTCCAGCGAACCACAGTGAGAGCCATTATCCACAAATGGCAAAAACATGGAACAGTGGTGAACCTTCCCAGGAGTGGCCGGCCGACCAAAATTACCCCAAGAGCGCAGAGACGACTCATCCGAGAGGTCACAAAAGACCCCAGGACAACGTCTAAAGAACTGCAGGCCTCACTTGCCTCAATTAAGGTCAGTGTTCACGACTCCACCATAAGAAAGAGACTGGGCAAAAATGGCCTGCATGGCAGATTTCCAAGATGCAAACCACTGTTAAGCAAAAAGAACATTAGGGCTCGTCTCAATTTTGCTAAGAAACATCTCAATGATTGCCAAGACTTTTGGGAAAATACCTTGTGGACTGATGAGACAAAAGTTGAACTTTTTGGAAGGCAAATGTCCCGTTACATCTGGTGTAAAAGGAACACAGCATTTCAGAAAAAGAACATCATACCAACAGTAAAATATGGTGGTGGTAGTGTGATGGTCTGGGGTTGTTTTGCTGCTTCAGGACCTGGAAGGCTTGCTGTGATAGATGGAACCATGAATTCTACTGTCTACCAAAAATCCTGAAGGAGAATGTCCGGCCATCTGTTCGTCAACTCAAGCTGAAGCGATCTTGGGTGCTGCAACAGGACAATGACCCAAAACACACCAGCAAATCCACCTCTGAATGGCTGAAGAAAAACAAAATGAAGACTTTGGAGTGGCCTAGTCAAAGTCCTGACCTGAATCCAATTGAGATGCTATGGCATGACCTTAAAAAGGCGGTTCATGCTAGAAAACCCTCAAATAAAGCTGAATTACAACAATTCTGCAAAGATGAGTGGGCCACAATTCCTCCAGAGCGCTGTAAAAGACTCATTGCAAGTTATCGCAAACGCTTGATTGCAGTTATTGCTGCTAAGGGTGGCCCAACCAGTTATTAGGTTCAGGGGGCAATTACTTTTTCACACAGGGCCATGTAGGTTTGGATTTTTTTTTCTCCCTAAATAATAAAAACCATCATTTAAAAACTGCATTTTGTGTTTACTTGTGTTATATTTGACTAATGGTTACATGTGTTTGATGATCAGAAACATTTTGTGTGACAAACATGCAAAAGAATAAGAAATCAGGAAGGGGGCAAATAGTTTTTCACACCACTGTATATACTATATCCTATATATCGCTATACCCTAACTACAGGGTCACGGGGGTCTGCTGGAGCTAATCCCAGTCAACACAGGGTGCAAGGCAGGAAACAGACCCCGGGCAGGATGCACACACACAAACACCAAGCACAATTCAGAATCGCCAATGCACCTAACCTGCATATCTTTAGACCTGGTGGCTGGCTCGTCCCTGTTGGTGCCACAAGATATATACCATTTTCAAAGCCCACTTAGTCTTGAGCAGGGTCATGGGGGGCCTGGCGCTTATACCTGCAAGCAAAGGCTACAAATCTGGGAAAATCCCTCGGCTGGGTGTCCGTCCATTACAGGGTGTTAAATGTGCCCACACACACATGGTACAATTTAGCATCTCCCATCCATATCCACATAGCACCTGGCGGGGGGCCCATGCAGACACAGGGAGAACATGACATGAACTCGCATGACATAGATACTGTATATTGTAAAATAAAATAAAGGTCGAGTAATGGGCAGCATGGGTTGGCCGACATCCTGGTTGGGAGGGCCGGTAGGCTCTTTTAATGGAATGATGTAGGTGGATGGCCATCCCAACCAGGTTGGTCAGTGGTACCTTTCCTAATTGGTAGGCCATTATGATTGATGGACAGGGCAAGACTGCTTCCCAGGGCCGTGTGCTTCCCCAGTACACTGGGTGGCGACATCTGGTGTGCTTCCCATTTGGACACCCACAAGGCTGCATGGGAATTGTAGTTTTTGTGGGCAATCCTGTTGAGGTTCTCAGGTGCCATTAGGGGGAGCTGTTGGAGGCAGACTCTCCTATCACGGGGAGTGTCGGCCTGACCTGAGAAGTGCTTCCTGGGTGCAATTTGATAGAACCAGAAAGTACTACCGGGTCTGGTATAAAGGAAGCTGCTCCGCTTCACCTGAGAGTCAGAGTCCGATGAAGATCACCAGGGTGGCGTGGAGTGGATCTGCTGGATCTGTGGAATACATTACGGTGTGAGGTTGTTTCTCAGGGGTTGGGCTTGGCCCCTTAGTTCCAGTGAAAGGAACTCTTAATGCTTCAGCATACAAAGCCATTTTGGACAATTTCAGGCTCCCAACTTTGTGGGAACAGTCTGAGGATGGCAACATGGCTGCACAAGCACCAGTGCACATAGCAAAGTCTGTAAAGAAATGGAGGAGCGAGTTTGGTGTGGCTGCACAGAGCCCTGACCTCAACCCGACAGAACACCTTTGGGATGCTGTCAGCGAGCCAGGCCTCCTTGTCCAACATCAGTGCCTGACCTCACACATGCTCTCCTGTTCCCAAATTCCCATAAACACACTCCTACACCTTACGGAAAGCCTTCCCAGAAGAGCTGAAGCTGTTAGATCTGCAAAGGGTGGGCCGACTCCATATTAAAGCCTATGTCTTAAGAATTGAATGGCATTAAGGTTCATGTGTGTGTAAAGGCAGGCGTCCCAATACTTCTGGCAATATGGTGTACAGGGTCATTTTCAGAGAGTGGGATTGGACCGCATGTTTGCCTGGGAGGCTGCCAACCAAGATCCCAAGCAGTTTCATCGTGTGGTGGGTGCGGCAACGTACTGTACCAGTGCCTGCTCCCCAGCCTGACCTGACCTATCCAAATATGAGTAAGTGGCCAATGTAATGTGCCATGCTATATTATAAATGTACACTATGCAGCCAATAGCATGTGGATGTCCCTCCAAATGACTGAGGTCAGAGGTTTCAGCTGGCCCAATTATTAACAGGTGCATTAAATCGTGAATATATAGCCATGCAATCACAAACTTTGGGATGAACTGAGGAGCTCGGTCACTTTAAACGTGTCACTGTCATAGAATGCCACCATTGCCACAAGTCAGAATGTGAAAATTATGCTCTGCTAGGTCATCTGCAAGTGCCATCAAAGTGAAGTGGAATCCACAGTTCGGCCGCGAAATCGTAGACCACGCAAACTCTCAGAGCGGGGGGGCCTCCAAGTGCCAAAGTGTGTAAAATGGTCTATCCTGTGCGACGTCGCTCACTACAGAGTGATAATCTGCCTCTGTGGAAAGCCTTCCTAGAACAGTTGAAGCTGTTTTATCTGCAAAGGGTGGGCCGACTCCATATTAAAGCCTACGTATTAAGCATATGACAGGGGGCCTCGAGAGGAGTTGTGGTATTGTATGAGGAAGTCGGGAGTGGCAGAGAAGTACATAAGAGTTGTAAAGGATATGTACGAGGGAAGTGTGACCGTGGTGAGGTCTGTAGTAGGAGTGACGGAGGTGGGATTACATCTGGGATCGGCTCTAAATCCTTTTTTTATTTGCAATGGTGATGGACAAGTTGACCGACGAGATTAGACAGGAGTCCCCATGGACTGTGATGTTTGCTGATGACATTGTGATCTGTAGCGAGTGTAGGGAGCAGGTTGAGGTGACACTGGAGAGGTGGAGATATGAGAGGAGAGGAATGAAGGTCAGTAGGACCACCAAGACAGAATACATGTGTGTGAATGAGAGGGAGGTCAGTGGAATGGTGAGGATGAGGGGAGTAGAGTTGGCGAAGGTGGATGAGTTTACATACTTGGGATCAAAAGTAGAGAGTAATGGGGATTGTGGAAGAGAGGTGAAAAAGAGAGTGTAGGCAGGGGTGAGTATGTGGAGAAGAGTGTTAGGAGTGATTTGTGACAGACGAGTATAAGCAAGAGTGACAGGGAAGGTCTACAGGACGGTGGTGAGACCAGCTCTGTTATATGGGCTGGAGACTGTGGCACAGGAGACAGAGCTGGAGGTGGCAGAGTTAAAGATGCTAAGATTTGCATTGGGTGTGACGAGGATGGACAGGATAAGAAATGAGGACATTAGAGGGTCAACTCAGGTTGAACGGATGGGAGACACAGTCAGAGAGGCGAGATTGCGTTGGTTTGGACATGTGCAGAGGAGAGATACTGGGTATATTGGGAGAAGGGGAGGAAAAGAGGAAGGCCTAAGAGAAGGTTTATGGATGTGGTGAGAGAGGACATACAGGTGATGGGTGTAACAGAACAAGATGCAGAGGACAGAAAGATATGGAAGAAGATGATCCGCTGTGGCAACCCCTAATGGAAGCAGCCGAAAGAAGAAGAAGATTAAGAACGGGATGTCATTAAAGTTCATGCGTGTCTAAAGGCAGGGGTCCCAATACTTTGGGCAGTAGAGTGTATTTGTGGCAATAAATCTCGTTATTGGAATCTGAAACTGTGTCTGTGCAGTTATGTCTGGGGGTTTAGGGTTAAGCGGAGTGGTGACTCAGGGGCTGCGGATCTGAAGGGTGCCAATTCAAATCCCGTAAGTGCCAGGAGGGATCCTGGAGGTCACATCAAAGGCCCTTAACCTGAAAATGACCTGAGTGGTGCTGTAAAATGGTTAACTCTGCACTCTGACCTCCAAGGACAATTTCCACTCAGGGGTTAATACCCCTAGTGGTCCACAATAGATATAAGCCTGTATCTACAGCACAAATGTGAAATAAAATGCTATAAAAAAGGAAAACACACACACAAACAATGATGATGAGAGCCAATAAGCACCAGAGAAACTTGTATTGTGTTCATGAAGTCACGTTGACCTTTTCATTTTGTCAACTCGAGTCATGGAAACACAGGAAAAAAAAATGAAGCCATGTACAATTTAAAATAATGTGACAAACGGTGACGCTCATGCTGCGTTTCATTTTCTTCTCGGATTCGCGGTGGTTTGCGTTTCCCCGTATATTTCAGACGACCAAGCCAACTCTTCGTTCTGCTCGCCGTTTTCTTCTGGGCCTTCAGTCTCTGCAGACGTCGTCATCTCCGTGGCTCCCCGTGGTGTAGTGCCCACACCGAGATGCCTGGCAGCGCGTGAGCGGGATTGACGTGCCAGTCTGGATGAGCCTAAAGATTCCAAGGTGTGAATTCCGATTTCCTCACTGGAGTCTTCCGATTTCGGAGGTGTCGGTCTGGGGGGTCGTCCGCCGGCTGGCCAGCGCCTGCAGGATGCTTTCATACCACGGCACTGCTGCCTGTCCAGGAAGGCCATTGAATCGTTGAACTGGGCACGCGCCATGCACTCCGCACCTGCTTTGTCACATATGCAGTTTAACTTGTCACAAATGGTCATTCCCACACCTGAGGGGGACAGATTGAAGAGACAGACACTGACTTACAACTGAACAGACCATATTGATCAAATGGACCAGGACAGGAATGTCGAACTCCGGTCCTGGTGGGCTGCAGTGGCCGAAGGTTTTCATTCTAACCATCTTCTTAATTAATGAGCTATTTTTACTGTTGATTAACTTGTTTGGCCTTCGTTTTAATTGACGTGACTCAGACCCCTTAGTTCAGGGGTGTCAAACTCCAGTCCTGGTGGGCCTCAGTGGCTGCAGGTTTTCGTTCTAACCCTTTTCCTAATCAGTTTTCACCGCTAATGAACTCCTTTTCCCTTTATTTTAATAGCCCTGTTTTTAAGGATTCAGTCCTCTGAATTGATTCGTTTCTTCATTAAACAGAAATGAGACATGAAACGAGCCAACAGATGAACATCAAACTCCAGCCAATTTCACTCCAACCAGTTTCTTAATGAGAAGCCCATTCTTGCTGTTAATTAAAGCCGTTATTAATTCTCAGGACTTGTTGCTGCTCTCATTCTGACATAGCAGATGGTTGATTTTCTGTTTTATCCAAGACCACCGTCCTGATGTTTTGCTGACCTGAGCAGACCAACATGGCCGAGACCCTTCACCTCTCTTTATTTTCAGGTCAGCTGGTCTTGTTTTGTGTCTCATTATTGTTTGGCTGCTCATTAAGGAAAAGGAAACGACTAAACCACAGGTGTTGAACTTCAGTCCTGGTTTGACCGTAGTGGCTGCAGGTTTTCATTCTAACCGTCTTCATCATTAGGGACCAGTTTTTGCTGCTAATTAACTTCTTTTGCTTTATAGTTTTAATTAACTTGACTCCGCCCCCCCCCCCCCCGTTAGTTGTCTCTTTTTCTTTATTTAGCAGCCAAACAATAATGACACACAAAACGAGCCGCCACATGACCAGCTCACCTGTGCCCATCACACAATATCTGAACATAAAGAAAGGCGAGGGTCTCGGTAAGGTTGATCTCTCAGGTCACCAAAACATTCTGACAATGTTCTTAGAAAAACAGTTTTGGAAATGTCTGCTGTGGCAGAAAGAGAGCAGCAACAAGCTGTGGAATTAAATCTTCTTCTTCTTTCGGCTGCTCCCATTAGGGGTTGTCACAGCGGATCATCTTCTTCCATATGTTTCTGTCCTCGTCTTCTTGTTCTGTTACACTCATCACCTGTATGTCCTCTCTCACCACATCCATAAACCTTTGCTTAGGCCTTCCTCTTTTCCTCTTCCCTGGCAGTACCCTTCTCTCAATATACCCAGCATCTCTCCTCTGCATATCCAAACCAACGCAATCTCGCCTCTCTGACTTTGTCTCCCAAACGTCCAACCTGAGCTGACCCTCTAATGTCCTCATTTCTAATCCTGTCCATCCTCATCACACCCAATACAAATCTTAGCACCTTTAACTCTGCCACCTCCAGTTCTGTCTCCTGTGCCATCATCTCCAGCCCATATAACATAGCTGGTCTCACTACCATCCTGTAGACCTTCCCTTTCACTCTTGCTGAAAGCACTTTGAGCTACTGTTTGTATGAATATGTGCTATATAAATAAATGTTGTTGTTGTTGTTGATACCCGTCTGTCACCAATCACTCCTGACACTCTTCTCCACCCACTCCACCCTGCCTGCACTCTCTTCTTCACTTCTCTTCCACACTCCCCATTACTCTGTACTGTTGATCCCAAGTATTTAAACTCATCCACCTACGCCAACTCTACTCTCCTCATCCTCACAATTCCACTGACCTCCCTCTCATTCACACACATGTATTCTGTTGTGGTGGTCCTACTGACCTTCATTCCTCTCCTCTCTAGAGCAGATCTCCACCTCTCCAGGGATTCCTCAACCTGTTCCCTACTATCGCTACAGATCACAATGTCATCAGCAAACATCACAGTCCACGGGGTCTCCTGTCTAATCTCGTCTGTCAGCCTGCCCATCACCACTGCAAATAAGAAAGGGCTCAGAGCCGATCCCTGATGTAATCTCACCTCCAATTTGAATGTACAGTATCCGTCACTCCTACAGCAGACCTCACCACGGTCACACTTCCCTCGTTCATATCCTGTACCACTCTTATGTACTTCTCTGCCACTCCCGACTTCCTCATACAATACCACAGCTCCTCTCAGTCACCCTGTCATTTGCTTTCTCCACGTCCACAAAGATGCAATGCAACTCCTTCTGGCCTTCTCTCTACTTCTCCATCAACACCCTCAGAGCTAACATTGCATCTGTGGTGCTCTTTCTTTCTTTCTTTAAACTGTGGAATTAAATAACAGGTTTAATTAACAGCAAGAATTGGCTTCTAATTAAGAGATTGGTTGGAGTGAAACTGGTTGGAGCCCCAGTTTAGCTGGTCATCTGTTGGCTCGTTTCACATCTCACTTCTGTTTGGCTGCCATTTAATGAACAAACAAATCAATTCAGAGGACTGAATCCTTAAAACACGGCCCTTAAAATACGTCTCATTTCTGTTTAATGAAGAAATGAATCAATTCAGAGGACTGAATCCTTAAAAACAGGGCTATTAAAATGAAGGGAAAATATGTTAATTAGCAGTGAAAACAGATTAGGAAAAGGGTTAGAATGAAAACCTGCGGACACTGTGGCCCTCCTAGGAGCAGAACTGGACACCCCTGAACTAAGGGGTCTGAGCCACGTCAATTAAAACGAAGGCCAAACAAGTGAATCAGCAGCAGAAACGGCCCACTAATTAAGAATACGGTTAGAATGAAAACCTGCGGCCACTGCAGCCCACCAGGACTGGAGTTGGACACCCCTGAACTAGGCAAAGCCTCCTGATCCCACATAATCGTTTTTTTTTTTTTTTTTTTTTTAAAAAGTCAAGAAAGCAAGACATTTCCACAGATTTGAAATTTCTGGTGGGGAAAAAAAACCCCAAATTGAGTGCAAGGTAAGAAAATGTGAAAAAAACTGAAGGGGTCTTCAAGACTTTCTGAATCCATCATATGATGGTTAACCAAACACTGTACTGAGAAGCCAATCACGTTCCCTTTCGGTCAAATCACCCACCCGCCATTTGACCCACCTAACCCAGTTTGAAGATGTAGCTGTTTTTGAAATTCTTGTTTGACCCCCTGAGCCTACCCGCTCCCCACAAGACGACATCAACACACTTACATCTGGGTTGCCCGTTTTCACACGTGAGGTGGCCATTAAATCTTCTTTCTGGGTGACAACCGAGCATTCGAATCTGCTCCAGGCAGCACTGGTGATGGTAGCAACACCTAGAAGTGACATTTGAACAACAACACAGATTTCAGGTGCAGTACATCATACGTCTCAGGGGACCGCACTTCCTTTTGGATTTGATAATAAATCGATTATTTAGTGAATGGCTAAGCTGTCTCAGTTTCTCATCCAGATCCTTCGTAAACGTTGTTTCTGCTTCACCTTCATGCCATGGTAGTTTGTTCCAGATTTCCACAACTCTTTGTGTAAAGAAGAGCCTCTTGGATAAACATACAGGGAGGAGGCCCAAGTTCTTCAAAGACAATTTACAATACAATACAGTTTATTTTTGTAGAGCCCAAAATCACACAAGGAGTGCCGTAAGGGGCTTTGACAGACCCCAAGCCTTGACTCCCTAAGAAGACAAGAAAACAAGAAAACCCTTGCAGGGAAAGACAACAGCTGGGTACAAGACCTGAACCCAGGGTGCTGGAACCATGAGTGGACCACCATACTATCAAGGCCAGACCCTACTTTAAAGATGCCTGAGAACTTCTAGATGCCCCTGAGCCCTGAGGAAATGCATAATGCAAAATATTTATTTATTTGCTTAGCAGACACTTAATCCTAACACTTAAAAGTTGACAATATTGATCATGACAAGTGAAGATCTCAGAACAAAAATACTAGCGAGTTACAATCCCCAAATAATGAAACCGAACAACTAATACCAGACAGACAGAAATTCACCAGACATGAATCTGAGGGTGGGCGGCACGGTGGCACAGTGGGTAGCGCTGCTGCCTCGCAGTTAGGAGACCCGGGTTCGCTTCCCGGGTCCTCCCTGCGTGGAGTTTGCATGTTCTCCCCGTGTCTGTGTGGGTTTCCCCTCACAGTCCAAAGACATGCAGGTTAGGTGCATTGGTGATCTTAAATTGTCCCTAGTGTGTACTTGGTGTGTGTGTGTGCGCGCCCTGCGGTGGGCTGGTGCTCTGCCCGGGGTTTGTTTCCTGCCTTGTGTCCTGTGTTGGCTGGGATTGGCTCCAGCAGACCCCTGTGACCCTGTAGTTGGGATACAGTGGGTTGGATGGATGGATGGAAATCTATGCAAAATTGATCTTAATTTTTCTCTATACGTCATGTTCATTTTCTATTTAAATACGTTAACATATTCAGATATGTTGGAGTGTGGCAAATTGAAGTACCACCCAGCCCCAAGTGGCACGAACTTGTGCTACGCCCCTGGCAGTGTGGTGGACAATAAAACTTTAGGGACCTTCAAAACTCGACTTGACTATTTTGGAGGACTTAAGTGGACAGGACTGGTGAGCTTTGTTGGGCTGAATGGCCTGTTCTCCTCCCGATTGCTCTATTGTTCTAAAACTGGTATCCCCCAAATAAACAGTAGTAGTTAAAAGGAGAGATAGATTCAGAGATGGACCCATGTGGTGAAAACGTACAGTTATAGTGAAAAAGATGGAAGAGTAGGTAGAATGGTGGACACTAGCCATGAAGAGGTTGAATGAATGGACAGACTAGTGAAAAGCAAGAATGGATTGATTGATTCTTATCACCAAATGAAAAAGAATGAATGAATCAATGGACAAAGATTGTCTAATGCACAGCACCAGGTAAAACGGCAATGGGTGCAAATGCATGCTGGTTAAATAAACTGCCATCTCCATACTCCGTACTGGCGTCAGTATGTACACAAGTGTGCCCTACAATGACTTGGCCACAGGGATGATTCCTACCAGTTTTGCTGGGATCACTCCCACTTCTCCATGATTCTGGATCACTCGGATCATTTCAGAACAATTTGTGCAGAATTCAAAAGTTTGTTTCTTATGACTGCAAACAATCATTACATACGTCAGTGCCAATGACAGCAAAAGCAAATGGGAATTTCACAAAATGACTGCAAACACGTGAACTCAAGAAAACCAGATCGCTGACTGACTGCACCTGTCTAATTCATCCACTGGGCGGCCTCGGCCTTCCTGTCCACAGTAGCAGCCGTACATCTCGAACTCGTGAGGGCATCGGTCGGTTAGGCAGTGCAGCATCTCCCCAAGCCTTGGCATTTCGTGCTTCATTCGGCCATTGGCGCCGTATTGGTAGAAGGTGCTGCTGGTGCATTCTAAAAGGCACAAAACCAAACAGATAAGAATGAGAAAGTTATTATTAATATTATTATTACAGTACAATCCCTCTTAACTGGCAATCTCGGGACTGGACCCATGGCCGGTTGCCATTTCCGCCAGTTAATCCGACGCATACTGATTTCATCCATCCATCCATCCATTGTCCAACCCGCTATATCCTAACTACAGGGTCACGGGGGTCTGCTGGAGCCAATCCCAGCCAACACAGGGTGCAAGACAGGAAACAAACCCCGGGCAGGGCACCAGCCCAATGCAGGGTACACATACATACACACCAAGCACACACTAGGGACAATTTAGAATTGCCAATGCACCGAACCTGCATGTCTTTGAACTGTGGGAGGAAACCCACGCAGACACGGGGAGAACACGCAAACTCCACGCAGGGAGGACCTGGGAAGCAAACCTGGGTCTCCTAACTGCGAGGCAGCAGCGCTACCACTGCGCCACCTTGCTGCCCTACCTATTTTCATGTAGAAAAATATTTCTAAGGTATGTACTGTACCTCTTTGACATTCCTGTAGAAACCATATCCACGATTTCGCACACAGGTTTTTTTTCTCATACAACGACTGGACAGTGTGGTGTAGCGGGTCCACAGCTCAAGTCAAAAAGGGCACTTTTTAAATAAATAATCGCCGCACTCACGGCTTAGCAAATGGTATGTGTGGCCGATTGGTTCCCGGGGAATTCGTGATGTGGGCGATCTTAGCTTAAATGCACAGGTGAGGAGTCGTCTGCTTCCGTAATTGTTCCCAGGAACTGCTGATTGCCACATTTGTTCCACATCCCTGTGATAAATAGAAGCGCGAGGTGGCTGGGGGGAGAACAGGAAAAAACGGGAGGTTAATGGAAAAGGAAGCAAGGAGAGGAAAGCCGGTGCAACAGAGCGAGCGAGCAGATTCGATGGAGCAAAGGCAGGCAGCTGGGAGGTGAGCCCCTGCAGAGGAGTGTTTGGCCGACACTCAGTGGGGCTGAAGAACGCGGTCGCTCCTGCTGAGCGATCACAGAGCCTGGAGTGACCGGTATTGAAGACGACTGGCCATCGAAAAGGCTGCGGCAGTCGTGGAGGCTTTGGGCTGGTTTAGCCCCAGCATGAGCGCCCTGGTCACTGGGGAAAGAACCCAAGTCTTGGTTTGGATGGAGCCCGACATAGCCAGGGATCAGAGGGCCACCGGACCAGTGTGGAAGGCAGCTGCACCTGCAGGTAGGGCGACTCCCCTGTCACGATGCCCGATGGGAGAAGCAGGGGAGCCGCCAGGTAGAATGAAGAAGGCACCGTGCTTTAGATTTTAAGAGGCCGCTTCCAGCCATTGTTTTAACCTTGTTTGTGTTGTTTTTAAAGGACTTGTTTTTTTACTAATGGATTTTAACCTCCACTAATTCACTCATTTTAATGGATTATTTATTTAAAGAAGACTTTTGATACACTGCTCTTTATTTAATTTGAACACTGTTTTGTTGTTTGCTGGTTTGAAAATACCTCTCACCTTTCAGGAAAGAAGGAAGTTCATACATATAACATAAAGAAGAATTCAAGATTAAAAAAAAATATTTTATTTTAACAGGCCGGTTAATCTGTCGGCCAGTTAATGTGAGGCCAGTTAAGAGGGATTGAACTGTATCTATATATATAATTCACTAAGGCAAGACACCTATGGAAAGCACGCCGGAAGGGCCGTGGATTCACTAAGCCGCCGACAAGTAAGACGCCCATGGTGCACGCAGGAAGGAGCCACGCCCACCAACTCTAAGACCATTGGATACGACGACAACTTGCAGAACCACGCCCACCAACTCGGACGCGACGACACAGAAAAAACGGCGTCATTTATGTTCGTCTGTCGTAGAGGCCACATGCACCTCTGAGCCACGTTGACTGTTCATAGAGGCATGTTTCCCGCGGAAGTGAATCGCTATATGCAGCGTGTAAAACAGTTTGCGGTGGGTATCCCATGGGATCCTTAAAACAATCCTTTAAAACTGAGGTTAAAACACAATGAAGGAAGCAGTCTTTAAAAACCAATAAGCCCTGTGCCTCTGTTTCATTACCATCTCACCTGCTTCACCAATGCAGGCCCTGCAACAGTCGAGACGCTCTCTCAGCAGCTGACCTTCTCTGTGCCTGACCGGTTCACACAGAGGCACCACATGACCAGGCGGTGTGTATGCTTCGAGAACGAGGGTGGACGCGGCAGGACTATCTAAGAACAGGCATGTTTGTCACGGATGTAAATCGCTGTATGCGGCGTGTAAAACAGTTTGTTTTTCGCGGATGTGAATCGTTGTATGCAGCATGTAAAACAGTTTCCGAGGGGTTTCCCATGGTCTTAGACTTGGTGGCCGGGACTCTGTTAGTTGCTCTTGCGACCGGGCACATGACCAGGCAGTGTGTGTGCTTCGAGAGCGTGGGTGGACGCGACAGCACCAGCTAAGAAGATTCATATTTGTCGCGGATGTGAATCGCTGTATGCAGCGTGTAAAACAATTTGTCGCGAATGTGAATCGCTGTATGCAGCATGTAAAACGCTGTATTGTATGTTGCCCTCTCCAGAGTTACATCTTTTCATTCACCTACAGTCGTATACACAATGAAGTAAGCAGTCTTTAAAAACCGAGTTTTCGGTTACGACGCACGACCGCGTGCACCATAGCAAACTGTTTTACACGCTGCATACAGCGATTCGCATCCGCGACAAACATGCGTCTTCTTAGATGCTCCTGCACATTGTACACACCCCCTCCCACCTCGCTACTACCGTGGTCGGGTGTCTTGGTTGATTATATATATAGAAAGGCAGCCAAAACCGCACAGAGCAATGAAATGTCTACGTGAGTCACAGGTGCATCTGGACTGTGCAAAGACGACAACGACTCGAGTGACGAGTTGGAGGTGGGCACGTGAGCAGGCAGTGCATACTGAACGAGAAATCAGCAGACTAGCATGACGGAGGGAGCGGAGTGGACGTCCTTCTCCTCTCCTCCCGTTCCACCCTCCGCGCCTGAGCGCCGCACGGACGATTGTGTGTTGGTTCGTTCCGTGCATTGTTACAATGTTGCTTTTCTTGCTGATTTATTACATTACCGATTTTTCAAATGTTAATTTTCTCCCTGTGCTTAAAAATCATTAAAAAACCGGCCTGATTATGCAGCGTATGGTACGCTGCAGGTTGGCTAGTTACAAATATTTGTGATGTGCCATCTGTTGGAATGACAAATGCAATGAACTTTGTTACTAAATGCATTGCAAAATACATTCTAATAGACGGTGCACTGCAAATGTTAACACTAAGTTGAATACTTAGATTTCAACCCATCTTAGAAAAGTAGCACAGCTAGTACTTTAAAATAATTAATATTTTCTCATTTGCATAACAGAGCACTCAATTGACTGATTGATTCATTGATTGGCTGATTGATTTCACTGAGATTTCTTCATTCACACGTACCAATTGTCATACACGTGCATCTGTCTCGGGCTTCTCTAAGGTATGTGGTACCACTCTGGGATGAGAGGGGGCGCTGGTGCTAACCATGTCCTCTCCTATTCCTCCAGTAGCACCGAGATGACGCCACCAGATGACACCTGACTCCGCCCCTTCCAGTTTCCCCACTGTATATATGACAAAGTTGATGGAGGGAAGTGACACTCTGTGAGCAGAGCAAGACACAGACAGAGCTCCGGTGACAAAACCTGAATTAATACCAGCCTGACTGTGGCTCATCCTGCCACCTTGGCACCTGTGGGCACCCGTATCTTCATTGAAGATATTTGAAGTAAACAGGCATGACCAATTTGGTGGCCCAACATTTCCTCATCTAGGACTTGCAATTCATCACTCACCCACACAATTTAAATAACGTATTCATCGCCACGGTAAAAATTATTTTAATATAATCAGAGTTAGAGTAAGCCGCCCTAAATTTGCGGTGTTGAAACGAAATGTAACGATTAACTTCATGAAGTAGAAGTACATAATAAACAAGAAGAGCTGCACCAAATATTTGAACTATTAAAACGTGTAAACATTTAAAGTCCAAATATTCTCGATTGTAATAGGAATTTGTCGGGTTTTTTTTTCCCCTCTGATAGAGGACCTGGAGGGCTAAATCACCAGTAAAGGATCAAAAATCAAAAATAACATTAGATTCAGTATCGCTGACCTTGAAATAGTCGAAAACGATACCCCACATGTTAATGTTTAAAATTTGTCATTTTTAAAACCTTCTGGGAGTGGCTTTTAGAAACCTAGAATACCGAATCAAAAATTAAAAGTACCATATTTGTGATTGGCAACCTCAAAATAACATAAAACAACACTCCACATGCCATTTTTTAATCAATGACCATTTTTTTTCAGTTTTTCTGAAAAGGAGTAACTTTGACTCCCTCATAATCCCATTACAGGTGACGGACCCCCTGAGGATGATTGATGTGGCCTGCTCAACTTCAAGTCTTTGTGCTTGTTTATGATGACGACACCTTGTGAGATTGTCGGTCCTGAGTGACTGAACATTACAGTGTTGTGCTGTCTAATCCTCTTTAGTGTTCTATTTAGTCCTTGTGCACTTCCCGTACTTTGGACTCACTGATTTAAGTATTGTTTCATTTGTAATACTTGCCAGGATGTGTGCCTAGTTAATGATTAAGAGTAAGTATATATAGATTGCGAGAATTATGAACTCTTTTGAGACCCTCCTCTATGGGACGAAATGCAGAAGCGCAACTGCTGCATCTCTTGAGGGTTGCTTGTTTGTCGCCGAGGCATCCGCAGATTCGCAGCACCACAGAAACAACTACAAGCTCACTGCTGCCACACGCAAAGCAATCTATCATATAGTGTCTTTAATCTATCTATCTATTATATAGTATCTTTATCTATCTATCATATAGTGCCTTTAATCAATCTATCTATCTATTATATAGTGTCTATCTATCTATCTGTTATATAGTGCCTTTCACATCTATACATCTATCATATAGTGTCTTTCATATCTATTTATCTATCTGTCTATCTATTTATTATATAGTGCCCTATCTATCTACCTATCTATCTATTATAAAGTGCCTTTCACATCTATCTGTTTATCTATTTATTATATAGTGCCTTTCACATCTATCTATCTATTGTATAGTGCCTTTCACATCTATCATATAGTGTCTTTCATATCTATCTATCTATCTATCATATAGTGCCTTTCATATCTATCCATCTATCATATAGTGTCTTTCATATCTATCTATCTATCTATTATATAGCGCCTTTCATATCTATCTATTATATAGTGTCTTTAATCTATCTATCTATTATACAGTGATAGATATGAAATAGTCTATTATATAGTGTCTTTCATATCTATCTATCTATCTATCTATTATATAGCGCCTTTCATATCTATTTATTATATAGTGTCTTTAATCTATCTATCTATCTATCTATTATACAGTGCCTTTCACATCTATCCATTTATCTATTTATTATATAGTGCCATTCACATCTATCTATCTATCTATTATATAGTGCCTTTCACATCTATCCATCTATCATATAGTGTCTTTCATATCTATCTATTTATTATATAGTGCCTTTCACATCTATCTGTGACTGGTGACAAAGTGGTCCTCAGTCCGAAACACTTTGACAACCATTATTCTAGACAATGGCATCTTTCCATTCATGAGCAGAGCTTACCTTCAACTTCACTGCCTAGCGGCAAATCAATCAAAGTTTCACCTCCTAAAATGGGGAGCATGAAGAAAGGCACTGTTTTTGATTCTGGCTTGTCATGTCCTAAATGTAAAAAAAAAAAAAAATTGAGCAAGAAAGAAATACAAAAGAATAAATATAAAAATATGTATATAAAGGGCGGCACGGTGGCGCAGTGGGTAGCGCTGCTGCCTCATAGTTAGGAGACCTGGGTTCGCTTCCCAGGTCCTCCCTGCGTGGAGTTTGCATGTTCTCCCTGTGTCTGTGTGGGTTTCCTCCCACAGTTCAAAGACATGCAGGTGAGGTGCATCGGCGATCCTAAATTGTCCCTAGTGTGTGCTTGGTGTGTGTGTGTGTGTCCTGCGGCGGGCTGGCGCCCTGCCCAGGATTTGTTTCCTGCCTTGTGCCCTGTGTTGGCTGGGTCATGGAGTTCTGCTGGAGCCAATCCCAGCCAACACAGGGCACAAGGCAGGAAACAAACTCTGGGCAGGGGGCTAGCCCACCGCAACGGATGTATATATATATATATATATACAGTATATATAAAATTCATAAAACATGAGAAAATGGTGACATGAAAATTTAAGTGTCCATTCTAAATACAAAAATATTTCTTTGCTTTAGTGGCCGAGCTTTGGCTTGTTTAATACTGAATTGTTTCATAAATATAGATATACATGAAGGACATTCAAAAAGTTTTCTGCACCTTTATATTTTTGTTGGAAACGGTGAAGGCCGCAGAAGTACTACTTGGGCATTAAAAAGTTGGTATGTCGCTGGGAAAAGTGCATCGCAAACGAAGCTGACTATCTATGTGGTGATGTAATTTGTTTTTGAAATTCTTAATAAACAGTTAAAAAAAAAGTGCTGAAAATTTTTGAATGTCCCCTGTATGTGTTATATATATTGTTTGTGGTTTGTTGTATTTAATGTATAATCGCCATAAGTGTTAATACATTCTTTATTTGCTGTTTTATCTCTGGTGGCTTTTTGTCTCTGTTTGTGAATGCGTGAGGGTCGGGCCAAGGCTGGGAATCTCCATTAAAAAAATAAGGCACTCTACATTCATTTGAAATGTGGGAGGAAGACGAAGGAAAAACATACGCCGACACAGAAAGAGCAGGCAAGACAAGAACCAGAGGAGCTGAACCCAGAATGCTGAATTTGCGAGGTAGCACCACTAGCCTGTGTGCTGCTCTACATCAGTGATTACCTATTTAGAATTAAAAAATTAAATATGAAAAAATTAACTTTTTATTACAATTTTTTTTGATTTACCTTCTGTTTCTGACTCTAGAGAGGTGTCAGTTGTTTTCGGAATCTGCAATATTGTCACATGAGGCTTTCTGCTGGAGGGAGCCATTTCAGGACCTGCCAGAAATCCACATATCGTTATTGTTATTGATCTTAATATCCAGTACAACATGCCTGTGTACTCCAATGCCATTATTTTTATAGAGAACAAAACTTGGAAATAGATGGGAAATGAATAACTAAACAGAATTAATAACCTGATATTTTTTTCCGACGAAGACAAAGGTCATCAAACGTCAGAATTGCTACGTATCACATTGTAACAATTGCTCAAAATGTGTGCAATCGCTACACTTCACCACCAGCGAGGGAAATGGACGATGTTCAGAGGATATATTAGCACCCCTATCCGCACCCGCCAACGCTTGACAGAAAAGTTAAATAAACAGGTGTATTGGTGTATTATAATTCAGGGTACAGTATTTATGCATTTACGTGAGAGGTGACTGGGTGTCATTCGTGATCCCATTTTCCCCAGACGCCCTCCCTCACCTCCCTACCCTCAGTGGCCAAATCTTAATCCCCGGTACAAAACACATATAAAATAAAAGGCAAATCAAAAGGAAAGAAAAAAAAACACGGTCTGTGTGAAACGGCAATGAATCCGGTCGTACACATGTGTGTTTAATTGACACCTTATGAATGAGTCTTATATAGCGCCATTCATCTATCTATCTATCTATCTATCATGTAGTGCCTTTCATTTATATATATATATATGCATATCTGTCTATCCTATATAGTTCCTTTTGTCTATCTATTATATAGTGCCCTTCACATCTGTCTGTCTATCTATCTATAATATAGTGCCTTTCATATCTATCTATCTATCTATCTATCAGTTATATAGTGCCTTTCATATCCCTCCATCTATTTATCTATCATGTAGTGCCTTTCATTTATATATATATATATATATAGATATCTGTCTATCCTATATAGTTCCTTTTATCTATCTGTCTATCTATCTATCTATCATATAGTGCCTTTCATATCTATCTATCTATCTGTCTAATAGTAATTTTCAAATGTATGTTTCTATCTATTAATTCTATGGAGTTTTTCACATTCATGTTCATCCCCATCTCTCTATCTATGATGTTGTGTCTTTCGAATCTATCTGATAGGGCCCTTTATATGTCTAACTGTCTTCGTGCAACAATTCCCTACAAGGAGTTTTTGAAACACATCTTCAGCTCTGTTTGCTTTGCTATTTCTTTAGACCAGCTTGGACTGCCCTGTTTTCCATTTCTAACGTACTGCTTTGTTTTTTCGTCCATCTTAAGTCTTACAGAAAATTCAAATCCACACTACGCATACCTTCCGTTTTTAATTCTTGAGAAATATCAGGTGACTCGGTAGTCATTCCTGTTGATTCTTCAACCACTTCTAGGGAAGCATCAGTTGGTAGTAATTGAGATGCTTGTGGCGTAGATGGCAGGACAGGGGACTCTGAGGATCGAAACACAATAATGGTGGTGACATGCTGCATATTTTTAAAATATTTTCACATTATTGTGTTTTCTCTATAGCAAAAAATCATATTGTTTCACCTCAGTAGAAGATACTGAACATTTTTTAAAGGTATCAGGAGATGAAGTGAGGTCAAAAATACATGTTGGGTTAACACCAGAGAGACATCTTTGGACAAATCAAACAAAAACATCAACAATTGTAAGAATAGAATAGAAATTAGATAACAAATAAAAGATTATATAATAGAATAGAAATCTATTATTAAATAACCAGTAACAGATTTTACACCAAACGTTAAATTAGCCGAGAGTCGGCTAAGATACAAACACAAGTGACAACCTTTTTGTCTGGTCATGCTGATAATCTTATAATTACCGTGACAACAGCAGACACAAATGCCAGGTAAAAATCCAAAATGCTGTCACGGGAAGAGATGATAAAAAAGTTTCTTAGGATTAGGGTAGGGGATACAGCTTTTGCAGCACGCTCAGGCTCACTTAGTTCTCAATTTAAAATCTTAAATATATTTTGTTTTATTCAACCCTCCCACAATTATTCTAAAAACCCACAATAATTTAAATTTAAAAATTCATAAATATCCTTTAACATAATTAATAAATAATATCTAATAAAATCATAAAATTAATAAATAATCCATAAATAGTAGTCCCTAAAAATGTAGTTAATAAATAATACATAATTAACACTCCCTAAAAGTTAATAAATAGTGATCCCAATAATTTAATAAATAATAATTCCTACTCAGTAATCTCAAATTCCCCCAATTCATTTTACTTTTCATTTAATCCCAATGAATACTAGGTAAATAAAGCACATATCCTATTGTTCTCTATTTTTAATCTCTTTGTTTTGTTCCAATCTGACTGCTGCTTTAGACCAAACAGTACAGGTTTATGACCTTCTAGTGCAAAATATCTTTTCAATTTTCGTTCCCCCTGTATGCAGTAATTAACTGATATTTTTAAAATGGAATATGATTGCTTTGCCTTTCTGAAAAGTGAGAGCACAAAACACTCAAATTGATTGGAAAAAGAAGATAATACCCAACTGGAATTCCTTGAGTTCAATTACACCAGTTAAGTCAAACAGAAGTGCAAAAAGAAGGCAGAAATTACAAAAAACTTGCACCAATCGTAATGCTAGCTACACGGGAGGCCACACCCAGCACCGCCCTCACCGTTACTTAGCAACCACCCTTTCCTATTTGTTGATCCCTGCAGAAGAGACTGAGGACACACACTCTACAAGTGCCACGGAACTTCATGTTTCTTTTCTGTCTCTGATGCATCTTTAGGATTGCAGCAGCCAAGGTTCCCATCATAATTGACAAAGTGGGTGTCCTACTACCAGAACACCTCTGGTGGGTCAACATAATGTCTACATGTGACAGGAAATGAGTTCAGTGATTTTTTTTTTCACTACTGATTTACTGAGGCAGATGAATCCTGAAATGATTTCATGAAAACACCTCCAGACAGGACTAACCATGACATGTAGTCTGAAACACAATCGGTTTGGGCAGGAAACACGTCAAAGAAGACAACTTTCCTGTAGCGTAGTTCACTTCTTTCTCAAGTAGGCCCTTGTGCTTCTGGGTATCACGTCAGTTTCCTCCTGACTTCTGGTTGTGGTCTTTCCCCTTGCTCTTTGTTGCCGATCCCCCTGGGGTCCTTGCCTGATTAGGTCTTGGTCCTTTGTGTCCGCCTCCCGGTTCTTTTTCATAATAATTCTCAGCCATGTCTTGTGTTCTTACACTATGTAGGAAGAATTTGTTTAATCTTTGTGTACTTTTGATCTCCAGTTACCCATATCTTGCATGTGAAGCTGAGGACCACCTTCCTGACCCTCCTGTGGTAAGTGATACCACTTTGGGACAAGAGAGGGGGGCTCTCACACTAACAATTTCTCCCTTTCCACCCGCGTCTCCAAAAAACCACCAAGAGAGCGTTCATGACCCAACCCTCAGACATGCCTTGTGTTCCGACACTATGTAAGAAGAATTTGTTTAATCTTTGTGAACTTTTGATCTTCAGTTACCCAGATTCAGTTAGAGACCACCTTCCTGACCCTGATGTGGTAAGTGATACCACGACATGAGAAAAGGGTGACTTTCACGCTAACAATTTCTCCCTTTCCACCCACACCTCCTAGAAACCACCAAGTGAGAGCAATTGACCCATCCGCAGCCACCACAGTGGAAAGCCATCTGCTTTTCTCAAATGCGTCCTCGATCCAATACAAACAAGTTTTTTCAAAGAAGGATCGGGCGTGCTAATTGATAGTATTCTTGACATGGTAAACTCGCCATCAGATGCGGAGGTCTTCCCAGACTGTCTTAAGACTGCTCCATGATGGGACAGTTAACTTCGTGAGCTGGAATGTTAAAGGCCTGAATCACGAATTAAAGAGAAAGAAAGTACTCTCTCACCTACCAGGTTTAAACGCTAAAATAGTATTTTTACAGGAGACCCACTTACTAAGCAAGGATCAGTTCCGGCTGCAAAAGGACTGGACTGGCCAAATGTTCCATTCTAGTTTTACAAAGAAAACTAGAAGTGTGGGAATTCTCATAGATAGAACAGTCTCATTTGTAGCATCAGATGTAGTATTGGATCCTGAAGGGAGATATGTGATGGTCATGGGAGACTTATCTAAATGTAAAATGATCTTGATAAATGCTTATGCACCTAATGTTGATGATAAGGAATTTATACAAAATGTATTTGCATCCATTCCCAATCTGAACACTCATAAAATTATAATGGCTGGGGACTTTAATTGTGTTTTAAATCCACTCTTAGATAGGTCTTCTACCACAGTGGGGATGACATCTAACACTGCAAAAATAATTACAAACTGATCACAACTTATCAGACCCCTGGAGGTTTTTAAACCCAAACTCAAGAATATATTCTTTCTACTCACCAGTACATCATTGCTACTCAAGAATTGATTATTTCTTTATAGATAATAATTTCTTGCCTTTGATTAAATCTTACAAATACAATGCTATGGTTATTTCTGACCATGCACCTCTGATCTTGGAGCTAAAGTTACTATGCCCCACACACTCACCTCGCAGATGGTGTCACAACCCGCTTCTATTAGCAGATGAGAATTGTACAGAATTTATATCCAAACAAATCAGTTTCTTCCTAGAGACAAATACATCCTCAGAGATTTCTGCAGGAATACTCTGGGAAACTCTTAAGGCCTTCTTAAGAGGACAGATTATCTCGTATCTTTCCCATAGAAATAAATTAGAAACTAAGAAAGTAGCAGAGATAAAAAGCGAAATTACTAGAATAGATAAAGGACATGCCAGGCTTCCAAGCGAGGCTCTGCATAGGAAAAGGCAGGCTCTGCATTCAGAACTAAACCTCTTAACAACTAAATAAACTGAACAACTAATTTATAAATCCAGACATTACTATGAACATGGAGAGAAAGCTAATAAGCTTTTAGCTCAACAAATTCACAAGCAAGAAGTCCGCAATGCAATCCCAGTAATCACCAACACGAACGGAGACAAAATCATCGACCACAAAAATATAATGCACACATTCAGAGACTACTATAAATCCTTATAT
>JANRMT010062817.1:6717730-6742054 GCA_026402145.1 Polypterus bichir lapradei | reverse complement strand
TAGAATGACCAATGAAACTAACTTAACTTGTCTTACTTGTCTTTGTGGATCCACACACCCATCCATCCATCCATTCATTCGTCTTTTTAACCCACTTATCCTGGGCAGTCAAGGGGCAGTTAGAGCCTATTCTAGTAATCAGAGGGTGCAAAGCAGAAACAACACCTGAACAGAATGCCAGGCTATCCCAAGGTGAACACACACAGACACACACTGGGGTCAGTTTAGAATGACCTAATCAACTAACATATCTTATCTTTGTGGATACATCTATTCATCCATCATCTTCCTAATGTGCTTATCCAGGGCAGATGGAGCCTGTTTCAGCAATTATAGAGTGCAAGGCAGGAACTTGTCTTTGTGGATCCATCTACTCGTCCATCCATCTTTCTAACCCACTTACCCGGGGCAGGATCAAGTGACAGCTGGAGTCTATTCTGGAAATCATAGGGTGTAAGGCAAGAAAAACACCTGGACAGGGCACAAGTCCATCACGGGGTGAACACACACAGGTCCACACTGGGGGCAGTGTAAAGTTATCCATTAAACAAACCCAAACTCATCTTTATGGATGTGTTGTGATTAGAAAACCAATGCACAACCGCGGACAACATACAGATTCCCCTTAAAGAACCACTGGACGTGATGTTCAATCCAGGGATGCTGAATCAAACTTCTGTGCCACCCCTAAATTTGAGACTTAACTCAATTTTTGCCAGTTGGTAAGTGTAAAGCCGGGATGAACTGATGACGTCATTTCCTTACCACAGCTGTAGTTGGTGGACAGGCAGCTTTCGTTAAAGTAAATGTTCAAGGGCTCCAATCTGCAATCTTTTTCGGCAGCATCCTTATAGCATCTGCGATGTTGAAAGCAACAGCTGTGGGAAAAGAAGGAATAAACCATTTTGAACAGCCTACTTACAAACTGTTAGGTTTCTTTTAAAATCCGCTTTCAGAGTTCATCTTAAACACGTAATGAATTTCAGCGCATGAGTCTCCTCGCAAAATCATCAATTGACTTCCAGGTAATACACCGGACAACATTTTGTTTTCAGGAGTTTGGCTTCCTGAAGAGGTGATTACGATAGATAATATCAAGTTAATTATAAATATCATTTCAGGTTTACTGTATCACATAGGGAGGAACATGAAATTGACTTTATTTGACTTGAGCGTGTTTAATTGTTTAATGATGCTGACGCAATCGCATGAGTTCAGTTTTGCTGCTGATTTTCGTCTCTCGTTTTTCCGTTTCCATCAATGGTCGGCCAGAGTTCATGGATTCCACTGGCTCTGATACTGCTTATCCATCATTCTAATGTTCTGGTGTAACGTCACGTCCATGTTTGTCGCTGACTGCTGTGGCAGACGGTCGGGGCCCTTAACCGGCTGGGATGCCCTGACCATGGAGGACTAGGGGAGCGAGTATTTTCAAGGCCGTTTTTTCCCCCAGACAGACAGAGGGCAGATCCCCTTGGCTTCCAGCAGAACCACGAGTTATGAGCATGGAAGCTCAACCCTGCTGGGGCTTGTGGCCATCGCCAGGGGATACCTGGATGCTTGCAGGGCCCTTTAAAAAGGGGCCGGTCACCACCACTCAATGGCGGAGTCGGGAGGAAGTGGATGAAACTCTTGAGGAGGAGTGTATGGACTGGGTTTCTTTTAAATAAACCGTGTGCTGTGTGGCAATTAGTGTCCTGCCTGACTGTGTTGGGGCAAGGGCATCTGTACGCGCCCTTAGGCATCACACTGCACTAAGATTAGCAGGAAGAAAATCCAAGTGTGACTGCAGAAAACATCACCCCAGTCCCAAAGGTATCACGTCCTGGTGAGCTGAATGACTTCCAGCCTGTCGCTCTGACATCACATGTGATGAAGACCATGGAGCGGCTGCTGCTTCACCACCTGAGGCCACAGGTCCGCCACGCCCTCGACCCTCTGCAGTTCGCATACCAGGAGAAGGTGGGAGCGGAGGATGCCATCATCTATATCATTGTCGGGCAACCGGTACGCCATGGAATTTTCTACTTTAGTAAAATATTTAAAATTGCTAGTGTTTTTGAACTTTTGGTTGATTAAAAAGATAACATTAAAAAAAAATATATTTTATGTTGGAAAAACAGATAACGGAACACTTACGGAAATGAAGTCTAAGAAACGCGAGAGACTTCAAATGATTGACAAGGAAATGCGCGTCTGTCTTTCGAAAATTGATCCTCGCATCAGTCTCATATGTGCTGGAAAACAATCTCAACGTTCACATTAATTAAATTTAAGATTTATCCTTTGATTCCTTTATTAATAAAATGTCTTTCAAACTTGTAAAATGAACTGTTTTTATTGGCGATTGTCCATAGATTTTGTCGTCACGACTTTCTTTATGGGCAGTCCCTCAGGTGCGCCGCGAAAGAAAATTTTTGGACTTAGTGCGCCGCAACTCGAAAAAGGTTGCCTTTCACTGATCTATATATGCTACACTGATCCCTCTCCCACTTGGACAGAGGCAGTGGTGCAGTAAGAATGATGTTTCTGGACTTCTCTAGCGCCTTCAACACCATCCAACCTCTGCTCCTTAGGGACAAACTGACAGAGATGAGAGTAGATTCACACCTGGTGGCATGGATCGTGGACTATCTTACAGACAGACCTCAGTATGTGCGTCTCAAGAACTGCAGGTCTGACATTGTGGTCAGCAGCACAGGAGCGCCACAGGGGACTGGACTTTCTCCGGTCCTGTTCAGCCAACATACATCGGACTTCTAATACAACTCGGAGTTCTGCCACGTGCAAAAGTTCGCTGACGACACTGCTATGGTGAGCTGCATCAGGAGTGGGCAGGAGGAGGAGTATAAGAACCTAATCAAGGACTTTATTAAATGTTGCGACTAAAACCACCTACACTTGAACACCAGCAAACCAAGGAGCTGGTGGTGGATTTTAGGAGGCCCAGGCCCCTCATGGACCCTGTGATCATCAGAGGTGACTGTGCAGAGGGTGCAGACCTATAAATACCTGGGAGTGCAGCTGGATGATAAACTGGACTGGACTGCCAATACTGACGCTCTGTGCAAGAGAGGACAGAGCAGACTATACTTCCTTAGAAGGCTGGCGTCCTTCAACATCTGCAATAAGATGCTGCAGATGTTCTACCAGACGGTTGTGGCGAGCGCCCTCTTCTACGCGGTGGTGTGCTGGGGAGGCAGCATAAAGAAGAGGGACGCCTCACACCTGGACCAAATGGTGAGGATGGCAGAGTCTATTGTAGGCACGGAGCTGGACAGTTTGACATCCGTGGCAGAGCAACGGGCGCTGAGCAGGCTCCTGTCAATCATGGAGAATCCACTGCATCCACTGAACAGGATCATCTCCAGACAGAGGAGCAGCTTCAGACACAGACTGCTGTCACCGTCCTGCTCCACTGACAGACTGAGGAGACCCCACACTATGCGACTCTTCAGTTCCACCCGGGGGGGTAAACGTTAACATTATACAAAGTTATTGTCTGTTTTACCTGCATTATCATCACTCTTTAATGTAATATTGTTCTTTATCAGTGTGCTGCTGCTGGAGTATGTGAATTTCCCTTTGGGATTAATAAAGTATCTATCTATCTATCTATCTATTTAGAAAATAAATCGACAAGCATGGGAAACACTATCCGGTGCCCTAACCGTCTTTCCCTGCTTCAGTTTCACACATCATTGGTGGTTCGGTGGGAAATTACCATCACCAGAGTCCTTAAGATGTCCCATGTGCATGTGTTTGACAGCTTATGGTCTCTATTGTGTCTGATGATGGTAATTTCCCAGGGCTCAGAAGAAAAAGTTAGATGTGGCAGAAGAAAGAATGTTGAGATGGATGTGTGAAGTTACAAGAAAAGGACAGAATAAGAAATGAGACCATCCGAGATACAAGAAAAGTGGGAGGAAAATATAAGAAGGTACAGGAAAGTAGGTTGGACATGTGATGAGGACAGTAAAGACGTGGGCAAAGGAGTGATGGGATTGGAAGTCCAGGGGAAGAGAAAGTGAGGGAGGCCTAAGCAGAAGTGGATGGATAAAGGAAAAGAAGATCTGAAGGAAAAAGGGTCTGACTGAGGAGGAGGTGCAAGGCCGAGCTGTATGGAGAAGGTTAGTCAAGCACATCGACCCCACATAGAAAAAGAAAAAGAGGAAGAAGAAGTCTCAAACTGTTTTACCTGTCGATGGCATCAATAGGGTTGTCTTCCTCTTCATATCTACAAGAACATCCATAGTCTTCCAGATCGCTAGGGCACAATCCGGTCGCACACTTAAGTTTGTTCATAAAATTAAAAAGTATTGGAAAGTTGTCAAACACCGTCTGGAGCCATGTGAATCGAATCCCAAGGCAACCTAAGACAGAAATAACAGCAGTTAAAAGTTTCATTGGAGACAAAACTCAAGATGGTGATACACCATCTGTTGGAATGACACATGCATATCTCTCTGATATATGCCATTTCGTATAGGAATCGTAAAATCAGTGTTAATATTTTTGATGCAAAATCTGTTGGCAAGAAAAATGCCAGGCATTTTATTAGTACAAATGTTTCTGATGCACCATCTGTTGGAATGGAAATTGCAATGCATATTCTCTGTTATATGCCATTTGGCATGGGATCCATAAAAAGCAGTATGAATGTTTGAAGCACCATCTGTTGGAATGACATATTTATGGTATAGTATTACTGCTGTTTAGGTAGTTAGGTAGAATGCCCAGAGGGGACTGGGCAGTCTCGTGGCCTGGAACCCCTGCATATTTTTTATTTTTTTCTCCAGCCGTCTGGAGTTTTTTTTTCTGTTTTTTCTGTCCACCCTGGCCATCGGACCTTACTCCTTTTCTATCTTAACTAATGTCTTATTTTAATTTCTTATTTTGTCTTTTATTTTTCTTTACTTCATTATGTAAAGCACTTTGAGCTATTTTTTGTATGAAAATGTGCTATATAAATAAATGTTGTTGTTGTTGTTTGTGATGCACCATTGGTTGGAATGGCATAGGCAACTCATATGTCTCTGTTATATACTATTTAGTACGGGATTCATAAAAGTAGTGGGAGTGTTTCTGATGCACCTTCTGTTGGAATGACATGTGTAAGGTATTTTGTTATTACTAATGCTTATAATGCACCATCAGTTGGAATGGCTTATGCAAATCATATGTCTCTGTTTTATACCATTTGGTATAGGATTCATAAAAGCAGTGTGAATGTTTTTGATGCGCCTTTTGTTGGAATGACATTTGCAAGGTATTTTATTATTACTAATGTTTGCGATGCATCATCAGTTGGAATAGCTTATGCAAATCATACGTCTCTGTTATATGTCATTTGTTATAGGATTCATAAAAGCAGTGTAAATGTTTTAATGCACCTTCCGTTGGCATGACAACAATGCATTTTATTACTATCTGAGGTGCGCCATCTGTTGGAATAAATTTAATTTTAGATGCCATTTTGTATGTAGTACAAGAGTGTTGTACTGTGTTAACCATTATGAATGTAGTGAGAAGTCAAGCAAAATGACCCCTTTTATTGGCTAACTAAAAAGATTACAATATGCAAGCTTTCGAGGCAACTTAGGCCTGTTGCCTCGAAAGCTTGCATATTGTAATCTTTTTAGTTAGGCAATAAAAGGAGTCATTCTGACATTTTGTATGAGATTTTTAAAAGCAGTGTTAATATTTTTGATGCTAGACTGACAAATGCAATGTTTTGCATTACTACAAATGTTTGTGATGCACCATTTGTTGGAATCAAAGAGACACAGCACCTGCACAGACATCCAGAAACCTGTCCTTTTATTAAGGTGGATTACATAACATAACCTAACCTTCTAAAATCCATTTCAAGGTTGTGATAACCAGTTGCTCATCCCAGCATCACACGGTGCGAGGGAGGACTCAACCCTAGGAGGACTCTGTCCTGGCCAATTAGAACTGCACTAACATTACACACATATTATTGTAGGAAAACTGGAAAACTGGACGAAAAACCTACACAGACAGGGAGAGAACAAGTATATAGAAACAGATCAGGTGCAGGGTTCAAACTCAGGATTTTGGATCCTCGCAGCATCAGTGCTAACTGCTGCACCACCATACAATGCTCGTTAGTGAAGTAATAATTAGTATTTCACATCAAAAGTAACAAAAGAAAATTTGGACTAAGCTGAGAAGACACCACAGAATAAGGCATCTTGGCTTTTGTTTAGGAGGTAAACACAATTTTTCAACCCGGCTCTTTTAAATGTAGGAAAGCTAATCATGGAGTAGAAAAGAGAAAAGGCTCCATTACAGATCAATGATCACAACAACAGTCAGGGTCCTTGCTGATATTTTTGGGAAAATATGATTCAACCTGTCAGGCTAGTTTAAGTGCAGGAAAGCTAAATATGGAATAGAATTAGAAAATCAGGCCCATCATCTACTCAGATTACATGGCTGCTTGTTTTATCTGACAAATGCTCAATAAAGATTTGATCACAAATAAAAAAGAAAATGACCGAGCTGCCAGAATCGAGATTGCTAACTCTGCTGACACATACCCATTTATTTAACATTTTATAATTTCATTTAAAGAGTTCAAATAATTTGGATGTCATCTCTCCTATGGACTAGAATGTAATGCAGGACTGGGAGTGTGGAGCCACTGCAGCTTAGTGGCCAATAATCAGGGACATAACAAGCCATTTTGGGGGGGATTTGTTCTTGGGCCCCACATTCTGTATGCATTTTATAAAGTAAAATATTAATGAGAGTACAAAAGCTGCATGTATGGGCATGGGTGCCAACTCATTATTAAAATTGCTGGTGTGTGTGTGTGTGTGTGTGTGGGGGGGGATTACCAGCAATTACAACAATGACAATAATAATCTACTATATAATATAACACTTTATCAGTATGTATGTGTATTCTGTCTGTCCGGGCAATCTGATTGGTCAGTTTTGCTTTGGTGTGATTGGTCCATTTGTGACACTAAGATTCACATCATCCGAAGATGGTGATCTACTTATTTTATAGTGGGGACCCCAGGAACACACCAAGCCTTGACCTGGCATGACACACACTCACTAACAGAGATACTGTTAGTGCCACAATGAGGAAATAAAAAATTTGGATGTGAGCGTCAGTAGGCTTTGTGCCCCAGGAACCAATTTACCCGAACTATGTTTGTAATTATTTACCTCTCTAATCCTATCATAAAATATGTCATTACGATAGCAATTAATGAGAAGAAGTCATAATTAATTGCAGAATTACAGTATTTGAGGATTCCTCTTAAAGGGGTCTCCTTGACCCTGTGTTAGGATATAGTGGGTTGGAAAATGACTGACTGACTCTAGGGGGCTTCTTTCTCTTGCACAGTTTGGCTCAAAACCGAATCAGCACATCGTCATCTCATAACAGGCTTAACTTTCAAGTTTGGTATTTTTCCATCCAGCCATTTTAGCTCTAGACCAGTGGTCTCAAACTCCCGTCCTGGAGGGGCCGCAGTGGCTGCAGGTTTTCATTCTAACCCTTTTCTTAATTAGTGACCAGTTTTAATTTCTTTTGAATTAATTTTAATGGACTTGCCCTTAAAGACTCAAACCCAATAATTATTTCTTTTTCCTTAATTAGCAGCCAAATAATAATGAGATACAAAATGAGCCAAAAACAACTGGTGTCCATCATACAATATCTGAACATAAAGAAAGATGAAGGTCTCAGGAATGTTGATGTGCTCAGGTCCACATACCATTTGGCCAGTGCTCTTAGAAAAGAGAAAATCAGCAATTTCGGTCTGCTATTGCACAATGAGAGCTGCAACAAGCCATGGAATTAAAGAACGGGTTTAATTAATGACAAGACTCGGCACTTAATTAAGCAACTGGTTGGAGTGAAATTGATTGGAGTTTGAAGCCCTGACTTAGTTGGTCTTCTGTTGGCTCCCTCACTTCACATTTCAGTTCTGTTTGGGTGATTCAGGGGAACAAATCTTAAAAAAACAAGTCAATTAAAATAAAAGGAAAAGGAGTTAATTAGCAGCAAAAACTGGCCACCAATTAAGAAAAGGGTTAGAATGAAAACTGGTCACCAATTAAGAAAAGGGTTAGAATGAAAACCTGCAGCCACTGCAGCCCTCCAAGATGGGAGTTTGAGACCACTGCTTTAGACCCTCCTCAAGAAACTGTGACACACAGACGGACACACACCCATCATCGAGATATCGATGTTTTTGGTATCAGGAGACCCTAAAACGTCGAGATCAGTCGTAAACCGGAGATCAAAATTTTTGACAAGTCTAAAGCTTTAACTCCTCCCCCATAGACAATAGGATTATGGTGGGTGAGGGCGCAAAGCAATAACAATGAAATACATTATTCAAATAAAGAAAAAAATCGGAAGTGGTCTCCCCTCGACTTTCTTATATATTCAGATATGGGGATGGATATTTGAGGAGTAAACCGCAAGACAATGATTATATTTTTATATTATGTACATTAAAGAACTATCATCAACAAAACAAATCAAATTAATAATATCTTGAACAATTATTATAAAAGTAAAGATGAATAAATTGCAGCTGCATTAATAATGGAAATAGCTCAAAAGTTGATAGAAATCTATGTTTTGTACCTAATACTTGTATGTATGCAAAATTTGGTTGACCTAAGTGAAAGCGTACTCAAGTTATCGTGTTTACACACACACAAACACAAACAGAAAGACACACAGACATATTTCCGAAAATTGTATTTTTTGGACTCAGGGAGGGCTAAAACGTTGAGATTCATCAATATCTCGACATCAAATACATTTTTGGACGATTCCAATACACTCCCTATGAGAAAGCATATCGGACTCAGGGCGTTCTAAAATGTCGCGATTTACCAAAACCTTGAGGTCGAATTTTTGGACAATTACAATACTTTCCCTACGAGAAAATAAATCGGACTCAGGGTGGTCTAAAATGCTGAGATTCATCAAAAACTTAAAGTCAGATTTTTAGACGATTACATTAGTTTCCCTATACTTTGTATATGAGAAAGTAAAAAGAACAGACAATGTAACAAAACCCATACATATAAAGGACCGCCCCAGTTCTTCAATGGAGATAATAAAGTACAACACAGCACAGCAAACAATAAACACTAACAACAATGTCCAAAACAGTCCAGGATAACTGGAGGCAGTTGAAGATGGATGAGTGAGAGTTGTGCACAGCTCTCTGAAATCAATGTAAAGTTTTGTCCTACCAGGTTCCTAATGCAGTGTGGGGTTTGAGGAGATTGTGTGCGCTCCCTCAGACAAAGACGTGTCCAGTCAGTATGAACTCACACGGACAGGCAGGCACAGGGCAGAACTAAGGAGGTCAAAAGACAGGGACTGTAATCCAAGTAGATCAAGACGTAATCCAATTGGATGTGAGAGGTGTATGGACAATCAGACGGACGATCGCCATCCTCAGGGCATCTTTCAGGTTCATTTTTATAGGGCCTGCCTGCTCAATCTTCTTCCCAGGAGCCTCCACACCCTCCGAAGCTGTCCAATAGCGATATACAGCTGGGTCCGCTGGGAGGTAAAGTACAATTTAAGTAATGATGCTACAAGTTTTTCTTTGGTGGCACAGTGGTAGAGATGACGACGTGACATTTTAGGAGCGTGAAGTTCAATTCCTCATTGTGATGATGTTTTTTTTCATTTATACCCGAAAGCACCCGGAGCATTTTAACAACAACAAAGAGAATAACTTACCAGCAATGTTGGGTCACTAACTACTCATGAGACACAACCCAAATCGTCTTCAAAGACGAGACATATTAACAAGAATACGAAAGAAATCTTCACAGTGGGTAATGAAGAGGTTTGTCTACTCTTGTTGGGAGCCAAAAGGCATACATGAGGTGACAAGAAAGAGTCTGAGAAACAGGCATTACAGGAACATGGACAAGAAAGGAAGCAGCAGGCAGGAGAGGTCAAGACACAGCCAGGATACCGATGGAAGGAAGAAGAGTCAACGCGGCCGGTGTGGACTTTCAACTGAATTTTATCAGAGCGACTTTTCTCGATAATTATTCTAGGACTGAGGCACATGTCCCTCTTGCCTACAATAGACGAGCTTATGCATACAGAAGTTCTTGGGGCCCTGTAGTGGTCGTACTCCACATACCCCTATTTGTAATTAGCCAATAGTGCCGTTCATTCCGCATTTTTGTGGAATACATTCACCATGGGATGACACTGTCCAATCCGCAAACCCCAAACATGACGCCTGCTCCCTGTTTCTACATTCTTAAAAATGTTGGTTCTTTATTGGCATTTTAGGGTTCTTTACTGGGTTGTGTGGCTCCTCAGAACTATTTCTTAACAAAAAGCACCATTTCATTCTGGGAAGGGTTCTTTGCATGTGAAGTTAATTCTTGTGCTTTGAAAAACTTCCCTATATATAGAAAATAAAAAATGAAACATTTTAAAATATGATAAGCAACCTATCAGGACGCTAACAGAATAAGAACATCTGAACTTGGCCTGTACTATTTGTAAGCAGCGAGGATCCATTAAAAATCAGGACCCTTGGGAATTTCACAGATCTGATATCATCCAGTCATGGCTATTTAACTGTATGGAGTCTCTTACAGATATCTATATATATATATATATATTGTGAGAGATGGCCGGCAGCTTATCCCTGCCAACACATCCAGGCCGTTTGATGGTGTCCTCCCTGCAGCATAGAGGTGCCCCGGATTCCCGCAGGGCATCATTGGAGATGGAGTTCTACTTCACAGCCCTGCTGGGTGCCGTGGGTGCCATCGGGTGATGCTGCAGGGAGACACAGGGATTTCTACTTTCCCTATAGAAGAAAAATATAAGTCTTCATCTGACCCGGAAGTGCTATTGCAGCATTTCTCAACCTTTAAGTATTTGCGACCCAAGTTTTCATAACAGCTTCAATCGCGCCCCCCCCAACATTTTTTTGAAATGTAGATGCATATTTTATTATGCCTACTTAACTTTTATCGACATTTATCTAACTCTATATTTATTGTTCTAGTATCAGAATGTAGTTTAAGTTAATTTGTTTTGGTTTCAACAGATGGTTTTTTCATATTTTTGATTCTTGTTTTCTTTTTTTCACATCTTTGCGCCCCCCCTTTTTGTTACTTCGCACCCCCCTAGGGGGGCCCGCCCCACAGGTTGAGAACCACTGTGCTATTGGATCATGCGGACTGAAGGACAGGAGCACTTCTGGGTCATGGACTATTTAAAGGACTATGGGAAACCCAGCAAGCTGAGCCGGAGTTGGTTGGTAGAGTGACGGAGCTGTTGGGAGGAGAGAAGGATTATTATTGTTATTATTATTATTATTGATTTATTGTTTATGGTGGTGATTGGGGTGTCTACTGTGGCAAAATATCAGAAAGAAGAAATTAAAATTATTTCTGATACTTTTACCTGGTGTCTGGACATTTGTCTGTGGGGTTTAGAGGAGCGACAGTGACCCCTAGTGTCACTATATATATATATATATATATATATATACAGTATATTCAATGCATTCATAGTCTGAATCACAATCTGATCGTGGGTGGTTACCTACCAGGTAACGCTTGTGGTTACCCCAATCTACAGACTGTCAAATAAACGAACCACACGCCGTGGCGCAACGTGAGAGGCTTCGCCATCTGACGCTGACACCCGAGGTTTGATTGCCGAGAGGGAGTGCAGTGAGTGTGTACGCCTGATGAGCCCAGAATTAGGGCGAAACACATGTCGCGTACTCTTTGCATTATTTGACAGTAAAAACTATTTCAACCAAATATATATATATATATAAAAAATCCAACGTCTGTCTGTCTGTCTGTATGTCTGTCCACTTTTCACAAGAGAACTACTTAACGGATTTAGATCGGGTTTTTTTTGTATAATTTGCTTGAACATTCCGGTTGATTCTGCGACTTCTCTCATCACGCTAAGTATCGTAGTTCGCTTGCGGCAGCGATTTCTTCACGCTAATCTGAGACAGAGAGGGGAGAAGGAAGCGTGCTGTCAAGAGTGGGGAGCTGGGGGGTGGAGGCCCTCCTCATTCACATACCAGTCTCCGTTCAAGTCGCTGTACCTTTCACCACCTGTTTAAGCGTACCTCCCCCCAACTATCTAGCGATACCTGTTTCTTCATTGATTTTTAAAGTTTGTCTTTTTTCACTGCGGGGGGCAGCTAGCATATATATATAAAATCCAACAGCTGTCTGTCTGTCTGTGTGTCTGTCCGCTTTTCTTGAGAGTACTACTTAATGGATTTAGACCGGGTTTATTTTAATAATTTGCTTGAACATTCCAGTTGATTCTGCGACTTCTCTCATCACGCTAAGTATCATAGTTCTCTTGCGGTACCGATTTATTCGCGAGAAACCGACAGAGAGGCTGCGAGCCGAGGGCAGGGGGAAGCGGGGCCTCAGGGGTGGGGCCCTCCTCATGCACAGGCCTGCCTCCGTTTGAGTCGCTCTACCTGTCGCCACGTGTTGGAGCGCACCTCGCCTCTGCTTAGCTAGTGATACCTGTTTGTTCAGCAGACATCATTATCTAGAGATTGTTAAGGAGTAACGTTTGACATTTTTGAGAGCTACGTGTGTTTTAGATGGTAGCTGCTCATTGGTAGAGATATCACCGCCACGTGCTGAACATGATCAGACACGGTGCCAACGTTCGACGTGGGAGCGTACCTTCCTTCCGCTTGGCCAGAATTACATTTCTTTTTATTCTTTTAATTTATTTTTAAAGTTTGTCCTGTTTCACTACTATGTGGGCAGAGCTGCAGGGTGCAGCTAGTAGATAAATAAAGGGGTCTTTCTGGAACATTCATGAGGATGGGTCTTTTTGGTCTTTTATGCCTTATGGCATTGCTCTGCAGAACCACTCTGGCACCTTTATTTTTAAGAGTGTACTGTATATCAGTGCCAGTCATCCGAAGATGAAAACAGGTGTTTATAGTGTGGCCATTAGGTGAGATCTCAGATCCACAATTCCTCATCCCAGCTACACAAGCACAGGTCCAGGGTTCAAATAACATTTTTTTTTTAAATGTAGAAATTTTACAGGCATTGTCAAAGGAGCACATACACATAAATTCAAGTATCTTTTCCTTTTTAATCCCTCCAGACCTCCCCAGGTGTGCTGTGTCCTCCTTCTCCTCTCCCGACTTCGACTCCCTGAGTGAGGTGAGGTGGCTCCTTTGATGCCATAACATTACACTGAGGAAGCACTTCCAGGTCAGGCAGAAACCCCCTTTAAATGGGGAAACCCATTCTAGAACCCAAAAGAACTACAGTATAATTCCCAGGTCACCCTGTGGGTGTGCACATGAGTAATCCAGCCAATAGGATGCCACCACTTAGTGCATTGAGAGACTATTTAGCTCTGATTGGCAATCCCTCACTTTCCAGTAAATGTATTTATTTGGCCGGTGCTTTTATCTAAAGTGACTTACAAAATTTGAAATACAATTGGTTATATTTCTTTTATTTTTTCCAATTGGACCACAGGCGGGTGAAGTGACTTGCTGAGGGTCACAGACTGTCAGTGACGACTTTTGAACCCACGACCGCAGGGTTTGAGGTCCAGAGCCTTACCCACTGTGCCACACTGCCTGCTTTCATAGCCTCAAACCATCCATCCCGGATGGAACATTCATTCATCTGTGCCCTCCGCCAACTACATGGGTCCCTTCTGCCAGGCAAACAACCTTCCAGCTCCAGTCAAGAAGCCAGTGCACCCCTACCGTCCTTTCCCATGGATTTTAATTATCTGATGCCAATGTTAATTAGAGGCCCCTGCACCTTGTTCTTGAACATGTCCTTTAGATACCCAAGAAATTAAAGTGAAACTCAAACATTGTAATACAATATTACAAAGAAGTTAACAAATAAAACTAAAATGCCCACTTACTAATTAGTGATTCTGGGTTTTGCAAACTGGTGGACTCATTTCTCACAAAGGTGTGATTTGCAGAAGCTAGGAAAAAACAAAAAAAAAAAAACCAGCTTAGATAGGAACATGGCAGGAACCACGACTTTATTCCAGAACTGTTTCATTTGAAAACTTGACCCGTAATTTTTCTTAATATTTTGAAAAAGATCGGGATTAATATGCAAAACACAGCATTCTCAAAACTTCCACTTTGGGGTCACAGGTGTCCAAAATCAATCCCACTGGCATCAAGTGCAAGGTGGGTAAACCAATCTTGGAAGGGGTGCCAGTCCATCACAGAGTGCATCCATGCGCCCACCCAAACTCACATTGGGCCAGTTTAGGATCTGCTTGTCCTGTGGAGTGGGTTAGGAAAGCTGGGCTATCAGGAGAAAAACCTGACACGTCAACATCAAGGCTTTGAATCTGGGAGGCCGCCAATTACTATCCCACCATTATATCCTGGCTTCAGAAGTGGGTCCCGCTAGTCCTGTCCTGGTCCAGATACACTCTTTTTTTTTTATCTTGCACCTTCACGACGTCACAGCAGCCATACTACCTCCACTTCAGAAGAGGCCACCCACCTGAAGCTAAGCCTGTTTGGGCCCAGCCAGCACTTATATAGGAGACCAACAAGGAAAAGCTTGGGCTACTGCTGGAAGAGGTGTTGGTGAGGCCAGCAGGGGGCGCTAACCCTGTGGTCTAATTGTGGATCCCCCAGTGCAGTGATGGGGGCACCGTGCTGTTAAAATGGCGCCATCTTTCGGATGAGACGTAAAACTGATGTCCTGACTCTGTCTGCGGTCATAAAAGGTCCCTGGGCATCCTTCATAAAGAGCAGGGTGTATCCCGATGTCCAGGCTAAATTTTTCACTATAGCCAAGTCATTCTGGCCCCCTAATCATCCTATGTCTCTAATTAGTGATCTCTCTCACCACTTGTGTGGTGGGCGTACTGGCATAAAAATGGCTGCCATTGCATCATTCAGGTGGATGCTCCACATTTGTTGCAGTTGAATTGGTTCCCCACCAACTGAAGCACCATGCGTATTGAAGAAAGCACTATGCAAATGTTAAGAAATATTATGATTAATAGCAATAATAATCTCTCTATTATATAAAAAAAAATCCTGGGACGAAAGAAGACTTTTTAGCCTTGGACAAGACGTTACTATTTCAGAGAGATACTGTACTTTCACGTCCCACGAGACGAGACTTTGTGCCAAGTGATTTCACCACGCCCAGGGCCGGAAATAAAAGACAAAGAGTAGATGACAAAGTAGAACGTCGTAAAGAATTCAAAAACGTTGGCGTGATACACATGTAGAGCAGGTTAGAGATAATGGAAGTACGAAAATTCAAAAGTCTCAAAAAATGATAGTAAAGATCGCATTAACGCAAACAAATGGAAATTATTACTTGATGAAATAATGGAACAGCGAAAAGAGATCGAATATATTGTTCGGATTTAAACTTTAAGTCAGAAACTCGTAGATCGTCTAATTCATGTTGCCATCAGGGAAAAGTTGTGAAGAGGCATATCCGCGAGAATTAAAAGATTTGTCATTTGGTGAAAGTGAACTCCCGTGAGAGAAAATTTCAAGCCCCGTGAGACAAGAGCTTATGCAAAGAGATTTGGAAAAGTCCTGCCCACATCTAAAACATTTACAACCACGCACACAGTTCAATCATCTTTATTTGTGTGAATGCTATTGTCAGACACAGTTCATGTAGAGAGAAAGAAATGATATTCACTCACAGGCAGTTATACATTGCGTTGTCACGATGTAATTCTAAATACGGAATCAAAATTCAATGCAATATTGACGCAAAGGTAAAAGCGAAAAGAGATCAAATATATGGACAGAGGTGATATGACAGAAGTGTGCCGCGCGAGATGCAGATCACGTGACACAGCAGCAGCAACAGCAGTAAGCCAGCAGCTGATCGAGCAAAGCGAAGGTAAAAAAATAAAACTGTATTTGTCTTCTATTACATCACCGTTTAAGAGGAGATTTCGGAGGAGCGACCGCGTCTCCTTGGTGTGCGTTCAGCCCCCCTCTTCACAACGCGATCGGCAGAGATGTGAAGTGACTGGCGCGTAGCACAGGCCGGATGTGGGGGGGCTCGGCAGGGTGTGGGTGAGCAAAGCCCCCTAGTATATTAAAAAAACAACATTGGAATTCCCCACTATGCTAAACAAGTTTCAAAAATTGTTTGAACCAATTAATTTATGTGTGCCCCATAATTTTATTTAGTCACATACAAGCACGAAAATTGTGATTAAAGAAAAAATTATGTTTTGCTTTTTAGTGGATATATAACTAAAGTAAATCAAATCATTCATTTTCATATATCTTATTTTTTGACTACGGAATCAAAATTCAGTGCAATATTGACGAAAAGATAAACGCGAAAAGAGATCAAATATATGGACACAGGTGATATGACAGAAGTATGCAGATATTGTAAGGCTTTAAACTTTAAATCAGAGAATTGTAGATCATCTAATTCGTGTGGCCATCAGGGAAAAGTAGTGAAGAGGCGTATCAGCGAGAATTAAAAGATTTGTTGTTTGGTGAAAGTGAAATTCACATACGTGAGCGGCAAGAGACGCGAAGAGGCTGGCGCGTACCGCAGACCGGAGGGTTGGTGAGTGAAGTGAGCAGCGGGCAAAGCCCCCTAGTAATAATAACATTATAACTGTCAACTGTTCATTATCTGACCTATCAATCCAAACTTGTTTGCCGAGGGATACCCAACCAGGAGCACAAAGCTCTGGATGAACAAAGCTGTGAAAGTGAGTAGTAAAGAAAGCACTGTGTAAATGTGAAGAAATATTATAATTAAATATAATCAATAATAATAATAATAATAATAATAATATTATAATTGTGAACTGTTCATTATCTGACCTTTCAATCCAAACTTGTTTGCAGAAGGATAAACTACCAGGAGCACAAAGCTCCGGATGTGCGAGCTCTGAAAGTGAGTAGTGAGGAAAGCACTATGTAAATGTGAAGAAATATTATTATAATTAATTACAATTATTAATAATAATGTTATAATTGTGAACTGTTCATTATCTGACCTTTCAGTCCAGACTTGTTTGCTAAGGGATACCCTACCCGGAGCAACTGCGGATTACCAAGCTGTGAAACTCACTAAGATGCATAAACCCGGCCATCATCCGTGGTTTGGGTCAAGGTGACGGTCCAGGGTGGGAGTATGACAAGTCAGTCTACATGTGTTTTGTAGATCTGGAAAAGGCATTTGAGCGTGTCTCTCGGTATGTGACGTGGGAGTTGCTGCAGGATTACGAGGTAACAGGGCCACACTTGCCTGCTCTATGTTCCTTATGTGAATGCTGTGTCTGAAAACCCGAAGTTAAGTCACATTTTTATCACTGTGGGTGTCTGAGTGCGTCAAGGTTGGGTCTCATCTACACTCCTGTTTGTGGCTTTCATGGAAAGGCTATCAAGGCACAGCCAAGGATTTGAAGACATGTGCGGTAGGGGAGGCGAGAGGTAGTGTGGTTACTTTATGCAGGTGATGATGTCCTGTTTAGCTCAACAGACGGTGAACTTAGGTGAGTGATGTGCTGCCGAGTATGAAGCTTCTGGGATGAAGATGAGCTCCTCCAAGTCTGAGATCATAGTTCATTCTTGGAACAGAGTGGATTTTTTTTTCAGTTTCAACTGCCTTCATTGGAGGTGTTCAAGTATCTTGGATGCTTATTCACGAGTGAAAGAAAAACAAGGAATGTGAGATCAACAAGCAAACTGGAGTAGCGGCAGTTGATTTGCTCTCCATGGTGGTGAAGCGGGAGCCGAGTCTAAAGACATAACTCTCAGTCTACCAGTCAATGTGCATTCCTTGTCCTCAGCTGTGGTCATGAGCTAATGAGCAAAATGATGAGGTTGTGAATACAAGTGACAGAAACGATGTTTCTTCGCTAGATGGCTGGAATGACACTCCATAACAGGGTAAGAAGCTCAGTCATTCATGAGAGACTAAGAGTGGAGTTGCAGCTCCTCGAAATTGAGAAGAGCCAGTTGATGAGGTGGTTTGGGCATCACCTAAGGAGGTCCTCCAGCCACATCCCAATTGGTGGTATTTGGGGTCCTGTGACAGGCCTAAGACGCCCTGGAAGGATTATGTCTCTCGGCTTGCTTGGGAACACCTGGGAATTCTCTAATGACAGCTGCAATTTGTATCTGGGGACAGGGAAGTCTGGGTGGACCTGCTGGGCCTAGTGCCACTGAAAGAAAGAAACGCTATTACTCACAGGCAGTTATACGTTGTGTTGTCACAATGTAATTCCAAACACGGAATCAAAATTCAATGCGATATTGACGAAAAGGTAAAAATGAAAAGAGATTGATAATATGGACATATAGGTGATATGACAGAAGTATGTAGATATTGTTTGGATGTAAAGTGTAAATCGGAGACTTGTAGATCGTCTAATTCGTGTGGCCACCAGGGAAAAGTCGTGAAGAGGCGTATCCGCGAGAATTAAAAGATTTGTTGTTTGGTGAAAGTGAAATCCACATACACGTGTGGCAGAGACGCAAAGTTTCTGTCGCATAGTGCAGGAAGGGGGGTTGGTGAGCGAAACGAGCAGGGGGCGAAGCCCCCTAGTAATAATAATATTCTAATTGTGAACTGTTCATTATCTGACCTTTCAATCCAGACTTGTTTGCAGAGGGATAAACTACCAGATGCACAAAGCTCTGGATGAGAAAACTCGGAAAGTGAGTAGTGAGGAAAGCATTATGTAAATGTGAAGAAATATTATTATAATTAACTATAATCAATAATAATAATAATAATAATAATAATAATAATAATAATAATAATAATAATATAATTGTGAACTGTTCATTATCTGACATTTCGATCCAGACTTGTTTGCCGAGGGATAAACTACCAGGAGCACAAAGATCTGGATGAGCAAACTCTGAAAGTGAGTAGTGAGGAAAGCATTATGTAAATGTGAAGAAATATTATTATAATTAATAATAAAAATAATAATAATATTATAATTGAGAAATATTCATTCTCCTAAGGAGGTCCTCCAGGTGTGTCCCAATTGGTAGGGTTTGGGATCCTATGACAGGCCTAAGACACTCTAGAAGGATTACGTCTCTTGGCTTGCTTGCCGTGATGACTCTCACCAGGGATGTGGTTGAGAAGACACGAGGAGATAAGACAATAATGCACACTACAGTCTAGCAAACGTGAGAGCGTTATGTCTTCTACCTTTGAAACCATAATGTAATCAGAACCAGAAGGAACCTTCTTCACTTTGTACAGCAGCATTGTGCCCTCTGCTCCTTACTATGACAGTCACTACCCAGCCATCTACCCATCTGCCCATTTTTTCTACTACAAACTACGTTTTTTAGACTATTATTTTCTTTTTTTTTACTCTGGATGGATTCATATGAGATATTTAATTTTGCCCATTAAGACCCTTTTGCGTACCCTCACCTTGTGGCCTGTACCACATAAACCTCCAATGGCATTTTTCCATAGGGGGACATCCTGGTTCCCAAACAGCAGTTGTTCAAATTGCTTTTTAGAGTGACATTACAGTGATGATGATGATGTCACCAAGATCTACAGAACTATAAAAACATCATAGAATAAGGGTCACTTACCAACTTGGAATATAAACGGCATTAATACGAACAGAAACATCTTCATCTTTGTTTTCTAAAAAAAGAACATAAAGTATGCTTTTTAATCAAAGTTTCCAAATTAAAAGTTTAATTGCAAAACACTGCCTTATCCATTATAGCCAAATTAAGAATAGTGACTGTAATGTTGTGACCAAATGCAATGGAGAATACCGACAATGACAAGTTTTACGAGGCCACTAAATTGACAACGAAAGATTCATAAAATAAGGTTATAAGCAAAGGAATAAAAAATCATTCTGACTGACCTTCAAATGAATACTCCACTCAAAAATTATATTTTTTCTATGTTATTTACTTCGTGTCCTTTAGGATGATGACCAAGAAAAATGTTCAATCGCAAGTTGTTAAGAGAGAACATACAGAATAAAGATTTTGACGTAACATGTGTCCTTGGTGACCAACACGGGTCAAAAGCAAACAAAATCAAAAAGTCACTTGACTTATGTCACAATATCCACAGGCCAAGTCGTACAGTCACATACTCACAGTGTCGCAGAGGCTAGGGTTTTTTACCAAAACGCTCTCATGAACGACAACAGAAAGCACTGAAACACAGCTGAACAATTAAAATGAAGGGCTGACCCCATAGCATTCATTGGTCAGGAGTCCAGGCCAGTAACAGCGGTGCTCACTGGCTAACACGGTGCTTCATGTGACATCAACATAGCAACGGGGAACGAAAGGCGAGTACAATTCCAGATTTAAAGCAAGTGAAGACATTACTGAGGGCAGAATTGTACATGTAGTCGTGAATATCTGAGGTGCGTCAGCAGGCGGAACAGCAAATCACAAGTGCAGATAAATAACCCATGAAGACAGGAATCTCGAGCGACAAAAGAGGAGGCGCATCAACTAAAAATGTGATTATACCCATGAGGCTTTACACCGCCTGTTTATGATGTGCCGGGACAACTCAGGAAGTGCACAAATGACAAAATCATGCGTTTGGAATAATTTGAGCATACGACTGGATAACTGACATGGGGATTGTAAGATTTTCGATGGATGCTTTCACATCGTTTGCTGCTGTACAGCGCTGGTCACCAAAGGCTTCGATTATATCTTAAACTCTTTTTATTCACTATTTGGAAAGAATCAAGGAAAAGAAGAATTTAAAAATTTTCTCAGCCATCACTACAAATACTATTAGAGTTAGAGATAGATAGATAGATAGATAGATAGATAGATAGATAGATAGATAGATAGATAGATAGATAGATAGATAGAAATGAAAGGCACTATATGACAGATAGATAGATAGATAGAAATGAAAGGCACTATATGACAGATAGATAGATAGATAGATAGATAGATAGATAGATAGATAGATAGATAGATAGATAGATAGAAATGAAAGGCACTATATGACAGATAGATAGATAGATAGATAGATAGATAGATAGATAGATAGATAGATAGATAGATAGATAGATAGATAGATAGAAATGAAAGGCACTATATGATAGATAGTGCCTTTCATTTCTTTCTATCTATCTATTATATTCTGCCTTTCCTATCTATCTATCATATAGTGCCTTTCATTATATCTATCTACTGTATTTATTATATAGTGCCTTTCATTATATCTATCTACTGTATTTATTATATAGTGCCTTTCATTTCTTTCTATCTATGTATCCTAAATATATTTCATTGTGTTCATGAATACAAATAAAGATAGCTATTCACAATTACATTTTTTTTTATCAGATTCATTTTGCAGACCAGTGTCTTCTGTTTTCAGTTTCATGTTATATAGCGCCCTTTACTGAGTGCAGGCAAAGGATGCTGTCACTAGTTCTCGGGTCTAACACAAATAAATATATAATAATTACTAATTATGGAATGAAGACATATGCATGCATTTGTTTAAACAAATAGGAAAATAGGAAAACAAAGTGACTATCATCAATGTCAATGTCAGTGTCAATTTATTTATATGGCACATTTAAAACAACATAGGAATGCTGTGGCCAAAGTGCTTTATAATAAAAGAAAAAAACATACAATTAGCATAAATAACATAAATAGAAATAAAATAAATGAACAAAAATAAAATAAATATTTAATAGAACTAATGTTACATAATCACAATGAGGAAACCATCAGTATTACTGAAGGTCCCGGAATGCAAGTGACTAGAAATGAGTCTTTAAACTCGTTTTGAATTGTAGACGACTCCTTTATGTGACGAGGTAAAGAGTCCCACAGATGAGGAGCAGCAGCTGCCAAAGCCCTGTCTGTCCCCTTGGGTTTGACTCTTGGTACGAGGGACAGCAAGAGACAACTGACCAGAAGATCTAAGCACTCTAGATGGCTGGTGTAAAACACACAATTTGGATAAATAGGCAGAAGCGAACCCATGTAAAGATTTAAAAACTAGCAACAAGATTTTAAAATCAATTTGAAAACTGACAGGCAGCAGCCAGTGTAAAGAAGGTAATATTGGAGAAACAGAATCAGACTTTCTTGCCCCAACCAGAAAGCGAGCGGCAGCATTCTGGACCAACTGTAACCTGCGTATCAGGGATTTGCTAATCTGAAAACGCAGCGAGTTGCAGTAATCAAGGCGAGAAAAGATAAAAGCATGAGTAGCTTTCTCAAGATCCCTAGAAGATAAATAAGGCTTGATCTTACCTAATAGACGAAGCTGGAAAAAGGAACTCTTGACTACTGAATTAACTTGTTTCTCAAAAGAGAGGTTACTGTCAAAGGTAACACCAAAACTGCGGACTTGAGGTTTGCAAAAGACAGAGAAAAAGCAGAGAAGTCCAAGACCAATGTGGGCTTTAGCTGATGGACCCGCTATAAGCACCTCTGTTTTATTTTGATTCAGATCAAGAAAATTATTAGCCATTCAGAAAGACAGCTGTGCAGTTGATTTATTGCAGAGTTGCAGACGGGAATATAAACCTGAGTATCATCAGCATAGCAGTGAAAAGAAATGTTAAATTTCCTAAAAATAGGGTGAAGGTATATAGAGAATAAAATATGACCCAAAATGGATCCCTGAGGAGCACCACATTTAAGAGGAGCAGTAGGTGAAAAAGAGGAATTAATTTAAAGTCAGAGCCTGGTCAATTTTGACAATTAATTAATTATTGAACTATTTTTTTGGCAGAAGTTCACCCACAGACAGGCTGATCCCACCATTTTCTATTTCTTTTTGTACACAAAGTGTGAGGTATGAACTCTCTGTGGCTCCCTCACTCCTACCAGGCGTACTGGCAGTCATCACTCAACCTTCCCTGAATGCTTTTGAGATTTGGGAAAACAAGGAAACACCCGACAGAGTGACTTGGCATACATTATATAAAATTATAAAGTAACTGAATACTTTTTTATTTTCTGTTTATCATGTGTTCAAAGACAAAAAACAAATTAAGAGCATCTGCGTTTAATGTGCTAACTGATAAATCAACAGGCACAGCCGGATAGACTACTGAATACAAAAAAATGGACAAAATGAAAAGTAGACAGGACATTAAAGACAGACATTCTCCTAATGCTACAAATTACAAGCATGATTTACATTTTTTAAACATATTAAAACATTGGTTAATCTTACCTCACTGGAACTTACTCATTTGGAATGTAAACTTGCTTGTTACCCCTCCAAACGTCGACATTTATACTAACTAGGACATCAGCTAACAAGAACAAGAGCAGCAAGATGGGGATGTAATTGAAAACTGAAGAGAGTGGACGATACCAAGTGGACGTCACAGTCCGCAAAACGAGATATTAAAGTATCAGTGATCAAAGAATCCCCCTGTTGTGGCCACGCACGACCGCTCCACTGACCTAGCAAATGGGTGGCTGGGGACGTCTCAACACATTGTCACTTATTTGAAGGATGACTCTTTATAATTTGACTGAAAAAGATTTAATAAAGGGAACAATTACCTGTCAAGAGAGCCGTGGAACTGATATGCTGATAGGGGCCTGTTTGTGACTCGGACACGTATGGCTCTGGAGCATTCAGAGGGGGCTTTGTGGGACTTGGATGGGACTTTTGTAATGAAGGATAAAGTATTCATTTCTATCTATTATATAGTGCCTTTCCTATCTCTCTATCTATTATATAGTGCCTTTCATATCTATCTGTCTATACTGCCTTTCCTACCTATATCTATCTATCATTATATAGTGGCTTTCATAATTATCTATCTATCTGTTTAATAGCACCTTTCATATCTATCTATCTGTTATATAGTGTCTTTCATATCTATCTATCTATCTATCTTATAGTGCCTTTCTTATCTATCTATCTATCTATCATATAGTGCCTTTCCTACCTATATCTATCTACTATATAGTGTCTTTCTTATCAATCTATCTGTCTATAGTGCCTTTCCTATATATATCTATCTATCATAATATAGTGCCTTTCATAATTATCTATCTATCTGTTTAATAGCACCTTTCATATCTATCTATCTGTTATATAGTGTCTTTCATATCTATTTATCTATCTATCATATAGTACCTTTCCTACCTATATATATCTATCATTATATAGTGCCTTTCAAATCTATCTATGTATCTATTATATAGTGCCTTTCACATCTATCTATCATTATATAGTGGCTTTCATATCTATCTATCTATTTATTATATAGTGCCTTTCATATCTATCTATCAT
>JANRMT010062817.1:6670916-6682879 GCA_026402145.1 Polypterus bichir lapradei | reverse complement strand
GAAGGCTCATAATGTAGAAGCCCACAACAAAACACTTGGCGTAGTCGGCAGGATTTGCACTGTTGTGGAGTGCGAAGCAGAGCTGTTAATTAGAGTGGGGCCTGATAGAGAGACAGCAAGGCTGGTGTTAACAGGAAGCTTTCCATTTCGCTAACAGAGATAAGAAGTTCTCCTTTGGCTCAAAATGCTGACAAGATGACTAATTTAGAGGGCCGTTAGAATCCAAATGTTGCAGGTTTGCATCCTACCATCACCATTTACCACAGTACAAATCTACAGATTGTGAATGCTCATAATGTAGAAGCCCACAACAAAACACTTGGCATAGTCAGCAGGATTTGCACTGTTGTGGGGGGTGGAATATGGAGTGCGAAGCAGAGCCGTGAATTAGAGTGGTGCTTGAGAAAGACTGATGTTGCCATTAAACTCTCCATTTTAATAACAGAGATAAGGAGTTCTTCTTTCGCTCAAAATACTGACTATAAAGGTTGATTCAGACAAAGCGCCAATAGAATTCAGATATTGTGAGTCTGCAGCCAACCGCCACCAGTTACCACAGTACAAATATACAGACTGAGAAGGCTCATAATGTAGAAGCCCACAACAAAACACTTGGCGTAGTCGGCAGGATTTGCACTGTTGTGGAGGTGGAGTGTGAAGCAGAGCCGTGAATTAGAGTGGGGCCACAGTTGTTTATTGGCTTGCATGGTTGTCCATTTGAGCAAATGTGGAAGTGAGCGGAAGTGTGCTATGTGATCCACTAACGTCTCACATACATTTGAATCTCTGCCTTGTGCCCAGTGCTGCTGGGGTGGGCTTTCACTCCCTGAGATCCTTTAATAGAAAAAATGGCTTCACAAAATTCATTCGGGTCGCAGTAATGTGGTGACACGTTACTGTGCACACTACCAGGAACCGTCCAACATCCATATTAGGTTAACTACAAAATCGCCACCGTGAACAGAACTTTGAAAGTGTCCATACGGAAATGCTCTTGATATTGTCACATTTTAAAGATTACTTAACACTTTAAGAAGTAATAATTCCCAGTTATTTTGCTGTATGGTGTGCTAAAATGCATCCCGATGACCTTGTTTGTTTTTCTGTCATGGTTATTTGACATGATCGACGAAATTTTGTCACGGTAAATGTAGCATTGTCTGAAGATGCCCCATTTGTGACGTCATAGATGTGACAGTTTTAAAGGTCCACATGAGCTGAGTTTGACAGATAAACCTTGCCAATGGGCAAATGAGTCTGTAAGGAAACCCATTTAATGCAACGGTGCAAAAAATAGAAAAGAAAGAAGAACTTGGGGGGTCACAACAACAGAAAACAGGCACAATAAGTGCTTGGGTAGCCTACTGTACAGGCCTGCACCTAGGAAATTCTGGGCCCCAGGCAGCTGACAGAGTTCGGGCCCCTTTCGTGTTTCAAATATGTGCATATATTTTAAAACTCGAAAAAGGGCGGGCCCCTATCTAGCTCGGGCCCCTGACAAGTGTCATGGTTGTCCCCCCCTAGGTGCGCGCCAGTACTGTATATGGCTTCTCTATGATCGCGGCTCTATCATGCTGATCACTTTCAGGGACGTCCGTCATGCAGAAGATCTGCTTCTCAACAAATGCCACTCCTTTTGGGTATGTCGGTATTTATAGAGCTTGACTGGAAGGGGAGGGGTTTTCTGGAGTGTTGTGGGCAGGGCTCAATTGCCCTTACTGGGAGTTTTCTCACCCAGCGGAGGCAAAAGAGAAGATATAATTAGGAACAGCGCCCCTTCTCTCACTGGAGTGGCACTGTCAGCATCAGTGGAATCCATGTGTGACAATGTCAAAGACGTGCGTGCGTTTCTTAGGATTTTTGCGATACTCTGGCTTTCAAACCTTTGAATCTTCCTTTGACTAAGATTTTATTGATTGATTGCTTTTAGGGTTAGTAATCTTCTACCTAAACAGAAAGGTTTTTGAAAAGGACCGGCAAGAGAAAAACATAGTCAGGGATGAGCAAAGTTCGTTAAACCGAAACCAATCCTATTTTCGTCAAAACAAAATCGATAAAACCAAAATTGTAGCCAAAAGTTAGAAAGAAAAAAAGCCTTTTAAAGGCAGAAAAGTAATGATCGACAAGGAGTTCAACGTCAGTCAAGAATATCCTTCAGTTAGATAAGACTCAAATATTTGCCGTAGTTAGTTCCTTTTTCAAGTAGACTGGCGGTTCTCAACCTGTGGGGCGCGCCCCCCGAAGTAACAAAAAAGGGGGCGCGAAGATGTGAAAAAAAGAAAACAAGAATCGAAAATATGAAAAATACATCTATTGAAACCAAAACAAATTAACTTAAACTACATTCTGATGCTAGAAAAATAAATATAGAGTTAGATAAATGTTGATAAAAGTTAAGTAGGTATAATAAAACTTGTAGTGGTATATCGGCAGCAAAAAATATAGGGATAAATTTTATTAGAGTTTCAAAAAAATGTTAGGGGGGCACGATTAAAACTTTTATGAAAACTCGGGTTGCAAATACTTAAAGGTTAAGAAACGCTGAAGTAGACTAAGTGTTAGGTTCTTTATGGTTTCATTCCTCTTTTTGACTTTGATTCTTGGCTTGCCCTAGTGATTTGGTTGCTCGCCGTATTTTGACCTTTGCCTGGCGCCGACTATGATTTTGGCTCTCGTTATTATCTCCTGGTCTTTTCTTCAGTCACATCAATCCCTGAAGACACTGTCTTGTCTTAGGACAACCATATAATTCCTGTTGATAAAATCAAAGCAAATCTGTAAATGAAGAACATTCCCTTTTCTCACAGATTTCAACATTTACATTCATTTTGATCCCTCCATTCATCCTCTCAAGAAGATCCAGGCAGACTGAGCTTCTCCCACCAACACTGTGCACAAGACAGGAAGTAACCCTAAATAGGACACCAGTGCATCATACCGTGCAGTAAGTGCATAACTTAATATAAATGAATAAAAAGAGCTTGGACGACTTGTCTGAATAAGTAGCGATGCATCATTAGCACACATTTTGTCAAGGACATTACGGACATTCTTTACGTTGTTTTTACGTGACATGAAGATTGTAAACACGGATTGAATGAAAATTTTCTGTACGGTGTATTGATATTATAACTCAGTGAGAACTAAACACTTTTCTTGTTCTAATCATTAAATGAAGCTTTGAGATGGACTCTTGGTTATCACGTTATTAAATAGTAATCGAAAAATATGACTGGCCAAACCGGCAAAGACTCAAAAGTTTTTAAAAAATTGCATAAATCTGGAAATCGAGCAAAAAAAACAATTAATAACAATTAAAAAAAAATAAACAATCCTTCTGCCCATCAGCCCTCCTTACCCACTTCAAGGTTGCTCCCCGTCACCCTAAAAATAAGAAGTTCATTAGTGTGGAGTCACTGTCACTCACGGTGACAAACAAATATCCTGAAATCATTATGGAAAGTGGACTGCAGCAGTACGGCTGAAAGGTTTCATTAAGGCTGCTTGTTTTGAATTGTAAACTCAAAGTCTCAAATATATCCATATCTATTTTGGCTACAGGACATGCTTATAACTAGGCACACATTTTTTTTTTGTTTGTGAGAAAAACAATCAAGAACAATTCAGGTACATGAGTGGTGTGTAATAAGTCACAATGTGATTCAGACCAGCACCTCACGCAGAGGAGACGCAGCCACCAGCACCAAAGCGGGTGCCGTTACAGCAGTCGTTCAAAGTGGTTTTGTTCCACGTTTAAAAAAGGAAACATCTCAGGGTGGTCCTTTTGGCAGCCTTTTCTCAATTGAAAATGATTCTTTCATTAAATCGAGAAGAAAAATGATACAAATCGCTCTTGATATGTAAGAGCAGATGCAACAAGGTATGCAGGGTACGATCTTGCTAGGCGTCATCATTTTGTCTTTTCTACAGGTTACACTTGTTAGGAATGCGTTGATTCGTTCGGTTTTGTTTCATTGTTTGTTTCTCGTGAGGGGGCATCATGTGATTAAAAAATATTTGCTAAACAGTGCCCTCATAAATCGCTGGAGGTGTCCATGACACATCCCAAATTCTGGGGTCATCTCCTCCCTGAGTCCATCATGTGATCCTTGATCTCCCTGACACTGCCCTGCACTCCTGTAAATTTTCTGTTGCAAAATCATCATCAAAGAATTCTTTAATTATATAGGTGAGATATTTGTCAAAGGGGGTCCATGTCTCTTCAGAAATCAATGCAGCAATGCCTATAAATGCATGAACATTATTTTTCCTCAAGGGAAGCCATAATCAAGTTTGCATATCTGGGATGTTAGCTCTCTACCTATCTATTATATACTACCTTTCATAGCGATCTAATTATTTACCTCTAATAATCTGCCTTGGTAAGAGTGGTGACCACAAACTTGATGGTCACTCTAGCCGAGTTCCGGGGAACCTGTGAGGAGAAGGGAGGATCACCCAGAAGGACAACCATCACTGCCACACGCCACCGATCTTTAATTAACATCAGAGTTGCCGGATGGGAACCTCTCCTCAGTAAAGGAACACTGAGCCCGCTTGGAGTTTGCAGAAAGGCACCTAAAGGATACTCAGACTGTGAGAAACAAGATTCTCTGGTGTGATGAAACAATTATTGAACTGTATGACCTCAACTCTAAGTGTCATGTTTGAAGGAACCCAGGCTTTGCTCATCATCAACACCACTCCAATGGTAAAGTATATTGGTGGTGGAAGCATCAGAGACTGGGAGGCTAGACAAGGTTGATGGAACTGCTGAACAGAGCCAAGTGCAGAGATATTCTTAAAGAACACCTGCTCCAGAGCATTCTGGACCTCAGACTGGATCAAGGATTCACACTCTAACAGAACCATGACCCTACACTCAAAGCAAACACAACAGTGGATTTGCTGAGGGACAACTCTGGGAATGTCCCTAAGTGGCTAAGCCAGAACCCGGATTTGAACCCAATCAAACATCTCTGGAGAGACGTGAAAATAGCTGTCCACCAACAGTCTCTATCCAATCTTACAGTTTGAGAGGATCTGCAGGGAAGAATGGCAGAAAATTCCCAAATTCTGGCTGGTAAAGCTTATTGAGTTAAACCCAAGAAGTTTATCTGTATTTGATAAGCTACTTTTCCTTACGGGTATCTTCAAAGTGGAATCAAAATCTTGACGGTGTTACCGTTCCCGTGTTACCACAAATCAGCTCCTTTCCAAGTTCTTAGTTAGCCACACTGGCTTTGTTAAGTTCAAATAATGTGTGTCTATAGAATGGTCAATGGGTCAGCAACTATATGTAGTATATATGGAGACACTTGTGAGGTCCTCTGCTCCTTCTTCACCACTCAGGTCTGCCGATGAACGATGTTGGGTGACACCAACTCTATGTGGTATCATATTCTTTTTATGTGTATCCCCTAGCTGGTGGAACAAGCTGCCCAACTCCATTTGATTTTCCGACTCCCTCAACGTGTTTAGGTAGAACTTGATGACTCTCTTGTTTGATGAGACAACTGTTAGGTTTTGGTAAGTCGCTTGTATTTTGTTCTGAGCTCTTCACTTGTGGTGATCAATTTTGCACCCCTGTCCTGTTACACTTGTTCTCAAACAGTCCTCCAGAGTGATGTTTACTCAGATTTGAAGTCCTTTGTAAGTGGCATTCGATAAAAGCATCTGCTAAGCAAATAAATGTAAATGTTATTTTTATAAAATGTAATAAATTATTGGGTTGTAACTAATATTAATAGCCAGATACGGAACTTATTTCTGTTGTTTTTCTTCTTTAACACTAGAATTACCAGAGCCTATGAGAAAACTCGTAAATCCGGCCCACCTTAAATCCATTTGCACCTCTCCGTCAGCGTCTTTTGTCCTGTAAATGTGCCAATTAAGACAAGCAGCAAGCAGCCTGCTATTCCATACCCCACCATCGCAGAATGTTCACTAAGTTCTCCCAGCTCATGCCTTGTTTGATTATCTGGGAGTGAACTGCTGGAAGTTTTGAGTGGAAATAATAGATTGTTATTTGGAACACATGCTTTTCATGTCTGTTCTGTTTCTACAGTAATCTGTGTAAACACATTGTTAAAACAGAAACTTTTTCACATCTACAGTTATTCCCAGTTTCAAATAAAAACTAACAGCGTCAGATCCCTAGGGGGTAGTATGTGTTGTGATCGTGAGTGAGAGAATAAAAGTGAAAAAAAAGGTAACTTTTACAAGTACAGTACTATAAATGTACACAGTCTGTTACAGATGCAAACCAAATGTATTTGTGTACTGTATAATATTAACAATAACAGTAGCTCACTACTGAAAATGGCAAATATAGGAGGCAGTGGGGAATAGAACCGGTGGGATCTTGATTATAAGTCAGCAAATCTTACCGCAACGCCACAGAAGCTGTTGTATCATCCATGAAACTTTTGTGAAAGTGTTTATTTGATCTTTGGACTTCAGGCTTCACACATTCTATAGTTTATGCCTACATTTTGTAACATTTATTACTAAAATATTAAAAAGTTTCTGTTTTAACAATGTGTTTACACAGATTACTGTAGAAACAGAACAGACATGAAATGCACTGTTCCAAATAACAATCTATTATTTCCACTCTAAAACTCCAGCAGTTCACTCCCAGATAATCAAACAAGGCATGAGCTGGGAGAACTTAGTGAATGTTCTGCAACGGTGGGGGATGGAATAGCGACCTGGTTGCTGCTTGTCTTAATCGGCACATTTACAGGACAAAAGACGCTGACGTAGAGGTGCGAACGGATTTAAGGTGGGCCGGATTTACGAGTTTTCTCGTAGGCTCTGATAATTCTAGTGTTAATAGGGTAATATTGATAATGATTTTACGCTAGTATTGATCATTTTGCATTAATAGTGTAAGAGCCAAATATTTTAACTTAATGTTAATAGTAAATTTACCCTTGTTTTGGCATAATTTGAATGGAATGTAGGTTTAACATATAAAATGGCTTTTGGATGAAGTAAACGTGGAATGCTCAAACTTTTATGTCAGTTAATTTAGTGCCAGAACACACCTGAATTTTATACCGTGTGAACATTTTCTAACTTTTGACTATCTCTCTGTGAGGCAGGAACCGCAGTCCCAACCAGTGTGGACCCTACTCCATTACCTGGCCAGTAGGCCTTGAATACGAAAGGTCATGAAGGGAATGAGAGTATTTCCTTCCTCAACTAGGACCTGGATGTGGATAGACATTACAACATCTATAGTGTGGCTGGCATTCTAACAGCCACTGAGCGATACTCAGGATGGACTTGAGAACCAGTCCATCCAATGGGCGAATGCCTGCTATGGGCAGAACTCATGCATTTATCTCTAGTAGGACTGACTGCTGCAATATGTTATTCAGTGGCTCTTTAAAGAGTTGTTTATTCAGCTTTCAGTTAATTCAAAATGCTACTGCAAGAATTATTACACAAACTAGAAAATACAAACACATAACTTCAGCCCTCGGGTGCTTACAGTAGCTCCCAGTTAAGTTTAGGGCTAATTTCAAAATCCTCCTTTAAACAAATAAGGTCTTAAATGGCCAAGGCCCTGTTTAATTATCTGAACTTGTCATTACTTGTAAACCAGAGCACACACTAAGATCTCAAGATGCCGATCTACTTAAGTTTCCAAGGATTATTAAAATAACAGTGGGAGGTCAGCCTCTTGGTTACAGGGCCCCAAAGCTGTGGACTGATCTACCTGCATATATAAGAGATGCCCATTCAGCCTCAGACTGAGGACTCACGACTTTAATCTGGCATACCCTGACTAGAGCTGCTGATTAGATGTGCGTACTGCACTTCTGCTTGCTAGTCATTTGTACAAAAATATATAAGTATCAGAATGTTTATAATCCGTTACTAATGGATGTTTCTCTACTCCGTTTCTTTTCTTGGTATCAGGTGGTGGTACTTAGTGGAGTACTGGAATCATCAGATAGAAAGATCCTCTCATCAGTTTGAATGGCCAGCACAGACTCCACCACAGAAAACCCAGGAGCGGATAAGCGGGTCTCCAGGAATGTGACTCTATCTGTGTCGTGACTCAGCAAAGAAACAGATAACTAATTTCATGAGTTTAACCGAGAGATGCATGAAAAAGGCAACACATACAAAACTAAAGTAAAACAATGTGACTAAAACGCAGATGAGAGTCAAAAATGACAGCCAACGTTCAGGCAAAAAGTCGAAAACCAGGCAAGACTTGAAAATGAATCACAAAGAATTCAAAAAAACATTATAGAAGGATTTATCCTCAGATCGGAAATAAAGCTAAGTGCAAACGTTGACCTTTGTGGAGTGCTTTTGCTTTACTGGGAATGATAGCATGCTTTAGCGCCACGGAATAACCTGCTAAGAAAAAGTAAGGTTACAATGTAAGTTTGTAAGTAACGTCTCTGTAAATTGTACTGTGTAAGAGAAGAAGGAGTAGAATGCTAAATGTGTTAAACTGCAGGAAACTGCGAAGGGCTTGATGGCCACGTGTGGGGGAATTTACATTAACCAATCAGAATGAAGGAGATAAAGTGTACAGTGCATGATCAGTGAGGGCATGCAAGAAATAAAAAAATCAATGAAGTACTGTGGTCTGTGATTAAGGCATTCTCCTGAAAGGACCAATCAGTATAAAATGTAAGTTGTATCACATGTTGCGTATGCCTATTCTGAAAAAGAAGTGCTTATAAATCAAACTCTGTGACTTTGTTCGGGGATCATCCCTCCCACTACACGGCTCGCTTCTGATAAGAAGAAAAATAAATGCACACTGGCAAGCTTCCTCCTGCCTGAGTTTTTCTGCCTGATAAGTCTGAGGGGTGATTTTCTTCCACAGTTATTATCCCGTCTGCTGGTAAACGTCAAGCCACACCCCCTAGAAACATGTGATGTGACCTGAACACAGTACGGAAAATGGCTTCCATAAGAGGATAAGGCTATAAAGACTCCAAAATTCTTCCCCGATTGTAACAGTCTAAATTTCACTTTCACAATTTTAATTGTCAACTGGCCAAAGTTCATCAGTTACTGTTGGTTTCCATGTCTGGTTAATCAGCTCTACCTTGTTCTCTGTGTGTTTTATGTGTGCAGCAGGTCTGCACTTAGTAATCAGTATTATCTATACTTGTCATTTAAGTGAGACTTGTTCACAGTGCTCTGCGCCTGCACTCAGCGAAGAACGCTACACAAAAATAATGGTGTATTGTATTGTATTTTCTTCATGCCCACCATACAGTCAGGCATGAACTTTGTGGCAGATGATGTTCCCTGCCTGCTGGATACCTTGCTGCATCTGCTTCAGGAGGAATACAAGCATTCTGTGAATTTTGTCGTGTCTGGTCTAACGAAATCAGAATGAAAGCCACACATGTACTACACATTAATTCTGAGGACATTTGGTTTAAACAATTTGTTATGATGTAGCTCCATGCAAACCATGCACAAAAATGATCTCCTTTTAGTGTTATGAAATAGCATAGATTTTCTTTTTTTTTTTTTTTTTTTTTTGCTCTTTGTTATCTGAGTTTTGCACTGTCTACCACTAGATTTGCATGCATTACATGCAGTGCCTTTTTGCTTTGCAGCGATTAAGCTTTGGGTGAATCTCAGTATTAGTATTTAATGTGGTGAAATATACAAAGTGTATATATATTTTACAAATGGAAGTCAAGTTTTCATTTACTACTCTACCGTACTTCCCTTGTGAAAAAAATGAAAAAGAAAAAGAAGAAAGAAACAGCTAAAGAGGGTTACTAGAGCTGGTCCATACTGAGTCTGGGAATCCCTCTCCAGTTGACGACAAGGGAAGAGGTCCACTTGGTGTAAAGGGATCAGTATCCGTGTCGGTCTCTCCCTCGGCGAGATATCGTTTTTCTTTCATCCAGCTTGAGCTACATCCATTGAGACCAAAAGTCAAATCCTCTTTCTCTTGAGAGATGCTGAAGCCGCTGGGTGAGCGTTCCAGTTCCTCGTGATTAACAGAAAGAAGTGACAGTGGGGTGTCCGTGTCCCTCACCGTGGTTCTCCCTTGTCTCGGGGATGTATAATCCATGAAAGGGCTTTGACCATCTCCTTCTGAAGGTGGGCTGTTTCGAGAATCCACCAGCGTACTGATAGGCAAAACGCTGGGCCGTTCAATGTAAAGCATGGAAGGATGAGGCAATCTCATGCAGCCTAACTCTTCCATCATCAAAGGCGATGAGAAGCTGGTATGGTGGGGCTCCTTCCTGAAGAAGCTGTATGGCGTAACCTTGCTGACAGGAATTTGGTAAGACATAGGAGGGCACGGCTCAGTGTAATTGAAGAAGACTCGCTTGAAGTCTGTGTATTTGTCGTCCTGCTTCTCCTCAGCTGGAATCTCTGGTTCGGAAATGTCTTTCGTTAATGGCCTGCTCTGGTCCAGAGGCAGTTGATCCATATGCTGCAAATGCATGTCGACTAGGAAGTCAAGTTTTTTCTCCATATGTTCCACCTACCAAAGAAATGTATTAAAGAAAAGTTAAAATATTCCATACTTTTAGCACTGGGAACTAATTATAATGATACCATAACATGCAATTCAGGCATTATTTAGACCTTTTAAAACACATATATTATGAAACTGTCTAAAACATGCTTTGTCCATTTTAAAACAAGGAGGATACCAAGAAATTCATGTATGCGTATATTTCTAAGAGGATTGACTACTGCAATGCATTATTCACTGGCTTCTAAAATCCTTCTTTAAGCAGATTTCAGTAAATTCAAAATGCTGTTGCAAAAATCATTACAAGAAAGTAGGAACAAATAACCCCTGTCCTTAACACCTTACACTTGCTTCCAGTTAAGTTTAGGGATGATTTCAAAATCCTCTTTCTTAAATATAAAGCCTTTCTGTTGGCAAGGCCATGTTTGCCTATCTCAATTTATTATTATTTACAAACCAGACTGGACATTATGGTTTTAAGATATTGGCCTACTTGAGAGTCCAAGGATTATTAAAATAACAGTGAGTAGTTGAGCTTTTTTGTTACAAGTTCCCAAAGCTGGGGAACAATCGTGCAGGGAGAACCACCTGCAACTCAACATCACCAAGATGAAAAAGCTGGTGGTGGACATCCAAGATGTCAAAGAGCCTCTGAGACCAACCACAATCCAGGTGAGAAGGTGAAAGTGGTGCAGAGCTACAGATACCTTTGGGGTTCACATAGACAGCAAACTGAAGTGGAATGACAACACAACGGTGTTGTACAAGAGGATCCAGGGAAGACTGGACTTTCTAAGGAGACTCTGATCCTTTGAGGTATGCAGCATGTCCGTCGTAACTGGTGTATTGTTCTGTGTGGTGGTCTCCTGGGGAAGGAAATTGAACCAACTTATTGGGAAAGCCTGCTTCATTACAGGGATAACCCTGGACACCCTGGAAGCTGTTGTGGAAAGGTGGATAGTGGCAAAGTTGAATGTCATCATTAAAAATCTTCTCCATCCCCTATAGGAGGCGATCTCTTGCAGCACTTTTAACCATCACGATGTGCTAAGAAGCATATCTGGGGGTCTTTTTTGTCAACTGCTATTAGGCAATTCACTTCTTCTCAAAGTTTCAAATTAAATGCTGAAACTCTTAACGTTCATTTACGTTTATTTTTGTTTGATTAATCGATGAACTGTATTACTTTTCTTTGATTCTGTCTTTATTTTTATTTTACTGCTATTGTATGTATCTACGTTTCCACTTGGGATTAATAAAGTTTATCTAATCTAATCTAAGAGACCGAAATGGTAGTTCCCCAGTCAGACTTTGCCAATCTGAGGTGGTGCCTTTAAGAAAGTGAAATGTTAGCCTCAAAACTAAAATGAGAGTTTTCAATCCTGCTATCATCCTGATAGATAGATAGATAGATAGATAGATAGATAGATAGATAGATAGATAGATAGATAGATAGATAGATAGATAGATAGAT
>JANRMT010062817.1:6655440-6670516 GCA_026402145.1 Polypterus bichir lapradei | reverse complement strand
AGATACTTTATTAATCCCAAGGGGAAATTCACATACTCCAGCAGCAGCATACTGATAATAACAATATTAAATTAAAGAGTGATAACAATGCAGGTATAACAGACAATAACTTTGTATCATGTTAACGTTTACCCCCCCCCCGGGTGGAATTGAAGAGTCGCATAGTGTGGGGTCTCCTCAGTCTGTCAGTGGAGCAGGACGGTGACAGCAGTCTGTGTCTGAAGCTGCTCCTCTGTCTCGAGATGATCCTGTTCAGTGGATGCAGTGGATTCTCCATGATTGACAGGAGCCTGCTCAGCGCCCGTCACTCTGCCACGGATGTCAAACTGTCCAGCTCCGTGCCTACAATAGAGCCTGCCTTCCTCACCAGTTTGTCCAGGCGTGAGGCGTCCCTCTTCTTTATGCTGCTACCCCAGCACACCACCGCGTAGAAGAGGGCGCTCGCCACAACCGTCTGGTAGAACACCTGCAGCATCTTATTGCAGATGTTGAAGGATGCCAGCCTTCTAAGGAAGTATAGTCAGCTCTGTCCTCTCTTGCACAGAGCATCAGTATTGGCAGACCAGTACAATTTATCATCCAGCTGCACTCCCAGGTATTTATAGGTCTGTACCCTCTGCACAGTCACCTCTGATGATCATGGGGTCCATGAGGGGCCTGGGCCTCCTAAAATCCACCACCAGCTCCTTGGTTTTGTTGGGGTTCAGGTGTAGGTGGTTTGAGTCGCACCATTTAATAAATTCCTTGATTAGGTTCCTATACTCCTCCTCCTCCTGCCCACTCCTGATGCAGCCCACGATAGCAGTGTCGTCAGCGGACTTTTGCACGTGGCAGGACTCCGAGTCATATTGGAAGTCTGATGTATGTTGGCTGAACAGGACCGGAGAAAGTCCAGTCCCCTGCGGTGCTCCTGTGCTGCTGACCACAATGTCAGACCTGCAGTTCCCAAGACGCACATACTGAGGTCTGTCTGTAAGATAGACTCATCCTGATCCTGCTCTGTGCATCCTAGGTCTTTGATGGCGGGAGACCTCTGAGCCCTAGACAAAATTCACGTGAGATGCCTCCATACAATCCTGGGCATCACCCTTCTTGACTACTATCGCAATGAGCCCATCTGACAGAGATGCCATCAGCAGCAGACCATTGAACAAGTCATCAGACTATCATGACTCAGAAGTTCTCTCCACGTAGCAATAACAGACCTATCACAAATGCCCAACCGCTTGCTCCAAAAACACTGACCATCAGATTGGAAGGTGCAGTGATCAGCACCCAAATAGACCTGGGGGGATTGCCATATCAAAGCAGAAATGAAACACGTTCATCTCACTAAATATTTAACTCTTTTCATTCCACAGATTTATGATGTTTCTTCTACATAGAAAGAATTTAAAAGAGACTCTGAAGTCTAATAATGTGATTGGACAATATTCAGTCAGACATTTTATAAGCATTCTAGCAGAAAATATAATACCTTCAGACAACATAAAAGTCATTTTTTGCCAAAAATGGAATCTTAATAAAATACACAATACCTACTTCTTACATGTAATACTTTACATTGTCTTACATTAAATCATATTCGCCACAAATCTGCCCAAGGATGTGCGCTATCCCAGTCTCCTAGTCTGCAACTGGTGTCACACACGTGCGATTGGGAGGCAGCTAAAGGGCCTGAATAATAGTAGTACGACGCCACAACAGGGGCTGGCAAGCTGCACTGACTTTCTCTCTCATCAATGGGAAATCCCGCTAGGTCCCGGCATCACTGATGATGTCACTTCTGGCACCATGGACGATGTCACTTCTAGTCCCCACTGAAGACGTCACTCCCGGTCCTGGCACTATTGATGACATCACTTCTGGTCCTGTTGACATCACTTCCTGGCCTTTAAAGCCGCCATATTCTCATACTCAAATCAGTTCTGTTTTGGACTCAAACCTGTGAACATCTCAACAAAATTACCCATTTTTAGCCAGGGCATAATATACGGGTGGCTGCCCCAAACCTTTTTCAATGTCTTTGGATTGTTATTGTGACACTGGCTAGGATCCAATCAAACCTGTTTCATTTTCTCATTAGTCAGAGTGGTGGGCTGAATTGGCAGAAGAGCTGGCAACCAATGAATGCTTATCCAGAAGTACAGTGCATAGAGATGCCACCATTGAACAAGTCATCTGGGATGGTTTGGCAACATAGCGATAACAAACCCGTCATGAATGCCCAACCACTTACACCAAAGGAATAAAGAACACGCTTGTATGAACAATAAGGAAAATGCGTGTTTTGAATTTCACAAGTAGAAAATGAAGCTTGTCTGTCTGATGTCTCGTATTTTACATACCATAACAGGAAAAGGGCAGAGACTGAATTTACTGCAATTGTTAATCCTTGGTACAGCACTGGCTCTGCCAGGCAGCACGTTATTGGCTGTCAGAAAAAGGGGCAGACACGACTGCACTACGAGAACCACGCTCGATCAGTAAATGTGATTTTAAGTTGTGAAATCCGATGGGGTGCAGTGAAGAGATAAGCAACTGCTATCAGCAAATTTGACATAACTCATGACAAAAAGTCTCCTAATGTGACATCGGCTTAACTTGTGTAATCTGTGTAAGTGTGGGATTTGTACCTTATGCTGCCCAGAGAGACTTCAACTGAAAACTGGAATAAATGGGTTCAATAAGTGGTGTAATTAGTTAACAAAATGGATGGCAGTAGTGTTTAAATGTGGTCAACTGAATCTGCTTACAAATACAGCATGAGCTTATGCGTACTATAGAAACTTCACAAGTGATTTAACTTCTCTGCTATTTAATCGTGTGCTTCCGTTTCAGAATTCACACTCATTACTGAAAAGGAGTTTCCAGACCTAATGAAATCAGCAGGTCACATTAGATCAGGGGTGGCGAACTCCAGGCCTGGAGAGCCGCAGTGGCTACAGTTTTTTTATTCTAATCCTTTTCCTAATCAGTGACCAGTTTTCAATGCTAATTAACCTTTTTCCCCATTACTTTAAAAGGGTTCAGCCATCTGAACTGATTCCTGTTTTCATTAAATGACAGCCAAGCAGAAATGAGACGTGAAACGAGCTAACAGATGACCAGCTAAACTGGGGCTTCAAACTCCAACCAATTTCACTCCAGTCACTTTCTTAATGAGAAGCCAATTCTTGCTGTTAATTAAACCCGTTATTTAATTCCATGGCTTGTTGCTGCTCTCATTCTTCTACATTATACACATTTCAAAAACGGTTGTTTTTCTGTTCTTTCTAAGAGCACCGTCAAAATGTTTTGGTGACCTAAGAGATCAACCTTACCAAGACCATCACCTCTCTTTAATTTCAGATATTGTGTAATGGGCACAGGGGAGCTGGTTATGTGTTGGCTTGTTTTGTATCTCATTATTGTTTGGCTGCTAATTAAAGAATAAGAAAGTTAATTAAAAGAAGTAATCAGCAGCAAAAACTGGTCACTAATTAAGAAGATGGCAAGAATGAAAGCCTGCAGCCACTGCGGTTCTCCAGGACTGGAGTTTGCCACCCCTGCATTAGATGTTCACAATTCAGTGAATATTCCCAGCATTCCATCTGTGTGACCATTAATCCATGGGGGTGAAATATTTTGAAGCATTCTTAGTGAAGTGAAGAAACCCGATTCCTTCTTGAAAGTCACAGAAACTATTCTGTACAGAACAAAGGCTTATTTCTTAGAGTGAACAACACGCAGCCACACTCTTTCAAGTAAAGGGATTGGGACTGAAAAGAAAAAAACTTTGCTTTGGCATTAATTTGTACTTGCTCACCTCAGAAATATGCAGTTGTTCAAAGTCTATTGGCACCCAAGGAGCAAATCAAATATACGAGGTGAGACACAAAAATAACCAGATTGGTAAAAAAATATATATATTTATTCTAAACATTGTCACCTTCTACAGTTGTGCTTGAAGTTTGTGAACCCTTTAGAATTTTCTATATTTCTGCATAAATATGACCTAAAACATCATCAGATTTTCACTCACGTCCTAAAAGTAGATAAAGAGAAACCAGTTAAACAAATGAGACAAAAATATTATACTTGGTCATTTATTTATTGAGGAAAATTATTGAATATTACATATTTGTGAGAGGCAAAATTATGTGAACCTCACGGATGATCAGTTAGTTTGAAGGTAAAATTCGAGTCAATGGGATGCCAATCAGGTGTGAGTGGGCACCCTGTGTCATATAAAGAACAGGATCTATCAAAGTCTGCTCTTCACAACACATGTTTGTGGAAGTGTATCATGGCACGAACAAAGGAGATTTCTGAGGACCTCACAAAAAGAGCTGTTGATGCTCATCAGGCTGGAAAAGGTTACAAAACCATCTCTAAAGAGTTTGGACTCCACCAATCCACCGTCAGACAGATTGTGTACAAATGGGGTTACCCTCCCCAGGAGTGGTCGACCAACAAAGATCACTCCAAGAGCAAGGCACACGTGTAATAGTCGGCGAGGTCACAAAGGACCCCAGAGTAACTTCTAAGCAACTGAAGGCCTCTCTCACATTGGCTAATGTTCATGTTCATGAGTCCACCATCAGGAGAACACTGAACAACAATGGTGTGCATGACAGGGTTGCAAGGAGAAAGCCACTGCTCTCCAGAAAAAACATTGCTGCTCGTCTGCAGTTTGCTAAAGATCACGCGGACAAACCAGAAGGATATTGGAAGAATGTTTTGTGGACAGATGAGACCAAAATAGAACTTTTTGGTTTAAATGAAAAGCGTTATGTTTGGAGAAAGGAAAACACTGCATTCCAGCATAAGAACCTTATCCCATCTGTGAAACATGATGGTGGTAGTATCATGGTGTGGGCCTGTTCTGCTGCATCTGGGCCAGGACGGCTTGCCTTCATTGATAGAACAATGAATTCTGAATGATATTAGAGATTTCGAAAGGAAAATGTCAGGACATCTGTCCATGAACTGAATCTCAAGAGAAGGTGGGTCATGCAGCAAGACAACGACCCTAAGCACACGAGTCGTTCTACCAAAGAATGGTTAAAGAAGAATAAAGTGAATGTTTTGGAATGGCCAAGTCAAAGTCCTGACCTTAATTCATTTGAAATGTTGTGGAAGGACCTGAAGCGAGTAGTCAATGTGAGGAAACCCACCAACATCCCAGAGTTGAAGCTGTTCTGTACGGAGGAATGGGCGAAAATTCCTCCAAGCCGGTGTGCAGGAATGATCAAAAGTTACCGGAAACGTTTACTCCCCATACCGATCTCTATACCGCTCCGTAGGTATCTTCCATTGATTGAAACAGTGCAGGAAGTCTTCTTCCTTGATGCTCTTCAACAGGCTTGCCGTTTCTGTCCACTTCATCCATTGAAGAAAAATGTATTCCCTTCAGGTCACTTTAGATTTTCGGGAACAAGTAAAAATCACAGGGAGCTAAATCGGGTGAATAGGGAGGATGATCGAAGACAGGAGTGTTTTCATCAGTCATAAACTGCTTTATGGAAAAAGCTGTACGATCATTTTGAACAATCTGATTCACTGTTTTGATGTTTTTATCCATATGAGATGAGCGTGGGTGATCTGGGTGTTGAACGTCTTCCACGTTTTCTTGTTCTTCCTTAAAACGTTTGCGCCTCTCAGAAACTTGTGTGCTATACAAACTGTTATCACCGTACGCTGTTTTTTATCAGTTTCTGTCGATGTTTTGTTCAATTTCGCGAGAAATTTGATGTTGATTCGTTGATCGATTTTTTTCACCCGACATTATAGCGGCAACTCATATAGCGATTGTTGTGCAAATACTGACTGGGCTATTCACAGGAAATACGTAGCCGGTCAGCGGTTTGAAAGGGCATGTAGGAGGGGATGTAGTTCTATGATTCACGTCCGGTCGACCTGCAGACGGTTTCCCAGGAAAGCCCCAAGCCCAGTCCGGTTATTTTTGTGTCGCACTTCGTATGATAGCTAAACATCAAAGCAGTGTACTCATATATATTGTGGCAGGCGGCCGGGATGCTCCTGCTGCATGTGTTCCAGGGGAGCAACCATGGGCAACTCAATACCTCCCCCGGGACACTTGGTGGCAGCCTCCCTGGCTGGCGGTGATGCCTTCCCTCCCACAGGGCTCCATGGGAGATGGAGTCCTCATCAGACCAGTTGGGAGTTGGGGTGGTCGCCAGGGGGTGGTGCATGGATTCCACAGCCCAGCCGGACAACTCCTCAGCCCCACCCGGAAGTGCAATTGGAACCAGGTAGTCAAGCACTTGGAACACTATAAAAGGGGCCAGCCACCACCACTCAGTGGCCAGAATCGGGAGGAAGAGGTTGCCAGGGAGGAGTGGTGGTGCCAGCAGAAGGGCTGTGTTTTGTTACTGTGAGTGCTTTTGGGACTGTGTTGTGGCTGGAGGGATTACGGGGAAGACGTGCCCTCCAGCTAAAAAAAATAAAGTCTTTGTGTGTTTTTACACGTGCCTCAGTGTGAGTCTGTGCCGGGTCGGGCGCTATATAGCGCCTTTTCACAATATCTAATCTGAAATTGTCTAAAGTGTACACAGAACAAGATTCAACAGCAAGCTATGGAATCAAGAGTCATATGTTTTGGTAATGTCATAAACTCAAACTATCCATCCATATGCAGTGCCCTCCATAATTGTTTGGGACAATGACACACTTTTCCTTGATTTACCCCTCTGCTAAAATGACAAATCAAACCATTCAGATGTGATTAAAGTGCACACTGCAGAATTTAATTTAAGGGGATTTGGAGACATTTTAGTGCCACCATGTAGAGATGACAACACTTTTTATTACATGCCCTCCCTTCCCCATTTCATTGCACCGTCATGTTTGGGACAATTGTCATCACACGCATTTGTGATTCCTCAGGTGGGTTTGATTACTTCATAAGATACCTCAGCTTGTTTCTACCCTTTGGAGTTTGTAATTGCTAATGATGAACATAAGGGCAAGAGCTGTGCCAGTGAAAAGTCAAAGAAGCCATTATGAGGCTGAAAAACAAGAATCAAACCACTGGAGACATCAGTAAAACTTTAGGAGGACAGAAATCAACTGTCTGGAATATCAAGAAGAAGAAAGAACACACTGGTGGGCTCAGGAATCACAAAGGGACTGGTAGGTCAAGGAAGACCTCCATAGCTGATAATAATAATAATAATAATAATAATAATAATAATAATAATAATAATAATAATCCATCCATTTTCCAACCTGCTGAATCCAAACACAGGGTCACAGGGTTTGCTGGAGCCAATCCCAGCCAACACAGGGCACAAGGCAGGAACCAATCCCGGGCAGGGTGCCAACCCACCGCAGGACACACACAAACACCAAGCACACACTAGGGCCAATTTAGAATCACCAATGCACCTAACCTCCATGTCTTTGGACTGTGGGAGGAAACCCACGCAGACACGGAGAGAACATACAAACTCCACACAGGGAGGACCCGGTCTCCTAACTGCGAGGCAGCAGCGCTACCCACTGCACCACCGTGCCGCCTTAATAATAATAATAAAAAAAAAATAATAATAATAATAATACTTCTTTACATATATATATATAGAACTTTTCTCACTATTCAAAGTGCATCAGTGAATGGAGAGCCACTTCAGTCACCACTAATGTGCAGCACCCACCTGGATGATGTGATGGCAGCCATTTTTATGCCAGTACACTCATCACACATTAGCAGTTAGGTGGTAAAGTGGTGAGAGTGACAGCCAATTAGAGACTGGGGGATGATTAGAGCACCAGAATGGTGAAGCCATGGTGGGCACTTTAGCCTGGACAGTGAGATACACCCTACACTTTATGACGGATGTCCAGGGATCTTTTATAACCACAGAGAGTCAGGACCTCAGTTTTGACATCTCATCCGAAAGGCTGGCGCCACTGGGGCAATGGGATCCATGTTCAGGATGCATGGTAAGCACCCTTTGCTGGCCTCACCAACACTTCTTCCAGCAACAACCCAAGTTTTTTCCTAAATGGTCTCCCACCCAAGTACTGGGCGGGCCCAAACATGCTTAGCTTAGCAGGTGGATGACCTGTTCTGAAGTGCAGGTGGTATGGCTGCTGGGAATCCTCACTATGGTAAAGAAAAAGCCCCCAACGCCTGTCCGACAGATCAGAAACAGTTTTCTAGAGGCCGATGTGTAAGTGTCAGCAGAAGACTTCATGAACAAAAACACAGAGGATGCCACTGCAAGATGAAGACCACAAAACCAGGATGGCCAGATTACAGATTGTGACTTCAAAGAGCCTGCAGAAATCTGGGAAAAGGTCTTATGGACAAGCGAAACAAAGATGAACCCCATCAGAGTGATGGTGAGAGCAAAGTGTGGACACAAAAAGGAACTGCCCAAGAGCCAAAGCAGACCACCTCATCTGTTACACATGGTGGTGCTTGGGGTTGTTATGGCTTGGGCATGTATGGCTGCCACAGATCCTGGCACACTTCTCTTCATTGATGATGGAACTGCTGACTGCAGTGTCACAATGACTTCTGAGGTGTGTAGGAACATCTGATCTGCTCAAGTTCAAGTAAAGGCCTCCAAACTCTTTTTTCCTATAACAAGATAATGAGCCAAACACACTGCTGAGGCAACACAGGAGTTTATCAAAACTCAAAAATAGGAAATTCTTGAATGGCCATGCCAGTCACCTGATTTCAATCCAACTGAGCAGGCTTTCCGTATATTGAAGAGAAAACGTAAGTGGACAAGCCCCCCTGAAACAAGCTGGAGCTGAATATGGCGGCATTAGAAGCTTGCCAGAGCAGCACCAGAGAAGACCCTCAGCACCTGCTGATATCTATAAGTAGCAGACTTCAAGCGAGGGATATGCGACAAAATCCTAAATATGATGGCTTTAATAGACTTGTGTCCCAAACATTATATGATGCCATGAAATGAGTGGGGACTGCGTAGAAAAAGTGACATGAGACCGAAATGTCTGCAAATCCCCTTAAATAAAAGTGTGCAGTGTGTACTTTAATCAAATCTGATTTGTTGGATTTACAATTTTAAACTGTGGAGCAGAGGGGTAAATCAAGGGGGAAAATGGGTCTTTGTCCCAAACAATATGGAGGGTCCAGTAAATTGAACATTTTTGAAACTGTTATGTTTATCAACTTTCATTTAACATACTGATTTTGATTGATTGTTGAATTTTTTTTACAGTTGATGAACTCAAAGGCATAATTCTTAGTTCATCAACTATTCGGTATTTCACATATTTTGTGACATGGTGGTGAATAATCCTGGACCATCAACACAGAAGAAGTTACTTACACAGCCAGTCTACAGGAATATTTACTGGTGATGTGGACGGCCGGGGCTCTTGCCTGGCCGGGACGCCTCCACACCGGAAGGAGCAGGGGAGGAGATGTGGTTGGAACATTACCTACCCTGGAACGCAAGGTGGCAGCCTCCCTGGATGACAGTGGTCCCTCAGACTCTTGCAGGGGTCAATGGGAGTTAGAGTTTGATACAGCCCTGTTGGGGTTCGTGGGCGCCGCCAGGTGGTGCTGCAGTAGACACTGAGAGCCCTGGAGCACAGCACATCTGCCACACCCAGAAGTGCTGCCAGAAGTTCATCACCGAGCACCTGGACCAATTCTGGGTGCTTATATAAGGGGCCAGCAGGCACTACTTGGTGAGCCAAGAGTCGGGAGGTGGGAGACAAAGCTTGACAGGAAGAGTGAAGGAATAACAAGAGGAAAAGAAGAAGAGAAAGAGAATTGAGATTGTGCTTGTGCTGTGAACTGTGCTGTACTTGTGGGAAATGGGGGAAGGCGTTTCCCACGAGGTAAAAAGAAAATAAAAATATAATGTGTGTGCTTTGAACTTGTGTCCCACGCTTGTCTGTGTTTGGTTGAGGTGGCGGTGCCAGCCTGGGTGGTCCACACAGGGATATTTTTATATGCAGTCACACTGGATAATTAGAATACAGTACAGAAATTAGAATGTATAATATGATTAAGCACTTGTTCAATTGTGTGATTCGGCACCATATAAGACATTATTATTTTAAAGCATATTGTAATCTCTCAGTTACAGGTGCCAGAGAGGGATGTATCTCCATTTTTATTTCTTGTGTTAGTGGATTTCATCCTGATGAAGACAATAACAAACCCCAGAGTTGGCATTAGGTGGAACTTACCTTTATGGACACACTAGACTAGGGGTGGGCAACGTCGGTCCAGGAGGGCCACACTGGCTGCAGGTTTTCGCTCCAACCCAATTGCTGAATCAGAAAAAAGTCCTTGCCAGTCTCACACCTTAGTTTTATGGCTTGTTAGTCTGCAATGTTAGGTTCTTATATCATAGATTCTGATTTGAAGGCTAAAACAGATAATTTTCAGTCTGTCACATTTTTAACTGTTTTATTAAAACAAATAGTGAAGGATGAATACACACAGATGTAAATGGAAACAAGTTAGATGGAGCATGGCTGGCTCCTTTGTCATTTGCATCTCATTGTCCCTATCTTGATGGATTAAAAGCCAGAAGTCCATGTGACCGTCATCATCAAGTCCTTCCATGAAAACCCTGAATGCCATGAGGACTGATCATTTATGTTAGGTAGAATGCCTAGAGGGGGCTGGGCGGTCTCATGGATTTTATGAGGTCCAGGCCCCTCATGGACCCTGTGATCATCAGGGGAGACTGTGTGCAGAGGGTACAGACCTATAGATACCTGGGAGTGCAGCTGGATGACAAATTGGACTGGACTGCCAATACTGATGCTCTGTGTAAGAAAGGACAGAGCCGACTATACTTCCTTAGAAGGTTGGTGTCCTTCAACATCTGCAATAAGATGCTGCAGATGTTCTACCAGACGGTTGTGGTGAGTGCCCTCTTCTACGAGGTGGTGTGCTGGGGAGGCAGCATAAAGAAGAGGGACACCTCACGCCTGGACAAACTGGCGAGGAAGGCAGGCTCTATTGTAGGCACGGAGCTGGACAGTTTGACATCCGTGGCAGAGCGACGGGCGCTGAGCAGACTCCTGTCAATTATGAAGAATCCACTGCATCCACTGAACAGGATCATCTCCAGGCAAAGGAGTAGCTTCAGTGACAGACTGAGGAGACCTCACACTATGCGACTCTTTAATTCCACCCAGGGGAGTAAATGCTAACATTACTCAAAGTTATTGTCTGCTTTTACATGCATTGTTATCACTCTTTAATTTAATATTCTTTTTTGTATCAGTATACTGCTGCTGGATTATGTGAATTTCCCCTTGGGATTAATAAAGTATCTATCTATCTATGGCCTGGTACCCCTGCAGATTTTATTTTTTCTCCAGACGTCTGGAGTTTTTTTTGTTTTTTCTGTCCCCTCTGGCCATCGGACCTTACTTTTATTCTATGTTAATTAGTGTTCTCTTATTTTAATTCTTACTTTGTCTTTTTTCTTTTTCTTCACCATGTAAAGCACTTTGAGCTGCATTATTTGTATGAAAATGTGCTATAGAAATAAATGTTGTTGTTGTTGTTATTGCTAATAAGAAGCCATTAAAAACACTAAATGCAGCTGTTTAAGACTGAAATAAGCAATTAAGGGTGGGGAACCTGAACAAGCGAGACCACTAAAATAGAGCTTCAGAATGTCACTTGAGCAATAAGGGCTTCGTCAGCACTTCTGATTAAGAAACTGGGCTGGAACAAAAACCTGCGAACACTACGGCCCTCCAGGTCTGATGCTGCCCACCACTGCACTAGACAGACCACGACGGTGGAGATGATATTGCTGTACAGAGCCATTGTCCTGACTCTCTACAGAATATGACCAATGATTTGAGCAAAAATGTAGATAGCATTGGCCTAATAATCATTGATACCACATCCAGAATCATCACAGTGGGGACAGATATTCAGCTAATCATCAAGCTGCATCACAATCCCATAGAAGATGTTGACAGTTTCACTTACTTGGATAACATCAAGTCCATTTTTATTTCTCATTTTAGTGGATTTCATCACGATGAAGACAGTAACAGACACTGCTGTTGGCAATGGTAGACCTTACCATCACGGACACACAAGGCAGACCAGGACTTTGCAGATGATATCGCCTTAGTGAGCCGCTGCCCTGACTCTCTACAGAATACGCCCAACAATTTAAGCAAAACTGCAGGAGAACATTGGCCTAAGAGTCAGTGATACTACGTCCAGCAGCACCACAGTGGAAACAGAAATTCAGCTAAACATCAAGCTACATTATAATCCCAAAGATGATATTGATAGTTTCACTTACCTGGGTAGTATCATGTCGCATGATGGCGATAAAGAGCAAGGTTAGGATTGACGGGATTTTAACACCTTCAACCACTTTGGGCACTCAGTACCCTCACTACCTGTGTCTATACTTCACAATTGCTCTACCTCCTGTATGCCAGGGAGACTTGGAAAAAGACAGCAGGTGTAATCAACTGCCTTGAGGTTTTTGCATAGCAAGGTTTCTCAGAACAATCCTTCACATATCTTGGAAAGCTCATGTTACCAATGAAGACATTGATGAAACGTGTGACCAAGACACTGATAAAAGATGCAGATGGCAATGGGTGCAACACATGTTACAAATGTCTACTGAGGCGGGGATAAGGGATTGAATTCCACTCTGTTGTAAAAGCAGAACAACAGAGAACAGTGTGGAGAAGAACAATTTGGGTGGATTTACTCAAAACCATGCAGAAGATACAGCATTGAATCGAGTAAGATGGAATGATCTCACTGGTCCAAAATGACCAATAGGAACCAAGAAGAAGAAGAAGATTATTAAACCTGCTTAGTGTAATTTAGGGTCATGGGGGGCCTGAAGTACATCCCAGCAGCCATAGGTATCATAATATTAATAATAATAATAATAATAATAAGAAGAAGAAGAAGAAGAAGAAGAAGAAGAAGAAGAAGAAGAAGAATTTCTTTAACATGGACATTATCCCATACCTGTCTTTCCACTTTTATAAATCTCCCCATCATACTTTGGTCTTCAGCCTCTGGCAGTGGTGCTTTGGATAAATATGGCTCATTTTTGCTGTAATTAAAACATAAGAAAAAATGTTCAGTTAAATTCTGAAAAGAACCGTGTACAGGTTTAATTAAATACAATGAGCAATCCTGAAGAAGAGTAAAGCAAACAGTGCTGCAAATATAATAATAATAATAATAATAATAATAATAATAATAATAATAATTCTTTACATTACTCTTCTCACTATTCAAAGCTCTTTAGATACAGTAGTGAGAGGGGAGACACTTCAACCACCATTAATGTTTACCATCCACCTGGATGATATGATGGCAGCCATTTTCTGCCAGTGCACTCATCACACATGAGCTGTTAGGTCATGAAGGAGTGAGAGAGATAGCCAATTAGAGACGGGGATGATTAGCGGGTCAGAATGACCAGGCCGTGGTGAGCAATTTAGCCAGGACATCGGAATACACCCTACTCTTTACCAAGGATGCCCATCTTCATCTTTAATGGCCACAGAGAGTCAGGACTTTGGTTTTAAGTCTCATTTGAAGGACGGTGCCAATTTTATAGCACATTGTTCACATCACCGCACTGTGGCATTGGGATCCACGTTCAGACCACAGGGCAAGCGCCTCCCTTCTGGCCTCACCAACACCTCTTGCAGCAGTAACCCAAGTTTTTTCATAGATGGTCTCCCATCCAAGTTCTGGCTAGGTCCAAAACATACTAAGCTTCAGGTGGATAACCTGATCTGAAGTGCATGTGGTGTGGCTGCTGACATCATAACCATTGACCGGTTCAGCACTGGAATTTTTGAATACCATTTTGACCCGATAAGAGCATCTGGAGAAGATGATGGCCAAAGCACCAAGGACACCTTAGCTAATAGCTCTGATTATCTCTGTCAAAGATTTCCAATGGTGAGCGCCTGACATGGACTGCATGCTAAATGATTTTAACTACATAGCTGAATGTGTTGTGATTGTTACTGCTGTTATTTTGTCACCGTTGTGTGTTTGAGATGGCATTATAAATAGAACTACCATTCCACAGTGCATTTTCTAGCATTCTTGGAGCAAATGTTCATTGCTGGCTACAACATTACAAGGTCATTTTAAAGAAAAGTGCTATTTAATATAAAACAATAAAAATGTCTTTATTTATTTATTTACTTTTGAATCATTTTTTAAGCATCAGCAGGTGAAAAACAGGAACCAGCCTTGTTAGGGTATAATGTTTCATGCACCCACAGAGGGTCTAATTGGAAAAGGTAGTTATCCTAGAAAGCATATTTGTGGGGTGTGTGAGAAAACCTACAGACATCAGGAATCAGCTGCCACAGTTGCTGAAAGATGAGAGAGCCATGTTCACCACTGAATCATGTCAGCCCATAATTTAGTACAAAGTAGAATATGTTGGAAATTTGAGACACCAGGAGAGCAGGAGATCTAGTCAGGATAAAAACTAATGAATTATTGGAATTGTTGTTCTGGTTAACAAAGATCTTACTTTACTTCCTTGCAGTGTCAGCAGGAGTGATCACTGAAGGGTGTGAATGCGGCTCTCAGCTACTTTTGGGACCACCTATTTGGAGAAGAAGTACAGGGATATATATGTAGCATTACTAATAGGTTAAAATAGAGTTGATGACGGGCTTCATTTTGATTAGCACATGCAATGAAGAATTTCATTGTATATACATATCTCTCTGTGTGTGTGTATATATATATATATATATATATATATGGGGTGGGCAAAAGTAGGTTCATAAGAAAAAACACATGCAGGTTATGATTATTACAATAGCTTTGTTAACTCAATAGCTTTATTAGCTTTACTAACTTGAAAGAATGTCACAATGGCACAGAGCACTTACAGTAGGTACAAATCTCGTAAGTGGTCAAATTGCCAGCCTCGCATATTCTGCAGGTTATGATTATTACAATAGCTTTGTTAACGCAATAGCTTTATTAGCTTTATTAACTTGAAAGAATGTCACAATGGCACAGAGCACTTACAGTAGGTACAAATCTCGTAAGTGGTCAAATTGCCAGCCTCGCATATTC
>JANRMT010062817.1:6625169-6636496 GCA_026402145.1 Polypterus bichir lapradei | reverse complement strand
CTATCTATCTATCTATCTATCTATCTATCTATCTATCTATCTATCTACCATATAATGTCTTTCACATCATCTATCTATTATATAGTGCCTTTTACATCTATCTATCTATCACATGTGCAGGTATGAGTGATTATGTTAGTGTACAAGAGCGCACCCTGAAATTCACTTCTACCCACTATGGGACTGAATCCTGTCTTGCTTCACGTCTTGCCGAATGTCGCCACTGGCTTCCCATGATCCTGTTTTGGATAAGTGGTTAAGAAACTGGATGGCTCTACAAATAATCAGGAAGATAAGCTGAGGACTTTGTTTGGTTCCTGACAGGATGCAGCTTTGCCTCGCCCGCCATGTCCCCCAGCTGCAATCGTAGTTCAGCCTTCTCTGATCACTGAGGACTGTGGTCATGGCACACTGAGCAGGCTGCCTTCCCTCTGTGTTGAAAGGAGGGATTTCAGGGGGCAGATGAAATCGGTCAAGAGGAGAGCAGAGGTCAGAGACCCTTGCTTTAAGATAAGAGTTCTTTAATATCCACTAGGCTGATAAATGGAAGTCAAAAACAATCATTTATATTGTTAAGTTTATCTAAAAAGACAAGAGCAAAGATCAAAATTCAAGGAGCAAAAAAAAAAAAAAAAAAAATTGAACTATTGTTTAAAAGAGCAGCTTTTTTTTTAACTTCTTTGTGGCAAAGTGAGAGATATTTTGTTCAGGTCTGTATTCCTACCAGCTCAAAATTTAAAGAGTAAATGTGATTAGCATGTAATGTACAATTACTGTCACACAGAAATGATGCCAAGGTAGCTAAAATATCCAAAATGCCCTTTTATTTAACAAAAATAAAAAAAAATAAAAAACACACGTGGAAGGATAAATAGTGACACCTCAACAAGTTCAAAAATGGTGCAGCATTCAGGTGTGGAGTCACTGTATTGCACGACGAACTGAGATCAGTAAGTGGAATCCAGAACCTTCTTAATCCGTTTCAGGGTTTTGTGGGCAAAAAGGCTTTGTCACCAGGATTGGGCAAAAGGGTGAAAACTGACCTGAGCAGGACTCTAGTCTGTCACAGGGGCCGCTCCCTGTCATACAGTATACTCACATAAAAATACACACACACTCACTCACACACACACACACAGCTCCCATATTCACACAAGGTGACTAATTGCAGGTGGCCATTAACATGACCTAAATTAACAAAAAAAATAAATAAATTGTAATTTTGATGAAATGGGATATGCAAAGTTAGTCAGTCATGAGAAACGTTAGGGGATAGCAGAAGTGATGGGCAAACTTTACTGTATTACAGCAAGAGACCTTTATGGATACCAGGTGGCACTCTGCTGGAAAATTAGGCGATGACCAGATACTCAGAGTTTGAAAATGGAACACTGTGTAGCAGGTATCACCATCATCTTCTTCTTCTTCTTCAGTTTCATTTTGTTCTATTTCTTTTATTTCTTCTTCTTCTATTTCTGTTATTTTGAATTCTTCTTTCATTTCTCCTTTTTCTTGATCTTCTTTAATTAATTCTTTCTTCTTCTTCTATTTCTTCTTCCTTCTTTTATTTCTTCTGTTTCTTCTTCCTTCTTTTAATATATAAATATATACAGTATGTATAGTCAGTCAGTCATTTTCCAACCTGCTATATCCTAACACAGGGTCATGGGGGTCTGCTAGAGCCAATCCCAGCCAGCACAAGGCACAAGGCAGGGCACAAACACACACACACCAAGCACTAGGGACAATTTAGAATCGCCAATGCACTTAACCTGCATGCCTTTGGACTGTGGGAGGAAACCCACGCAGACACGGGGAGAACATGCAAACTCCACACAGGGAGGACCCAGGAAGCGAACCCAAGTCTCCTTACTGCGAGGCAGCAGTGCTACCCACTGCGCCACCATATATATATATATATATACATGTCAATGTATGTGTGTGTGTGTGTGTATATATGTTCCAGCATCACTTCCGAATGACTGGAGCAATTGTCACGAAACTTGGTACGCTGAGGTTTCAGTGTGATTTTTTACCGCCTGATGTAGCAGGTATGCTCACTCATAGAGCCAATCCTCATTTGTTTAATGGCTGCTTTAATTCATCATCATCATCATCATCAAAGGTGGATCAGATCAAGGGACTAAAACCCACTTTCACAAATGATCACTTAGGATTCTTCACAGTGGTTGATGTGGGAACAAATAACTGCTGGTCCTCTGTGCTTTTGTCTGCTTCTTGGTGGTCCTCACGATGCTGTTCAAATTTAACACAAGCACTTTAAAAGCTTTCCCAGTTGTAGTTTTGACTGCTGTAGGCTGCAGAAGGGTGTGTGAGTGAGTAACAAACACCCAACACAGCCTCACCAACACAATCTCAGGTTCCAATAAAGTATTATTTAGTTTACAGTAAACACCACCTTACAGGTTTCTTCTCCTTCCAGGACACAAAGCCAACAAATCTTTTCATTTTCTCTTTTTCTCCTCCACTTCTCCCAGGTGAGTTTTCTCCCGACTCCGTGCCATTAAGAAGGAGAACATACGTAAACCAGGGAATAACCTAACGAGTGCAAACAAATGAAAATAAAATCGTTACCTTCAGAACTTTGTCGGAAAGCATACGCCTTCATCCGAAAGGCAGTCCGGAATCGCTCTCGATTGGTGAAACCTCCCGTCTTTGGTTCCCTCGAAGGACTTTCCTCGATGGCATCAGTACTCATGGGGGTAAAGAGCTTGCCCTTTATAGCAGTGGCGCGAGGATTGGGGAGACGCACGCGATCCAGGAGACTCAGTTTTTGGCTGTAAGTGCAAAAAGTCAAATTAAACACAAATTAATTCAAAATTGCTAAAAACACTAGAATTTCAGGAGGCTGCATTTGAAGTCCATGCACAGTATTGGCACTAGCATGCCCTGCCTTAGGAAACATCTTTCGCTGTGTCTACCATTGTCATTCTCCCTGGCTGCTCCTTCTGGTTATTGGATGGCACCAATTATTCTGCATTCCCCCGAAGCCACTTGTGTGATTAACCAGCAAAAAGGACTTTTTATCCAGCAGTCCGGTGAAAATGAATGTTGTCGTAACTGCAGAGTCCTAAAAGAACTTTCAAGAATTGCCCACTGGGTGGGGAGATACCATCATACCCCGACTAGATAGTAGTCCCAAGGCTTTGGAAAACATCTTGTATCACCCCAGTCCCAAAGGTATCACGTCCTAGTGAGCTGAATGACTTCCGGCCTGATGAAGACCATGGAGCGGCTGCTGCTTCACCACCTGAGGCCACAGGTCCGCCACGCCCTCGACCCTCTGCAGTTCGCATACCAGGAGAAGGTGGGAGCGGAGGATGCCATCATCTATGTGCTACACCGATCCCTCTCCCACCTGGACAGAGGCAGTGGTGCTGTAAGAATTATGTTTTTGGACTTCTCTAGCGCCTTCAACACCATCCAACCTCTGCTCCTTAGGGACAAGCTGACAGAGATGGGAGTAGACTCACACCTGGTGGCATGGATTGTGGACTATCTTACAGACAGACCTCAATATGTGCGTCTTGGGAACTGCAGGTCTGACATTGTGTTCAGCAATACAGGGGCGCCGCAGGGGACTGTACTTTCTCCGGTCCTGTTCAATCTATATACATCAGACTTCCAATATGACTCAGAGTCCTGTCACGTGCAAAAGTTCGCTGATGACACTGCTATTGTGGGCTGCATCAGGAGTGGGCAGGAGGAGGAGTACAGGAAGCTAATCAAAGACTTTGTTAAATGGTGCGACTCAAACCACTTACATCTTAACACCAGCAAAACCAAGGAGCTGGTGGTGGATTTTAGGAGGCCCAGGCCCCTCATGGACCCTGTGATCATCAGAGGTGACTGTGTGCAGAGGGTGCAGACCTATAAATATCTGGGAGTGCAGCTTGATGACAAATTGGACTGGACTGCCAATACTGATGCTCTATGTAAGAAAGGTCAGAGCAGACTATACTTTCTGAGAAGGTTGGCATCCTTCAACATCTGCAGTAAGATGCTGCAGATGTTCTACCAGACAGTTGTGGCGAGTGCCCTCTTCTACGCGGTGGTGTGCTGGGGTGGCAGCATAAAGATGAAAGATGCCTCACGCCTGGACAAACTTGTTAAGAAGGCAGGCTCTATTGTAGGAGTTAAGTTGGATAGTTTAACATCTGTGGCAGAGCGACGGGCATTAAGCAAACTCCTGTCAATCATGAAGAATCCACTGCATCCACTGAACAGGATCATCTCCAGGCAGAGGAGTAGCTTCAGTGACAGACTTTTGTCACTGTCCTGCTCCACTGACAGACTGAGGAGATCGTTCCTCCCCCACACTATGCGACTCTTCAATTCCACCCGGGGGAATAAATGCTAACATTTTATTTTTATTTATTTATTTATTTATTTATTTATTTATTTATTTATTTATTTATTTTATTACTATTTAATTTAATATTGTTTCTTTGTATCAGTATACTGCTGCTGGATTATGTGAATTTCCCCTTGGGATTAATAAAATATCTATCTATCTATCTATCTATCTATCTATCTATCTATCTAGAAAGGGCCAGAAATATCTCTTCATTATATAAAAAAAAAATCCTGGGATGAGACAAGACTTTTTTCAAGAGATTTTTTTCAACTCCCGCGAGATGAGACTTTGGCCATGAGATTTCTTCAAGTCCCGCCCTCCTCTCAACCATATTCAACCACGCCCACGGCCCTCTCACCTCTCATTCGTCGAAATGCTTTTCACAGACACAGTTCCTGCTCTCTCAGCTCTTATAAATTTTTACGTTTTCCTCACTTTAAGTTCCCAATTAAAGAAGACGTATTACGTCCAAATCTTATTGAAGAATTTCATCCCGAAAGGGATATCAATAGAAAAAATGAGTATACGGGCAATCCTAGCACCGAGAAACGATGAAATCAAATGAATTAACGGGAAAATTGTCGATTGGTTACACTGCAAATTGGTTAAATGCATATCAATAGACTACGCTGAAACAGTTGGTGGTGATGGTGCAGAAGATGAAAACATCAACTTACAATATCATGAAGAATATCTACAACCGTTAACACCGTCAAGTCTTCCACCGCACAAATTACTGTTGAAAGAAGTATGTATCCAAGAATGTAGTACATCTTCAGCGGATAACATTAGACACCAAAGGATCTCTTGATATGCCATTCGTATTAAAACGTTAACAGTTTCCCATTAGAATAGATTTTGCAAAGACAATTAACAAATCACAGAGACAAGCATTCGAAAAAGTCATTTAATTTAATAGAGAGAAAGAAACGAAATTCAATCACGGGAAATCATACGTTATGTTGTCACGATGAAAGTCCAAACACAGAATCAAAATTCAATACGATCTTGATGAAAATTTTATTTAAAAAATTGTTTTTACTGAAGTTTTACAGCAAAAGTGTAAGTTTAAAAAGTATTTGCGTGTTAATTAAAGCCAAACAGAACAAAATCGTATTACGCAACGAATACCTCTAACGCAACATGAAACATAATTTACTTTCAAATTATTACGTTTGACTGTTTTTTAATGTTGTTAATTACTCGCTGTAATGTAAAATAGTCATGCATATGCAACAATTCCCATGAAAATACCAATCTGTTTAAATTGTACATTCGTATCCCCATATGTGAGTGGCAGAACCACGTATCGCTGGCCCGGTGGTTGGTGAGCGAAACGAGCAGGGGCAAAGCCCCCTAGTCTTGAATAAACAAATAAACAGTTTATTTAATCAAAAAGGCTCTGCAATACAGGAAGCTACAAAGAGTATACTGCATAAAAATCGTGACCAGAACTGCACACGATACTCGAGATGTGGTCTCACAGGTGTGTTATGTAGTCTGAGCTTAATGTCCCTTGTTTTTATGATATAATCTAACAATTCACTTGCTTTTGTAACTGCTTCTCCACAATGCTTAGATGATGAAAATGTTGTGTAAATATAACCCCCTAAAACCATTTTTAGAGTTTGCTTCCTGTAGCTCAGTGTCCTCCATCTATTTATAACTGACGTTGTTTTTGCTCATATGTAGCACCTTACACATTCCTCTATTAAACTATTAAGTGCTGTTTTTCAAGAATTCATCCAGTTCTGAACTTTGTCCAGGTCTTTCTGACTTGTCTTTGGTGCCTCCTCAGTGTCTGTCACCCCTCCAGTTTTAGAAACTGTCACAAGTTTACGAGCTATACAGGAATTCATGTCATTAATATAAATATGATACCCTGAACTCCAATATCTTTCAGTTTAATGTCTAACAATTTATGCGGAATGGCCACTGAAAATCAAAATAAATAGTGCAGTGGAACCTCGGGTCACGAACGTCTCTGAACACGTACAAATCGGGTTACGACCAAAAAAGTTTGCCAAACGTTTGCATTTGTTCACAAACACACACTCGGGTGACGAACAAGCCAGTTTCCCTTCCGGTTCGTACTCGCCGATGATTTCCGCACGTGTTCAGTCTCTCCCTGTGCATTTGCTGTGAAGGCAGGAAGCAGGAGGAGAACGCCGGTGCAGGAGAGAGAGAGAGAGAGCGAGCGAGCGAGAGAGAGAGAGAGCGAGCGAGCGAGTGAGACAGCGAGCGAGCGTGAGAGAGAGAGTGAGAAAGAGAAAGAGAGAGAGAGAGCGAGAGAGAGAGCGAGCGATCGTGAGAGAGAGAGAGTGAGAGAGAGCGATCGAGAGAGAGAGAGCGAGAGAGAGAGAGAGAGAGAGAGAGAGCGAGCAAGAGAGAGAGAGAGTGAGTGCAGGCAGGCTCGCGTGCAGCCTGAGCAGGGAGCCTGGGTGTTTTTCTCAGTGTTATTCAATGTTTTTACATTTAGTTTACTATCACACTGGGCATTTTATGGTATAATTAACTATTTTTGTGCTTAAAAATCTTTAAAGAAAATATATTTACATACAGCTCGTATGGTCTGGAATGGATTAATTGTTTTTACATACAATCCTATGGGGGAAATTACTTCGGGTCACAACCAAATCGGGTCACGACCAAAGTTTTGGAACGAATTACGGTTGTGACCCGAGGTTCCACTGTACATGGGGTGTTCAGTTATAAAGAGGAATTTGCATGCTCTGTTCTTATGAAGAGTGCAAGGCAGACATGACTCCATGGACAAACACACGCATGTCTGACCTTGTCGTCAGTAGTGCTAGCTGCTCTCCCCCCCACTTCCTGACAGTTATAACCAACATTTCGGAGCAGGAGCCACACAGTAGTTACGTAGCAAATTATTATTGCAATTTTGACGAATGAAGGACTCATTCCATCTCAGGTTTATTAAACTGATTAAAAATCAGTTTGGGGATGAGTGTCTCTCTTAGTCTAAAGTGTATGATGGGTGCAAGTCGTTCAGAGTGGGACTGTCATCTCTTCGGCCCACTTAAGGAATTTTTAGGAGGGAAAAAATTTAAGTCAAATGAGGAGATTATTGACGCTGTGCAGGAATGGGTCAACATGCAGTCAAAAGACTTCTACTGTTCGGGGATTTAGTAGCTTCCTGAGTGCTAGAACAAGTGTATTGCAGTGGCAGGAGACTACATAGAAAAACATTGTGTCAGTCGCTTCATTGTATTCAATTCATAAAGTGTAGCTCATAAATTCCTGTTTATATTTGAACGCCCCTCGTATTACTTACATTATGTAATTGCACACAGCTTAACTACCCCACAATTCAACAACCTCATGTTCAATGTTTTACCAGATGTATTGTTTTGTGATGAGAGCAGAAGATTTTTATGAGAGCTTTGCAGAAGTAACCACAAGAGGGCAGCCAACTACCATTTTTTGTTTGATAAAGAGAGTATTTAATTATTATTATTTATTATTATCACAATGTAGTAGTAGGTTGCTGTACCGTGTTAACCATTCTGGATGCAATGAGAAGTCAAGAAAAATGATACCTTTCACTGGCTAACTAAAAAAATATTTTATTTAGGCAAAAAAAGGTGTCATTTTGCTTGACTTCTCACTGCATTTATTATTACAAAAAAAATTAAGAAAAAGTCACAAAGACAAAAATAATGAAAAGAGGAAATTGAGCGACGAAAAAGAAGAAGACGATGATGACGAGTGAAGCCTTGTCTTATACTGACTGAATCAGTGCTTACAAAACCTCTAAAAGAAGATTTCTGTGTAAACACCATTCCTAAAATCACAAGAAGCCAGCATCCTCTCAAATCGAAACCTAGCGACATTTTCAGAAAGCTTTTAAAATATTTTCAAAAAATGTAAGGATTTTGTTTAAAAAAAAAATGTAATATCAGCACATTTTTTATAAATCAATGACACTTGCATAAATCAGTTTAATTTTAGTCAGTCAGTCATTGTCTAACCCGCTATATCCTAACTACAGGGTCACGGGGGTCTGCTGGAGCCAATCCTAGCCAGCATAGGGCGCAAGGTAGGAAGAAATCACGGGCAGGGTGCCAGCCCAATACAGGGCACACACACACCAGGATTGCCAATACACCTAACCTGCATGTCTTTGGACTGTGGGAGGAAATCAGCACAGACACGGGGAGAACACGCAAACTCCACGCAGGGAGGACCCGGGAAGCGAACAACAGGTCTCCTTACTGCGAGGCAGCAGCGCTACCACTGTGCCACCGTGCCGCCCAGTTTAAGTTTGTATAAGAATAAATGATACTTCATATTATTATACATATTAACTTGTTCATTTCTCAAAATGGCAAACATTTACCACTTTCCTGGCTCTGTCACTATGCTTTAGAAGATCCTTAAAAAGTGCCAGACACAAAGCGGTGTGACCTTCATTGTACTCCTTATCACCAAGGGCTGCTCTGCTGACTTTGGGACTTTCATCAGGCTTCACAGTTTTGTATTCAATACTGGACTGTAGTTTGTGAGACTCAAGGACCGTGTCTCTGATATATTCGAACAATCCGGATGAGAACAGACCATTAAGTCCACCAAAGCTTGCCAGTCCTATCCACTTAACTCCTCAAAAATAACATCAAGTTTTGAAAGCTCCTTATGTCCAACTGTCCACCACACTACTTGGTCACGTATTCCACGTGTTAATGGTTCTCTGTGTAAAGAAAAATGTTTCTGCAAAATTTCCCCTTAAGTTTCAAACGATGTTCCTGTGATGAACTCATTTTAAAGTCACCGTCTCGATTCACTGGACTAATTCCCTTCATAATTTTAAACACTTCAATCATGTCACCTCTTAATCTTCTTTTTCTTAAACTGTAAAGGCTCAGCTCTTTTAATCTTTCCTCATAACTCATCCCCTGTTGTCCTGGACTCAGCTGAGTCGCTCTTCTCTGGACCTTCTCTAGTGCCGTTATGTCCTTTTTGTAGCCTGAAGACCAAAACTGCATACAGGACTCCAGATGAGGCCTCACCAGTGTGTTATAAAGCTTGAGCAGAACCTCCTGTGACTTGTACTCCACACGTCAAGGCGCTATATAACCTGACATTCTGTTAGCCTTCTTAATGTCTTCTGCACACTGTCTGGCAGTTGATAGTGACAGGTCCACTACAACTCCTAAGTTCTTCTCATGAGGAGGACTTTCAAATATGGACGTGAGCAACAGTGGAGCACCACCTGAACAGGCCCGTCTCCTTTTCTCTTCTTCTGTACACCTCAGACTCTAAATATCACAGCAGGTCAGGTCAATTGTAGAAAGCCTCAGATGATTCTGCACTTATGGGTTGTATTGATAAGGGTGGTGAGACAGAGGAGAGTCAGGAGGAGAACTTTTGCTTCTTGGAGCAAACAGAATTATCTACTCCAGTGGTCCCCAGCTCTGGTCCTGGAGGGCTGCAGTGGCTGCAGGTTTTCATTCTAACAAGACAAGTCAAGTCAAGTTGGGGAGCATACAACGGTAAAGTGCGTTGCCGCACCCACTACACGACAAAACAACTCGGGATCCCGGTTTGCAGACACGCGGTCCAGTCCCACCCTCCGGAAATGACCCTCTATCTGCCGCAGCCAGGTGTTACGTGGGCAGCCCCTTGGCCTGGTCCAGCCACTCGGGTCCCCAACAATGAGGATCTTACGAGCCGGATCACCCTCGAGGGAAACGCACCACATGAAGTGTTATTGAGTTTCTGACATTGGTAGGTTAAGGCCCTTAACTCATCAGCAGGCCCTGTGTTCTGTAATCCGTCTTGTCGTTAGTTAGTTAGTTAGTTAACACTCTGAATTCTTGTGTTTCTCAAGTTTTCTTGTTGTTTTTGTTAATGGTGTATCATTATCTGTCATACTGATATGTTATTCATGTGCATTTTGTTGCATTGCCCCCTGTTGTTTGTGAGTGGAGCCCGAGAAAGCAGCCCTCCAAAACGAGACGCCTTTGACTTTTTACATGTAAATAAAAACCCAGGACAAAATAATAATAAAAGAAAAATGTATTGCAAATCATAACACTGTTCAGGAGTTTTCTGGCGGCCTCTACCCTTTTTTCGCATGTTGTGTGTCGGAAAACCGCTATGAATTTTAAAGGGCACGTCACGTGAGAGAGAGAGAAACACAAAACAGAAAAGCGTCAAAAGCAGAAAATCGATACGTGCCCTGACGATAACGTCCAAGATCGAGGACAGGGCAAAACCAAAGTCAGGAAATTAAGAGATCAATTCAGAAAAACAAAGAGTCGAGATAGCTTTTAGCAAAGTTTATTTTTTCTTCGCAGCTCTGAAGTGGTTGGCTATTTAAACCGTTTTCTGACTATTCTTGGGATTTCGTACTGGAATGTTTGATTCTGCACTGTAAATAAAAAAAAAAAAGTTACATTTACGGTAAAGCAGCGTTTCTCAACCTTTAAGTATTTACGACCCGAGTTTTCATAACAGTTTTAATCGCGCCCCCCTAACGTTATTTTGAAACCTTAATAAAATGTATTCCTATATTTTCTGCTGCCGATACACCACAACAAGTTTTATTATACCTACTTAACTTTTATCAACATTTATCTAACTCTATATTTATTTTTCTAGTATCAGAATGTAGTTTAAGATCATTTGTTTTGGTTTCAATAGAGGTATTTTTCATATTTTCGATTTTTGGGTTTTTTTTTTCACATCTTTGCACCTCCTTTTTTGTTACCCACAGGTTGAGAACCGCCGCGGTAAAGTAATGGCAGCTGGGTTGCCAGAATCGCGCCCCCCTAACGTTATTTTGAAACCTTAATAAAATGTATCCCTATATTTTTTGCTGCCGATACACCACAACAAGTTTTATTATATCTACTTAACTTTTATCGACATTTATCTAACTCTATATTTATTTTTCTAGTATCAGAATGTAGTTTAAGATCATTTGTTT
>JANRMT010062817.1:6596200-6609383 GCA_026402145.1 Polypterus bichir lapradei | reverse complement strand
ATAGATAGATAGATAGATAGATAGATAGATAGATAGATAGATAGATAGATAGATAGATTTTGGTCTGAACACACACAATGACTACAAAACAAAATAATTATAAAGGAAGAAAAGTTATAACTTGCCGGGCAATGTCAATTTCTATATTACAAATGTCAGACTGCAGCAGGTGATAAAGTGCAAGATTTCCAGACAAAACTTCACTAAAAACACAAATCAAATGAATGTGTGAATATGAAATTTCAAATGGTGTGAGGAAGTGAATTGGCTGGAAATTAAAATACTTACCTGCCAACTCCTTCCAGAAGATCCTTTCTTCAGACAAAAACAAAAAGAAGAAAACACACGTCATTAGTTATGAATTCAAGCTAATTGTGTCCGGTTTGAAAAAAAGCAGAACACAGAATTTTTTAGAGAATCTTTACAAGTTCAAGAAATTTTGAGAAAATGTGACAGATAATTAAACAAGAAAAATGTTTCTTTCCCCACTGAAGAGAAAACCCCCACATAATTAAAGGATTAAACACAAGGTGGCGCTAAAACATAACTGATGTGAGTCTTTCCAAATACTGTGCCTATAAAAATTTTAATGCTAATTTATCCATCCATCCATTTTCCAACCCGCTGTATCCGAACACAGGGAAATCGGAGCACCCGGAGGAAACCCACGCAGACACGGGGAGAACCTGCAAACTCCATGGAGGGAGGACCCGGGTCTCCTAACTGCAAGGCAGCAGCGCTACCACTGTGCCACCGTGCTGCCCTTAATGCTAATTTATCATCGGTAAAACCACTTGCACATAATATACAAGATGAACAAAAATGAAGTTTGACTTTGAAAAATCTTCTGTTCCTTGCCAGCTCTGATTCTGACTGGTATTATGTTAACAAATTTAGCTCTGATTAATTATAAGAAAATTTAAATAGATATTTTACATCAAGCAAAATTGGTACATTTTATTAATTGGAGTGAAGTACTTTCTCCTTGTTCAAAAGTAAAAATAAAAAAAGATTTATATCAGTAGCCTCTTTGGATTGTTGGTATTGGATGGAACAGCCAAATGCACTCTTTGACAATTTGGTCCATTTAGATCATCCATTCATCCATCCATCCATTATCCAACCCGCTATATGCTAACTACAGGGTTACAGGGGTCTGCAGGAGCCAATCCCAGCCAACACAGGGCGCAAGGCAAGAAACAAACATTTAGATCAAAGGCTGCTATTCATGTGATGGAGATTCTGATTCCTCAAGTACAGTAGATTTATCTCCACATGAACACAGAATTCAAAGGATGGTTGTCTTTTCTCTCGTAAGGAGGTTTTGACTGTTCCTTCTCATGCACTTTCCAACAGAGCCTGGTACATTATGTTAAGTATTACAAATATGAAGTGAAAATGTTTGGTTTGAATGCACAATAGGAGGTCTGAAAATCGAAAGTACACCTCATGAGAAAGTCTTAGGAGTCGTAGTGGACTTGACACTGTCAACTGCCAGACAGTGTACAAAAGCCTTTAAGAAGGCTAACAGAATGTCAGGTTATATAGCGCCTTGACGCGTGCAGTACAACTCACAGGAGGTTCTGCTCAAGCTTTATAACACACTGGTGAGGCCTCATCTGGAGTCCTGTGTGCAGTTTGTGTCTCCAGGCTACAAAAGGGACATAACAGCACAAGAGAAGGTCCAGAGAAGATCAACACGGCTGAATATAGGGCTACAGGGCATGAGTTATGAGGAAAGATGAAAAGAGCTGAGCCTTTACAGTTTAAGAAAAAGAAGATTAACAGGAGAGATGACTGAATTGTTTAAAATTATGAAGGGAATTTGTCCACTGGATTGAGACTGTGACATTAAAATGAGTTCATCAAGAACATGCGGACACAGTTCAACTTGTTAAGGGTAAATTTCGCACTAGCATTAGGAAGTTTTTCTTTACTCAGAGAACCATAGACACTTGGAATAAGCGACCAAGTAGTGTGGTAGACAGTAGGACTTTAGGGACCCTCAAAACTCCACTTGATGTTCTTTTGGAAGAAATAAGTGGATAGGACTGGCGAGTTTTGTTGGGCTGAATGGCCTGTTCGCGTCTTCGACTGTTCTAATGTAATTGGCAAACCTTGCGATGTACAACTGGCTTTCTCAAATTGGGATGTCACCCTTATGTTAAATCCTTCAATCCTTTAGGACCTTCTTTTTCTAACCCTAATCCTTACCTTAACCACATTTTATATGACTGTCTTCCCCCTTCCCATCTAGCAATTTATCTTGATTTTCAGAAAGCATTTGATAAGGTGCCACATGAGAGTTTGGGCATCAAACTAAAAGTAGGAGTTGTTGTTTGTAGGTGGGTGCAGAATTGGCTCAGACACAGGAAGCATAGGGTGTATGGTGTGAGGAACCTCATCAGAACTGGCTGACATTAAGAATGGTGTTCAGCAGGGGTCAGTGCTGTGGCCATTGCTATTTTTAATATATATATAAACTAGCGGCTGGGAGCCTGATCGAATCGGGCTACAAATTCTACGTTTGTGAAACCCATACTTTCTCTGCAAAGAATTATTTGTTTTTTTACGTCCTTGAAATGATTTTGTTATCATGGCACTGATTTGTGCTTAAAACAGACCTTTTCGGCCGATGTAACGAAGAGCTTCCTGTTTAAACGGGGCTGCGAGACGTGAATTCAGCTCTTCGGCGCACCTCACTTGATTTTTTCCAGCAAACAAATTTTCAAAACAAACCGTATTTTACGACTCTAATCAGAGTAGCAGTAATAATTATGTTGGCGTGGTCATTTTAGATCTGAGATCGGCTAAAATTTAAACAATGACCGTTGTTAATACCCAGCCGTCATTACTAAGTTTGGCAATAGATGTCAGAAGGATGGATGCCAAAACCGAACTGCCCAAAAATAGATTTCAACGTACCAAGCAAATGGCGATACGTTCTAAATTACTTACGGATCCGGAGGTGTCGAAGGGTTTAACTCAGTCGACAATGTTAATCCTGGAAAGACACCCCACCAAACCAACGTTCCAGAAACCAACCGAACTTACTGTTATCTGCTCAAACCAACACCGACTTACTATACTCGTCCGTCCAGCGGCGTCACTGAAGCATTCGAACATTCTTAGCCAATCATGCAATACTGCGTCTGCGTTTGCCACATTATGTTCTAACTACAGAGGCAGAGTCCCATTGCATGGTTCTAACTTGTATTGAGTCGAGGTATTGACGTGAACACCATACATATGGATAGTATCAAATTATATATAAGGATGATTTGGATAGGAATAGAAATAACAAGCTGGCTAAGTTTGCAGATGATACCAAGCACGGTGCATCAGCAGATAATCGAGAATCCATTGAATCATCACAGAGGCTTGGACAGATTTGTGGATGATGATATTTAATGTCAATAAATGTAACATATTACATGTATGAAGTAAAAATGTGAGGTTGAGGGGGTTGAAAACCAAAAATAAGTCTTATGAGAAGTGTTTAGGAGTCGCAGTGGACTCGACAGTATTAACTTCCAGACGGTCTTCAGAAGCCCTTTAAGAAGGCAAACAGAATGTCAGGTTATATAGCGCCTTGATGATGAAACTTGGATTGACGAGTTTGACTCTGAAACCATGGAACATTCCAGTCAGTTGAAGACATCAACATCTCCAAAACTGATCTAAGAATGTCAGGTGAAATTGAACATCAAGACAGTGATGATCACTTTTTGACACTAATGGACTTGTTCATGATGGGTTTGTTCTCAGTTGACTGTTTATCAGCGACATTACATCAAAGAGCTGAGGTGTCGACGAGAAAACTTCAGGGTGAAAACATCCAAAGATGTGGCCCACCCAAAACTGCACTGTACACCTTGACAACACACCTGCAAAAAGTACACAGTCAGTCAGAGATTTTGACCAAAAGTGATCTAGTCATTGTTTTCTGCCCCTCGTATTCACCAGGCTTCTGATTTCATGAATTGCTATCATGGAAGAAATCCAGGAAAAAAAATGGAGGTGGGGGGGGGGGTATTATAGATGACAACAAAAGAGGAGTACTGGTGATGTTTTCAGGAATTTGAGGAGCTCTGAGACATCTCAAAAGGAGAGGATTTTGAAGGTGACTAAAGGATAGTGCTGTAATCTTTATAATAAAGGATTATATTTTTAACAATTCCAGGAATGTGTGGGTTCCCCCGCCTTCCTTGTAGACCGGCATAGACCATCCATTCATCCATCCATTATCCAAACCGCTATATCCTAACTATAGGGTCACGGGGGTCTGCTGGAGCCAAACCCAGCCAACAGGCAGGAAACAAACCCTGGGTAGGGTGCCAGCCCACCACAGGGCATAGACCAAGAAAATTCACATTCGATAATTACAAGTAGATCATTTTAGGTTTCCTTTAATATTAACAGATTGATAAAGCAACAAAGTACACAGAGAAGGGCATAATAAAACATTTTAAAAAAACACAAGCAAGTCACAGGTGGCATCAGTTTGGTGACGTGAGGAATTATATGGGAAAAAAAACAGACAAATATGCACAACACAAAGGATTACTAACGTTTTTGCCTTTTTTTGTTACCTTTCAATTTTTGGATCCACATTCAAAATTTGCTTCTGTGATTCTATTGAAATTGAATTCTTAGCAGCGGCATAATGAGACCATGCAGACTGAATATCACAAGATACAGATAAAAAAAAAATACATATAAAAAAATAGAAAATAATGAGATAAAGAAATAAAACCAAAACAGAATTGCTTCCTAAATAATTCTAGACTTTACCTGAAACATGGCAGGGATATGACGGTTTCATAAAATCTCCAGGTGGCAATGAGGTCGTCTCGGGTGGGGTTGGTGGCATAATATCTCCAGGCTGACTGCAAATATTAATTAAGAAAATGAGGTGTTGGATTGAAATGTAAAATGTAATTTTACAGACTGGTAAGTGAATCAGGACCACCATCTATCCATAGCATTACATATATTACTAGCTACGGTACCTGGTGAAGACAAGTAATACAATATTTTTGAAATATTTCCTATCTCTTGCCCTACGTGTATCTTCAGCACCTTTCTTCGGTATTTGCATGCATGTGAACGTCTCTTTACAATCACTCCTTCTCTCAAGTACCATCCCTTAAAACCACTTTCTCAGACTCTCACCATTAACAAGATGCTTTTCTCGCCTCCTGTCCGATTTTATGTTTTTTATGCTTTTGGTCATTGAAGTTGGCTCTCTCAAAGTGCCTCTTATGTCTTTACTAATGTGTTTTCACCGGTGCTCCCTCTCTCAAGCATAATCCCTTAAATCCCGCTTCTTAGACTCCCATCGTTATTGAGACGACTTTCTCTGATTTTAAGAGTTTTATGCTTTCGGTCTTTGTCGGTGAAGTGTCGGTGAAGTACATCTTTACTATCTCATACTCTCTTTTGCTCTCTCATACATCTTTACTCTCTCAGAGTGCCTCTTACGCTTCTACTAACGCCACTTCACCGACACTCCATTTCTCAAAGGCATTCCTGTAAAGCCCACTACACAGACTCTGTCATTATTTTTAAGACTCTTTTCTCACCTTCTGTCTGTTTTTATACTTCCTGTCTTTGACAGCGACTCTCTCAGTATGTGTCTTACGCCTTTACTGACGTGTCTTCACCGGTGCTCCTTCGCAATCTCATAAAGCCCTCTTCTCAGATTCTGTCATTATGTTCAAGGCTCCTTTCTCACCTCCCGTCTGTTTTTATATTTCCTGTCTTTGAAGACGACTCTCTCATAATGCCTCTTACATCTTTACTATCTCATACTCTCTCTTTCTCATACATCTTTACTTTCTCAGTGTGCCCTTTATGCCTCTACTAACGCCTCTCCACTGACACTCCATTTCTCAAGTTCATTCCCGTAAAGCCCACTTCTCAGACTCTGTCATTATTTTCAAGATGTCTTTCTCACTGCCTGTCAAGCTTTATACTTCCTGTCTTTGAAGGGGACTCTCTCAGTGTGAGCCTTTACTCCTCCTTTTTTGGCTCACACCTCCTCTTTTGTCATTCCACCAATGACAAACTGACCAATCCCATCAAAGTCAATTTGACCAATTAGATTACTCCGAGGGACTGGATATACAACTGCTTTCAGTGTGTCCAGGGCTTCCCTGATGTGTTTGTTCAGGCATTGTGCATCTTTTGAACTCGGGTTGCTTCCCCAGGACGCCAGAGCATCCATCTGTCTGTCTATCTATCTTATTTAGTGTTTTTTCTATCTGTATGTCTATGTGAAGGATGAAGGTATACATTTTCAAACCTGTATTAATCCAGCAGCAGGGTGTCTCCGTTTCTCAAAGTGCTTTTGCCGATGTTGTTCCTGAACTTTCAAAGCCAAACCAGAACCTAAAATTCCCTAAAAGAGACAATACAGATTGATGTTAATGTATATTGTTTGTAAACCAATATTTTTAGAATCCTAGGGTCACAATCAATACAGAAGTCATTTTTCTGCTGTATTTTCCTAGGCTGGATCGGCAAGTCTTGCCAATGACCTATAAATGCATCAAACAGGTTCACGGCTGAGTTGTATCTTATTTTTCCTTATTGGATAAAAAAAAAACAAAATACTTCCCAATGCACTAGTAACATAAAATGTGACATGGTTATTGGGAAACTGTCCAAAGTAAGATGGAAAATATAAAAGCTTTGTCTATAGCTTTATAATAAAGTTGAAGACCAGGAGATTAAACATTATTATTATATATATTATAAAAAAAATCTTGTAAGGAATGGAAGGAGATGAGACGTGATTTTCTCAGAGACACCTTAACATAATTTGAGACAAGGCAGTGAGACAAAAGGACAGCTGCTGTACAGGCTTTTAAATGTTCGAAGCAACGCGAGACTCAAAGTGGCACGCCCTGACAGGGGGTGGGCAAGCGAAGCGAGCATGGGGCAAAGCACCCTAGTATGTGTGTATATATTGTCACGCATGCGCGAGTAGGAGGCCGCGGACGGACCTGAAACCGCTTCGAAGGACGTTCGCCGGTAGGGAATGGCGGGGTACTAACCTTTCTGCTCTCTCTTCTAGGAAAAAAGACGCTCCGCCATCATAACCTGACCGCAGTACGTCCACTTCCGCCCTTCCTCCGCCATCTTCCCTGACCTCAGCAATCCCGTCATCCCTCACGCCTCCTTCCCAGCATTCCTCCACTTCCGGCTCCTCCTATATAAAATGGCCGCCGACGCCTGTGAAGGCGTCGCGCATATGAACGATTTTTGTTTGTATATTTTGACCTGAAAAATTGATTTTGTTTACAGTATACGGGGCCGGAAACCCCAACCCTTTATGCTGTGTTTGTCATTTCTTTTACAATATATATACATATATATATATATAGTTTACTGTCAAATAATGCAAAAAGTATGCAACACGTGTTTCGCCCTTATTTGGGCTCTTCAGGTGTACACACTCACTGCTCCCCTTGCGGGGATCAAACCTCGGATGTCAGCGTCAGAGATGAAGTCCCTTCACGCTGCACCACGGTGTGTGGTTTGTTTATTTGACAGCCTGTAGATCGGAGTAATTATATTCATACCATACAATCAGGTCAGGACTCAGACTTCGAATGCTATATATATATATATACCGTATATGCTCCAATAGTGGCCCCCGGCGTTTATTTGCAAAACTAGCCTCGGCTCCTGGCGCTTAATAGAGACCAGCTGTTATTAGAGACCAGCCATTATTAAAAAAAAAAAAACCTTCAGAACGCAATATTTTTTTCACGCGTGTTGGTATATGTAGGTACACAAAAATATTGACTAATATTACAAACAGCTACTTTATTTGAATTTGACATGCTGCATAAGACTGTTAAATGGCAATGTCTTTCTGGACCTTTCGCTGCTATTCGTCGTCCGAATCCGCAATGACGGCTTCGTTGTTGTCCAGTTCACTATCGTCTTCCTCTTCTTCCAGGTTTGTCCGTATTTTGGTCAACCCGGCACGAAAATGAAGCAGTTTTAGAAACCGGTATATCCGTATTTCTTATATATGCAACGTGCTGACATGTACATGTATTACACACGCAAAGACACAGACGCTTGCAATGTACGCTAGTAGGCAAATATCAAACACCCGGCTACTGTTAGAGACCGGCTACTATTTGGCCATGTCCCCTCTGAAGCCCGGCGCTTATTAGAGACCTGCTACAATAAGAAACTCGGCGTTTATTGGAGCATATACTTATATATATAATAAGACATGTGGCCATGGGGACCAGTTTAAAGGTTTGTGCAGGATGAATCTGGAGAAACAGAAGAGTGTGACACCACCACTGACTTTTGCTCTACCTGTTTCCTTTGAATAGGGGGGAGAAAACACCAGAAAACCAATGAGGTCACTTCCCTCACCCTGAAGTCCAATGAGGTCACTTCCATCATCCCCAAAGTCACACCCCTTTCAGTCTCAGCCTTGTAGAGCTTAAAGCCTCACTAGAATTCGTTGTTCACTTTCAGACCAGCTTCTGAGGAGAGCAGAGTTCTGTTTTATTTGCATTTTTATGCAATACATCAAACCTTTTGTGCAGCAAGTTATTGCTACGGTATACAGAAAAATACAATTTATTTTTATATAGCCCAAAATCACACAAGAAGTGCCGCAATGGGCTTTAACAGGCCCTGCCTTTTGACAGCCACCCAGCCTTAACTCTTTAAGAAGACGAAGAAAAATTCCCAAAAAAAAAAAACCTTGTAAGGAAAAAATAGAAGAAACCTTGGTAAAGGCAGTTCAAAGAGAGACCCCTTTCCAGGTAGGTTGGGAGTGCAGTGGGTGTCAAAAAAAGGGGTAAATACAATAAAATACACAGAACAGAACACAAGTACCTGTAATCCTCAATACAATATAATAGTGTAATAGAAATATTACAAGTGCAGAGTAGAATTCAACAGTAGATGATATCACATAATAGGATTTGGATTTGTTCAGAGTCCTGGAGACCTCAGCCATCAAGCTGCCTCACACTATTGGCTAATCCACAGCCGAGTCAGCGCTGGGCCAGCCAATCCGATGAAAGGACCTCTTCACTTGATGATTCCAGGATAAATTTCACACAAACATTAGGAAGTCATCCTTTACATAGAGAACCATGAAACACTTGGAATAAGTGACCAAGTAGTGTGGTAGACAGTAGGACTTTAGGGATTTTCAAAACTTGACTTGATGTTCTTTTGGAAGAATTAAGTGAATAGGACTGGTGAGCTGGTAAATGGCCTTTTCTCGTCCAGATTGTTCTAATGTTCTAGCATTTTTTTTCTTGTATGTTGCATATTTTTCTAGGAGGGCATCCTAACTCTTCTTGACCTCTCAGGATTAATGAAGCGCCTGGCTGCAACATCAGGGAGGGGCGTTCAGTCCCAAAGCTCGTTGGTGATTGGCTATCTGGTGGCTGGTGATGTTCCAGACTTACCCTCTCAGCTTTCTTTCTCGTTTCCGTCTGGCTGTGCACTGCTGAACTTTGGTGATTAATCCTGCAGGCTCCATTTTAGTCGCTTTCTCCATTTACTTTTTTAACCCTTTGAACCTTGCCCTCACCACGGTGCCATCTTAACAGCATCATAAAGGCAAAGGAGTGCAATGGGGCCCCTGTTTTGACAGGAAAACCAAAACATAAATAGGCATCAAAAACACTGAGTTCCCCTATGCTCCTGGGGGCCACTGGTCAGTGCCCATTGTGCCCATACATTAAGACGGCCCTGCACAGCATTTTGAAAAACAAGTATTTTGATTTATAAAACAAAAATTATAGTACATAATGGTAATATGATGATAAGCCACAATATTATAACAACAGACTGATACAACAGAGTAAGCTGTATCACTTTCACTCTCACAATTTTCATCATTTTCTGCCGTCCATTATAAGGGCCTAACACCAAATCTGCACAGTTTAGAGTGCCAGAAGCAATGCACAAAAACATGTTACATGATTTTTCACCATCTTCTGATCAATTGCTACGCATCTCTTTAGAGACTAAAGTCAGCCAGGACTGCTGAAATGCTCATGTGCAGGATAGCAAGAGTCTGAGGTACTACATTAAAAATGACAGATTTATTCAGTCTTTATGTTAATAAAACACCTTTCCTTTAAATGCTTATCATTTAGGGTTAGGGTCAACACATGAGTTGCCCCTACAGTTCACAGGTTTTATTAACAAAACCTAAATACACAATCCAGACGAACAACAAAGTAATAAAGAGTGAAAAATGAACCGACACTTATAACCTCCGAGTCTAGCTAAGCAGTAATTAGCCCTGTGCACTTTTTCACCTGTTCTCCCTGTTCTCCTCCCTCCCTCTGGTTAGCAGAAGCCTTGTCACCAACAGCCTCACAACTCTACACTCTCTGGTCTGAAGCATTTGAGGCCCTTTAATATTGTGTCCCAGACTTCTTCTGGTGCCCCGAACATAAGCACTTCTGGGGTCCTAACTACCATCGGTCTTCAGTGTTGCATGGGTAAAACTCCCTCTAGTGGCACCAGGTGTCCCTGCAAGTTAGCCGTACCGCAGAGGTGTACTAGAGAAGCCCATATTAGTTGTCTTTGTTAGTTGTGGTAATTATACTTCAGAGAGACATGAAATTCTATATTGTGTTCCACAAGGCTCTATCCTGGGTCTGCTGCTCTTTTCGATTTACATGCTTCCGTTAGGTCAGATTATCTCGGGGCATAACTTGAGCTACCACAGCTATGCTGATGACACACAGCTGTATTTATCAATAGCACCTGATGACCCCGACTCTGTTGATTCACTGACACAATGTCTTACTTGTGTTTCTGAATGGTTGAATAGTAATTTTCTCAAACTAAATAAAGAGAAAACTGAAATCTTAGTGATTGGCAATAATGGATATAATGAGGTTATTAGAAATAAACTTGATCCATTAGGATTAAAAGTCAAGATGGAGGTAAAGAATTTAGGGGTAACTATTGACTCTGACCTGAATTTTAAATCACACATTAATCAGATTACTAGGAGAGCATTTTTTCACTTAAGAAATATAGCAAAAGTTAGACCTCCTATAACTATGCAAGATGCTGAGAAATTAGTTCACGCTTTTGTTTTGAGTCGGCTAGATTACTGTAATGCACTCCACTCAGGACCACCCAAAAAAGACATCAATCGATTGCAAAAAGTGCAGAATGCAGCTGCTAGAATCCTAACTAGGAAAAGAAAATCCGAGCACATCACCCCAGTCTTAGTGTCACTACATTGGTTACCTGTGTCATTCAGAATTGACTTTAAAATACTGCTTATGGTTTACAAAGCCTTCAACAATCTGCTCCATCTTTTATTTCGGAATGTCTTACACCTTACACTCCAAACCGTAACCTTAATTCTTCAAATTAGTGTCTGCTTAGAATTCCAAGAGCTAAACTTAAAAAAAGTGGTGAGGCGGGTGGCCTTCTGCTGTTATGCACCTAAAATCTGGAATAGCTGACCGATAGAAATTCACCAGGCTGATACGGTGGGGCACTTTAAAAAAACTGCTGAAAATACATTACTTTAACATGACTTTCTCATAGCTTCATCTTAGCTTAATCCTAATGCTTTGTATATTTAATTATCTATTATTATTAATGGTGGCTCCAAAATCCTTACTAACCCCAACTTTCTCTTCTGTTCTTTTTCTGGTTTCCTGTGGTGGCGAACTGCACCACCACCACCTGATCAAAGCACTGTGCTGTCACTAAATTGATGGATTAAAGGCCAGAAGTCCACATGACTGTCATCATCAAATTCTTCCATGAGAACCATGAATACCATGAGGACTGATTGAGGTCATTTAGAATGCCTAGAGGGGGCTGGGTGGTCTTGTGGCCTCAGACCCCCTGCAGATTTTATTTTTTTCTCCAGCCGTCTGGAGTTTTTTTTTTTTTGTCCTCCCTGGCCATTGGACCTTACTTTTATTCAATGTTAATTAGTGTTTCCTAATTTGAATTCTTATTTATTTTGGCTTTTTTCTCTTTCTTCATCATGTAAATCACTTTGAACTACATTATTTGTATGAAAATGTCTTACATAACTAAATGTTGTTGTTGTCTTCTCCAGTACCCTTGTGAGACTCCAACACACTGACCCCCATAGCAGCTTGGGGAACCTCATACCTGCCACAATAGGGTGTATGTTTCTAGCTATAGCATTTTGAATGGCCTCCAGCTGGGAGGGCAGCACCACACGGTGGTCAGTAGAGCCACTGCTACATGGATTCAATTTTATCTATACTAATAAAAGGCAAAGCCCTCACTCACTCACTCATTCACTCACTCACTCACTCACTCACTCACTCACTCACTCATTCACTCACTCACTCACTCACTCACTCACTCACTCACTCATCACTAATTCTCCAACTTCCCATGTAGGTAGAAGGCTGAAATTTGGCAGGCTTATTCCTTACAGCTTCCTTACAAAAGTTGGGCAGGTTTCATTTCGAAATTCTACGCGTAATGGTCATAACTGGAAGATGTTTTTCTCCATTTACTGTAATGGAGATGGGCTTGAAACCCGTGGGGGCGGAGTTTGACATCATCACGCCTCTCACGTAATCACGCAGTACGTAGAAAACCAGGAAGAGCCCCAAAAAGCGCTGAAGAAAACATGCATTATATAATTGAGAAGGCAGCGAAACAATAAGAAGCGAGCGAGTGAAATATACAACCATATTCATGAGTTCTGCTACTTCAGAAACAAAGCACAGTGTAAACTTACACTTTAAATTAAGTTCATAGACAGGCTGCCGCTGGCGTTTGTAATTTAGTGCCTGCCCATATAAGGCCGTCCGTCAGCGGCAATCCAATAGCAAACTGCCACGGGTAAATATTGACGGGTGAAGGACTGTGCTTATGCAGAGGAAGTTACATAGTCAGGGTGGTGTTTGGCACAAACTCAGCGAAACTGCGAGAGAAAGTTTTAAGTACCGGGACTTCGGTAGCATTAGATACAGTCATGGACATAGCACGACATGGCAACAGCACAGCTGGGAAACTTCGATGCATGAACACCGAGCGGCTCATGTGAACTGACGCAGTGCACAGACAAAAAGCAACAGTTCCGAAGAGCGCTGAACAAAAACCGAATTACACAATTGAAAAGGCAGCAAAAAAATATGAAGCGTCTGATACATACAAG
>JANRMT010062817.1:6537858-6570101 GCA_026402145.1 Polypterus bichir lapradei | reverse complement strand
TATCTATCTATCTATCTATCTATCTATCTATCTATCTATCTATCTATCTATCTATCTATCTATCTATCTATCTATCTATCTATCTATCTATCTATTCAGACCTTTCATTATATAGTGAATGGCAGAAGCAGTAATTATAGCATTGAGCCTTCTTGAGTAAATCTCTACAAGGTTTGCACACCTGAATTTGGGTAGTTTATCCCATTCTTCTCGGCAAGTCCTCCCAGGCTCCATTAGACTGGAAGACAAGGGTCTGTAAACTGCCATCTTCAGGTCTCTCCACTCATATGCTATGGCGTTTAAGTGTGGACATTGGCTGGGCCACTCAATGACAGTCAGACTGCACGTTTCCGGTCATTGTTATACTGAAAGCGCTGTGGTATGGTGGCTCTGTGGCTAAAGGATCTGGGTTGGTAACTTGGAAAGTTGCTAATTTAAATCCTGCCAGTGACAGATGGCACATCAGTGACAGATGGTGCATGGCCAATGTTAACGCTGAGGTCTAAGTTGATTATTTAGACTTCAACCTGTCTTAGCCAGGGAGCACAGAAGGAATGCCACTCCGATGGGCCCTTGTGCAAGGCCCATAACAAGGATTGCTGTACAGATAGTTGACCCTGTGCTCTGACCCCAAAACTCTCTGGAGAGTAGGTTAGGGCATGAGAAAAATGACACATTCCTAATACAAGAAATTGTATACGGTGATTAAAGCATTACAAATCACTAAAAAAAAAAAACACCATCGTCCCAGTATGATGTTGTTAGCGGGCAGGTTTGCTTCTGGCTGCATTCATCCTTCCCCCAATTCTAAACCAGTCTTCCAGTCCTTGCCACTTCAGAAGCACCCCAAAAGCATGATGATGCTACCACCATGCTTCACTAAAACCAGGTAGGTGATGAGCAGCGATAGAGAGGCTGCTCAGAATTGAGGGAAGGATGAATGAAGCCAAATACAGAGAGGTCCTTTAATAGAACCTGCTCAGGAGTGCACACCAGTTCAGACTGGGGCAACAGCTCACCTTTCAGCACGATACAGACACGCGTGATACAGCCAGATCAACACTGGAGTGGCTTTGTGACAAGTCTCCGAGTGTCCTCGAGTGGCTAAGTCAAAGCCTGTGGAACATTTGTGGAGAGACCTGAAGATGGCAGTTTATAGACACTTCCAATTTAATAGAACTTTAAAGGATCAGCCAGGAAGAATGGGATAAACTGACCAAACAGTGGGGTGCAAAGCTTATAGAGACCCACCTAAGAAAACTCAAAGCTGTAGTTGTAATATTTCTGTTGTACTATTGTATTGTATTGTTCTCTTCTTTGTATTGTGTTGTATTACCCCTTTTTTGACACCCACTGCATCCCCAACTTACATGGAATAGGGGTCTCTCTACAAATTGCTTTTCCTGAAATTTCTGCCATTTCTTTTCCTACAAGGGTAGGGAGTTTTTTCTTGTCTTCATAGAGAGTTCAAGGCTGGGGTTCGGGGGCGGGGGAGCTTTCAAAATCTACTGCGGCACCCCCTGTGAGATTTTGGGCTATACAAAAATAAATGGTACTAGCCAACCCGCGGCGTACCATACGCCGCATAATCAGGCCGGTTCTTTAATAATTTTTAAGCACAGGGAGAAAATTAACATTTGAAAAATCGGTAATGTAATAAATCAGCAAGAAAAGCAACATTGTAACAATGCACGGAACGAATCAACACACAATCGTCCGTGCGGCGTAGTGAGGTGGGAGGGGGGTGTGTACAAAGTGCAGGAGCATCTAAGGGCCGATTTATACTTCACGCTCAGAACGCGTACGCGCCCGCATCATGGCTGCCACGCGCTCCCAGCGTTCATTTCACACGTCCTCTGAGCAGGTCCTCAGAAATTAACGCGACGCGTGCGCGAGTTGCAGTACCAGCAAAAAGTCGGGGGGCGCAGTGTGCTAAAAGTCGGAACGTGACGTCAGAGTCTCTGTTTACTATCTACATGTGACAGCAAGCCTCTATGCAGATCCTACGAGATCGATGTGCGCGCTTTGCTGTTTGATGAATGGTTCAAAGTGGTGAAGCAAAATGCCGACATACAGATGCATTCGTGGTGCTTTTATATTCAAGCGTCGCATATTCTCGATCGTAATGACACGATACATTTTAAAAGTCTCACATACCATCTTTTGTGCTGTCTATTTTTTATTTTTTTACTTTACCTGCTGTCAGGTCCAAGAAGCTCGTAGCGATTAAAAACTGGGATGACATTTACGATGGTCTGCTTTAATAATAAAGTAAACTACGAGGTTAAAGTTGACATTTCGAGATTAAAGCCGAAATTTCCACTTTAATCACAAAATACACGTTTTCACCGTGTCTTTTATTTTTTTCTCAGTGGCTCAAATACAGCGATATACATTATGTTGCCGATGTGAAGTTGCAAAAAAAAAAAAAATAGACGGCATAAAAGATGGTATGTGAGACTTTTAAAATGTATCGTGTCATTACGTTTGGGAATATGTGACGCTTGAATATAAAAGCACCACGAATGCATCTGTATGTCGGCATTTTGCTTCACCACATCGAAGCATTAATCCCGTAGGATCTGCATAGAGGCTTTCTGTCACATGTAGATAGTTCCCGAACGTAATGACACGATACATTTTAAAAGTCTCACATATCTTTTGTGTCGTCTTTTTTATTTTTTTATTTTTGCAACTTAACAACAGCAACATAATGTATAGCGTTATATTTGAGCCAGAGAAAAAAATAAAGAACACGGTGAAAACGTGTATTTTGTGATTAAAGTGGAAATTTCGGCTTTAATCTCAAATTGCCTACTTTAACCTCGTAGTTTACTTTATCATTAAAGCAGACGGTTGTAAACGTCATCCCAGTTTTTAATCACTGCAAGCTTCTTGGACCTGACAGCTGCGGCAAGCAGCAATATATCACCACACAGAAAAATTAAATTATGATATTTCAACTCTCTGCACATTTACAATCTTTAGATTTATACTTGATATCACTTTCATGATGAAATGCATTAAAGTGTAAATTATACACATGGGGGAATAATTACACACATGGGGGTGTCACGGTGGTGGAGCGATAGCACTGCTGTCTCGCAGGGAGTTATGTTGCTGGTATTTCCTGCTTGTATTCCACACTGTGCCCCGGTTTCCTTCCAAAGATATTCAGATTTGGGGATTTGGTGCCGCTAAAATGACGCCAGTGTGTATGTGTGTGCTTATATTCACTTTGCGATGAGCTGAGGCCTCGTCAAGGGATTGTTTCTCACTCGTGCCCAATGCTTGCTGGAATGGACAGATCCCTGGATTGATGGATTTAATCAATAAACATCCTTTTCAGAGATATTGCGGTAAGGTGTCATCAGAATTTAATAGGTTTTCTAGGCAATTCACAACACAGAGAAGCCGAACATTTTCTCACCGTGATAATATCTCGCACTGCCACCTGGTGGATTCCTCCAGATTTACGTAAAGTACGGTGCAAGTATGAACACTACAACGCTTGCGTAGCAGGAGCGTCCGCTGCAGCATGTGTCGCGGCACGTGAAGTATAACTGTGGCCTAAGAAGACGCATGTTTGTCGTGGATGCGAATTGCTGTATGTAGCGTGTAAAACAGTTTGCTATGGTGCACACGGTCGTGCGTCGTAACCGAAAACTCGTTTTTTAAAGACTGCTCACTTCATTGTGTTTTAACCTCAGTCGTAAAGGAATGTTTTAAGGATCCCATTTTGCACGCTGCATATGGCGATTCACCTCTGCGAGAAACATGCCTCTATTAACAGTCAACGTGTGGGAGGGGGGTGTGTACAAAGGGTAGGGACGAAAACAGTGGGAGCGTATGAGTCGCACTTAGTGGGAATTCCACGGTTTGCAGCCCGAATGGGGTTTAACGGCTTACCCACGCCTAGACACACGCTCAATCTCATTCATAATTATTTATTGAATGCTAAACACTTCTGGAAAGATACGGTTGTCTAAAACGGGTTGGTGTGAGAATACAACAGTAAGTGAATGAAAAGATGGAACTCTGGAGAGAGCAAAATACAACACAATAGTGAACCCGCGGCGTAACAAACGCCGCATAATTATTTATTGATGGTTGAACACTTCTGGAAAGACACAGTTGTCTAAAAAGGGAGTGAAAAGATGGAACTCTGGAGGGAGCAACATATAATTGACTGTGAGTGAAGAAGACGCATGTTTGTCGCAGATGCGAATTGCTGTATGTAGCGTGTAAAACAGTTTGCTATGGTGCACGAGGTCGTGCGTCGTAACCGAAAAGTCGGTTTTTAAAGACTGCTTACTTTATTGTGTTTTAACCTCAGTTGTAAAAGATTGTTTTAAGGATTCCATGGGATACCCTTCGCAAACCGTTTCACACGCTGCATATGGCGACTCACCTCCGCGAGAAACATCCCTCTATGAACAGTCAAGGTGTCTCGGAAGTACATGAGGCCTCCACGACAGACGAATATAAATGACGCTGTTCTTTCTGTGTCATCTGCGAGTTGTCGTCGTATCCAATGGTCTTGGAGTTGGTGGGCGTGGCTCCTCCCTGCGTGCGCCATAGGTGTCTTACTTGTCGGCGGCTTAGTGAATCCACGCCCCTTCCGGCATGTTTTCCATTGGTGTCTTGCCTTAGTGAATTATATACAGAGTGGGCCATTTATATGGATAGACCTTAATAAAATGGGAATGGTTGGTGATATTAACTTCCTGTTTGTGGCACATTAGTATATGTGAGGGGGAAAACTTTTCAAGATGGGGGGTGACCATGGTGGCCATTTTGAAGTCGGCCATTTTGGATCCAACTTTTGTTTTTTCAATAGGAAGAGGGTCATGTGACACATCAAACTTATTGGGAATTTCACAAGAAAAACAATGGTATGCTTGGTTTTAACGTAACTTTATTCTTTCATGAGTTATTTACAAGTTTCTGACCACTTATAAAAAGTGTTCAATGTGCTGCTCATTGTGTTTGTGTTAACAAACAAAACCACCGCTATTGGTCTGACACTAACCCACATTGGATAGATCCCTCCAAGACTGTTGGAACAAAAAAAATGATGGTATGGTGTGGTATATGGGGTACAAAGATAGTGAGGCCATTCTTCATCAATGAAAACCTCAAGGCCACTGGATATGAGAAATTGCTACATGATGATGTGTTTCCCTCTTTATGCACTGAAGCTGGAACGTTCCCTGAGTTTTTCCAGCAAGATGGTGCACCACCACATTATGGGTGTCAGGTCCTAGCATTCCTAAATGAACAGTTTCCTGGAAAGTGGATTGGTCGTCGTGGGCCAGTTGAATGGCCCCCAAGGTCTCCCGATCTGACCCCCTTAGACTTTTATCTTTGGGGTCATCTGAAGGCAATTGTCTATGCTGTGAAGATACGAGATGTGCAGCACCTGAAACTACGGATACTGGAAGCCTGTGCTAGCATTTCTCCTGCGGTGTTGCTATCAGTGTGTGAAGAGTGGGAGAAGAGGGTTGCATTCACAATCCAACATAATGGGCAGCACATTGAACACATTTTATAAGTGGTCAGAAACTTGTAAATAACTCATGAAAGAATAAAGTTACGTTAAAACCAAGCACACCATTGTTTTTCTTGTGAAATTCCCAATAAGTTTGATGTGTCACATGACCCTCTTCCTATTGAAAAAACAAAAGTTGGATCCAAAATGGCCGACTTCAAAATGGCCACCATGGTCACCACCTATCTTGAAAGGTTTTCCCCCTCACATATACTAATGTGCCACAAACAGGAAGTTAATATCACCAACCATTCCCATTTTATTAAGGTGTATCCATATAAATGGCCCACCCTGTATATAGATTGTATTGCTGTCAGAAGGGCTTCAACAAAGTACCTAATTAAGGGTCTGAAAACTGATGTGAATGAGAGATTTCAAATTTTAATCTTTATTAAATTTGCAAACCTTTCTGAAAACATGTTTTCACTTTATCATGATGGGTTATTGACTGGAGTTTGATGGGCAAAAATAGCAAATTTATCTCTCTATTATAAAAAAAAAATCCTGTAGAGAAAAACAGTAGGGCTACAATACGTGATCTTCACATTAAGATCACGGAAGACACTTAAAAGACCCGCAAGACTAGAGAGATTGGCCACCGAGCGTCTCGCGGGGACCTTAAACATGAGACTTTGTGCCAAGAGACAGACCCAGGACCGTCTCGTGATGACGCAGAACATGAGATTCTTGCAAGACACGTCCTACTTAGAAATAAACAAGAGCAGGGGCAGCCAGCAACTTGAACACAATCAGTCGTATTTTGGCTTTGAGCATACACAGATCCAGGGCTCTCAGAGCAAATAAAGCGTATAAGGACAATACGTAATAAATGAAACGCAGACGACAAAGTGAAGAAGAAAGCAGCACAGAGAAATGAGACTCAAAAGCGGTTGAAATACAAAATGTAATCTAGGTGCAAATTCAGAAAATAAGGAAAGCAATTATCAGCCCGGAACAAGTGGAACTGAAAAAAAAAGCAGGTCCAGTCGGGACGTTGGCGCTATAAACATGCAGAGCAGGTTAGAGATTATGAAAGCAGTGGAATTCAAAAGGCTAAAAAAAAAAATAGTTGGCACGATACACATGTGGAGAAAGTTAAAGAATATGAAAGTAGGAAAATTAGAAAGTATAAAAAAAAAGAAAGTAAAGATCGCAGGAGCGCAAACAAATGGAAATTATTACTCGAAAAAGGGAAAATAATCACCAGAGACCAGGTGTCATTGAAAAAAAAGAAGGATAGAGCGAGGTCAGAAATAAAAGACAAAGAGTAGAAAACAAAGTAAAACGTCATAAACATCGCATTAGTGCAAAGAAAGAGAAATTATTACTCAGAGAAATAACAAAAAGGTGAATAGAGATTGAATATATTGTCACACACGTGCGATTAGGAGGCAGTCAAAGAGCCTAAACGTGAGTGAACTATCGAGAGATATGGAGAGGTCACGTGGTACTTACCTGAATCTCTTCTCTCCACAGAAAGCCAGAAGGAATTTAATTACCTCCACTTCAGGGTATACAAAATGGTCGAAGCAACATCACTTCCATCCATCATCAATGACATCACTTCCGTCTCATCCTAATGACGTTGGTTCTGGTTTCTGTCTGACGTCACTTCATGCCAACCATTTCCTGTTTCCCATAATCCTTACTGTATAAAACCTCCAATTTCATCTAAATAAATTGTCAAATGTATCTTTGCAATCAAAGACTTTTGATCTCTTGTGAGGGATTGCCGGCCGTGTATCCCGGTCAACAACCCCAAACCGCCAGATGGAGCCATCCCTGCAACATGGAAGGGCCCCGAATTCCAGCAGGGCATCATGGAACTTGGAGTTTTTCATCACAGCCTTGCTGGATACCATGGGGGCCACCGGAGGATGCGGCAGGGAGGCCCAGGGACTTATACTTTCCTTATAGCCCGGAAGTAATTCACAATCGCGGAAACAGAAGAAATGATATACTTCCGGGCTGAAGAAAAAGAGAAGTTTTTACCCGACCCGGAAGTGTTGGATAATCACATGGACTGAGGGCTCAGAAACACTTCCGGGTCGAGGAGTATAAAGGACTGTGAGAGATCCCAGACAGACGAGCTGAGTTGGGAGGCAGGGTGGCTAAGCGTCTGGGAGAGTGGAGGATTGGTTATTGTTTATTAGGAATATCTTTATTGGAGTATTGTTTAGAGGAGGGTGCTTTGTGCACTTTATTTTTGTAATAAATAATTATTGGACTTTTTATCTGGTGTCTGACGTGGTGTCTGAAGGTTGAAGGGAGCGAGAAAGCCCTAATCTGTCACACTCTTTTTTCTTATATATTGTCCGAGGGCAATATACGGGGACTGTCCCCAAACCTTTATATTTGTCAAGACTTGTTTTTTTAAGGGAAAACTTTACAATATCTGCGGTGGGTTGGCACCCTGCCCAGGATTGGTTCCTTCCTTGTGCCCTGTGTTGGCTGGGATTGGCTCCAGCAGACCCCCGTGACCCTGTGTTCGGATTCAGCGGGTTGGTTAATGGATGGAACTTCACAATATGGACAGAGGTGATATGTCAGAAGTATGTAAATATTATAAGGCTTTGAAGTTTAAGTCAAGAGAATTTCAAAAATGGAGTTTACCTCACATGCACTTATTGGCTACTTTGTAAAAAAAATTATTAACTGCCGATGCTGAAGATCGTTTTGTCTGTGCTGAAATTCCAAACAGATAAACCTATCCTGAATTATGGTACAAAGTCATTAAACACACGTCTCACGGTCCTCATTAAAAAGATTCAGCATGCTGGGACTCGGAAGATTACAAATATTGTTTTCACAGAAGTTCTGAAATAAAAGTGAAACTAATGAAATAGCAACAATTCAAAGAAAAAAAAAATTTAAAAGTGCGTATCCGGGTAAACAAAAACGGGGGTTGGTGAAGCGAAGCGAGCAGGGGGCAAAGCCCCCTAGTCTATTTAAAATAAACCTACAACAAAATAAAGTGTGAAGAAAGTGAAGGATCCAGAATCCACCATTGAAAAAAATGAACAGAAGCTCAGAGAGTCGGCCATTTTAACTGAAGGGTAATAGCTATGTGAGGATTTGGTGGTGTGTCTGTTTCCAGATGAGAATAACAAAGAAAACAGTCATTTTAACTTACTAGTATGAGGAGCCAGTCTGCAGAGTCCTCTTCATATTCCTTAAACGTCGTCAAGATAGCCAGAATTAAACATCCGAGTACAATCAAAAACCTGTAAAAGAGAAATTCTGTTATAATTACGAGACTGCAGTACCTGCTGTTCTAAAACTGAATTGTATTACTTATCAATTGAACATTTATTATTTCACAAGGAAGCATCCAGGCTACTAGAAGATCATGTGGAATCGTATATAAAGACTTTAAAAATGTCATTATCCTAAATTGTATAATGTTGAAATTAAAGCAGGGCTTGAATTTCACGTGGAAAAGAGAGGGGGATGTAACAACACACAGTGGAGCGGGGTGGGGGATAATTTAATGGCTTGGGAGTTGTCATACTTGTCATGTCTTTGTAATACCACAGCTGGCCAACAGAGGGCACTGCCGCTAACTACGTCATCTTCCTTTGCCTCCACGGTACTGAGAAAGCACCCAGTGAGGGCAAATGACTCCGCTCCCAGTCCATAAAAGCCCTGCCTCCCAGAAGGAGGCATCACTTGTTAACCAGAGAGCCAAGATTAACAAGAAGCCTTGATAGGCAGAGCTTTTCTGTTAAGAACGCCAGAAGGTGACATTTCTTTCTGTAGTCATGACATCGAGTGCCATTTTTTTAAGTAAACGGGGACAGCTGGGATGGCACCAAAACATTTATTGCTGTTATCAGTCGTGCAGGACCACAGTGTATAAAGAATGATACAATTATCATGGGCTTCCTGCTTTATCTTAATATACTTGATTCACAGAGGTCGTCTCTCCACTAACTGGAAAATAAACACTGCTTAAACGCAATACAAAAAACAAAACGTCAGATATCATCATATCATCGTCACATGGATTACTAGTTACTAAGACAATTCGGGATTGTTTTCATTCGCACAGATGCTTCTGAAACAATTCACTTTTCATACCAGAAATCTGCGTCAGGGTTGTGATGTTTGCATTAGTGAGCATGGAGAAGACATTTGCCGGACAATACTGCTAATCGGCGAAATTCGCCAAAGCGTTTTCCGCAATGAATATGTTGTGTTCGGCGATGAAGTTGTTCGGAGAATATATTCCTGGAAACGCACCATGCTGCAGGCTTAGACAAATATATTCTTTTCCCCACGACCCATGATGCCTTGCAAGGCCAGAGTGACATCACAGAGCTGTGGCAGCTGGGCGCAGAACTTTAATGCGTACTGTAAGGTTGCTGCCCATCTGCTTTGCCCATGCGTGATACGTTAATAAAAGAGAATACCTGCAATTTCTTAATTTGAGGGGTAGATTAACTTCTCGTAGTGAGAATAATACAAGAATAAAAATACAAGTATTGCCACCTATATACTGTATAAGTGCCTGTACTGTATAAGTGTCTAGTTGGGGCTGGGTGGTCTCGTGGCCTTGGAACCCCTAGAGATTTTTTTTTTTTCCAGCCCTCTAGAGTTTTTTTGTTTTGTTTTTTCTGTTCTCCCTGGCCAACGGACCGTACTTTATTCTGTGTTAATAAGTATTGCCTAATTTTATTTTTATATTTTTTTCTTTTTTTCTTTCTTCATCTTGTAAAGCACTTTGACCTCCATCATTTGTATGAAAACGTGCTCTGGAAATCATTGTTGATGATGTTGTTGTAAGGATAATAATAATACATTTTATTTATACAAGGCGCCTTTCTGAGAACTCAAGGACACCGAACAAACAAACAAACAAACAAACAATAAATAAATAAATAAATAGATACATTATAAACAACTTAAAACATCAGAAAAAAAACAGAAGATATAAAATTAAAACCAAACAAAGCCACTGTAATCATAAAGAAAAAGCCATTTTAAACAGATGCATTTTAAGTTTACATTTAGAGGTTGAAAATGATTCGATATTTCTGAGCTCAGTAGGTAATGAATTCCAGAGCTTGGGAGCAGGACGGCTGAATGGTGGTTAGACGGGCGAAGGGGACGGTCAGGTGGATGGAGGATGAGGATCTAAGGTTTCGGGAGGGAATGGCAACATGAAGAATGTCAGACAGATATGGAGGGGCAAGGTTATGAACGGCCTTAAATGTTAAAAGCAGAATCTTAAAACCAATTCGAAACATTAATTGGGAGCCAGTGAAGCTGCTGCAAGACCGGAGTGATATGGTGAATAGATGAGATTTGAGTGATGATGCGAGCTGCAGAATTCTGGACTAGCTGAAGCTGATGAAGAGATTTATTAGAGAGACCAAAGAGGAGTGAATTGCAGTAGTCCAGATGAGAAGTTACAAGACTGTGAACAAGAATGGCACTGGTATGGCGAGAGAGGAAGGGGCGGATGCGATTAATATTACGTAGGTGGTGTGGAACACAGCCCGGACACAGACAGGCGGACAGCGATGGTTCAACCCACACACGTTTATTATACATAATTTTAATATTTACAACAGTGCACATAACCCCAAACAACTCCCCCAAAAGTCCAGGCATCTAGCCAATGCCACTTTCTTCAGGCCGCCTCCAACAAGACTTGGTCCTCTCCTCACCCGACTCCAGCCCTCGAATGGAGGGAGGCAGCCTCTTTTATCATCACCCAGATGTGCTCCAGGTGCCTCCCGATAATCTTCCGCTGGCACTCCCCAGTGTGGCGGAAGTACTGGCTACGGATCCAAGAAGCACTCCGGGTGTCCTTGGTCTTCCTTCCCCCCCCCCCCGGCACTTCCGGGTGTGGCGAAAGTGCTGAGGGCCAGGGCTTCTTCTGCCGGTGACCACGGGCCCCTATAGGATTGAGCTTCCATGCTCAGTTCCCGTGGTCCCCAAAGCCACCAGGGCAGTCGCCCCCTCTTGGTCTGGAGGAGGCACAATCCTTCCTCCAGTCCTTCTGGGCATCCCGGCTGGGTGCCACCCCCAGCCGCTTGCCACAGTGGAAATAAGCAAGACCGGGTGATGTTATTAATGTGAGACTGGAAAGATAGAGTACTGTTGAGGATGACACCCAGACTCTTAACCTGAGGTGATGGGGAAACAACGGAGTTATCAATCACAAGGGAAAGATTATCGGCTTTGGATAATGATGATGACTTACTACTTCAGTTTAGCACACCCTGACTAGAGCTGCTGATGATTAACTGTGCAGACTGCATCTCTGTTGTTAGTCATTAGCACTAAAACATAAGTAACATGATAGTTATAATTTGATACTAACCCACACCTATTCTGTTTCGCTTGTCAGTACTCAAATGTGGCACTTGGTGCCACGGCCCACCTGCCAAGTTGTTGTGCCTGCCTAAGGTAAGGTCATCCCTGATGGAGGATCGCAGGAATTATGGGAAAGAGAGGTCCTTTCATCGGATTGGCTGACCCAGCACTGTTTCAGCTGTGGAATGGCCAAATGGGGGAGGGAGCTTGATGGATGAGGTCTCCAGGACTCTAAACAAATCCAAATCCTATGATGTGATATCATCTACTGTTAAATTCTGCTACGTACTTCTAAAATTTTTTATTTTTATACTGTATTAAGGATTTGTTCTGTGTATTGTATTGTATTGTATTGATCCCCTTCTTTTTGACACCCACTGCACGCCCAACCTACCTGGAAAAGGGTTTCTCTTTGAACTGCCTTTACCAAAGTTTCTTCCATTTTTTTTTCCCTACTGGGGTTTTTTTGGGAGTTTTTTCTTGTCTTCTTAGAGAGTCAAGGCTGGGGAGCTGTCAAGAGGAAGGGCCTGTTAAAGCCCATTTGCGGCACTTCTTGTGTGATTTTGGGCTATACAAAAATAAAATGTATTGTATTGTACTGAAAATGGCAAATATAGGAGGCAGTGGGGATCGAACCGGGGACTCTTGACTACAAGTCAGCAAATTTTAGCGCTACGCCACGGAAGCTTTTGTATCATCCTTGAACCTTTTGTGAAAGTGTTTATTTGATCTTTGGACTTCAGGCTTCACACATTCTATAGTTCATGCCAACATTTTGTCATTTACTACTAAAATATGAAAAACGTTTCTGTTTTAACAATGTGTTTACACAGACTATTGTAGAAACAAAACACACATGAAATGCATGTGTTTCCAAATAACGATCTATTATTTCCACTTTAAAACTCCAGCACTTCACTCCCAGATAATCAATCAAGGCCTGAGCTGGGAGAACTTTATGCACGTTCTGCGGCTGTGGGGGGATGGGATACCAGGCTGCTTGCTGCTTGTCTTTATCGGCACATTTACAGGACAAAAGATACAGGTGGAGAGGTGCGAATGGATTAAAAGTGGGCCGGATCTACGAGTTTTTTTCGTAGGGTCGGGTAATTCTAGCGCTAAAGAATAAAAATAGCCATTTTTTTTGACCACATCCAAAATTTGTGGTTTTTCACAATTTGCGAGTTTTGGAGAATGAACTGCCGAGGTCTAAAAGCTGGTATCAATACCAAAGTTCAAATTTGACTAATTTTGGTATTGCTATCATTTTCAAATATGAGTCACTGTTATTTATTTAATATTTAATATTTAATACCAGTAATGGCATACTGCACAATGACATGCATTGAATACACTTAGTTTTCCTCCTCTTTCTTTCTCTGTACGTTTCTCATTCATTTGCTCAGAGGTTGATGTGCTTGCTGTTTCCTGAGCAGCTCTTCTTTTCTCCACCCTAGCAGCCTGCTTCTTCTCTTCTTCTGTCGGCATATTTTCACGTTAAAAATGATTAAGTCAGTTTTTGTGTTGCAATTACTTAGTACATTTTTTCTAAATTTTTCACTTAAGCTGGCACTGAAGTCTTCAATCTGTCTCAAGAATGATTTAAGTCAGTGGTTCTCAACCTGTGGGGCCGGCCCCCCTAGGGGGGCACGAAGTAACAAAAAGGGAGGCGCGAAGATGTGAAAAAAAGAAAACAAGAATCAAAAATATGAAAAAAAACATCTGTTGAAACCAAAACAAATTAACTTAAACTACAAATACTTAAAGGTTGAGAAACGCTGATTTAAGATATGAAGAGGTAGGGGAAGTGACGGCGAAGGTGGTAGGGAATGAGAATGGCGCCCATACAGATGTGCCACATGGCCGCCCTGCCGCTGCCGAGAATTGATTCTACAATAAAATAAAACAAAAATAAACAGAGTACTGTATATACTCGCGGATAAGTTCTCCCGCAAAAAAGTCGGGACTTGATTTGACTTGATAAGTCGAATGTGGAAAACTCACGCTATTGGTCCAAGGGATAATGATATGCTAACGCCCGCCCACCTGAGAGAGTCACCGCGGAGCACACCGCCTTTTTTGTTGTATGTGGGTGTGGCAATGTGCTGTATCAGCGTGTGCTCCTAACCTCTCTCTCTCGCTCTCTATTGTGCCTACGTGACCACACGGTAATACCCGAACTATTCCGAAGCGACGTTTGCACTGATTTGTGTTTTTTGTATCTCACACCCTCATACACCTTTATCGTAAGAGCATCCCTTATCTACGATGGAGCATTCGATCAGAAGAGAATATGAAGCTGGTTTTAAATTAAAAGTTGTTGAAGTGGCGAAAGAAATTGGTAACTGGCAATTCGATGAGTCTGAGAAACTGGTGTGAGATTGAAGGAGGCAAGAAGATGTTAAATAAATCAATAAATAAATAAGTGTCGTATTTTTGAGCGGGCGTATAAGTCGGGGTCTAATTTTATGATCGCTTTTTATGGTTTCAAGATGTGACTTGAGTATATACGGTAATAAAAATCATCAACCTAAAAGCTGTCAATAGAGGTGACGTAGTATATGTGTACCAAATTTCAGGTCAATAGTTCAAACGGTTTGCGAGCTACAGGTGATTTAAAATCCTGGACAGACAAACGGACAGCCACGGTAGTGTATTATATAAGAAGACAAATTGGATAACTGACTCTTGGAAGAAGTAAATTAAACTTCCTTATCAATGAACGTAGTTGCCAGACGCACCAGAATGTTATACCACGTGTTCGTTTTCTAACTTTGTCCCAAATTTAAGACTAGTTTTAGGTAATCAGACTTGTCAATTGAAATGTATTATTTCTGAATTCCTATATAAACAGCATTTGTTTTGTTATTTCATTGTCATGCAAGCACGCTAGAGGGTCGTCTCCCAGGTAAGTAAGCAATGGCACCTCGGGACGAGTAACAGTCTTGTCTCCTTCTTCAATCGCAGCCTCGAGAAGCCACCCCTTGAGGGCGTGGAAAAGAAAGAAGCCCCGCCCCTTCCCGTCTTACCCAATGTATGAGGATGGTGGCATCTCACGTTTAGATGTTGACCAGGCTTCTGCACTACCCCAAGGCCAGGGCTTCATCCTTCTAGACGTCCGACGGAAAGGACAATTGGTTAGCAAGATGACGCACGTTGAAGTGCTTGAGTTTTTGTTATTGGACGTGTGGCATCATTTCACCCCCAGTGCATCATACTGCCTGAAGCAACTACAGGGCAGGCTTGAGTATTTTTCCAGCGTCCAGATGAAGCTGTCATGACTGATGAAGCTCATGTTCTGTCACAGGCGTCCCGGACTAGCAGACACATCTCTGTTGCAGTTTCAGTGACGCGAGAGCAAATCCATTATAATCCAACGTGAAGACACTAAATGATGATATATGACCCCCCTCTGACTCTTAACTGTGCAGCTTTTCGGTACGTCAGCACTTCTTTATTTATTAATATATTGTGAAAAAGCTTTCCATTTCAGCTAGGGGTTATAATGGGCTAAAACAGGCACTTAAAGGGCATCACAATGAGGATGAAGTTGACAAGGACAATCTAAATAGAGCGATAGTTGGTATGCTAGTGTGCCTGGGCTGCAAGGATATGGTCACTCCTATTAATGTAGAAAGGACCATGGAATTTGATTATCAAAATGACTGAATAGCTGTGCAAAATGGATACAAATTTCATAAGCCAGGTACCAGCATGAGAGGCTGGAGAAAGGCCTGCTTTCAGAGTCAGAAAGTTCACAGACACGGATGTAGGCCCTCCAGGACTGGAGTTTGAGAACACTGTTCTACACCAATCCAGAGGGTGGCACTGTGTGATAACGCTCTCTCTTTTCCTCTCTCTGCAGACTTGAAGATTGACAGCTCTCCTCCCCCCATCAAAGTCACTTCTGGTGTCTTCCCACCTGGACCCGCCTCTTCCTACCTTATGAACTGAAGAAGCGCCATCTTGTGCAGTCAGAATTGGACTGCAGTCTGAGAAGATTCGATTTGGCATTTTCACGCACTTTATTTTGATTTAAACCAACTTCACTCATACAGGGTTTGCCAACGGATGACCCAGCACTCTAACTGGCTCCATCTATCATATTATAAATGTTAAATAGGACATTAGATCAATCTAGACAAGAACAGCCCATTCAACTCAACAAAGCTTGCCAGTCCTATCCAGTTATTTCTCTCTATTATAATAAAAAAATCTCGGGAGACGAGACTTTTTATCCTGCAAAGAGACGTGATCTTTTAAAAGAGAGACACTTTCGTGTCCCGCGAGACAAGACTTTGTGCCAAGAGATTTAACCACGCCTGGGGCCGGAAATAAAAGGTAAAGAGTAGATGACAAAGTAGAATGTCATAAAGAATTCAAAAATGTTGGCTCGATACACATGCAGAGCAGGTTACAGATAATGAAAGTACGAAAATTCAAAAGTCTCCAAAAAATGATAGTAAAGATCACATTAGCGCAAACAAACAGAAATTATTACTCCGTGAAATAACGGAACAGCGAAAAGAGATCGAATATATTGCTCGGATTTAAACTTTAAGTCAGAGACTTGTAGATCGTCTAATTCATGTTGCCATCAGGGAAAAGTAGTGTTTCTTCCCAATGGAGAAGCGTATCCGGGAGAATTAAAAGATTTGGTGTTTGTGAATACACGAGCGGCAGAGACGTGAAGTTGCTGGCACGTAGCACAGGCTGGGGAGTTGGCAAGCGAAGCGAGCAGGTGGCAAAGCCCCCTAGTATATATACATATTAAAAGATTAGCTAAATCGTGCAACGTTTTCAAAACCATACATCATATACTCTACATCAATATATCTTTTTTCATCTTCATTTGGAGACTACAACAATGATACTCTCACATCAATACAACCAATTTAACATGAATACATAAAAATATATATATATATACAGGTATATATATATATTGTCACGCACGCGCGAGTAGGACGCTGCGGACGGACCTTAGTACGATCGGAAAAACATACGCCAGGAGGGAGTGGCGGGGTACTAACCTTTCTCTCTTTGTTTCTTACAGAAGAAAAGACGCACCACCGCCATGAGCCTACCTCCTATAGTTTCCCGCAGTACGCTACTTCCGCCCTTCCTCTGTCCACTACCCATGATGTCATTGATCCCATCATCCACCACGGCTCCTACCCAGCATTCCTCCACTTCCGGCCCCTCCTACATTGAGCGATTTTCATGTACTTGACCGTGGCAATTAATTTCTATATTTTTCTGATTTTTTACAGTATACGGGGCCGGAAACCCCAAACCTTTATGCTTGTGTGTGCTTTCTTTACAATACATATATATATATATATATATATATATACAGTATAACTTTTGCATCTGTTCACGACCACACATTGGGGTGATGAACAAGCCAGTTTCCCTTCTGGTTCGTACGCGCTGATGACTTCCGCATGTGTTCAGTCTCTCCCTGTGCATTCACTGTGAACTCTTTGTGCTCTAATTCGTTTCCCTTCCAGTTCGTATGTGCCAGTGATTTACGCACGTGTTCAGTCTCTCCCTGTACAGTACATTGTTCTCGGTCAGACGTGCATCGCGCAGAGGGACCTCAAAACTGTAATCTCCTCTCCACCCAGTTCCTCCTCACTTCCTTCATGGCAGAACTCGACTCATGTGAGGTTAGTTTTCTTGGTTGTTTATAGTTAGTTTTTGTATAAATTACGGATTTTTCAAATGTTCATTTTTTTCCCTGTGCTTAAAACTCATTAAAAAAAGTGTTTACAGCAAGCGGCTCATAAGGCTGTAGTGTGAACTCTTTCAATGTTAGTTTCTCTGTTCAAGGTTTTCTCAGAGTTATTCAATGTTTTTACATTTAGTTTACTATTACACTGTGCATTCTATGGTATAATTAACTTTTTGTGCTTAACAATAAAAAAAAAGATATATTTACATACAGCTCGTACTGTCCGGAACGGATTAATTGTATTTACATGCAATCCTATGGGGGAAATTACTTTGGGTCACGACAAAATCAGGTTGCGACCAGAGTTTTGGAACGAATTACGGTCGTGACCCGAGGTTCCACTGTGTGTGTGTGTGTGTGTGTGTGTGTGTGTGTGTGTGTGTATATATATATATATATATACAGAATATACTGTATACACACACACACACACACATACATGCTTTGCTAAGAACAGTAGTGGTTCAGTTGTGTGTTACCACACGACAAGTCATGCACATGGCACAATGGTAGTGCAGCTGGATTGCAATAAGGAGATTGTGTCTGGGGTCCTCCCTATGTGAAATATTGTAAAAAGGGTTATTTTTTTGTTCATTTAAGAAAAAAAAAACACCGTGCACCAAAAGAGAACAAAGTATCTATGTGGGTTTGGGCCACAGGGGAGCACACCCCCAGAATATACAGTGGTGTGAAAAACTATTTGCCCCCTTCCTGATTTCTTATTCTTTTGCATGTTTGTCACACAAAATGTTTCTGATCATCAAACACATGTAACCATTAGTCAAATATAACACAAGTAAACACAAAATGCAGTTTTTAAATGATAGTTTTTATTATTTAGGGAGAAAAAAATCCAAACCTACATGGCCCTGTGTGAAAAAGTAATTGCCCCCTTGTTAAAAAATAACCTAACTGTGGTGTATCACACCTGAGTTCAATTTCCGTAGCCACCCCCAGGCCTGATTACTGCCACACCTGTTTCAATCAAGAAATCACTTAAATAGGAGCTGCCTGACACAGAGAAGTAGACCAAAAGCACCTCAAAAGCTAGACATCATGCCAAGATCCAAAGAAATTCAGGAACAAATGAGAACAGAAGTAATTGAGATCTATCAGTCTGGTAAAGGTTATAAAGCCATTTCTAAAGCTTTGGGACTCCAGCGAACCACAGTGAGAGCCATTATCCACAAATGGCAAAAACATGGAACAGTGGTGAACCTTCCCAGGAGTGGCCGGCCGACCAAAATTACCCCAAGAGCGCAGAGACGACTCATCCGAGAGGTCACAAAAGACCCCAGGAGAACGTCTAAACAACTGCAGGCCTCACTTGCCTCAATTAAGGTCAGTGTTCACGACTCCACCATAAGAAAGAGACTGGGCAAAAACGGCCTGCATGGCAGATTTCCAAGACGCAAACCACTGTTAAGCAAAAAGAACATTAGGGCTCGTCTCAATTTTGCTAAGAAACATCTCAATGATTGCCAAGACTTTTGGGAAAATACCTTGTGGACTGATGAGACAAAAGTTGAACTTTTTGGAAGGCAAATGTCCCGTTACATCTGGCGTAAAAGGAACACAGCATTTCAGAAAAAGAACATCATACCAACAGTAAAATATGGTGGTGGTAGTGTGATGGTCTGGGGTTGTTTTGCTGCTTCAGGACCTGGAAGGCTTGCTATGATAGATGGAACCATGAATTCTACTGTCTACCAAAAAATCCTGAAGGAGAATGTCCGGCCATCTGTTCGTCAACTCAGGCTGAAGCGATCTTGGGTGCTGCAACAGGACAATGACACAAAACACACCAGCAAATCCACCTCTGAATGGCTGAAGAAAAACAAAATGAAGACTTTGGAGTGGCCTAGTCAAAGTCCTGACCTGAATCCAATTGAGATGCTATGGCATGACCTTAAAAAGGCGGTTCATGCTAGAAAACCCTCAAATAAAGCTGAATTACAACAATTCTGCAAAGATGAGTGGGCCAAAATTCCTCCAGAGCGCTGTAAAAGACTCATTGCAAGTTATCGCAAACGCTTGATTGCAGTTATTGCTGCTAAGGGTGGCCCAACCAGTTATTAGGTTCAGGGGGCAATTACTTTTTCACACAGGGCCATGTAGGTTTGGATTTTTTTTTCTCCCTAAATAATAAAAACCATCATTTAAAAACTGCATTTTGTGTTTACTTGTGTTATATTTGACTAATGGTTACATGTGTTTGATGATCAGAAACATTTTGTGTGACAAACATGCAAAAGAATAAGAAATCAGGAAGGGGGCAAATAGTTTTTCACACCACTGTATACATATTTATATCTTATAGATAAACGTCTATGCGTGGAAGTGTATGTGTCTGTCCGGCCCAGAAGTGAGAGGTGGAGTCGGGGTAAGGGCTCCGCCTCCGAGGAAACAGAAAACTCGCTTAGCCACTAAATAACACAAGTGAGGACACTACGTCAGAAAAACGAAACCTCCAAAGAAAGACAAAGTCACACAGCCGCTAATACACAAACGAGGAGAGCACATGGGCAACACGGTATCCCTTTTAGTTTTCCTCCTGCCGCTGATCCACAAGCAAGGCCAGCACGTCGGCAAAACGAATCCTCCTAGAAGAGAGACGCCAGGGTAGTTCCTTTCAATTACCTGACATCTCTACATTTCGATTTTTTTTTTTGGACAATTTCAATAGTTTCTAGAACCCCGGGCTTTTTACAGCACAGGCTTACACTGCTGGGACCTTCACCCGGAAGTGGAAAGAACATCATTTCACCATAAACAACATCATTTTCACACACACACACACACACTACCAGTTAACACTTCTGTAACACCTCAGCTGTTTTCAGTTTTTATGCAAATACATGCAGTTTAGTGTCATAATGTTTCATGAAATCAATGCATAGAACAAATAAACAATGGCAAAAAAAAAAATAAGTCAAGGAATCATTACGTGTGCAAAATTGTAATCAAATATTTGATTTAGCCTGTCCCTTTTGCTGATCTAACAGCAAAACTGTGATAACTCTTTTGATTCAGAATGCCAGTCACTCTGTGCAAGTCACCAACTCTGCCTCCAGCAATCGAACCCCAGACCATCACACTTTCTCCTCCATGTTTGACAGTTTGTGTCACACACTAAGGTACCATCCTGTCACCAGCTCGAAGGTGTGCAGACAATCTGGCACAGACACTGAAATGCCAGTCTCAGTCCTGCCATTCTAGAGTCAAGCAAATGTTCTAATTAAACTAAACTGGAATTAATGCAAAAAAAAGAGACATAGTAGGTTTATCAACCCAAAAGTCATTTCCTGTCATTCTGTGGCCTTTTGCTGACAAATTATTTAGCAAAGCAGGGGCAGTAAAGCCATTAGCGACACAAAATGCTGAGGGTGTCGTTTCTGCTCAATGCTCTAAGCGAGAGCCACAATGGCACTTAATAATTTATTCCCACTGAGTGTTTGATGAGGAAAGCGACCTCCATCTACTTGCATGTTCGGTATCTCCTGATGGGGTATTCAATGACAAAAGTGAAGCCGTTTACACATAAATAAGAAATCACTTTTTTTAAAACATTTTAACATCATACTGTATAAAATGTTTTGAAGCTGTTTATAAAATGTAAAACTTTATTAAAACATGACTTGGAACTGTGAAGTAATACAACATTATTGGGCTTTTTCTCCTCATTCTATCCATTATATAGTGATTTTCATTTCTCTGTGAACTAAAGGGACTGCTTATTGAGTTCTGCTGCAACAAACAGCCTCTAAGCCTGTACTTGGGGGGGTTGAGGGTCCGGGTCCACATGAATTACAGGCTGGACACAGATACATATACCTATATACAGTATATATAAACATATATATACATATACAGTACATATATACATCTATATATTTGTAGTAGGAGATAAACAAAGGGAAACAATGAATCATGTATCATAAAGTAGTTTTTATTCCTGAGATTTCAGGAATCAAAGTAAATATGCTTTATGATACATGATTCATTCTCTCCCTTTGTGGATCCCCTACTACAAATATGCAAACCGTATCACAAACTATCGATTACATATATATATATATATATATATATATATATATATATATATATATACATACATACATACATACATATATATATATATATATACACATATACATATATATATGCAGCTGGAGATCCACAAAAAGAGAAAATGAATCATGTATCATAAAGTAGTTATTATTCCTTAGCTTTCAGCTCCTACCAGGAGCCTTCATCAGATAATGCTTAGACTTACAAGTTTGCTATATATTTCCTTTGATTCTTGTAAGTCTAAGCATTATCATTTTCTCTTTTTGTGGATCTCCAGCTGCAAACTGCATCGCAGACTTTCTCTTCCATATATATATACAGGCCAAAAGTTTGGACACACCTCCTCATTCAATGTGTTTTCTTAATGTTCATGCCCATTTACAGCACTCCATCACTCTCCTTCTTGGTCAAATAGCCCTTACACAGCCTGGAGGTGTGTTTGGGGTCATTGTCCTGTTGAAAAATAAATGATCGTCCAACTAACCTGACTTCTGCACAACACAACTGCTGGTCCCAACCCCATTGATAAAGCAAGAAATTCCACTAAATAACCCTGATAAGGCACACCTGTGAAGTGAAAACCATTTCAGGTGACTACCTGTTGAAGCTCATCGAGAGAATGCCAAGAGTGTGCAAAGCAGTAATCAGAGCAAAGGGTGGCTATTTTGAAGAAACTAGAATATAAAACATGTTTTCAGTTATTTCACCTTTTTTTGTTAAGTACATAACTCCACATGTGTTCATTCATAGTTTTGATGCCTTCAGTCATGAAAATAAAGAAAACACATTGAATGAGGAGGTGTGTCCAAACTTTTGGCCTGTACTGTATGTATATATGCACATACATATATATATATACATATACACATATATACACACACATATATACACACACATACATATGGCAGGTGTTAAGAAAAAGCCTATTAAACGTCAAACTATGTTATAATTTTACACATTACGAACCTAATAATCATGTTTTACAACAAAACAACAAAATAAATTAACTGAAAAAACTTACAGTTACAGAATTGTCTGAAGTTAAATACAGTGTGTACTGTACTTAAAAAGTTCAGTCCTGTGATAATTTAAAGACATTTTTGACTGTAGTCTGCTTTCCTGATGAGTGCCGTTTCTTCGCTGTCAAGTCTCGCCATCTTTGCAGCATCATTATTTCGATTCCTGTAGCTTCTTCTTGTTGCTCAATGTAATTAATTGCAGTTTCTAGGGCCTTAACTCCATCACTCATATAGTCAACGTATACTGTTTACTACAGCATTGTGACTTGTGTGTGTGTGTGTTTGTGCTGTGACGTGCCAGTCCCCGTCTTGCACCCAAAAACTCGAAGCTGAGTCTCAGTACTTTTAGCAACACCAGCTTTATTAAGCTTGAAACAGCAACAGCGAGGTTATTTATTGTAGCGGGATCTGCCGCTCTCCTATACACAGACACAGCAGTCAGGTAGGGTCGGGGGGAAAGTAATACTGAGCCCAGCGCATTTATAATGTCCCTTGTTCCTTGTATCACCCATCAACGGCAGGCGCTTATAGCATGTCCGTGATCTTTTCGGATTGGCTTTTATGGTGAACTGCTACAGCGCTGGGAGACTGCGATTGCTTTGGGACGCTCTTCCGCGTGTCGTCCCGTTGGGTGGAATCCCACAAGAGTTTAGAAACTCACTCACACCAGCCATGATTCTTTTAAAAGTTAAAGTGCAGGTTAATTTGCTTTATGTATTTTTACTTAATATTTTGTATTAATCATTTTTATATGAATAGTTTTGGGTTGTGGAATGAATCATCTGAGTTTCCATTATTTCTTACGGGGGAATTCGCATTGATATACTGTACGAGTGCTTTGGACTGCGAGCACATTTCCAGAATGAATTATGCTCGCAAAGCAAGGTTCCACTGTAATTAGCTGCGGTAGAGTTGGGAGCAACAAAAAATAGACTACGTTCACACTTGCAACCTGCAGTTGTTGTTGCCGATTGATGCAGTTTTTTTTTTTTGGGTTTTTTTTGCGGTGGGATGTCGGATAATACGGAATGTTGGATAAGCGAAGGTAGGATAAGTGAGACTCTACTATATATATATATATATATATATATATATACAGTATATATATATAAAAAACGTGGCAGATGGCCGGGGTCCATGTCTGGCCGGGATGCCCCTTCGTTATATGCTTGGGGGGAGCACCCATGGATGTTGCAATACCTCCCCCTTGATGCTAGATGGTTGCCCCCCTGGGTTGGAATGGTGCCTCGGTTTCCTGCAGGGCTTAATGGGAATTGGAGTTGGGTGCAGCACTGTTGGGTCCCGCAGGCACCACCAGGGGGTGCTGCAGCTGGGACATCTGGGCAACGTATTCACCACACCCTGAAGTGCAGCCAGAACACGGCAATCAACCACCTGCAGAACTTCCGGGTGGACTATAAAAGGGCCCAGCAACCACCACTCAATGGCCAGAGTTGGGTGGAGGAGGACAACGCTTGGAGAAGGAGTGGTGGTGCAAAGGAGAAGAGTGCAGCCCTCCTGGGTCAGTAGAGGGTAGCCCCCCTAGGTGGCTGTAGAGCCACAGATTCCCACAGGGCATGCTGGGAGTTGTAGTTCAACACAGCCTAGTTGCGTTCCATGGGGGCCACCATGGGGAGTTGTAGATCCCTGCTTTGGGTTTCCATCACACCTGGGAGTGATTCCAGTTAACCCTGATGAGCCACCTGGAGCAGACGTAAAAAGAGCTGCCTCACTCCATTCGGGGAGACAGAGTCGGGAAAGAGAGGGACGAAGCTCAACCGTGGAGGAGTGGAGGCGGAAAGGAGAAGAGAACGAACTGTGCTGCTGTGGGGAATGAGGGAACAACGCCTCCCCACATGTAAATAAACGTGTTCTGGAACTCGTGTCTCTGTCTGTCTGTGTCAGGGTTGGGGCGGCCAGAGCGCCCCTGGTTTCCACAATATATACATAAGCAGGTCAGAAAGTTGATGGATTGCACATTGAGCTAAGCTTGTCTATGGCAGCAATATACGCAGCCCTAGTGTGTACCTTTCTTTATTCAATATCCTAACAGGAATAGGAAAAGGAAAGTCGGCACAAGTTTAATTGTGTCCTTCGCAGGGGTTTAACATCACTACAAAATGGCACTGAGGTAATCAATCATTGGGTTTCAAGCCTTTAGCTTGCCTGACAAATTCGAGGTCCCCGGGGACTTATCAGTGCTTTCCAGCAGGCGCTCTTCATATTTCTAGCTCATTGCACTCTCTGTCTTTTACAAGGCACAAGACACTAAATTACCGAGTGCTGCATTCATAAATACTCAGCCTGACAATTCTAAATAAAACTTGTCTCTATCAGAGTTAAGGATGACGGGCCAAAATTATCAGTTCATTTTGTTATTTTTTTTCAGCAAATGAAAATAATGAAAAGAAAATTGCTTTAGAGAATGAAATACAGGGTGTGGCCCAGTGGCTAATGCTGCTGCCACATCGCGCCTGTGACCAGAGCCCGTTACTCTCTCTCTACCTCTGTATATGGGGATTTCAATGTTCTCCCTGTGTCCCTAAAGGTTATTTTCCCAGCTTCTGCATTTATAAAACTTTGTACAGATTTGATTGGAAAAATACACATATGCAAGGCCGGCTTAAGGGTACATTGTGCCCCAGGCGGAGCTGGTTGCAGATGCTCAAAAAGAGACCACCTAAAGAGAGTCTGCACAATCAGATCTGTAAATGAAATTGAGGAAAAAGGAGGAATATGCCCCCCGCAATCATATATATGAAGTCAAAAAGAAGGAATAGGGCTCCTCCTTGATGATTGGTGCCCTCATGTTCACAAACGAAGTGACATTTAGGTGCCCCTCAGGGCAGGGCGCCCTTTTGCCTAGAGCTGGCTCTGTACAGCAAAAAACAGGACAATGCATACTCCAAAAACATATCAGATTTCTAAAACCTGGCGTACACATATTTGTATTGTAACGCCGTTGACAAGTTACATCAGCCACGGATGAGTTACCCAAGTATGAGCTGGCATTACATCACCAGTGCCAGAGGCGCATATATAAATGGCAAGCCTGCAAAGTTGTACACTTTTCCAACTAGTGTGGCAAAAGGTTAGCAGTCCTTCTAAGGACAGTGTGTCACGTCAAACAGCCATGTAAAAAACAGAATTCATCACAATGGTGGTCAGTTCTGATGCTATATTGGTGTCAGAAGTGGGATTAGAAGACCTAATGTCTGAGTTATCAACGCATGGAAATGCCTTGGAGACCTAAAATGGACCTGTTTGGCTCCTCGGAGGAGTTTCTGGAGAATCTCGAGGCACAAATCCGTAATCTGAACTGCTGCTGTCAGCAGCACTACTGGGACGAAGACAGAGGAGAGACTGTCACCTCTGTCACCTTTCCATCTGCTAAGGACCACTAGCCGGAGTATGCAGATGCTGATGAGAGCCTCGGGCTCATGCAGCTGGGGAAAACTGTGACAGATTGAGTTGCCACTGACCTCAAGGGACCTGCGAGAAGCAGAGTCGGTGGTAAAAATCTGCAGGCAAAGGACAAAGCAGGTCGTAGAGGTGTTGTGAAGCAGTGCTGGAGGAAGTGTCTCAAAGCTGAGATCCAGCCCTGGAACGCAGTTTGCAGCACCAGACAGTGAAGAAAAACAGCCAAGATACTGGAACATCTGCATCTCCACACTAGGAGGTTTGCCTGCCTGCTTGCTTATAAGTGACCAACGTGAGTCAACGCCTCTGCCACAGCACATGACAGCACAGCACTCAATATCCCAGCTGTGTCATTTGACAACACCGCGTTCATGATTCCTGTTGATGTGCCCTCATCACCAGTAGCATGACTGAAGTGAGAGTGAAGACCATTCAACGAGTTTGTTGAACGAAGGTCGCTGGGGACGGTGACTTCAACAGGAGGGCTATGTAATGGAGCTGACAATTTACATCAGGCATGGGTCACCCAAGCATGAGCTGGCATTACATCACCAGTGGCAGGGGTACCTATGTAAATGGCAAACCTGCAAAGTCACCCGCTTTTCCAACTACTGTAGTGCAGCAAAAGGTGAGCAGTCCTATTAAGGATAGAAAGCCACCTCAAAGAGCCAGATAAAGAGTGGAGAACCAATTGTTTCAGACGCTACAGCATATAATTAACCCTTTAGAAATCACAGTCAGCTTGTAAATGTACATACGTCAACGAGTCTTGAACCCTGCCAAGTTGCCACCCTGACGCAACCACATAAGGACTATGCTAATGAACCTTAAACATATGCAATCACAATGCTGCAGATCTCCATTGCCTGGTAGAGCAGTCTCCTGCTTGATGCATTCATACACCAACACTTGCGTTTCACGAGACCCATGGTGTGCTCCGCCTGGCACTGGTACATTTATGATCAGAAAGATCAGCATTAGCACGTTAAATAATTACTGAAATATTCTATTCTGTTTTACACTTTATGCTGCCTCTGTTACTTATTATCTGTCTGCTACTTATTATTTATTTTTATCTTTATATGTTGGTTTTGGCATTTGGTGTGGATAGTAAAGAAAGAATTGCATTGTACAGGGAAACATGTCTTTTTTACTGTGGACATGACAATAAATTTTGAACTTGAGCTTGAAATTGAAAAGTTTGGGTAACTCAGTTCCTAGGGTGCAAAGCCTACTGATGCTCATATCCAATTTTTTTTTTTTATTTTATTATATTGTCACACACACGCGATTAGGGGGGGCAGCCAATGGGCCCAACGCAGCGCAAAAACACACCGGAGCAGAGTTTAAGACAGTGTATTAATGCTTTTCTCTTTTCCTCACCAGAAAAAAGGAAGAACAAAAACATAAAGCCCCTTGAATTCTACGCACGAAAACACCGTCCCAATATATGAAGAACTTCTGTGTTTTCATCCGTCCGTCCCTGATGACTTCACTTCTGGTCGCCCTCCAATGACATCACCTCCTTCACCTTCTGTTCACGTCATATCATTCCTTCCACCTTCCTGTGGTCTGAATTACATAAATTGCTCCATTTGTCCTTGCTGGATTGTCAACTGTTTTCATGAACTTGACCGTCATGTCAACAACAGTATATAGGGAAGGCTCCCCAACCCTTAATCTTTCTCTCTTACATTCATTTCTTCACAATATTTATTCATACACATGAACTTTGTGCAGACTTCCTGTACTAGTGTGATTTTTCTTACTTCGGCTTTTTGAAAACTGACATTTTGATAGCATTTTGTTTTAATAAACTACTATCCAGTTCTTGTACCATCTTGTCTGAGTCTCTCTCTCACTCATCCTGGGTTTCCTCTGTACGACTACTCAAGGCCCTGTGGTTGAACCGTTACAAGGTACATGGTGGTTACTGGCCGTCACACCGTCAGTTTTGTCTTTTTCCTCTGCTCCACCACTACCTCCAGCAGGTCCAGAGGGCATCCCATAACTGAGCCCATTTTCATAATCAGCATGATGATTTGGTGGGCTTCTCTTAAAGTGATGTTACTGGCCCAACACTGGTTATCACAGAGTTGTAGAACATCTGACGCCTACTGACACTCACGGCCAAATTGTTTTTATTTTATTATATTTATTCATACACATGAACGTTGGACAGACTTACTGTAATTAGACTTTTGAAAACTGATATTGTGATAGCTCTTTGTTTTAATAAACTACTATCAGTTTCTTGTACCATCTTGTCTGTGTCTCTCTCTCTCTCACTCACCCTGGGTTTCCTCGGTACGACTACTCGAGGCCCTGTGGTTGAACCATTGCAAGGTATGTGGTGGTTACTGGCCATCTTCTTCCTCTGCTCCACCACTACCTCCAACAGGTCCAGAGGGCATCCCATGACTGAGCCCATTTTCGTAATCAGCATGATGATTTGGTGGGCTTCTCTTAAAGTGATGTTACTGGCCTAACACTGGCTATCGTAGAGTTGTAGAACATCTGATGCCTACTGACACTCACGGCCAAATTGTTTTTATTTTATTATACTTATTCATACACATGAACTTTGGACAGACTTACTGTACTTAGACTTTTAAAAACTAACATTTTGAATGCATTTTGTTTTAATAAACTACTATGAGGTTCTTGTACCATCTTGTCTGTGTCTCTCTCTCACTCTCCCTAGGTTATCCTCAGTAAGACTACTCGAGGCCCTATGATTGAACCGTTACAAGGTATGTGGTGGTTACTGGCTATCACACCGTCAATTTTGTCTTCTTCACCTGCTCCACCACTAGCTCCAACAGGTCCAGAGGGCATCCCATAACTGAGCCCATTTTCGTAATCAGCATAATGATTTGATGGGCTTCTCTTGAAGTGATGTTACTGGCCCAGCACTGACCATCACAGAATTGTAGAACATCTGATGCCTACTGATGTTTTTCCACCCTCTAGCACTAACCCAGGCCAACATTTAAACTGTGGTATCCCTTCCAGCTGATGCCAGTTAATTACTCTCTGCTCCTACAGTAGTTAATTAAATAACTACAAGTGATTGATCGCTTCTGCTCACGTGTGGGCCGCTTGTCAGTGCTGGTTAAGCCACTTAAAAAAAAAAAAAACTGCTAAAAACCAATTACCAATTATTTTCCAACATTACGGAATTGAACCTTTTCAGTTCAAATAAACAGAGATGAAAATTGTTTAAAACTGTGAAAGGAATGAGTACCGTAGGATCACAGTTGCTACTTTAAAATAAATTCTTCACCAAGAGCACGGACAACATGGTTTGAAACTTGCTAAGGTTAAATTTCACACATATGTTGGGAAGCTTTTTTCCACACAAAGAATCACAGACACGTGGAATAAGTGACCAGGCATTGCGGTGGACACTAGGACTTTAGGGACCTTAGGAAAACGGTTGGAAACCACAGACATATGGAGTAAATTAGCAAGGAGTGCAGTGGAGAGTAGGACTTGTCATGTTATGTCATTACCAAGCCTGCTTACTCAAGATCGACCGGGCGCGTGGCTCGAACCTATCCCAGCTAGCATAGGGCGCGAGGCAGGAGCAAAGCCTAGACATGTCACTAGTCCATCGTAGAACGAACACACATCAAACACACACTATGGCCAATTTAGCATCGCCAGTTCAACTAACCTGCATGCCTTTGGGCAGTGGGGGGAAATAAGAGCACCTGGAAGAAACCCATGCATACTCCATACAGGGAGGACCCAAGTACCGACCCTTGGTCTCCTTACTGTGAGGTACCAGCGTAACCAGTGCACCACGCGTAGCCCGACTAGGACTTTAGTGACCCTCCAAACTCAAGTTGATGTTATTTCGGACAATCTCTTTGAATAGGATGGACAAGCTTGGTTGGTTGAATGTCTGTCCTCGTCACAATTTTTCCAATGTTCTAATGACTTTGATGAAGGTTTAAACAGGTGACAAACTGTCAGCTGCAGATTCTTCCATTTTCTAACCTGTGGGGTGCTGCTGCCTTTCTTGGAAGTATTCGTGGCTGGAGGGAAAAAGAACCTCTGGACTGGCGTCTGTCACTGCAGAGAATACTGATGTAGACATTAAGATAAAATGAGACGTGGGATTAAAAGCAGGAACAGAAGGAACACACAGAGATGGGGAGAATGTGAAAATTCCATACAAGGAATTCACTCCAGTGATCCCAAGGACTTCAGGCCAGTTGCTCTTCATACATCATGAAGAACTTTGAGCGGCTGGTCCTGACACAGCTATGACCCCCCGGTATCAGAACATCTGGATCCTCTGCACATGAAGGTGTAGAAGGTGCTCTCATCTCTATGCTCCACAGAGCCTGCACCCACATGGACAACATGGGCACCACAGCCAGGATCATGTAGTTTGACTTTGCCAGTGCTTTTTAACATCACTCTGCATCATCGACCAGGGAAAAAGTTCAAAGCTTTGAATCTGGATGCTCCCAAAACACTACTGGACCAACAGACAGCAGTTTGTGAGGCTAAGGGACTGAGTGCCAGAAATGCTGGTGTGTTCACCTCAGGGAATTGTCCTGTCTCCCTTCCTGTTTACCCCGCCACACATCAGTCTTCAACACAATGACTCCTCCATCATAGGCTACTTTAATAATGGAGATGAGTCGGAGTACTGTTTCCACTAGGAGGCAATAGCTCCCTGGAAATACGTTCGTTTTGCAACTGTGGCGTCTTAAGTAACCTGAACCTAAATAGATATATTATAAAGAGGCGATATCCCTCCCTTAGCGATAAGAACTAAGCGGTAAGAAATCACATAAGAGAAAATAACTTTGCTTTCTTTAATGACGGTTTACACGGCATAACAGACGGGTAGCCATGACAAGACCCTGTGTAGAGTCTGCCATTTTCGTCGCTGCGTTAGAAGGATTTTCAGGATCGGATGATGGTACCTCCCATCCATCTGTCAGCTTCAAAAGTGTGCCGGGCAATGTTCCAAGGCTTTATACTCTTTCTCCATGTGCAGACCCTTCAAACAAGGAAAAGAAGACCTAATGTCATGCTAACTCTGACACACAGAAATAGTGCATGTTGCCCATTTCGCAGTTGTCCTTAACTTGTCTTGTCTTAAGATGCTCGCCTAGCAATTCTAAATGTTGTATTAAATCTGGCTCAGCTGTAGATGTGAGAAGAAAGAAAAGAAAAGCAGATGTAAAATATTTGCACAGAGCACAGTGACATATTAAACTTATATTCTGATTACAAGTACAAGAAGGTTCTGGAAGACTTTGTCTTGTGGTGCAGGGACAACAACTTGCACTCTCAACATCAACAAGACATCAGCCATGCCAAAGAGCCTCTGAGACCAGTCACCATTCAGGGTGAAGGACGTGGAAGTGGTGCAGAGCTATAAATACCAGTAAACTGGACTGGTCTAATAACACAGTGGCACTGGACTGGACTTGCTAAGAACACTCAGGTCTGTTGACGTGTGCAGCAAGCTGCTGGAAATGTTCTACTAGTCCATAGTAGCCACTGTGGTATTCTATAAGGGACATTCACAAAGTTTCTGCACTTTATTTTTAAAACTCCACTTATTAAGAATTTCAAAAACAAATGACATCACTTTTCTACACAGTCACCTTCCTTTGCAATGCAATTTTCCCAGCGTTGTACCAACTTTTTAATGCCATCAGCAAAAAAATGTTTTTGGTTGAGTGCGTAGCCAGTGATGCACCGCTGCTTTCACATCATCATCACATGAAAATCTTCTTCCCCTTAAAGCTTCTTTGAGCGGTCCAAAAAGTTGGACATCAGATGGCTTATAAATCCGGACGATCAGCTGGGTGTTCCATTTCAATCCACTCTTAGACGACTCTATGGGAGAGAACTTCATCCCAATACTGAGCAGACATGTGGATTATGCCCACAAAAGGTATATGACAGAACTCTAAGTTTCGCAGCCATCTTCACCACAGGGTGACAACTCTTATACTAAATTGTCTTGCCAGACAGAGCTGGTCACATGACACTCTCAGACACGACCAATCACTACTCCTCCTGAATTCACCATTCTATATGATAGATAGATAGATAGATAGATAGATAGATAGATAGATAGATAGAT
>JANRMT010062817.1:6512907-6523329 GCA_026402145.1 Polypterus bichir lapradei | reverse complement strand
TCCTGGTGTGGCGGAAGTGTCAGGAAAGCACCTGGAAGCACTCCGGGTCTTCTTGGAATTATTTCCGGCAGCACTTCCTGGTGTGGCGGAAGTGCTGCCATCCAGGATTCCCTTACTGTCCGGGCGTACCCTGGCGGTGGCCACGTCCTCTAAGGAATGTCCCAGGTCCCTCCTTGTGGCCCCCAGATAGGCCCGGGCGGCTGCCCTCTCGTGGCCGAGGAGTAATACTGTCCATGTCGGGGACTATCCAGGCGTCCCGGCCGGGCAGTGTCCCCGGACATCTGTGACAATATATATATATAAACAAAAAATAAAAGACACTTTATATATATACATACATATATATACACACATATATATACATATACATACATATATATTGTGGAACTTGGCTCGGACACATACAGGCAGTCACGTCTAAATCACCCCACACACGTTTATTTACATAGTCCATATTTACAATAATGCTCACAAGTCCCCAAAAGTCCTCAAAGTCCTGGCCAACACACACAACGCCTTCACTTTTTCTTCAGGCCGCCTCCTTAGCTCCTCCCAGACCTCGTCCTGCTTCCACCCGACTCAAGTCATCTCATGAATGGAGGCAGCCCCTTTTATAAGCCCCTGAATGTGCTCCGGCAATCTCCGAAGTGCAGGCTGCATCCCCGGAAGCACTCCGGGTGTCCCTGCTCGTCTTCCCCCTGGCACTTCCAGGTGTGGCAGAAGTGCCGAGGTCCAGGGCTCCCAAGTCATCCGGGCACCCCCTGGCGGTCACCACGGGCCCCTACAGGGTTGAGCTTCAAAGTCCTGTACCCGTGGTCCCCATAGCAACCAGGGCGGTCGCCCCCATATGGTCTGAGGAAGGAGTAAGCCCTCTTCTGGTCCTCTTGGGCATCCCGGCCGGGTTGCCCCCCCAGCCACCTGGGACAATATACACACATATATACATATATATACAGTATACATATATATATATATCATACAACTTGATGTTTTCTTGGAGGAAACAAGTGGATAGGACTGGCGAGCTTTGTTGGGCTGAATGGCCTGTTCTCGTCTAGAATGTTCTAATGTTCTAATGTTCTAATATATATATGTATGTGTATATATATATTTGTGTGTGTGTATGTGTGTATATTATATATTTAATATATTTAATATTATTTTAATTTATTTATATATGAATTCAGTCCAAAACAATATTGTTCATTATAAGAAGAACAGCGAAGGATTTATATATATATATACAGTATATATATATGATATATATATATGATACGTAGCCGACGTATTATATGTATATATATATACATGAATATATGTATATATACGTATATATAATACGTAGCCAACTTTTGCGGCTACGTATCAAGCTGCAATGCACTGTGTGTTCTGTCACTTTTCTCTCATGGCCAGCATTACATTTTTCAGCAATTTCTGCTATAGTAGCTCTCCTGTGGGATCGGACCAGATGGGCTCCCTTTGCCTCCCCATGCTCATCAACGGCGCCTGTCACCGGTTGTCCTTCGCTGAGCTACTTCAGTAGGTGCCAATGACTGAACGAGACCTGCAGTTTAGGTGAGGCTCTGACCCATCACATTTGGCCCATGTCAAATGTCGCTCAGATCCTTACGCTTGCCCATTTTTCCTGCTTTCAACACATCACCTTTGAGAACTGACTGTTCTCTTGCTGCCTAATACATCCCACCCCTTGAGAGTTGCCAGTGGAACGAGATAAAATGTAAATGTAAAGTATTACACATAGGAAGTAAAAATTTAGGAAGATTTAGGAGTTATAGTGGACTCTAAGCTATCAACTTCCTGTCAGTGTTCAGAAGTCATTAAGAAGGCTAACAGAATGTCAAGTTATATAGCGCCTTGATGTGTGGAGTACAAGTCACAGGAGGTTCTGCTCAAACTTTATAACACACTGGTGAGGCCTCATCTGGAGTCCTGTGTGCAGTTTGGGTCTCCGGGCTACAAAAAGGACATAGCAGCACTAGAGAAAGTCAAGAGAAGAGTGACTAGGCTGATTCAGGGCTACAGGGGATGAGTTATGAGGAAAGATTAAAAGAGCTGAGCCCTTACAGTTTAAGAAAAAGAAGATTAAGAGGAGACCTGACTGAAGTGTTTAAAATGAGGAAGGGAATTAGTGCAGTGAATCGAGACGGTGACTTTAAAATGAGTTAATCAAGAACACGGGGTAATCTTGTTAAGGGTAAATTTTGCACAAACATTAGGAAGTTTTTCTTTACACAAAGAACGATAGACAATTGGAATAAGCGACCAAGTAGTGTGGTAGACAGTAAGACTTTAGGGACTTTCAAAACTCGACTTGATGTTTTCTTGGAAGAAATAAGTGGATAGGACTGGCGAGCTTTGTTGGGCTGAATGGCCTGTTCTCATCTAGAGTCTTCTGATGTTCTAATAATCCATGCTATTCACTTCACCTGCCTCTGGTCTGAATGTTGTGGCAGATAATTTTCCATCATTTCTGCTGCACTTTTGCACACAAACAGTAACTCGGCCTGCTTCACTTGGTGTTAGCCCAGTCCTGCTAACAAGATGCCAAGCATTACGCTATGCAGCCCAGTAGATATTTTAAGACTTTTTGCCCCCGGTGTCACATCACGCTGTGTGTGTCGGGAAACAAAAAAAAAATTATAATTAGAGGACTGCAAGCAAAGCAACAGCTCTGCACCCCTGGAGGTTTTTCAACTGATATAATTCATTTTAGAAGTGTATAATAAAAACTTCTGTTCCCATAAATGAAATGATGTCACCTGCTGAGCAAAGGATTGTTAGGGCACAACGAGCGGCCGATCAGGCGCTCCAACTTTTATATCTTTTATTCACCGAGCGAGGTTTGAAAATCGGCCTCCTCATTCTTACAAGCCTTACTTACGTCGGGAGTTTTGTCCACTCTGCTGTGGACGCAGTGGAGGCCGCTCTGAATAGGCAGCGTGGCATCACCATTGGTGGGACTTAAGGGCTGAGAAGATCACTCAACAGCTTCGCTAAGTTTAAAGCCCCTACTGGGGAGTCGGAAATATTTTTTGTGCAGTGATTACTTTAGCAAGTATGGCTTCAAGTGTCTCCAGAGAGCCTTCAGACCCTTCACTTTTTCACATTTTGTTCTGTTGCAGCCTTGTGCTAAAATCATTTCATTTCATTTTTGCCTTCATCAACCAATACTCAGTGCCCCCAGAATGACAAAGCGACAGCAGGATTTTAGAAATTTGTCCAAATGTATTACAAATAAGAAATAAATCTGAAATATCGCATTATCACAATGCATTCACAGAACATGAAATCTGACTCGGGGACATCCCATTCTGTTGCTTGACGCCGAGATGTTCCTTTCTACACCTTGTTTGGACTCCATCTGAGGTCAGATCACACATATCTGTCTACAGAAGGTCCCACAGTTAAACAGGCTATGAGGTCAAGCCACAATTTCAAGTGCAGATAAACAATGAGAACTGGTGTCAGGAAGGCCATCTGGCCATAAAAATCAGGCTATACACTCACCGGCCATTTTATTAGGTACACCTTTCTAGTACATGGTTGGACCCCCTCATTCTTTCAAAACTGCCGTAATTCTTCACGGAGTAGATTCAAGAAGATGCTGGAAAAATTCCTCAGAGATTTTGGTCCATATTGACATGATAGCATCATGCAGTTGCTCTAGATTTGTCAGCTGATGATATACTGTAAATCTCCTGCTCCACCACATCCCAAAGGTGCTCTACTGGGCTGAGATCTGGTGAATGTGGAGGCCATTTGAATCCAATGAACTCCTTGTCATATGTTCAAGAAACCAGTCTGAGATGATCTGAGCTATGTGACATGGCGTGTTATCCTGCTGGAAGGAGCCATCAGAAGATGGCGACACTGCAGTCTTAAAAGGATGGATATGGTCAGCAACAATACTCAGGTAGGCTGTGGCATTTAAATGATGTCATTTGGTACTAAGGGGCCCAAAGTGTGACAAGAAAATGTCCCCCACACCATTACAAACACCACAAGCAGCAGCCTGATCCATTGTTACAAGGCAGGATGGATCCACGCTTTCATTTTGTTGATGCCAAATTCTGACCCCACCATTAGAATGTCACAGCAGAAACTGAGACTGGTCAGACCAAGGCAACATTTTTCCAATCTTCTGCTGTCCAGTTTTGGTGAGCCCGTGTGAATTGTAGCCTCAGTTGCCTGTTCTGAGCAGACAGGAGTGGCACCCACTGTGGTCTCCTGATTCAGTAGCTCATCAGATTCAAGGTTCGACATTTTGTGTGCTCAGAGCTGCTCTTCTGCATACTTCGGTTATAACGAGTGCTTACTTGAGTTCCTGTTGCCGTTCTGTCAGCTCAAACCAGTCTGGCCTTTCTCCTCTGACCTCTGGCATCAATAAGGCATTTTCACTCAGAGAACTGCCGCTCGCTGGATATTTTTTCCTTTTTCAGACCCTTCCCTGTAAACCCCAGAGATAGATGGCTGTGCATGAAAATCCCATTAGATTAGCAGTTTTTGAAATACTCAGAGCCGCCCATCTGCCACCAACAACCATACTATGTTCAAAGTCACTTCAGTCACCCTTCTTCCCCATTCTGATGCTAAGTTTGAACTTCAGCAGGTCATCTTGGCAAAGGCTGCAGTCCAAAATGCATTGACTTGCCACCATGTGATTGGCTGATTAGATATTTGTGTTAGCAAGCAGCTGAACCTAATAAAGTGATCAGTGAGTGTAAATGCATCTCCATGTTGGAAGGGTCAACTTGTAATGAGTCAGCATGGTGGCCTAGTGTACACAAGAAAGACAAAAATCACACAATAAACAATTCCATGGATAGAGACCAGAACATCTCCAAGTCACTGAATATCCAGTTAAATCAATCATGAGGAAATGGAAAGAGTATGGTATGACTGGAAATCTGCTAAACTGATGAAGACCAGTGAGGCTGGCCCCTAGGAGACCTCTGAGAAATCTGTAGGAGTGACAAGCTACAGTGGATGAGACTGGTGAGACCGGGGAGACAACAGCTAGGCCTGGGTGGTTCACCAGTCACAGCTTTATGGGAGAGTGGCAAAGAGAAAAAACACACACAGAGGACATCTTGGGAGAAGGAACAATGGGAGACTCTGTTGTCTGATGAGACCAAAATTTAGTTTTTTTCCCCCATCAGACTAAGCATCATGTTACACAACACAACACTAAAAAACACATGTAAGGAGAATGTCCAGCTTGTGGTGGGTCAACATGGGCTTAGATAAAGGCGTCAGGCAAACATATAAATGGGCTCAGGTAGGCAATGAACGACAACTCCAAGCGAACAGGTGATTGAGAAGCACAAGCCAGGCCACCAAGAGATCTTTGTGAACTCTGAAGGAGTCACAAGCTACAGTTACTGAAACCAGAGAGAATGTGCTGACAGCACTGGTGGAAGAAGGTGATTGTTTAGAGGAGACCAAATCTGAGCAGGTTTCCTGCAGGTTGCGGTCAGGGTTTACACTAAGACTTCTTAATATTTTGCTGAAATTATCTTACCCTCTACCCCCTCTTAGGGTTAGGGTTAGGGTTAGTAACCCTAACCCTAACCCTAACCCTAATTTCTAGGAATAGGGTGTTCTTAGGATTATAGAGTGGTCAAACATGGTGCTTAACCTGATGGCCAAAAAAAATGCTCAATTTTGGCATTTTCAAACCATAGAATCCTCTTTTTAGCTTACTTCTGAATCAACCAGGCAGCATATTGAACTGCTGCAACACTTCACCAGGGACAAAACAGTCAATAAGAACATAAGAAATTTGACAAACGAGAGGAGACCATTGGATCCATCAAGCCCATTTCTTGTAGCTAAACTGTCCCAATATCTCATCCAGATCCTTCTTAAAGGTTGTCAACGTTTTTCTGCTTCACCCCCATGCCTTGGTAGTTTGTTCCAGAGTCCCACAACTCTTTGCATAAAGAAAAGCTTCCTGGCTTCACTCGAGTATTTGATTCACCCCAAAGCTGAACGAAACCTGCTGGATCTTCTTTATCATTCAATGCTTTTGAGGATTTTGAATACCTGGAGGAGGTCCCCACAGAGTTTTAATTCTCGGAGTCTGTCACAGAAGGACATGTCCTCAGGCTCTGAGATGCACTTGGTTGCTCTCCTCTGCACAGCTTCAAGTGCTGCTATGTCTTTCTTATACTGTGGTGACCAGAACCGCACACAACATTCCAAGGGTGGTCTTTCAAGTTCATTACATACTTTGAGCATAACGTCGCTCGACTTAATGCTAATTGATGGTGCTTCGTGACGCTCGCTGCTCTATGGGTTGACAATCACGTGCCATAGCTTTGTGGCGCTAGAAGAAGGACAACTGCCGCTCAACCCACCACATCCCCAGTCTTTGTCTGTGTATTGTAACTTTGTGGAACTCACTACTTCACACAGTATCAGACAACCCCTGCTCAGAATGGAAGAAAAGGGAACGTAAGTGATGTCATGTCGGCGCTCAAAAAGTCTGGAACATTTCAGATTTGGGAATTTCGGATTAGGGATCCTTAATTTAATCCTGATACTCTGTATGTTCAATTATAATACCTATTCATGGTGGCTCTAAAATCCGTACTAACCCCTACTCTCTCTTCTGTTTCTTTTTCCAGTTTCTCTGTGGTGGCGACCTCCGCCACCACCATCTACTCAAAACATCATGATGCTCCAACATTGATGGACTAAAAACTAGAAGTCTGCATGACCATCATCATCAAGTCCTTCCGTGACAACCCTAAATCCAAAGAGGACTGTTTCATTTATGTTAGGTAGAATGCCCAGAGGGGACTGGGTGGTCTCATGGTCTGGAATCCCTGCAGATTTTATTTTTTTTTTCTCCAGCCGTCTGGAGTTTTTTTTTTTTTTTTTTTTTCTGTCCTCCCTGGCCATCGGACCTTACTCTTATTCTATGTTAATTAATGTTGCCTTATTTTAATTTCTTACTATGTCTTTTATTTTTCTATTCTTCATTATGTAAAGCACTTTGAGCTACAATTTGCGTATGAAAATGTGCTATAGAAATAAATGTTGTTGTTGTTGTAACCCGTATAACAAGAAAATCAGAAAATTCCAAGGGATGAATACTTTTTACAGGCACTGTATTTGCGAAGAGGTTTGAAAAAGCGCCATCCTCCTGCTTTCTGAAGACACTTAACCCCAGTCTGGTATCTTTAAAAGGGGGACCGTTTCAGAAATCCTACACCAGATTGAAAGTCAAACTGCTTAATGGAAGAGCTGCAGATCTGCTGCCTGCAACTGTGCTTTCTCTTTCTAACAGCAGCGTTTTGGCGCTTGCTCTTTTCCTCTAGAGGCCGGTTTGATAATAGCCACTAAATGTTTAATAGGCAAAAGAATACGAGACTTCCTTAAAGTCCTGAGATTTGCAGAATTTCTTAGTTTTATTTTTCTGTTGAATGGAGAGTCCAGCTCATTGATCACGTCTGAAAACCAGGAAACACACTTCCTTCACTTTAAGGATGAAATCACTGGACTGTAACTGACATCCACATGAACCTGCCAACACATGAATTTTCTTTGCAGCAGTCATTGGGAAGTGTTTTAAATAATTCAAGGGTTTTTTTTTTTTTTTTAACAAAAGCAGTATGTTGGTGTGGGGATTCAAATGCATTATTTAAATACTAACTGAGCTACCCTTCTAAGGTGGGTTGAAATCTAAAATATACAGTAGAGGCCAAAAGTTTGGACACACCTCCTCATTCAGTGTGTTTTCTTTATTTTCATGACCATTTACAGCACTCCATCACTCTCCTTCTTGGTCAAATAGCCCTTACACAGCCTGGAGGTGTGTTTGGGGTCATTGTCCTGTTGAAAAATAAATGATCGTCCAACTAACCTGACTTCTGCACAACACAACTGCTGGTCCCAACCCCATTGATAAAGCAAGAAATTCCACTAAATAACCCTGATAAGGCACACCTGTGAAGTGAAAACCATTTCAGGTGACTACCTGTTGAAGCTCATCGAGAGAATGCCAAGAGTGTGCAAAGCAGTAATCAGAGCAAAGGGTGGCTATTTTGAAGAAACTAGAATATAAAACATGTTTTCAGTTATTTCACCTTTTTTGTTAAGTACATAACTCCACATGTGTTCATTCATAGTTTTGATGCCTTCAGTCATGAAAATAAAGAAAACACATTGAATGAGAAGGTGTGTAATGCATCTCTGTTATACGCCATTTGATATGGGATTTGTAAAATGCGCCATCTGTTGGAATGACCAATGCAAAGCATATCTCTCTGTTACATGCCATTTGGTATGGGATTCGGAAAAGCAGTGTTAATGTTGATGAGATGCCATCTGTTTTGGATGCATTAGCAAGGCCTCATTTGGAGTACTGTGTGCAGTTTTGGCCTCCAGGCTACATAAATAACTTAGCAGTGCTAGAAAAAGTCCAGAGAAGAGCGACTAGGCTGATTTTAGGGCTGCAGGGGATGAGTTATGAGGAAAGATTAAAGAGCTGAGCCTTTTAAATTTAAGCAAAAAAAAAAAAAAAACTAAGATGAGACATGATTGACGTGTTTAAAATTATGAAGGGAGTTACAGTAATACAGTGGATTGAGACTGTTACCTTAAAATGAGTTCATCAAGAAAACAGGGACACCATTGAAAACTTGTTAAGGGTAAACATCAGCCAAACATTAGGAGAACCACAGACACATGGAATAAGTGACCAAGCAGTGTGGTAGAGAGTAAAAGTTTGGAGACCTTCAAAACTCGACTTGATGTTGTTTTGGAAGAATTGGGGTGGATAGGACTGGTGAGATTTGTTGAGCAGAATGGCCTGTTCTCGTCTTGATTGCTCTAATGGGTTGGAATGACCAAGTAAAACTGATGAAAATAACCAAGCCGACCAAGAAATCAAAGTAAAGAGAATGACAAATGCAATGCATGTGTCTGTGTTATATATCATTTGATATGGAATTCGTTAAAGGAGTGTTAATAATTGTGAAGCGCCATCTGTTGGAAAGACAAAACTGATCAAAACAACCAAGTCAACCAAGAAATCAATGCAAAGAGAAACAGGAAAAAAAAAAAAAACAGAATATTAAGAAGAATACAAAACAAACTTAGAAATGGCTTTGACTTTTGATATCCGCAAACGTGGATAAGGAAGTGCCCCCTGCAATTGAACTTTGGGACCAAAAGTTCCCAGAATTGTTAACAAAAACTCTGTTAGAAAACGTACAGCAATGCGTTTTTAGTTACCTTCAAAATGCACTTCTTGAGGTACAACCAAGTTAACATTAACGAAGAGAGAATTGATACCAGCAATTTGAGTTTGAAATGAAGCTCAGTGTTTGGTGTCAAAAAAACTTTTGTGAAACAAGTAAACCTTTGCCTTCAGCATAATTTGTATCACTGAAGTACGGCATTTTGAATAGTTGCTGTCTGGAAGCCTTTCATTTTCCATTCTGAATACGTCTGCCTCTCGATTAGTATTTATATGAATATCTGTAGTAGGAAAAAAAAGATAGCCGAGGTATTAATATCCACAACTACAATTAGAAGATTCTCTTATATTTACTATTATTTTTTTAACTATTTGTGTGTGTGTATACACGCGTGCGCTTGTGTGTGTGTGTGCACGTTTGATACCCATTTGTGTGTTCCTTTATATTCATATATTGGGTGTATAGGTCACAAAAGGCCTTTTGCTGTTTCTGGTAGCTGACCGGATATGTTGCTGCAGTAGGACTCGAATGTAAATCGCTCTTCACCGTGTCGCTGTTTAAATGGCTGGAAATGAAAGTCTCAGAGGCGGACGGGGCACATTCATTATGTGAAGGGCATTCCAACTCCAGAATCAGGCAAGGAGAAGAACCAAGTCGCTCATCAGCTCACCAGAGGATGGCTACTTTTTAAAATTTTCTCCAAACGTGCACAATCTCTGCCAGATGATTCAAATTAATTGCAGATATTGGAACAATTATACTTATTACTGTAAGATAAGACACTCAACGATAAAAAAAAAAGAACGATATTTTTAAAAACTGAACGAGAAAAACATTTTGTTCTTTTAGTATTCATCAGCATCTCCACTCGAGTGACCTTGGCTGTGTCTGGCTATGTTTTGCATGTCTGTATGGGGGGATTTTCACCGATTCACTGCTTATGTCATCATAAAATATTTTAAGAAACGCAGAGATGGGAAACAGAAAAAGTGCACAGAATTAACAGTTAAGTCCTCTCTTTATAAGCACATATTTATTGTTAATTAATTCAATTTATTTATTTATTTTTTTTTCGGATAGCAAACTTCACTGATCGCAGATTTAGAGTGCTGCAAAAAGATGGACAGAAATGAAAAGGACTACACGATAGATAGATAGATAGATAGATAGATAGATAGATAGATAGATAGAT
>JANRMT010062817.1:6437068-6457221 GCA_026402145.1 Polypterus bichir lapradei | reverse complement strand
AGAGAATGGAAAAGGCAGGTGCCATCTCTGAGCATGGAAACCACTCGGTAAGTGACAGTTCTTTGATCGATGGTGGTCACCTCGATAGACATCTCACTACCCAAATCGCTACTTGTGAATCTAAGATGTTTAACAGGCATTCCCGGTATTAACTAGTGGATTTGCCTGTGAATATTTAGCGGCAGCGACTCTATGAACTTGTGGATTTGCCTGCGAATATTTAGCGGCAGCGTCTCTATGAACTTGTGGATTTGCCTGCGAATATTTAGCGGCAGCGTCTCTATGAACTTGTGGATTTGCCTGCGAATATTTAGCGGAAGCGTCTCTATGAACTTGTGGATTTGCCTGCGAGTATTTAGCGACAGCGTGTCTATTAACTTGTGGATTTTTCTGCGAGTATTTGGCGGCAGGGTCACGAAGTTGTTTCCGTCTAGCTGCATCAGAAAATGTACCACGACGTCTGACACGCCTCCTTTTTACTGTTTTCTCACAGCTTGGATTGCTGCTGACGGACGGCTTTATATGGGCAGGCAGCCAATTACGTGGGAGGCGTGGGGATAGTGGATGCAACTCTGCCTCACACAGTGACCGAGCTGCAGGCTATGGACGTATATATGTACGTAAGTAGGATTCAGTTATGACCATTACGCGTAGAATTTCATAATGAAAACTGCTTAACTTTTGTAAGTATCCTGTAAGGAATGAGCCTGCCAAATTTCAGCCTTCTACCTACACGGGAAGTTGGAGAATTAGTGATGAGTCAGTCAGTGAGTCAGTCAGTGAGGGCTTTTCCTTTTATTACTATACATACTGTGTAAGCCCGTGCTGTTAAAAACCTGAGGTCCTAGAAACTATTGAAATAGTCAGAAACAAAAATTGAAATGTAGAGATGTCAGGTAATTGAAAGGAACTACTCTGGGAGAATTCGTTTTGCTGACGTGCTCGCCTTGCTTGAGCATTTGCAGCGGGAGGAAAAGTATAAAAGATACTGTTTTGCCGATGTTAGTGGCTAAGCGACGTCGTCTTTCTTCTGAGGTTTCGTTTTGCCAACGTTTTAGCCTCGCTTGTGGATTAGCGGCTAAGCGAGTTTTCTGTTTCCTCGGAGGCGGAGCCCTTACCTCGACTCCACCTCTCACTTCTGGGCTGGACAGACACACACACACACACACACAGACACAATTCCATGCGTTGACGTTTATATATGTTATGAAATGCAGGCATTGTATAGAATGCCTGCCGTGTTCACTAAAGTATGAAACATCCGAATTATTTTAATATTATACGAGGGGGGACCCAAAAATAACCGGAATTTTGTTGTTGTTAGGTTGGTACTTGTAGTACGTGGTTGGGCCGCTAAGGCGATCTAGTTACACTCCTCACAAGTCAGTCTGCCAAGTGCCATCAGTCTGGAAGGTTGTGCTTGTGTTCAGTGAATTTTTTTGTAAAAGTAGTTTTGTGCAAGCGTCGTTTTTTTACAATGGCCGATTATCGTGAGCAATGCACAGCGGTGAAATTTTGTTTTCTTCTTGAAAAAAGTGTTGCAGAAACTATTATTATTGAAACGGTATGACAACCCTGAACCACCCACCCTACTCACCGGATTTAGCTCCGTGTGATTTCTTTTTGTTCCCTCGGATGAAAAAAGACTTGAAAGGAAGGCGTCGAAGAGGTAAAACAAGAAATGACCAGAGCATTAATGGGCATTACTTCAGACGAATTTAAAAAATGTTTCAAACAATGGAACAAACGGTTCGATAAGTGTATTTCCGCCAATGGAGAGTATTTTGAAGGAGACTAATTGTAGTTTGTACAGAAAATTAAATTAAACACGTTTTAAAAATATTTCCGGTTATTTTTGGGTCCCCCCTCGTATATATTTTCCCTAGGCATTATATGTAATACGTAGGCATTATATAGAATGACAAATGCTATTTAGGCAAAGTATTGTCTTTTGGCATTGCATAGAATGCCTAGGAAATGTGTGAAATATTAATCGTTTCATACTTTGACATCAAATTTTTGGCATTCTATACATTGCCTAGGTATTTTTATTACTAGTAATTATTAATTAATTAATAATTAATTTATTAATAGTAATTTTTATTACTATTTAATTTAATATTGTTTCTTTGTATCAGTATACTGCTGCTGGATTATGTGAATTTCCCCTTGGGATTAATAAAGTATCTATCTGGTATTCTATACAATGACTGCATTTCATACATTGCCAGTAAGATATATAAGACAAAGGAGTCTAAGGTTTCTAAACTCTTTTGGGACTCCCCCCAGTGGGACGACTTGGCGAAGAGTCTCCCAAAGTGCGATTGCCACGTCTGTGGAAGACCGTTTATCAGTTGCCAGGGCTACCGCGGGCTCACAACGCTGCAGCGGCTCGCAGCTAAAGCAGATCCGAGTCGTCCGCAGACACGCTATAAGCATTTGCCGTCGATGGGTGATGCCAGGAACATTATAAATGCAGGGAACAGGATTTCTTGGCCACTAACCTGGCCATGACCCTGCCCAACTGCTACATCTGTGTAAATGGTAGATCCCGCTACAATAAAAAACCACGCTGTTCCTGTTTCAAGTGAATAAAGTTGGTTTTGCTAAAGTACTGAGACTCAGCCTCGTGTTTTGGGGTGCAAGACAGGGACTCGCACGTCACAGGAGATGATTTCTCTCAAGCATTAAAAAAAGCTACTGGTGTGTGTGTAGGCTGGGTACACTGGGACAATTTTGGGAAGTGCAGATGATTTTAAATGCTTTGAACTTGAGTTGTTAGGCAACTTCAGAACTTTTAAGGAGAAGTATGGTGGCACAGTGATTAGCACTGTTGCCCAGCAGAAAAAAACACAAAGGTTCAGGCTTGTAAGTTTCCTGTGTAGAGTTTGCATGTTCTCTCTGTGATTGGGTAGATGAAGCTTTCTAGCCGTGTTGTTGAATATTTTCCTGGTTGTTCCCGAAATCGAATTGCCAATTGAAATCTGTTTGACTCATAGACCAGCGCCATGTGGAGCGGAGCCACATCAGGCATTGTTGTCACAGGATTGTGATGATGCGGGTTCTTCTCCATGCTCCCATCTGGCTTTTGGGAAGCTCTCGAGCCCGACATGATCGGTAATGTAACCGGGTGAGCTGGCCACAACGAAACAAGGAGATGGTGCAAAAAGGTGCAAAACTGCTTTAATTTAAAATGTCAAAACCAAAAACAAAAGTGTTCAAATAAATAGTGCAGTGTTCACAATGTTATTAAATAAATAATCCATAAAAACAGGTAACAATCCCAGACATTTAACACAAGGCTAAAATGAGATTAAAATCCTGCTGACAACATTGGGGTCACACCAGCCAAGCTCTGCTCATTCCCACTCTCTACAGCTCACCCAAGGTATATTCAGCGAGAAAGACTTCAGCCATCATGGTCCTCATTATACCGACCCCCATCATGTCTGCCTGACCGCTCGGGGTCGGTTGTCCTCTCATCTTCCTTCTCGCACTCTAAGTCATCCCTCAGATCCCTAGGGCAGACTTTTCCCCAATGGTACCCATTCTATTAACTCAGTGGGCACAATCCTGTCCCACGGGCGTCGATCACTCGCTCCATCTGGGACCCCTGACCACGCTGACCAATGCTGCACTCTCACTCTCCGCCTCTTCCTTTCTTTTATCATTTTCCCCCTTCTGCTTCACGCTTCTCCGATTTATTACGGGGATGTGGCTCAGGTGTGGCGATTATCAACTTCCGGCTTCAATTACAGAGGCGGACGATTCCTCACCTGTGCCCATAAGCAAGGAAATGCCTGCATAACACAGAGTCCAGGAACTGCTCCAGGCACACTACCACACCCCGTCTTTAAGCGGCGATTATTTATTTAAAAAGCGGTCTTTTCTTCTGAGCCGTGGACCCGCTATACCACAAGGATCGAATCGCCAAAAAGAATTCTTGATTGTTGTCGCGGACTCAATTCACCAACTGAAAAGCCAGATGAGGTAGGCATTGTTGTCGCAGGATCTAATCACCACGGGTTTCTTCCTCATTGTCACCACCAGAAAGAAGGAAAGTTTGCGATTTCCTCACCCGGTTGAAAACTGGGGCTGCTGGGTCAGAAGTTTTTGCAACCAGCGAGAGGGTGAATCCCATACCTGGCTGGTGCTCCGCCATTTATGTTGGACCCCGTGTCGTACCTCGCATGACCACACCACTACCTCTGTTGAAGGACCTCACCACCACTTTAGTGTTCAGAACCTTTCTCATGACGACTCCTCTTTTGTTGGGCCCTTAAAAGAAGGAACACTGTGATCCCTGTCACTTCTGAGAAATCTCGGTCCCCACAGGGTTCTTCTTCCATCCAAATTTTAACAAAACACCACCAAGGCTGAAAATGCAATTCTGCAGGAACAAATGAGTGAGTGGCTGCTGGCAGGCAGTCCAGCATTTCCCCAGCGTGCCTTCCATTTGTTCTTTTTTGTATCAAATAACATTTTGTTCTCTGCTCGGGAATCTGTAACAGAGTTTTTAACAAAGGCTTTCCCTGAGCTCTTTATTATTTTTTTTTTTTGTGTTCTGTTCCCACATTAATGGCCTGTGTAATTAATGTTGAGAGTGCCCTTGTCATTTAGCATAATTTAACACCATTGCCAACTTGGCTCTTAACGTTACATCATGTTATTGTTGATAACATCACTTTGGCCTCATGGTGGTACAACACGGGCAGACAATCAGCCGAGTTTGGGTGCCAAACTTAATTATCTAGAGTGCCTATCTGAACAGGCCCACCCGTAGAAGGAGGAGAGAACTCGGCTTCAGCTTTACTGCAATTAAAGGCCACCCATCCTGTCATTTTCTCCTCTGGCTGTAGTTCAAATATGTGTGTTTTGCTCCTATTGTCTAATTTTATGCCTTTTACTTGCATTTATGTTTCTTTTATTTATTATTAGCCGCCACAGCTCCGCCCATGTAGTAGTGAAACAGGAGAAACTTTAAAAATCAATAAACAAAAAAGTATCGCTAGCTAACCAGTGGCAAGGTACAGTCCAAAACGCAGAGGTAGACTGGCTCCCCACTCCTGACGTCACACTCCCTCGGCCCGCAGCCTCTGTCTGGGATTAGCGCAAATAAAACGCTCCTGCTAGTGAACTATGATACTTAGCACAATGATAGATAGTTGCAAAATCAACCAGAATGTTCCAATAAATTCAAGAAACAAAAACAGATCTAAATCCGTTAAGTAGTTCTCTTATTTGCTAGCTAAGCAGAGGTAATTAACAGCCTGAGGCTGGCGTGTGAGTGAGAAAGGATATGTCCCCCCTCTCCTCCCCTTGGCCCGCTGCATCTCTCTTGGATTCGTGCAAATAAATCGGTACTGCAAGCCAACTATGATGCTTAGCACGATGAGAGAAGTCGCAAAATCAACCAGAATGTTCAAGAAAATTCCAGAAAAAAAACAGATCTAAATCCGTTAAGCAGTTCTCTAGTTTGCTAGCTAAGCAGATGTAAATTACGCTCAGAGGCTGGTGCGTGAGTGAGGAAGGCCCCATAATCCCCTTGGATTCACTCAAATAAATCGGTACCACAAGCCTACTATGATACTTAGCACGATGAGAGAGAAGCCGCAAAATCTACCGGAATATTCAAGAAAATTCTAGAAAAGAAACGGATCTAAATCCGTTAAGTAGTTCTCTTGTTCGCTAGCTAAGCGGAGGTAAGGAAAAGCCTGAGGCTGGCGTGTGAGTGAACAAGGATACGCCCCCCTCTCCTCCCCTTGGCCCGCTGCGTCTCTTTCGGATTTGCGCAAATAAATCGGTACCGCAAGCCAGCTATGATACTTAGCACGATGAGAGAAGTCGCAAAATCAACCAGAATGTTCAAGAAAATTCTAGAAAAAACCAGATCTAAATCCGTTAAATAGTTCTCTAGTTTGCTAGCTAAGCGGATGTAAATTACGCTCAGAGGCTGGTGCGTGAGTGAGGAAGGCCTCATATCCCTGCCCTTGGATTCACTCAAATAAATCGGTACAGCAAGCCAACTCTGATACTTAGCACGATGAGAGAGATGTCGCAAAATTAACCGGAATGTTCAAGAAAATTCTAGAAAAACAACCTGATCTAAATCCGTTAAGTAGTTCTCTTGTTTGCTAGCTAAGCTGAGGTAAATTACGCTCATAGGCTGGTGCGTGAGTGAGGAAGGCTCCACACCCATCCACCTCCAACCCCCTTGGATTCGCTCAAATAAATCGGTACAGCAAGCAAACTCTGATTCTTAGTGTGATGAGAGAGAAGTTGCAAAATCAACCGGAATGTTCAAGCAATTTCTAGAAAAAAACCCGATCTAAATTTGTGAAGTAGTTCTCTCGTTCGCTAAATAAGCGAATGTAAGGTATGCTCTGAGGCTGGCACATGAGTCAGGAGGGCCCCGCCCATTTCCCCCTCCCCTCGGCCCGCTGCGTCTCTCTCGGATTCACGCAAATAAATCAGTACTGCAAGCCAACTATCATACTTAGCGCATTGAGAGAAGTAACAAAATCAACCAGCATGTTCAAGCAAATTATAGATAAAAACCCGATCTAAATCTGTTAAGTAGTTATCGCGTGAAAAGCAGACAGACAGACATTAGATTTTATATACATAGAGATGTCCATTTTTCTTTGTGTTCAGTTGTAAGTAGAAATGACCTCGCTTACGTCCCTTGTGTTTTGTGGGTGGTTCCCCATTGGGCGGGGCCACCTGCCAATCACTGCCAGGAACGGCCCTCCACTTTGTTTATAAGAGGGCCTCCCATAGTGTAAGCATAAATTTAATATTGTCACCGTGTTCTGTGCAAATATATCTTATAATACTGATTTTTTTTTTTTAACTCACATAGCCAGAAGCTGAAACAAAGAACTGCCAAGCAAGCAATATGATGAGAAGATAAGACTAATGGACACCATGTGCAGTCGGAATGTGGGAAGCTGTAATCGTGTACTGTTTCTATCTGTTAATTCAGCACAAATTTGGGCCTTGTTTAGAATTTCATGCTTGTCTGAAGAGGGCCCTGGACGTGAAGAAAAGGTATAAGGCTTTGAAACATAGCCAGGCACAGCTTTGAAGCCAACGAACGGACGGAAGACGTCGCCATTTGTTCCTAAGAATGACTTCTAAATCTGTATTGAAGACACTGACAGGCTCCACTCCTTGGGCCCCCACTCCTGGACTGGGACTTGTCAATGGCTTCATTCCTCTCTGTACTATCTGCAGTGTAAGCCGACATTAAACAAAGTGAAGTTATTTCCCCTATGTGATTTCTTACCGCCGTATCACTAGGGAGGGGTGTCGCCTTTAATGTTCTATCTATACAGATTCGAGTTATGTAACTCGCCGCAATCACAAAGGAAGTCATTCCCAGGGAGCGAGCACCCCCTACAGGACACACAGTTCCTGGAGGTTCAAACAACAACATTTATTTATAGACCACGGTTTCATACAATGATGGAGCTCAAAGTGCTTTACAGGATGAAGAAAAAAAGAAAAAATATTAAAATAAAATTAAGTATTACTAATTAAAATAGAATAAAAGTAAAGGTCCGATGGCCAGGGAGGACAGAAAAAAAACAGAAAAAACTCCAGACATCCATCCATCCATTATCCAACCCGCTATATCCTAACTACAGGGTCACAGGGGTCTGCTGGACCCAATCCCAGCCAATACAGGGCGCAAGGCAGGAAACAAACCCTGGGCAGGGCGCCAGCCCACCGCAGGACACACACACACACACCAAGCACACATTTGGGACAATTTATGATCACCAATGCACCTAACCTGCATGTCTTTGGACTGTGGGAGGTAACCGGAGTACCCGGAGGTATTTTAAAGTCAATTCTAAATGACACAGGTAACCAGTGTAGTGACGCTCAGACTGGGGTGATGTGCTCAGATTTTCTTTTCCTAGTGAAGATTCTAGCAGCTGCATTCTGCACTCGTTGCAATCAATTGATGTCTTTTTTTGGGTGGTCCTGAGAGGAGTGCATTACAGTAATCTAGTCTACTGAAAACAAAAGCGTGAACTCATTTTTCAGCATCTTGAAAAGTCATAAGGGGTCTAACTTACGAGGAGTGTCTCTTCTGCTTTCTCTGTCTCGTTATTGCTTTTCATGTTTTATTTATTTTAACCTGTGCTCAGTTTTTTTGATTATGATGATTTTGGATTCTGTCTTTGGACTTTGTTTACTGTCAAATACCGTACCTTGTCGGGCAGTTCCTTTGTGCTGGCACAGTTTTTTGTTAAAATACACTTTTTATTTTACAAATCTTTCACGGCCCTTTCAGCTTCTATTTGGGGTTTTGACAGTTTATTCCTAGTGGGCAATTTTTGAAGGTGTTTTGGGACTTGCGCTTTTGGGACTCCCGCACTCACAACGCCTATAGATGTTATGTGCCAGCCTTGGTTTGTGTGCAGTTTCTGTTTTATTGTTGTATTTGAATTAGAATTGTTCATATTCTTATATCATGTCCGTTATGTCTTTTTATGACATTAACGTTTATGCACTGTTTCTTATGCTCCTTGCATTCTATGGCTGGAACCCCAAGATGTACAGGACATCCTGATACACTGCTGGTCCTCCTTCTGGCTTAATAAGTCCGTCAGAAAGAGAAGACCCAACAGTGGAGCACTGAGTTTGAATCGAAGTTTGGGAGTTTTAATTTCCATGTTTATTCTGGTTTATTGGAATCTCCTTGGATTTGCCTTAGGATTGTGTATTGGGAACTGTTCATTTTGAGGCAAATCCTCTTTTTGCCATTTTCCATTTTTAGCTATATTTTCTACTTTGTTAATAAAATGTTTGTTTCTATGAGGATTCTTAGCTGCCACGTTTTTCAGAAGCCAGAGGTTTACAGCCATCCTCTTCCTTGTTTGGTAATGGATCCCATTCTTTCTGGCAGATCTGCTCAAGCTCCATTAGATTGGAAGTGAAGCATCTGTCAACTGCCATCTTGAGGTCTCTCCAAAAATGTCCTCTAAAGTTTAAGTCTAAGCTTCATCTGGGCCACTTAAGGACACTCATAGACTTGTTCTGAAGCTGCTCCTCCACTGGTTTTAGATGTATGCTTCATGTCAAAAGATGAAGCATTGCCTCTGTCTGAGGTGGCAGTTTTTCTTCAGTTAGGGCCAGTCTTCCTGTACCTGCCACTGAGAAGCATCCCCCTAGCATGATGCTGTCACCACCATGCTTCACCGTAGGGGTGGTATTAGGCAGGTAATGAGCAGTTCCTGGTCTTTGTCAGACATAAAGCTTGGAGTTCTGCCCAAAAAGTTTTATTTTTATCTCTTCAGACCAGAGAATCTTTCCTCGTGCTCTCAGTCCATTAAATGCTGTTTGGCAAGAGTGGCTCCTGACTTGACATTCTACCATAAATGACAACCTCATAGATGACCATCTATTCCAACAGGCTCCATCATCTCAGCAGACGACTTCTGAAGCTCTCTTATAGTCACCATTGGGTGCTCAGGCCCTTCTTGCCCGGTTACTCAGTTAGATACAGGAAGCATTGGCAGCTTTGAGTCTTCTTAGTAGGACTCTACAAACTTTGTACACCTGTATGTCGGCCATTTCTCACATTCTTCCCCCACAGATCCTCTCAAGCTCTGCTAGATTGTAAGGGAAACCATCTTCAGGTCTCTGCACAGATGTTGTATGGGGTTGAAGTCTGGGCCTCTCAAGGACACATAGAGAGACTTGTCCTGAAGCCACCCCAGCGTTGTCTGGATTGTCTGCTTTGGCTCATTGTTGTATTAACAGAAGAATTGTCATCCCAGTCTAAAGTCCTGTACACTCAGTAGCAGGATTTGTATGCCTTCATCGGTCTCGCTGTGCCTACATACCCATAGCATGAGGATGCCACCACCATTGTTCACTGAAGGGTTGGCATTAGCCAGGTGATGAACAGTGCCTGATCTTTGCTACACATAGTGCTTGAAGTTCTGCCCAAAGAGTTCCACTTTTTCCCATCAGATAGAGAATCTTTGTATTTCATGTTCTCAGAGTCCTGTAAATGGTCACTTGTCTTTTATACAAGACAGCCTTCCATTCTACTTCTGTACCATAAACACCTGATTGATGGAGTGCTAGTGAGATGGTCATCCTTCCAACAGGATCTCCCATCTCAGCCGAGAACTTCTGAAGTTCTGGGTTCACCTCCCTGACCAAGGCCCTTCTTTTTGGACAGTTACTCAGCTTGGCCAGGTGGAAATCTCTGAAGCATCCATTTCATAAACGTTAAGGTCACTTGTGCTCCTGGGAACACTTAAAGCTTTAGAGATGGTGTGCTCTGATCTGGGCGGAGTGATGGATCTGAGACTAGGGATCTGCATCAGCAATTGGAAAGTTGTCAGGTTCAAATCCCGTAAACGCCACAGGTGACTCTACTCCATTGTGCCCTTAACCTGAAAATTGCTTTGTTCTGGTAGTGACATTAATCTGCATCCAGGTCCTCCAACTTACAGGGAGAACTTGAGAATTGGTGGCAGGATTGGCACTCCAGCCTCTGTAAAACCAGGTGGTTCATCCTGTGGTGGGTGCGGTGACACGCCATCAGCTCAAGCTCCCAACCTGATCTGTGCATCACCATAATTTGATCATGGAGGTCTACAGAGAGTCCCTTTGAGTTCAAGGCTTGGTTTTTGTCCTGAAGTGCAGTGTAAATTGTGGGACCTTCCATACATAGGTCCATGTGTGCCTATCTAAAATGATGTCCAATCAATTACATTTTCCACAAGTGGACTCCAGTCAAGTTCTGGACGCATCAAAAGGAGGATCAAAGCAAACAAGAGGCACCCGAGCACAACTTGGAGTGGTCTTAATACTATGAATGAAATAAAATGTACAAATTTTTCTGTTTTCACTTTGTTGTTGCGGGATATTGAGTTTAGATTGATGGGCAAAATGGCAAAAGCAAGCATTTAAATTTAAATCTACAGCAATAAAGCGTGCAGAAAGTGAAGGGGGTACGAAGAATGGGCATCCTGAATGAGACGGGGGAAAAATACATTACCCGAAGAGGAGGCCAGCATGACGATGAAAGCAAATTGGCCAGCGGATCGGAGAAATTACTTGGTGTCCGGGGGGCAGGAAATAATGGACGGACCAGTGGAAGCCGAGATTCGGGAACAGTTCCATCCCTTATACACCATGTGGCAGATGGCCCTCATATGCCAACCAAGTTGGGACACCCGTAGGGGTGCTTGGAAATTGGAGTCCGGAAGTGCAGCCTGTTGGAGTCCCTGGGTCTCGTTAGAAGGTGCTGTCGGGGAAGGACCTTCTCACTTGCTTTGAGGTCTGGAAGTGTTTCCTGGAAGACAGGGAGACGGCATAAAAGAACATAAAAGGAATCTGCTGCCTCACATTGGAGGGTCTGAATTGGGTGGCAGTGGGCAACACTCAACGGAGGTGGAGAAGGGGAAAGAATTGTTTGATTTATTGTATTATGGTGGCTGATCATTGGAGAGAAGTGCCTGGAGAGAATAAAGTCTGTCGTTGTATCCTAATAACGTGTGGGGCTTTACTGTGACTGTGGTTTGGGGCTCTCTGGGGCCCCCTTGTGGTTACCCTCCACTTCTAGGACTCCCATAATAACACCAGCTGATTGATCGATTCCTTGATTGAGATGCTGAACTTCTCTTTTCACACCCAGATATCAGCTTTTCTACCCCCAAGTATTTCACTCACTTATCGCCTTCTTTTTCAAACTTACTAATAAAAAGTGACATTTTGGTCATTTCTTTCACTTTGTTTTATGCCTTCCTGGGGTTAAACTGCTTTCACCATTCAGGTTTCCATCACAGCTGGGGTCTCAGATCGTGTCTTGCTCTGGCATATCCGATTCTCTTTCCTGTAACAGGATCCTCCTCTGGGCCCGGATCTCTTGGACGGCTCCTTCTCCTGCTCAGTTGTATTGATCCCAGACAGCAGCGGTGATGAAGCCTTGTTTGGACATTTGATAGCCCTCTATTGCAGCTAGAAGTTTGACCTTTGGTCCTCCGAAGAGGCGACATTTTGCCAATTTGCTGATCACGTGACCAGAGTGCAATCTGTTTGCTGCATAGGTGGATTGACACATTCAGATCTAATTGTTTTATGGAATCGTTTGGAAATTAATAAGAAATGAATGTCAGGGTAATTTGAACAGGCTGCTGCCTCACAGCATGGGGGACGCGTGCTCAAGTAATGTCTGTTCTCCTTGTATCTATATGGGATTTTTCTCCACTTTTCCTCCCACATGCCCCCCAAAATGTGCAGGTTAGGCAATGTGCTATTTAGACAGGGAGGACATGCAAAGTCCACATAAACAGCAACGAGAACTGCAAGCAGCATTGTGTAAGTCATCAGCGGCGAATGGGACCCCGTTTTAGTGGTTTTAGAATGTGATAGACCAGGAGGTCACCAGCTCCGGTCCTGGAGGACCACTGTGGCTGCAGGTTTTCATTCTAACCCTTTTCTTAATGAGTGACCTGTTTTTTGCTGCTTATTAACTTCTTTTCCATTCATTTTAATTGACTTGTTCTTGAAGACTCAGACCCCTTCATTGTTCCTTTTCCCTTAAATTAGCAGCTAAACAATAATGAGATACAAAATGAGCCAAAACATTTGGTGTCCATCATACAATATCAGAAATTCAAGAAAGGTGAAGGTCTCAGGAATGTCGCTCTACTCAGGTCCACAAAACATTTGACCAGTGATCTTAGAAAAAGAAGATCAACAATTTAGGAAATGTCTGCTAATGCACCACTAAAGTAGCAACAAGCCATGGAATTAAAGAACGGGTTTAATGAACGACAAGAACTGGCACCTCATTAAGCAGCTGGTTGGGGTGGAATTGGTTGGAGTTTGAAGCCGTGACTTTGGTGGTCTTCTGTTGGCTCATTCACTTCACATTTCATTTCTGTTTGGGTGCCATTTAAGGAAAGAAATGAAGCAATTCAGAGGAACCATGAAGATATTCAGGGTAATTCACAAGAAGTTGATTAGCAGCACAAACAGGGCACGCATTAAAAAAAATGAGTTAGAATAAAAACCTGCAGCCACGGTGGTCCTCCGGGACTGAACTTGGTGACCCCTGTGATAGACAACCTGGGACTTTGCTCCAACCTGGATGTTTGGATAAGGGAAGGACTGGGAGAGGGGATGCAAGAGGGCAGCAACCCTGGATTGCATTGCTCAACTCTGTGAGGGGGCCGTGGCCACCGCCAGGGGGTGCCTGGATGGTTCCAAAGCCACACCAGGAAGTACTGCTGGAACAGAAAGTAAGTACACCCGGTGTGCTTCCAGGTGCCCATGCAGCACTTCCGCCACACCAGGAAGTGCTGCAGGAAGGACATCAGGGAGCACATGGAGCACATCCGGGTGAACTATAAAAGGGGCTGCCTCACTCCATTCAGGGAGCCAGAGTCGGGTGGCAGAGGATGGAGCTTGCGAGAGAGGAGTGGAGGTGGTAGAAGTAAAAAGAGAATAGAAAGAAAGAGACTGGCTATCTTTGAGCATTATTCTTGTTGGTTTGTGGACTGTGTGTGCTGTGTGGTATATGGCAGGCCATTCATCCCGGCCAATACCCCCAGGCCGCCAGATGGAGCCCTCCCTGCAGCATGGAGGTACCCCGAATGCCAGCAGGGAATCTTGGACAATGGAGTCTTTATACACAGCCCTGCTGGATACCATGGGGGCCGCTAGAGGACTCTGCAGGGAGGAACAAAGATTATTTTCCCTACGGCCCGGAAGTACGGGTTGAAGAAAAGGAGTTTTCACCTGACCCGGAAGTGCTGGATAATCACATGGACTGAGGGATCAGTAGCACTTCCGGGTCATGGACTATAAAGGACTGTGGGAGATCACAGATGGATGAGCTGAGTTGGGAGGAAGGGAACAACGCGTCTGGGAGTGGAGGATTGATTACTGTATATTGTATTGTGGATATTTCAGAGTATAGTGGAGTGGAGGGTGCTTTGTGCACTTATTAATTGTAATAAAGTCAATTATTGGACTTTTATCTGGTATCTGGCGTCTGATCCAAGGGTTCAAGGGGACGATAGTGCCCCCTATCTGTCACAGCTGTTAACGACTGCGCGTTGTGCTGTGCAGATGAAGGAGAAACAAAATAAAAGCGTGTGCTTTGGGACATTCTGAGTCCGTCTCTGTTTGTGTTCCAGGCGTCTTTCACAAGAGATTGAAAAATCTTTTAGTCATCCCATTCTTTAAGACAGGGGTCTCCAACACGTCACTCACGAGCTACCGGTAGCTCACCACCCCTTTCCAAGTAGCTCGCCAAAGTGTTAATGAATCCTACATAAATTTGAAAACTTGATTAGTCAAATTAGGGGTAGGCAATCTTTCCAGAAAATCATATCACAATCCTTTTAACACAAAAATCACGATCCACAATCTGAATTGTAATCTATCTTGTCAATGTGGCATACACTTAAGAGAATATCCAGACTCAAACTCATCAAGACCTAAGTAACACTTTATTTTAAATATCAAACAAAGTTCAATTCAATTGTTCTCTTGTTCGCTGGCTAAGTGGAGTTAAGGTACACGCCCCAAATCTGGTCCCTCCCCTCAGCCCGCTGCGTCTCTCTCGTATTCGCGCAAATAAATCGAAACCACAAGCAAACTATGATACATAGTGAAATGAGAGACGTCACAAAATCAACCGGAATGTTCAAGCAAATTATAGAAAAAAACCCTATCTAAATCCGTGAAGTAGTTCTCTCGTGAAAAGCGGACAGACATACATTGTATTTTATATATTAGTATATATAATATATATACTATATATAACTGTTCTACGCGGTGGTGTGCTGGGGAGGCAGCATAAAGATGAAAGACGCCTCACGCCTGGACAAACTTGTTAAGAAGGCAGGCTCTATTATAAGAGTAAAGTTGGACAGTTTAACATCTGTGGCAGAGCGACGGGCATTAAGCAAACTCCTGTCAATCATGAAGAATCCACTGCATCCACTGAACAGGATCATCTCCAGGCAGAGGAGTAGCTTCAGTGACAGACTGCTGTCACCATCCTGCTCCACTGACAGACTGAGGAGATCGTTCCTCCCCCACACTATGCGACTCTTCAATTCCACCCGGGGGAGTAAATGCTAACATTTTTTTTTTCTTTTCATTTTTTTCATTTTTATTACTATTTAATTTAATATTTTTTTTTGTATCAGTATAATGCTGCTGGATTATGTGAATTTCCCCGTGGGATTAATAAAGTATCTATCTAGTAAACCTTCAAAATAATGCGCAGTTAAAGTCTCAGCAGCATTCTCAGCATTTCTGGAGCTTAGTAGAGCCACATAACTAGAAGAATCTTCACCAATGGGCTCTGAAAATGTCTGCTGTGTTTGGGTCTCCATACCTCTGTGAGTCTGACATGAATGTCATGAAGTCAAAGTTCAGAACAAGACTGACAGACGGACGTTTAAATGACTCCATCAGATTGAACCTCAGGGGCTCCACTCCACCAGACACCTCAGTGCCAGTCATCTGACTAACTAAAAACACATCACACATATAGGGTTGCCAGATTAGAAAATTAAAAATACGGGACACTCTTAATATTTCTCTCTATATTACTATATATATAAATTTATCCATGCCCCCTACACACCCAGACCAATATGTTATATAAAAGTAGAGACATAAGTTAAAAACATAAAGCAAGGATTTTAATGGGTAATGAGGAAAACAAAAGTAAAATCATTTGAAAATTATTTAATACAAGCTAAAAAAAATTCTATAAAAGTGAAATCATTTGAAAATATTTATTTAATACAGGGGCGGCACAGTGGTGCAGTGGGTAGCGCTGCTGCCTCGCAGTAAGGAGACCCTGGTTTGCTTCCCGGGTCCTCCCTTCATGGAGTTTGCATGTTCTCCCCGTGTCTGCGTGGGTTTCCTCCCACAGTCCAAAGACATGCAGGTTAGGTGCATTGGCGATTCTAATTTGTCCCAAGTGTGTGCTTGGTGTGTGTGTGTGTGTGTGCCTTACGGTGGGCTTGTGCCCTGCCCGGGATTTGTTCCTGCCTTGCACCCTGTGCTGGCTGGGATTGGCTCCAGCAGACCCCCCGTGACCCTGTAAGGATATAGCGGGTTGGATAATGGATGGATAGATGGGTATTTAATACAGAGAAATATTATTATTATTTAACTCTTTAAGGGCTGAATATGTTTTCCAACTCACACATAGCAATGGTTTCACACATATGTCAACATAAAACATCTGTTGGTATGTGCTATGGCTGCTGTTGGTGTATGTTTGGAATCTCTGGCAGCAGTGGCTGAGTGGGGGCACCTCGATGGTTAGCAGGAATGCGCGATGGGCCAGCTGCCTGGCTGTCTTCACACAGCAGGTGGGTGGCGGTGGCGATTACAGTGTGACACAATCTGGTTTGTACCTCTTGAAATCATAAGTGGTGGTCCTACCAGGCAAACGTTTCTGTAGGCGCATCAGTTACACAAAAGTGTTCAGTGCCACGATCAGCTGGAGACCGATCAGATGATACTGGTACCTTACTTTCATTTTTGATATCCATCTCCAGATCACTTGCATCATACACAGAGTCTGACAAGTCAGAGTCCTATTCAACGAAATTACGTAAAAAACGTCCATTCAGTATTTTGCTTTGCACATTCGCTTTGATCTCTCACCAGAAGTCAGTGCCATTTTAGTGGTTATTTGCTCTTCACTACTAGGCAATCGAGGTTAAATCAACTAACCTATGTAACTTTCCTTCTAGCAAAGAGCGTCAAACTAAAATGTTACAAAATTTGAAAATGAACTAAATATGAGACATTTGGGTGTCCCTGAAAGGTCAGTACAGGACAGGAAACAATATGATCAAATATGGGCCATATATAATAATAATAATAATAATAACAATACATTTTATTTATATAGCGCCTTTGCCATGTTCAAGGCACTTACAGAATATAAGAAAGAATGGCAGGGTATACAGTATATAGCATTGTACAAACCAAATAAATAAAGATTATGACAGTGAATTCAGAGAAAAAAAGCCTAACAGACAACATAATTGATGATCTCGCACACACACAGGTGACATGAGCATCTTGACAGAGAGGTAAACTGAGAGAAGGGTAATAAAGTCAAGTAGAGCTAAAAGCCTTCCTGAACAGATGAGTTTGGAGTTGGAGTCGGCTGACCTGATTAATTTCGGTAGGTCATTCCAGAGTCTGGGCACTCGCTATACAGCTGAAGGCCCTGCTGTCACCCATGGAGTGAAGATTAGTGTGGGGCACAACAAGATTACCAGAATCAGAGGACCTTAGTGGGCGGGCAGGCACATAGTGATGGAGAAGGTCACTGATGTAGTTTGGCGTGAGGTTATTTAAGGCTTTGTAGGTTATTAGTAGGATTTTATATTCGATTCTGTAAGACACAGGGAGCCAGTGAAGATGGAGCAGGATGGGTGTGATGTGCTCGCTGTTGGTGGTTCGAGTAAGGACTCTTACAGCCGAGTTTTGAATAAGCTGGAGCTGTGATAGAAGATTAGAAGGGGCATCTGCCAGTAGGGAGTTACAATAATCGATGTGGGATGTGATAAAATAAGGGACAAGTATCTCAGCGTCAGAAAAGGAGAGGAAGGAGCGAACACGGGATATGTTACGGAGGTGAAAAGTAAGAAAGTTTCTTAATGTGATTTGTATAAGGGATGTCTGGCAACCCTACACACATGTGACTGGACCTGTGAATAAAGTGACACAGTGACATAGAACAAAATGACAAATGAATATGTCAGATCTGTGGATTTGGAATCGCATTGCTTTATTTTGACAGCATTCATGTTTTAATTCAATAGGGTAAGATACACTAGGAAATGCATGCAGACATACAAAATGCACTTGCAGGTAAACTTAATATTTTTTTGTGATGTTTTAATGTAAAATGTGAGTTGTGAACACCAACATTTTGTAAATGTTCAGGCAAAACAAGCTTATTTAGTTTGTTTAGGTTGAAATAAGCTATGAGAATAAACGTTAGAAAACATGAGTAGCTCTCAGCCATCTTCATTTTGTGAAAGTAGCTCTCAGGGGAAAAAAGGTTGGAGACCCCTGGATTAAACAATTGTTTAGTCACCCCATTCTTTAAGGTGTTTAACTCTTTGAGGGCTGAACACAGCGTTCTGAAAAGCACACAAAGCCATCGTTTCACACATAAATCAACATAAAACCTTTGTTGCTGCATGCTGTGGCCGCCAGTACAAGTACACAGCCACTTGTGGCTCAAGCCGCTGACGGGTGGCATGATGGCTGGCTGGCAATAATGCGTGACAAGCTAGCTGCCATGCCGTCTTTGCATGGCAGGGGGACAGGGGCGGCAGAGGCGGTCGCGATCGTAGTGCAACGCAATCTCGTTTGTACCTCTTGTCATTGTAAGTGGTGGCCCTGCCGGGCGCATCATCTCCACGAAAGTGTTCAGCACCACGATTAGCTGGGGACCGATCAGCTGATGATGGAAGCTCATAATCCATTTCTCAAGTACTTGTGTCAAAATCAGCATCTGACAAGTCAGAGTCCATTTCAACGATAAAATACAAAACTTCATCCATGAAGAATTTTGCTTTGCATATTCAATTCGATATCTCAGCCAGTTTGTGCTATAGTGCTAGGAACCGCTCGCTAAAACACTTTTTGTAATGAGTTTTAAGCACAGGGAAAAAACGAACATTTGAAAAATCTGTCATTTAATAAACCACCAAGAAAAGTAACATTGCCACAATGCACGCTATGAACCGATCGCTGTAAACAGAACTGAAAACAAAAACAAGAGTTTTCTTCCTTATGCATCCAGCCATCTCTCTCTTGCTTGCTCGCTCTCTCTCTCTTTTGTGTGTGCGTGTATCTCTTTCGTGAGCCTGGAGTACCTGTGTGTGTGTATGCCTCTGTCTCACACGCCTCTGTGTGTGTGTGTGTCTCTCTCTCGCGCGCCTCTATGTGTGTGTGTATCTCTCTCTCGCCCGTCTGTGTGTGTGTGTCTCTCTCGTGCGCCTGTGTGTGTGTGTGTGTGTGTGTGTGTGTGTGTGTCTCTCTCTCTCTCTCTCTCTCGCGCCTCTGTGTGTGTGTGTGTGTGTCTCTCTCTCTCTCGCGCGCCTCTGTGTGTGTGTCACGCTCTCTCTCTCTCTATTGTTCACTCGCTGCACAGGAAATGCACAAGAAGAGACTGAACATGTACAAACCGAAAGGGAAACTGGCTTGTTCGTATACCGAGTGTGTGGTCGTGAACCGAGGCAAAAGTTTGGCGAACTTTTTGGTCGTAAACCGATTTGTACGTATACCAAGACGTTCGTGAACCGACGTTCCACTGTACAAAGATACACACTCATAGGACAAATAACACAATCGGTCAATAGATCAATCAATCATTTATATTATATTACTTGATTAGATGGGATTAAAAAAGTTTATCTAATCTAATTTACAGAGGAAATTTAGATGCATACAGCAGCAGAAACATTACAAACAAGAATACAGACTCATAGGACAATCTATAAATATATATCTTATACATAGGGGCTTTCGCCCCCTGCTCACTTCGCTCACCAACCCCCCCCCTGCCTGTACTACGCGCTAGCAACTTTGCGTCTCTGCTGCTCGCAAATGACAAAACTTTTAATTCTTGCGGATACGCCTCTTCATTGGGAAGAAACACGACTTTTCCCTGATGACAACATGAATTAGACGATCTACAAGTCTCCGACTTAAAGTTTAAAGCCAAACAATATCTACATACTTCTGTCATATCACCTAAGTCCATATATTCAATCTCTTTTCGCTTTTAGCTTTTCGTCAATATCGCATTGAATTTTCATTTTGTGTTTGGAATTACATCGTGACAATGCAAACGTATAACTGCCCGTGAGTGAATATCGTTTCTTTCTGTCTATACAAATTGTGTCTGACAATAGCATTCACACAAATGAGAAATGATTGAATGGTGTGCGTGGTTGTAAATGTTTTAGTTGTGGGCAGGACTTTTCCAAACCTCTTTCCATAAGCTCTTGTCTCATGGGGCTTGAACTTTTCTCTCACGGGATTTCACTTTCACCAAACAACAAATACAGTAATCCCTCCTCCATCGCGGGGGTTGCGTTCCAGACCCCCCC